>CM070105.1:11407015-12092015 GCA_036178185.1 Liparis tanakae
TAATATATAAATAGGGCCCTGGTCCCATTGTCGTTGCTATACTGCCACCTAGTGGTCACTCACTGTCATCACCACCTACTGACGCTGGGGAGGAATGTTGTTGTACAATGCAGGAAGTATTTCAGTTAAATTAGAGATTATTTAAAGGGTCAGTCTACTCAATTTACAGGAGTTGGTTATTCACTAATGAAGCAGTGTTTAATGGGTAACAAACGTATTAAAAGTGTCCCGACGACAAACTCATCTCGTATGATTAAAGTGACAAAATGAAGTATACTGATGTTTGATTTCAGTGTGTTTGTGATAAAAATTGTAAAAAGTTCTCCAGGACAATAAGGTCAACAAAAATAAGTATTAACAATTCTTGCCTTTGCCTTCTGTGAAGTGTAATTGTCTCAGGCACCAATCATCCTAAATGCATACTGGTATAATATTCTATGTGGTAATCGTCTTAGCATATTGTTCAAGCACTCTAACTGTAGATAAACACATCTGCATTGTGACGTATGTGTTGCTGATGTGTTGTTTGTCTTTCAGAGTTCCTGGTTGTTTGGTTGGAGCTGGAGGCCATCAAGGACTTATCAGCATGTTTACGGCCCGCCCCCTCCTGTTAGTCCTCTGCTCCTTTTCCCCTGGCACCCCCCCCCCCCCCCCCCACATGGGCTCTGTCCAACGGTTGAGCTGCTGTGTACTTTATTCACCATATGGTTGAACTCATATGTTGTGTGTTAATCTAATTCAACCCTTTGTTAAATAAAACTAATTTGTTAGTTAATCCCTCACGCGTGCCTCCCATATCTGCTGTTGTCTTATACTAACAGGAAATGATGCTATATGTGTGATTTTGGTCGTTTTATTTGTTTTCTATGATTTTTCTCTGCTATCTCACCGCTACCCACAATTTATTTTAATTAGTTCCAAGTCTTAACAGCTCCTTTTTTGGGTGTATATCATAGTGGGAGAATAGTGTGTGTCAACAGCACACAAAACAACTGTATTTAGTTTGCTTATTCTCTGCTTTGAGTATTGCTAAATATAGTCGCTCTGTTGGTGTGAAAACTCACAACATAATTAAAAGCTTCTCAGTTTAGAAATTGGAGATATCCGCCTGAGAACAGAAATGTTTGTTTTGGTGGCTCACACAGCATTGAACACTGACCTTTAAAAATGTAATAAAAAAAATGTCAATTTGAGAAGATGTAACGAAACAGATTTCATTGGAAATACTTTCTATAAAATAAATAGTCCTTCTGAAAATAGCTTGATAAGCAGGACTGTTTTCAGAAAGAGAAGATTATATTACCCTTCATTGTTTAGGGGGAGCAAATAAAACCAAAACGATCCTCGTGCCCAGAACAGTAAGAACATGTTGGTTTTTTTGTTGTAATTTGGGTGAACTAACCCTTTAAGTCAACATCTAAAGGCAGCATCTCATTAAGAAGGTGCACATTTCTTTTTTTAAGACAGTCATTTATTGAGGCACTTGACACAAGCCATGGGATGTAAAAATCAAATACAACATATTTTTCACATTCTTGCATCTGTAAACATAGTAAATACATTCTGACAGTTAATTCACATTGTACTGTAACCCCCACCAACCACAATGGAGAGAAGTGTGAGAAAAAAATATCAACACCCTCGCTCAGAGTAGCACACCGTGTACGACAGCTACAACACAGCACTGGAGCTAAATACAAAAACTGTCACCTGACTCCCCGTTACACCGTCACAACTCTCGATCCGCGGAGTCTGTCGGGATCAAAGCCACATGCAGACAAATTGTTCCTGTGCTCTCATTTTCCCTGAACTGCATCTATTCGGTCATGTGTTCCCCTAGCGTGTGTAAGAGGTAAGTTGCGAATGAGGCATCTACTGTAAGTCTATTCAGCAGCACAAGAACACTTCTCTACTTCAGATCATTATTCAAGAAATATATATAAATACATTATATTTTAAGCAGGCATGTGCAAAGTCCAAACATGTCTGTCTGCTTTGGCGTATCACTCTCTAGGATGTAAACATTAATGTATATTCACTTTTTATTTCATTTGGCAATCACAAAAATATTGAAATGTGTACATTTCCTTCTATTTATAGTTGTTTGTATGTATGCTACTGTTGGTGAATAAATACAGAATGAGGTTTTCAGACGTGAAAGCTTAGGCTGCAGTGTCCAAAGCTCTCGCTCGTGTTCGTACGCCCTGTGTTCCTGCGGTCCTCACGAAACTAAACATCCGCCCTCAACAGCTGGCTCAGCTGGTGCTCACATCAGGAAGGGCTCGCGTCAATAAGGCTGCAGTGAGAGGAATGCTGCGCCGAAAAACACATGTTTAGAGTATCAGACGCAAGGCCGCCTCTTGGAAGTTTTGTTCCACATGTGCAAAGAATATGGTTGAATACACACTCCTGGAGTGTGTGGAGAAGTCAACAAAACCTTCATAGCCTTCTTTGGTGGCTGTCGTCGAACATTTCTCAAGGGGGATGGTCTCGCACCTGGAATTAGGTCTTAAATAGCTGTGAAAACACTGTGTGTTTAGCCATATTTGAGAAAAAACTGTGATTTGTTTAGAAAGTTACTGAATGTGGAGAGTGGGGAGGAGGAGGATGCTGCAGCAGGCAAAGTGAGGACTTTCAGGTCGACACGTGTGTGTTGTTAGACGCTTTAAACACACCGTGAAGAAGTTAAAACCTGGACGCAGTAAATCGATGCTCTAAACGGTCAACAGATTGACCGTCTTGTGTTTGTTGTTTCTGGCCTTTGTGGTGAAAATGTAAGCCACAGTTATCAGGGATTTCACCCCGTTAATCTATCTCTGTCCGAAACATGGGAACAGTCTGCCCGATCAGACAGGCAGACTGTGAATGCAGCCGACTAGCCCGTCCCGTTGTGAGGAGAGAGGCTCTCCCAGGGACAGATGATCTCTTTGGCTCCCACTCCTCCACGAGACGCCGCCCTGCTGTCCTCGTCCTCGTCCTCTGACTCTATGGGGTAGATTCGGCACTCTGGAGGGATATCCACTTTAATCTGGAAGAAACTGATGAAATACAGTGCGGGCAGCAAGTATTAGCTCCACGACATTGGTTTTGAAATGTTAAAATTAGTTATGACCGCTATGTGTGAACATTCAGCTTTATATTGAAGGCGATTCCAGTCACATTAGATACACGTTGTAAAAGGTTTTTAACATACTTTAACTGTACTGTACTTTTAACATAGCTGGATTAGTTGAGTTGAGACACGACATGCTTTACAAACATTGTGTTTCATGCACAGGTCAATTTAGATTGTTTTTAAAGCTATTTTGCTTCTATGACATGTCTTTTTTTAGACTTATGGAAAGAAACATCTTAAATACACATGCAGGTTTTTATTTGAATACTTTGTCTATTAGTGTCTCTCAAATTCCTAAAAGGTTACCAGAAGATACATTTACACATTTCAGAATGTAAAGAAACACTAAAATAATTGTCTTAGTGTAAGAAACCATCCGGGGAAGTGTCATGGTGGTATCTATGTGTTATTCATGTAGCCTGTTCACCTGTAGTGTCTTCTTCTACACCTCAGGAGCATCTACAAACTCTACATTCACCTAACTTTCAATTTGTATTTCCGTCTTTTTTCTGTTTTCTTTTCCATTTTTCACTGAGGATGTTATTCATATATCATTCATAGCCTGATTAATATCACATTGTATTTCTAAAAACACAAATTGTTTTTTTTGTATGACTGCTAACAATATTTTCTGATTTCTGGAATGAAAAAAATAATCATCCCAAATGCTCTAATGAACAAACTGAAACAAGCACATTGAACCTGGCGTTGTCAGATTTTGGCTTTGTAAATTCAACGGACAGCGTGAGTGTGTGGACTGACTTCTGTGCATTCAAATACACAAACTATACCTGACTACTTACTTTTCGAAATACAGTGTGCCAGAAATACCAGGATGTCCTACTTCAACCCGTTCTGCAGTTTGCAAGCGAGCATGCTTCTCTGGCTATTCTTACACACAACCTCTACGGCGCGAATATATTAACAGGGGGGCCAAAGTGCAAGCTGCAATGTCACGATGAAGTGTGTCCCAATTTAACTCGTACTGCATGTGTGATTGTGTAAATAATAATAATAATAATTATTGTCTGTTAATTTTTTTATTTATTTGATGTTTTAATGATTTTATGAAGAGGCCAGTATTTTATCGTAACCTGTATGTTTACTGCTTTTTTTATTATGTTACTGTGTTAACCTCTTTCTCCTTTAGTGAAGGCTGTAACCTCTGGCCACAGGGACCAAAGCTGAAATTTAGCCTTAACTAACGTTAACACATTTACCGCCTGGGTTGATTAATGTGTACGATCCCTGTACAAATAAATAAATAAATGAAATGAAATACAACAGTATACTGTATACGTTGTAACGGCAGCTCCAGTATGTACTAACAATACAAAAAGTGTGCGCTTTGTCTCACACTCACTTGCCAATCCGTCTGAGTGGCGCCTGACTGGCTCGGTCGGGGCTGATGGGCCGAATGCGGCCGCTCGGCCCGGCAGCCGAGTGGCATTTGGGCGACAAGCTGGCGAACACGGAGGCGGGGGTGCAGCCGCGCCTCAGCAGACGACGCAGAGACAGCGCCACGCGAGACCTGGACGCGTTCCCGCCGACCGGTTCCGGAGTGGCGGCGTCGCCATCGCCTCCTCCGCCTCCGGCCTCCACTCGCCGCTCGGAGGCCGGCGTGCTCTCCAAGGCCACGCTGATGGGGGACGGGCACGCCGGGGTGTGGAGCAGGAAGGGGAGAGAGGGCGAGGCGTTGCCGGGGGGGAAGTCGCTGAGGCCGGAGTAGACGGCGAGGTGGGGGACGGGGGTGGTGAAGCGGCACAGCTGTGAGGTCAAAGGTCAGAAACAAAATACACAAAACATTGCACTTTGATGCCATGATGAACACTTCCATGCCAAAAGGTCAAAGTCCTAATAAGCAATACCTGACCTGATCAGACTATAAGACATATTCGGCTTCATGACGATGAAAAAAGTGAATGAATGAAAACTCAAGACAAACATAGAAACATGAGATGGTTTGAGGGTGTTTTATTAGTTAATGACTGATGACAAAGAAAACAGACTACAGTACAGAACAGTGTCTGAGTGAAGATGGACAGACCAACACATTCATTATGAGAAACAACATGAACACCTTAATGGACATACGTGTAACAGATGGTAACAGATGTGGCCGTTTGGCATGACTTGTTATTTAGGATGTTTATTCGGATGTTTTTAAAGTTCACCTGAATCACACAGCTTTACCTCTCATTGTGGTTTCATGAGACATTTTGAGGATAAATACATTCATTTTTGTGAAGCAATCTCTCACGGTGTCACATGAGCAGGGCTGGACACCGAGAAGTAAGTGAGGAAATGTTGAAAGATCTGACCCTTTAAAATAATCTCAACTAAATTACATATGTTCAGTATTGCACATTGCATAACAACTCCATTTTTTTCATTCATCTTTTTAATTTTTTTTTATAAAATGACTTTCTGCCGCACTAACTAACACATCAGCATGACGGCTGTTTTCAGTGTTGTGTTTGAATACATTTAGATATATTTGTGTGGCCTTTTGAGGCTGAAACATCCACAAACTAATACTTTATTCTTCAACTGATTGTCACTCTGTTTTAGTCTTGTTTCATCTCTTTGTAGCTCGGTTTTTTTAATCTCCCATCTCCTGAGGGAAATGCATGTCTCTTTAGCTAACTCTAACTCTGTACATTTGCTATTTGGTGCTGAGCAGGAAGTACACACAGGACTTTTCTATCCCAAAAGAATACACAAGAACATTCCTGCCCATGGCCATGAGGCTTTACAACCTCCTGCCAGAAACTTGCAATAACTCACTGTACATATTCACATTCATACTTACACTGTGTTGATCTGCACTGCACACATTTCATTTACACTACACACATACACACACTTTGCATTTTGCACACTATCTAGATATATATTTTGTATTTAATTTGACAGTGCTGTATTACATATATGTTGTGTATATATACATATATATTTTATTTTGTATTTTATATTTCACTTTGCACACTTTACTTTATGCACAGTCACTTTCTTTCTTTCTTATACTTATATTTTATTGTGCTTAGTTTTATCGGTGCTGCTACTGTTGTCAACAAATTTCCCCTTGGGGATTAATAAAGTATATTTATATTTTATTCTATAAGAGTGAACCACAACAACAAAGTTGCAGAAACCATTAGTACAAACTGAAATGCTTTAAAGCTCTCTAAAGTGTGTGAACTGAAGTTCATCAGGAGGAGCGACCCCTTACACATTAAAACATAATTAGTCCTATTGTTGTTATAAAATATTGATAACAGCAGTTTTATACTTAACCCTCCTGTTACCTTCACATTTACTAACATATTTTACCATTGGGGTCAATTTGACCCCAGCAATTAAAACCTCCAGAAAATTATTAGAATTAATATTGTTTTCCAAGTTTAAGTGTGAGGTACTTTATGTTTATTGGCTATCTAAATAGCCCTTTAAATATATAAAAAAGTTGATATTTCTTATATGTTTGACAGTGAAAAACAGCCTGGGGTCAAATTGACCCCAAAGAACATTGACGTTAAACATTGAATGGGGTCAAATTGACCCTAAAGGTAACAGGAGGGTTAAAAGTCAAATCCCTTTAAATGTAAACATTATCATTAATGAATGAACTGCAGCGTATTTTTTTTAATCGTTCCACGTCTATAAAATCTGTGAACATCACGTTTGTGTTTATTTCTTAGCAGGAGGGCGAGGAGGGGGCGGCGCCTCCTTGCCCTGCTTGCTGAGTTTGCTCATGACCTGTGTGATGTCAACATTGGCGGCTATCTTGGCCCGCTGTTCCTGCTCCATCTGCCGGAGGATGATGGGGCTGAGATTCGGCCGCCTCTTCTTTGAATTCTGCAGCAACTGGGCCTCACTGGGAGGGAGAGGAGAGAGGAGAGAGATGAAAATGAGGTAGACCAGCGAGAGGAAGAGGAGGGAGAGACAAGGTGAAGATTACATTTTGGAGAGTGATGGATGTGGTAGTTACAGATTCACTAATAACAGCCAGAGAGACATTAACTTTTTCCAGCCAATGTCATTCCTAAGTCATCCATTTGCAGTCAATCATTTTCTTTTTGATGCCCTTGTGCTGAATTCATCAGGAAAATCCCAATTAAATCCCAAATAAAGCAGAGAAGATTAAAGCTCAACGTCGTCTGAAAATAGTTGATTGAATGCATAAATGTGGTAGTTAAGAGCTGCTGCATGCCTGTAATGATGCTCTTCAGGACAGATGGCCTTCTTCACCGTATCCTTAAACACTGGAGACTTCTGGTACCGCCCGTACGAGTCCTGAACAGGGGCGCACACAAACCCAATCTTGAAGTTTGTTTTGGTTAATCCACGTACATTAACACAATCATCTGGTGTTCACCGACCTTCTTCATGAGCATGTAGATGTGAGTCTGGGCCGGGTCCAGCACGTATCTGTGTGTGTGTTTCAGGCCCTTCACCGTGACCTCCATCGTCTTTCCGTCGATGTTGATCCACCGCGGGGCGCCACGGGCCAGGAATGTCCTGGGACCAGGAGAGCGGACCAAGCAGTTAGAAAACCTAAAACACCTGCATCAACTCGAGTACATATTTGAGATATGTTACATGATTAGATGATAACATTCTACTTTTTTACTCCACTTCTGATATCTGACAGCTATAGTTAAGAGTTCATCATCAATGAAAATTGAAGAAAAAGTCCTCTTGATTCGTCCAAACAATGGATATTAAGATATAAAGATATTCAGTTCACGATATGAAACTCCAACTACAGAATGTTCGGCTGAAATATTCACTGAAATCAATAATCGATCTTTACAGTTGCTCGACTAACTGTTTCTGTCAACATTCAATTAATTCACAGAGAATAAACGAGGATGTTACTTGTAGATGTGCTCTGCTTTCTCTTTCATCGAAGCCGCTTCGCCCCACTTCAGATCTTCGCAGCCCTCCCAGAATGCCAAGTTCTCACCTAGGACAGTTGAGAATAGAAAATCAGTAAAAAGAAAATATTCTTGGCCTCTAAATAACGGCTGAAATATCATCATTGTGTGAGCAGCAAGTTTGCAACGATGCCGCTTTTTTTTTTTAAACTAACACCGCCGTACCGCTGAATTCTTTCTTCAGGAAGAGTCTGAAGTCGTCCCGTCCTCGAGGATCCGAGAGCAGCTCAGCGAAGCTGAACGTCCACCTCTCCACGCGCATCTTAGTTGGTATTTCCACACTTTTGAAAACACAAATAAAACCAAGATGTTATTCTACGTTATTCTCTGACTATCAACTATTTATCGTCCTCAGCTGACTCACTTGGGCATGTTCAAGGTCCAGTACGTCGAGTCATCCGTGAGCCACGGGTTGCTGGGCAGACAACTGGAGAGGAAAGGGTCGTGGCTTTTATAGGTGGAGCAGTACTTCACCAATCTGCAGGAACAGGGAGGTTGAATATACATTATTGTAAAGTATATATAATGTTACAACAGTACGCCAAATGTTAGCCAAAGTGTTATTTTATTGCACGAGAGGCTGGCTGACCACACAGTGGTAAATAAGGGACCAGAGCAGCTGAAATGTAAAATGTTTTACGTTCCTCATAAAGTTTTGGGTTTGATTTGATTGTAGCAGGATATCTTAAAAATATGAAGAAATATATTTAAAAAATAAGTAGATGACACAGATGAGTTACACATGATCGTCTGTCGCTTTGTATTTCACGATAGCCATTTATTATTTTTTCACTTCTTAAAACCCATTTTTATAGAACAGCTTTTAAGTGATCTAGTCTTTTTATGCAGAACTTGGTTCCCCTAATTTAGTTTGTCTGTTTTAAATTTATTTGTAATTTATTTGTTTTTTAATGTATTCATTTTCATTTATTTATTTTAATATATGCTTTTAAATGTAATATTGGTTTCTTACTATTCCCCTTGTTTTGCTTTGACTCTCTGTGGAGCACTTTGTAAACATTGTTTTTAAAGGTGCTATATAAATAAAGTTATTATTATTAAACAACAGCCTGCATCCCTTAACCTGCAGCTACAGTGTCCATATCATCTGTGCTTGACTTGCAGCAGCTCCTCAGTGGAGATGCTATTTTGAGACGAGATGTTTCCACCGATCTGAAGTGACTGGTTTGTCACAGATACAAGCCGACTGGGAGTATGATGGACCGGCTTACGCGCTGATGGACACCGATGACTTCACTCTGGGCCTCATGATGGCCTGCTGGGTGAAGATGATCTACAGGGGGGCGGAAGACAGATGACAGCGATTAAAATGTCTCTGTGGATCCCTGATGGTTACCACAACCGTGAGAGGGAAAATGTTTGAGAAGGAGGGGCTGATAAATTCTCACTCACGATTCTCTCGAAGAAGTCGAGTGTTTTGGTCTGGGGAAGAAAAACATATTAAAGGTTACATTGTAAGATTAGATGTTGTATCACAAAATAAGAATCAACATCTAAATCAGAAAAGATGTTTCCCTGTGTGTATGTACGTGTTTGTCTTCATGCTTTTGCATGTTTTTAAGTACCATTGTGAGCTTTAAACTGTAAGTGTGATTTGTGGGGGGAATTAAATCTTTTTATTTACTGTATTCTTCTACCTTGTCAAAACTTGGCGTCCACATTACTCACACCACAACAGAGGTCTGGTTAACTCATAAACACACAAACTCAAGCATATGTTTCATATTCAAACTTGTAGTTTTGAACCACAACCCACATTGAGTTTTATCACATTACATTCATCTCCCTTCATCAGCTCCCTCTCTGGAGACGCTGACGACGCAACAATGTTCAGACACGCAGTCGGAAACTGCTGAAGTTCACCTTTAAGGTTGGGAATAGGTTTAAAATCGAGGTGGCATTAAGAGGTAAGCAAGTAGTTGTGTCAAGTACACACATGAGGGTTGTGTGAGTGTGTGTGTGTGTGTGTGTGTGTGTTGGTTCATAACCAGTTTAAGAAAGATTGAAAACAAAGCGAGAGCCTTGGGAAATGCCTGCAGAAGATAAGAGAAGAGAAGACAAAAGACGTGGTTTACTAATCGATACCTCAAATGATTGAAACGGGATACAGGGAAAGGAAAGATAAGGAAAGGAAAGTAGAGGACAAGCATCCTTTCCTTGATCCATGCATTAAAGCCTCTTATTGAATATAAGCTCATTGGCAGGAATTATGTTCCCTCAGGTCACACAGAGACTCACCTGTTACCTCGCCTGCGTTTGGATCCACCAGTCGATCCAGTCCATAGTCCATGGCGCTCACTGTCCCTGGCTACACACAACAACAGCAACAACAACAATAACAACAACAACAAAAACATGATTACACAATGTTTGTTTAATGAAGGACTAATTAACTAAAGCAGCTGGTGGTTTTCTAATGCTCGTCCCAGGCTGTCGTTGAGTCACACTTCTCCCGACCATCTGAGACCATGAGTGAGATCCCTGTTCCACAGGTCAACTTAAGGAATGTGTTTGTTTCAGCAGATCTGATTTGACTTTGCACCACATTCACCAGAGCGTGGATACATCCATGGATTATGATGGTATCTTAGTAAGAAAGCTGACTTTGAGGAATGTAAATAATGCAATAAAAACATTATCTGCCAGAGGAAGATCTTTAAAGATCGACTCATTGCCTGAAAAGAGAAATAAATCCCTCGTACAGGTGAAAAGTTAAATTCATACGCTATAAAAAGCATTCTTGTCCAGCCCAATACACTCGGAGGGCTTTGCTGCTACAGCTTTAGTTCGTCTGGTGGGACCGGCGAGCTTGAAGGTAGCACACTTGTTGTATAACTGATACGTCTGTGTCAGTTCACTGACTTTATGACTCTTCCTCTGTTACACAATATTTTCAATAATCGTCAATTAGCTGCTTGAATTTTGACAGTTCGGAAAAAGTTGCAAGCTAGAAGGTTTTGCTTTAAGAGTCCGTTAAACGGGTTCAGTGCAGAGCGAACAACGATCTCTTCATGGCAGCTCCATTATATGTTGGCTTCAATATAGGGTTCAGGTTTCGATTGTGTCAATTGTTTGTTTTTTGTTTTTTTAAGTACAGATGTATTGAGGAATATGCAATATTAACACAATCTGACTTGAAAGGTCTGTGCCTCAAGATTAAGTTACAAGGCAGGAGGTACATTAAATACACTTTTAGGTGTTTATTTCACTACTTTGCCTATTTGTATATGAAGACTTTTTAGAAATTCACCAAAAGTTACTTTTAGATCATTTCTAATTTGCATTGAACATTTCAGAAAACGTGTAATACAAAAGATAACCATTGTCTAAATGTAAGTAACTAACTGTGGAAGGTACGTGGTAATATCTATCGGTTAGATGTGTCTGTAGCGTCTCTAAAATGTCTGTAATTTCAAAAAAAATTATCTGAGAATGATGATGTTTTATCTCATACTCAAACAGAAATCTCTATTCAGTAACACTTAACCGTTTAAATCCCATCTATATTCTGAAGGAGCGGTTTGATCATTTATTATTCATACCTTGAGCCGTTATCACTAAAAACATGGCGGATATGAAACACATTTCGAACTTGACTTTATCCAACGTTGAGATTTCTGTTCTGGAAAGTTTTAGATATTTGCCCGGGACACATGGTGAACTTGAGTGTTTAATGGACCCTGGAGCTCATGGACCCTCTTAGACTGTCAGTGAAACCAGGTGGAGCTTAGCCTCTCTATGCCACGAGCTCTATAGGTACAAACCGCCATGCCACATGCTCCTACGCAGTGTGAAATATTAATCAATGGTGCCCTTTTACTCTGACTGGACATGCAGTGGTAATGAGGCATCATGGGTAGAGATAATGAGATACCCTGGGAGGTATAGAGCTGGAGTGCAATTTATTTTGAGACGTCTCAGTCTGTCTGCTAGCAATCCACTGAGATACATGACGCTGCATCCTGTATCCTGTGTGTGCAGTACACGTCCAGTACGTATCAGTGTGTGTGTGTGTGTGTGTGTGTGTGTGTGTGTGTGTGTGTGTGTGTGTGTGTGTATGTGTTCTCACCGGGGGTCTGTGAACCACCCAGTAGGCTCTCTCCTGGCACTCAAACACCACGCGATCCGGTTTCTTCCTCTCCTTGGCGGCCCTGAAATTCGCACACAGACACGGAGCATCGTGACACCTCCTTGAGCTCAGAAGTGAGGCTGGGCTCTCCGCTCGTCACACGGCTACCTGTACTGCTCTTTCGCTTGCATCACGATGAAATCCCATTTGTGATTCATCCACTTGTGGAGACGATTGTAGTGCTCCTGTGGACGTAAAGCGACACCTCAGCAAACACCAGCCGACTGAATGAATCCCTCTCACTGGCTCTCGGTCTCACCTGCTCGTGCAGCTCCAGGATTCCTCTCTTGCGTATGTTTCTCTTCGCCAGGTAGATTGCTGCGGTGATGAGCAGGAAAGCGTGAGTGTTGCTATATCAGGACGTGAGATAACACTCGCTCCCTGTCACACTCACCATAATCTGTATCCTCAACAGGCCACTGCTGCGTGGGCCAGAAGTACGGCGTCTGAGGGGAGGAAAGTCATCAGTGTGATTGTGACATATTGGTTACAGGCCAGAAGTCAAGTAGGATGCATTAATCACTGCGAAGCAAACGCTAACGGAATATGAGTAATAGCATTATAAACAGCTATCTCTTTGCCTTTTTCCCACTATCTCCTAACAATAAACTATTTTACTGTCAGAGCAGTTACACAGAAATGTGAAAACATTTAGTTTAGAAGCTGGAATGACCTCAGTCCCTCAAAGGCGCTTCATTCCTCGTTCTTTGTTTATGTAATTTATCAAGAAAAACTGTCAAACGCATATTCAATGTACTGCTTTTCTGCGTTTTACGGTCTCAATGATTCGTCTAGAATAAAAATAAAGCATTAGCTTCAGTCATATCTCCTTAGATGTCACTGTGTGCTGAAGCCAAGAAATGCATAAATGAAATATGCTTTGATCCTCATTATCACGATGCCACAATCTCCAACTGCCTGGCGTCCTAATTGTCAAGTCAATATAATCATAGAGCATTGAAAGCCAACAAACGTTGACTAATGTGCGTTTACATCCGCATTCAGCTTTGATGGACTGAAAACGGATGAAAACACACATTGCATCTGAACATCAGTCCTTACACTGGAGTGATAAAAACATTCCATGTATTAATATTCAACTGGGGTAAAAGATAATAATCATAATATAGAAAATGCACTTCTTGTGTTGTTTTGCAGGATTTTCTCCTCAAAAACAAACATTTAATTCCAAAACTCGTTACATTTTATAGTTTTTCAACATAATGTGTCTTAACGTGCATTTTCTTCTTCATAGAAACATTTTTTTATATGCATATTTGAAAACGTGCATTGTTTACGTCCCTCTTGTCACTGCCTTTAGTGGGGCACACCTAAGTGCACATCCCCGCCACTAACTGCTGTTTAACTGCTGTGCATCCTCTTGCAAATGCAAAAACATTCATAGCGCTATTAGAGGTTTAAAAACTCCATGAGGCACCTTTTAAAATCTCTTTTAAAATGCCTGAGGAAGATGTCTGCCTCGCTCTGAGGTTTTGTAATGTTGTGCGTTTACCTGGAAGCGATAGAGCGATGCATCTGGTTTGATCACTAAGCGCTTGTGGTCTTGGAGAGGGTAGATGTAGCCTAACGCCACCAGCATGGAGGCAAAGCTCCTCGCCTCTGGAGACGACCGGGAAAGAGAGGCGAGCAGCAATTTAACAATCGACTGGCACGTTGTGTATTCGGTGTATCATCAGCTCGTCGCTCACCTTGTGTGTCTACTTGGAATCTGTCCGCTAACCAGGCAATTATGTCTTCACCTAAGGACGACAGATGAGAATCATAAGCTCACAGAATATTCACCACAAGCTAGAAAAGCAGCTCTGACAGCGAACATCTAGAAATGAGTGTTTGTGTGTGTGTGTGTGTGTGTGTGTGCGTGTGTGTGTGTGTGCGTGTGTGTGTGTGTGCGTGTGTGTGTGTGTGTGTGTGTGTGTGTGCGTGTGTGTGTATGTGTCGATACGTAGGTGGGCTTCTAAATGCCAAACCCCTGAAACACCAACACTGACTGGGATGTCAGCCTGAGAGCCTCAAGGGCTAATGTGGAGGAGGCACAGCAAGAGGAGGAGAGGAGAAGACATGACGAGGGGAAAGGAAAGGACACAAGGAGAGAAGAGACAGGAAACAAAGCGAAAGAGGAGAGATGGGAAATGGAAGGATGGCGGGAAAGGAGTGGAGATGAATGAGAGTGATCAAGAAGATGAACAGGGATGGGATGGAAAGGAGATGAGTGACGGAAAGAGGAAAGTGGTAAAGTAAATGAGGGCAGATAAGGAGAGACTGGAGATCAGGAGAGGAAAGGAGGGGGAAAGGAGAGGTGAGACAGAAAAGGAAAGGAGAGAGGAGAGGAGAAGAGAAACTGTTTGAATGTTGGTTTCATTCAGTTGTTTAAAGCTGCCTGGATTCAAAGCTTGCAAATGACGTACAAGATAGGTTTCCTCTCTCCTCCTCCTTTCTCTCCTCCTCCTCCTCCTCCTCCTCCTCCTCCTCCTCATCATCATCCTCCTCCTCCTCATCTTCCTCCTCCTCCTCCTCCTCCTCCTCCTCCTCCTCCTCCTCTCTGTCTCTCTGTTGTTCTCTTGTTTCTGTCTCTGTTACTTGATCTTTTCCTCTCGCCCGCTCAATCATAATCATCCTCCTCCTTCACCTCCTACTTTTTCCCTCTCCCCGACTCGGAGACTGTGGGGGTTGTCATGGAGATTGAATCTGTAGCTCTCGAGTTTGAGCCCGTAGCTCTGCTTTCCTCCATTGAGACTCCTCCAGCTGCTGAATAACATCAAGTATGTCCATACTGCCGACATGATTGTATGTGTGTGTGTGTGTGTGTGTGTGTGTGTGTGTGTGTGTGTGTGTGTGTGTGTGTGTGTGTTCTTACCAGTAATAGCGTGTGGTATTGTTGTTATAACCAGTCTCTGAGGCTGTGACTTAACTCCTGTTTTGGGGTCCTGCATCTCCAGCAGCAGCTTCTCTGCCTGCAAAGGAATATCAAGAGGAGGCGGTTACCACGACAACTGATTGGGAGTTGAAGGGGCAGAGGTCACCATGCCAACAGGTTGCTTTGACAACAGGTTGTGTTGACAACCTTTGGGAAGGGGATAATCATAAAAAATAGGTGAGATGGATTTGGATCTGCTCCACCGTCAAGAACATGCAGGATGGCGATGATGATAATTATCAAGATTTTTCTCATCATCTTAAACCTATTTTTTGTTTCATGAAACATGTTGACAAATGGCCTCTAATTGTCTCTCATATAGATTTATAATTTCCGAGGCAAATCTTCCGCCTGTGAGATTAAGGCTCGCGAGCAACACTTGTTATTAATTATTTATATCGGGCCAATGCTGCGTGACTGAGTGACTCTCTCAATGCTCCTATTCACAAAACCTGCATGACAAATGACTGTGAAGCTGCATCCAAACAACAGGAGTGGTGAGATGAGATGTGTGTTTCATCCCCTGATCTCATGGCTTTTGTTTGGCTTGCGTGGGAGGATCTGCGGTGAGTCACTGCCCTCTAAACTGTTTTTTTTAGTCCATCATATCATCTTATCCCACGGCTCAGGTGTGAACTGGAAAGCAAGAAACCATGCATTACATTAATTCAGTTTGTGTGAAAGTGTGTGTGAGAGAGAGAGACAGAGAGAGTGTGTGTGTGTGTGTATGCAGCTCGCAGGCCCATTTGAAGTGGCTTTGTGCTTTGAAGTCATCCTGGAGAGGCAATGAGCCCGAGGCTGAGCCGGACCAAAGTGGGCTTTCATGGACCAAAACACAAAGTTCTCCTGGAAATGAATGCAGCATTCCCACGGAGAGCATGGCATTGTGATTGCTGCATCCAGGTACAATAGACATATTTTTTTATCTTTACTATTTCATGCTCACTTTTATTGTTTCTCCTCATGCCAAAAGTTACTTTGCTATGATTCATATCCAGCCGCTGAAGTGGATAACATGTTCAATGTGAGATGATGAATCGAGCCTCGCTCTGACCACAGTGCCGGGCTGCTGTTGTGCAATACGCAGTGGATTAACTCCTCTCCGGGCTGGTAAGTGTAGACTGAAGCACTGATACTGATCCAGGCTTATTGCTTATTAAACTGAATGACCTTATCACTGCGAAAAGGTTGCAACAAAAACAATGTAACATTTAGCGTGACATACAGGTAGAGTGCCGACTGAAACCAAGGGGAAATTTGTTTGTTGTTTTCATCGCTTGTCATTTTGTTGCATGCACTTCCGAATGCTGGTTCAATGCTTCTTCTTTTTTTCAATTGGGAAACTTCAATTTATATTTCCTAAATAATGAAACATGGTATTTTCTGTTATCTGTTCTGTTGCATCCTGTATTCCAAATTATGTTTGAGTTTTTTTGCTTTACAAAAAAAGAGAAGATATACATTAAAACATGAAGAAAAGCAGGATTCCTCTGATGACCTACATATATTTGTAGCCTACAGTTTTTTTCTTGGCCAACATTTTTTAAGAGAAAATGCAAAAACAGCCCGGGTTTATGAAGATACAGCAGACCACTACAGCCCCGAGCTTTGGGCTGGAGAATGCATATAAGTGGCCGATCTATAGGTGCGTCTGCAGGTGTAGTCTAGCCTGAGCGTGGCTGTGATCATCATCTCTGATGTAAAAAGATAGCCTACCTTCTTGAGACAAGCCATGCGTGGTCGATACCTCTGTCCATGATCGCGGAGAGTGTTTCCGATAGTCATGTCTACTGATCACTCCCTCACAGACACACACAGAATGCCACTGACTGTGAGTGCTGTATTGTATGGGGATGCTGTAAGGAAAGTGCAACGAGAGACACTGATGCCGCCTTCACGTGTTCCCCATAAGCTCCTGTTGGAGGGTAGGAAATTGCACTAGTTTGGTTACGTTCTCAGTTTCGATCATTCAGGTTAACCTTATGGTTGAATTAGTTTGAGGGAAATGTGAGAATTCATTTCAAAAAGACAATTAGACAGATACGAAATCAAATTCGACGTTATAATATTATAATAAAGATCCAAAATAGGAAAAGTGTCACACTTTTTAAAAACAAATTGGGACGACGGTTTTGTGACAGTCACCTCATAAATTATCATAATCCCCCAAAATACACAGAATAAGGTATGATCATAGAACATTGAGGAGTATCTCGGCTAAATTTCCAATTGTATATGTCCTTTTGAAGTGCGTTCAAGTATTTATATTCATATTTCCAACTGCATTTAAAGGCAGCATATCTAAAGAAAGACGGAAATCAACCAATCAGAGCGCGTCCTTTTCAAGCATTTATTCAATTACACATTTGAACCAGCAGGTGGCGATATATTACCATCAGTACAGACACCGGCCAAGCCTTGCATTTTACAAAGTTATAAAATAAATACATTATTTTGTCAGCTAATGGTTTCATATTTGTTCCACGTGTCCATAAAACGTCAAGTTTTAATTACACACGGTGTGGTAGCCTCGTTTAGACTGATACTCGCATGCATACTTCGCCCTACAGATTTCTACAAGGACCTCAAATTGTTTTATTTATGTGCGTTAAAACATTCGTGTGATTGAATAACGCCTTGAGTCAAGGCGTAAAAAGCAAAGCACAAGGTGACTTAAAACTGATGGTAAACAGTCAGCAGCACTACTTCCTGAGTTTAGGGAAGGGGCTTGGTCGCGTGCCTGCGCCCCGCGAACGCGCATCAAATTAGCATCGATGAAGTTTGTGCGAACATGGCGGATTTCCTGCCGACCAGTTCCATGTTAAAAGTGTGTCTGCCCGTCTGCCTGCTGAACAGCGGGGAGGTGGAACAGCTCCGAAAGTCCAAGGAGATCGACCGATGTCTCTCACGGGAGAAAACGTACGTGAAGCGGCTGGTGAAGATCCTGTTGCTCGGCGCGGGCGAGAGCGGCAAGTCGACTTTCCTCAAACAAATGCGGATCATCCACGGCCAGGACTTCGACCAGCAGGACCGAGAGGACTTCCGAGCCACGATCTACAGCAACGTTATCAAAGGTAAAGAAAGGGCGCTTCACATAAACGAGGGGTTGTTTCCACATCTGTTCGGAGGGGACGAACTGAGGCGGTCTACATCTGCTGTCGGCCTACTGAAACATTCACTTTTTTTAAGGAGTTCGCAGCCTTGTGGCGGTTTAATAATCATCTTTTTTATTTGTTTTAATCGTGGCCACGCGCACAACATCGGTTTTTAATAGTCATTGACGAGTTTTGTTGCTGAACAACTAACATAGCGACGTAGCTAATGGAGGGTAAACCCACCACTGTGTGTGTGTGTGTGCGTGTGTGTCTTTTTGTTTGTGTGTGTGCGCTGTAAGGTGTTCCTGTTTTTCCACTCTTTGTATGTGCAGGGAGTACTCAACATGACTTGGATGACCTGCAATGCTATTCAATTTAGTGTCAACGAAACTACCTAAAAAACGCAGTTAAATGAATACCCTGGCACAATTAAAATATTTGTATTATAAGCCTAACAAATGTATTTATTTGCATCGTTTGCATGTTCGTGTGTTGCTGTGACTCTGTCCACCCCCAAAATAATGAATAATACAGAAGCAGTTTTTAAATGATTGTAAATTGTTGAACAAATCTGTTTGAATATTTGTGATGTAGGTCTATCGCGAGAGTTGTAATACTTTAAAAAATATATATTTAACGTTCACTCATTCATCCCTCCTGTCAGACCCAACAGGTTTGTGGGGACACCTGTTATTTATGGGCGCCATGCAGTTCACCTGCTCTTCTAGTCTCTCTTCCACTTTAGGTTTCGCTCGCATGCGTCCTGCTGTCAGTGTTTTATGGTATACTCCCTCCAGAGGGGCTTCTCTGTTAATTGAGGTGTCGTCACTTCCCCTCCCAGGTATCCGCGTGTTGGTGGATGCCCGTGAGAAGCTGCACATTCCATGGGGTGACCCGGACAACCAGAGCCACGGCGACAGCCTGATGGCGATCGACACCCGGTCGCCCAAGATGGCCAGCGGGAGGCTGGAGACGTCCAGCTTCCTGCGGTACCTGTCCGCCATCAGAGCTCTGTGGGACGACTCGGGCATACAGAACGCGTACGATCGTCGCAGGGAGTTTCAGCTGGTACGTAGACGTGCACCGAGCCGCGACAAGAGTGGCCCAGATGTTTTGGCCCGCCCCTCGCTTTCAGCCAAATCCAGGAAGAGCTTTCTGGGCTTTTTTAGAAAAGTCCCACACAGTAATAAGCAGGGAAATGACAAAGGAAACCGAAAGGAAAATGGGTTTTCTGCTAAATTCATCTTCCCTGTGATTCTCTCTGTCTGTGTGTTGGGCTATCAGACATGTGATTGACTCGGCTTCCTGTTTACACCTCTCCCCCGGTCCCTATGTCTTGGCTGTCGGCGTGCATGTTTTAACAGTCAACGTTTTACCCTAGAGAAACGGCTGTGGTCGCCAGTACGTTCGTCATCGCCTTACCGGAACTTTCCTGTGCGCTCATTTCACCTGGTGTCACTTTCACAACCTGCTGCGATCATAAAAAGAAGTTTAAAAAAACATAAACATCTATTTTTTTTGTTTTAATTATCTGTTCGGTCATGTGATGAACTTTCTACATTGTTCAGGGTGGAGTAATGAGACTCAATCAGAACATTTACATTTCCCTGTGAGTTGCATAAGGCTGAATCGTTCTCAATGGTGTTTTGTTTTGACACACACACACACACACTCACACACACAGCTTGTTGGTGTGAGCTGGTTGTGCAGAGAGAAAGGGCAATAAGAGTGGTCAGAGCTGGAATGTTGATCTGTAGTTAACCGGCTTTATGCTTACAAACAGAGGTCCAACTCTCCCACTCAGCGATATTGCTGCACACACACTAAGAGGGTCACACCTCCAGCTCCACAGGTACAAGGACACGTTCACTGTATGTTGTGTGTGCATGCAAGGCTGCGACTAACCGGGATGTTCTTATATTTTGGTGTGTTTGAAAATGGCCCCCCCCTTCACCTTCAAATGTCTTGTTTTGTCAACGATACAAAACTCAAACGTTAGCAATCGTCATTTGTTTCAGGAAGATTGTACGCGGTCTTTGGTCGATTTAAATGTCCTGTTGGACTGAGTTGTGACATGTTCTTGTTTTTTATCTGTTCAGAAGTTATTGAATACATATTCTTAACGATGATACTTTATTCCTTATTTACAGTCTGCGTTTGAATAACATACGAGACGCATCCAGATTACTTTAATACATCAACTAACAAGTAATTTGTTGAACTATTTGGGTTATCGTTTGTCATTTTGAATGATTAACCACAAATGATAATCAGCAGGTTAATCAATGATGGAAAAATTATACGCTGCAGCTTTTTGTGGCGTATAAGTTCTTGATTGTGAATTAAATCTACCACCTCAGTGTTCTGCAATATATCAAAATGATATTACTTTAATTATTGATGTCGTAATAGGATATAAGTCACAGGAAAGTGATGTCATTTTCTTAACTCATTATATACATGTTTTCAAATAAAAAAATAATTTTCTAAATGTTTAGTTAAAGCCCCAATAGTCAACGCTATCATCGCATTATCAATATCGATGTATTTGGTCATAAATATCGTGATGCATGCGTTTGCTCTCCCGAGGGCACCGGGCGATAACGCAAGCTTTAAAACCCAGAAGCTGAAGAGACGTTTAAATGTCCCTGCTCTTGTTCTTCATCACAAATCGGACGCGCCCTCAGGCTCTCTTTTTAATTATTATTATAAACATGTGCAGACTGTAACTCCAGACTGTTTGCTGTCCTGGCTCCTCAGTGGTGGAACGAGCTCCCCACCGACTTCAGGACAGCAGGAAGTCCCTAATTCTTCCGCCGGAAACTAAAAACGCATATTTTCAGACTATATCTGGATTAAAACACAGATTAGCACTTCAATGGCACTTAAATAGCTCATATTATGGTACTTTTTGAAGTTGAACGATGTTGAGGAAATGTTACTTTCTGTATTCTTGTTGTTTTTAGTTTGTACTCTAGGTTGAATACACTTATTGTAAGTCGCTTTGGATAAAAGCGTCTGCTAAATGACACGTGATGTAATGTGCGACAGAATGAAATCACACGTGGATCCTCTTGCTGCGCATCGTACGAGGTTCACCGAGCTGCTCTTAAAAATCACCCGTAAAAACACTTTTATTGTTTCACTTCTCATCCTCATGCGGGGAATCGCCCTCAAGACGAAGTGTCCAGAGTCTACAGTTCAAATGACGCACTGACATGTCATGTGATTTATGGTTCCTTTTAGTTTTTGTTTTTTACAACGCACTCGTAGGTGCAGGTTGTCGTCGTGCTTTTATGACGAGCTCCTTTTTTTTTTTTTTTTTTTTTTTTTTTTTTTTTACAATCTCAAAACCACCGGAGATCCCCAGATCTGAGTTCTGCCTTTGTCAGAATATGTGGCCAGAATAAATAAAAAAAGAGGGGGGAAACAGAAAGGTAGCTCTCCTTTTCTTTTGGCTGTAGCGAGGCTCTACTCCTCCCTTGGGTAATCTAAGCCTCGCTCACACTGCGCACGTGTGTGTGTGTGTGTGTGTGTGTGTGTGTGTGTGTGTGTGTGTGTGTGTGTGTGTGTGTGTGTGTGTGTGTGTGTGTGTGTGTGTGTGTGTGTGTGTGTGTGTGTGTGTGTGTGTGTGTGTGTGTGTGTGTGTGTGTGTGTGTGTGTGTGTGTGTGTGTGTGTGTGTGTGTGTGTGTGTGTGTGTGTGTGTGTGTGTGTGTGTGTGTGTGTGTGTGTGTGCACACACACACACACTCTCTCACACACGCAGGATTTTCAGGTCAGGTTAGTTTTTCAAAAGATCAAAGGTGGAGAACAGAGGCTTCCAGTGGGGGGGGGGAATTAAAATTCAGAAATTCTGCTCAAACAATCTGCTGATGACATGTTTTCTTTATGTCAGAGAGTGTTTGTTTACTGCGTCATTAATGCAAAACAAACAAACAAACAAGAGGTGGGGCGTGTTGCCGTGGAGACACTTTGTGGTCAGAGGGAAATCTGTTGTGCCGTTTTTGCTTTATGTAGAGTACAACACACACACACACACACACACACACACACACACACACACACACACAGATAAAGGAATGCATCTCAGTCTTGACAGCTTCATGTCCAGGCTTGCATGAAGAGCGTCGGTATGGTCTAGGGGAAAAAAACACCCCATCTCTCACACGCGCACACACACATATGTGGTGCTAGCCACACTTCTGTGTACATCATAGATGTACTTCTAAATGCGTGTGTTCTGCAATACCAAATATTTGCATCCGGCTTCAGATACTAAAAACGCACACTGCTTTGAAAGAGAAAACGGTGTGTGCTAAAGAGATAATATTTCCCACCTCTAAAACGGCAACGAATGCATTCTGTTGACTTCAATGCTCACAGATGGTCGCCATGCATTGCATCCAGACGTTGCCGTTCATGATTAAAATGACAGAATCTGAATAAATTGTGTAGCACTAACATAAATTCCTCCTCTGTCCTGTCGCAGGGGGAGTCGGTCAAGTATTTCTTGGATAATCTGGATAAGCTCGGCGAGCCGGTAAGTTGTTTCTGCCTGCACCGATTGTTATAATCAGACGTGTACATGTTGTGGTTGATATTGCGACACGTCTAGACCGTTTTAAAGTTGGCTGGCAAAGGTGCTCGGATTAGCTGGACCGCGCTGCCAGGAGAAATGGCTGCCACGATATTTCCTTTGTGATGTCGGCGATGAGGTGTTTTGTATCCGATTGCAGGCTGAAGGGAGGCGTTGCACACCTCGTTGAAAAAGACGGTCAATTTTTCCTGTTTTTTTTTTTTTAAAGTTCAGCAAACGCTTGTAGGCCAGATCCTCGCTGCTAGTTTTCTATCATAAAACCACATATTCTATCTATATGTTGGGTTGACCATGAATAAGGTATTCATCAGTTTCTCCCGTCTCCCCAGGACTACGTCCCCACTCAGCAGGACATCCTGCTGGCTCGCAAACCCACCAAGGGCATCCACGAGTACGACTTTGAGATCAAGAACGTTCCCTTCAAGATGGTGGACGTGGGCGGCCAGCGGTCGGAGCGAAGGCGCTGGTTCGAGTGCTTCGACTCGGTCACCTCCATCCTCTTCCTCGTCTCCTCCTCCGAATACGACCAGGTGAAAACTCGCCGCTCGCCGCGGCGCCTCCTCGTTTCCTCCCGCACTCAAAGCTGCGATAGCCTGATAAGTGGCACGTTTATCAGTTTGTTCTAGCAGATAATGTTTGGTGACTTTTTGATAAGTCCTCTCTCTTAATCTGTTAGTTAGAATAACAATACAACCTAATTAGTTTGTTGCTCTATGATACAATTAAGAAAATAAAAAATCAAATTCATTATATGCCACTACCCTGTGGTTTCCACAATATGTAATGATGACACTGAATCTAAATGACCTCAATCTGAGATCAAATATATCTATTTTTTCTCCAGGAAGAACCTTTTGCACTTTGAGCGACCCCATGTTCACATGTATGTTACACAGCAATAACCACTTCTATAGCGTTGGTTTCTATTGCCTTGGCAAAGATATAGATCAAATTAGATTACATACAATCTAAAACAAACTCAACAACTGCGTGAAATGAATTCTTCTGTTACACCGATGTACCGAACAGAATTAAAAGGCTCCTGAACTAAGTGGCGCTATTTGCTAGGGCACAATTAATCTGTACCCATTTGTCTTTCTTTTTTTTACTTCTATTTAAATTGCATTTCGTACGTTAACGACTAGTTCTAGTTCTGACGGTAGTAATTCGCCGTGCCGTTGTCTTCGCCAGGTGCTGATGGAGGACCGGCAGACCAACCGGCTGCGCGAATCGCTCGACATCTTCGAGACCATCGTCAACAACCGCGTCTTCGTCAACGTTTCCATCATCCTCTTCCTCAACAAGACGGACCTGCTGGAGGAGAAGGTGAAGAGCGTTCCGCTCAAGGACTACTTTGTCGAGTACGAGGGGCAGGAGCACAACCTGCCGGACATCCAGGCGTTCATGGTGGAGTGCTTCCGGGCCAAGAGGCGCGACGCCACCCAGAAGCCCCTGTACCACCACTTCACCACGGCCATCAACACGGAGAACATCAGGCTGGTGTTCCGGGACGTCAAGGACACCATCCTCCACGACAACCTCAAACAGCTCATGCTCCAATGACCCCTGTCGACCTGTGAAAGTAGAGGACCTGAATGGGGACAGACCACCGCCTCGCTCCCGACGAGGACGTAGGAGAGACCAGAAGAATCCGCCAGACGTCGGCGTTCTTCTCCAGCCGTTTTTATATTAGTTTTTACCCACCTCCTTTGAAGAGTCGGTCTTCTTGTTAGTTAAGGGTTTGATAGGGAAACGAGTCCGTGTGGCCGACTGTCCGTAGTCACAGTCTTGAGACTCTCTCTCTCTCTCTCTCTCTCTCCTCCGGCTGTGGAAACCTGCAAAACTTTTTCAAAACCCGGGCACGTGGTCTTCATGCCAAGCCACAGATGCAGGAGCGCCGATGTCTCGACAGCATGTCAGCAGAAGAGTCAGACACGTCGCCGCGCACCAGAATCCTCAGTGCCAACGCTGAGTCTCCAGTTTGTGTCCAAAGCACTGAAATCTTCCAGTCCAAAATCACTCCATTTATATCCGTTGCACCCTCCAGTGCCGCTTTGTGGCCTCTGTAGTTAGTCGAAGGGTTTGCCATCTCGCCGATCTGGAGACTGCACACTTGTTTTGTTATTGCAGCACCGTCCCCGTCCCCCGCTTCTCGTCCCAGTCAGTCACCTATTTTCTTGGCCTCGAGACCAGCAGGTCGAAAGTGCCGGCCCAAAGGCATGTTTGCCAGCACAAGGACCAGTTTGTTGACGGAGGGGGGAAAAGCATTCAGAAAGTTCAATATTTTCAGTGGGGAATGGCTCCAGCACTGGCACCTTGTCCGGGATTACAAAAATATGCAAGAAAAGGGGACAAACCACAAGACTGAACCTACGCTGCCGTTCCATGTAATGTCCTATGTAGACCTAATCACTGTTTAAATCCTGCATTTGTGCCTGTTGCCTCTATAGAGTTAAAGCCGATATTAGCTGCCTTCAACAGATAACGAAGGAGCAAGTTCCCATGCAAGTTGTCCTTTTTTTTTGTTTTTTGGTTGTTTCGAGGACTAAATGGCGCATTAGGCAGTCGTGCCAGCTAGTGAACATGCAGTCCGCTGTTTTCTCAGGGTTGAATCAAAACCAGCGTTAATGCTGGTGATCTAACTGAATAATGTAATCTTTGTCAGAGCGGCGAGACTCGGCCAGGCCTCCGACAGTTAGCTGGGTGGTGTTCGGTACTGTCTCCTCCTGTCTTGGACCCCTGAACATTGACCCAGAATCCCCCCGCCCTCTCGCTCTGTTTCCATCTCTGATTAGATGCCTTGTAAAGGGACAGACCTTCCCCGTTTGCCAAAATGATGAATGTCTGTAAGTAGATGTAGAGAGATTTGCTCTAGATTGTCTGAATATACTGTAACCAACATTGTGAGGTGTGACTCCAGGCGTCTGTGAAAACCCCTTGACGGTTTTCTTGTGTACGCCAACTTGACCTATTTAGGAGTTCCCTTCTCTTCTTTTTTTTTTAAAGCATAAGGAATTTCTTGGGGAGGGTGGGGGGACATTTAGACAAACAAAAAAGTTACTCGACTTGAATACTTTTGTCAGCAACTGTATTTTGTAGGAGGCCAATCTTTTTTTAGAGGACAATTTCCAAGCACTGTTTGAATCTGTTTCTATGCCAAATCACCCTGTGCTTTCTTGGGACTGTTCACATCGACATTCTCTATTATTATTTTTCCAAATTAAAGCTCCTGTGAGCGTCAATTTGCTTCTAGTTCTGGCTTTGTACATACTGTAATCTGTTGCCATGTAAATAATATTCAGGTTTATCTCTGTGTATGTAAATGGTTGTAGAAATGGATTTTATTGTTTCCCATTCTGAATGTTTCAAATCACTGCTTTTCTAATTAAGATTGCCTTTTTGATTAGGATGTATGTCTTATTTTTCACCTTCTTGAAATTAATTCCTGTGCCAAGTCTCATGCCACTCTAACCCTATCAATAAAATACACTTTTCTAATGAAAGGCTACGTTTGCATTATTTTTTTACTATGTATTTTCCTATTCATGACTAATGATGTAAGTTTGCATATATATATATATATATATATATATATATATATATATATATATATATATATATATATATATATATATATATATATATATAATTGGGTGGCTTGTTTTGTTTGTGTTTATATTCTGACATTGCTTTAATTAAATACAACTATGTATCTTTGTATTGTACATACAAAGTTATTTCTTCTTCACTTCTTTAAATCTGGGAGGGAACTCCTGTAAGGGTTAAAAGTCAAGCATGTTTCCTGTCCTACTGACATAAACTACTGACATGAAAAACTGTTACAAACAAAAACATGAAAAACTACTGAGCAACTCCATTTGCAGAGCAATGCCTGGAGATGAGGCTGGACGGTTAAACAAAATGAAATAAGTTAATTTTATTGGGGGGGGTTGGACAAATACAACCTACTTATTTTAGCTTAAGTTATAAATATTACACCACTATATCGAAAGGCTTTACTCTGATTTTCTACCGATAAAACAAAAGCTTTGCTCGGGGATTTACGCTAAGCCGGAAGTAGGCAGGAGCGAGCGATCTTTATTTAGTCGACGCACCACACCCACAGAACCAACCACTACGAGATGAAACATGTACACTACTAACTGTCTCACTGCACCAGACAACTCGTTACAAACAAGGTCTTATAATTACAGAGTCCGTTGCTCAATAATACAGCAATACTTAAAGGCTAAAGTTTAGATATTTGTTCAGGCTTCTGGCGCGTATCCTAAAGGGGTCCTTTGACAGCAACAGTTATCGTTACGTCAAAACAACCATGGTTACGACCCATGTGAACATGTGGTAAAACTTGTAACTCTTGTGATGTCACTTTACGTTATTATTTCACGCAGTTACAACGTTCCTGTTCTAGCTTTTAGGAACATGCTTTCTACCTGATTTTTTTAAAGACGCGTGGAAACATGAGCTCTGGTAAGTGTCCCAAAAACTGTGTATTTGTCCTTCACGAGCGATACCACGTGCCCTTACCACAGGTAATAGTACATGCTAATGTACTGCTATTAGTATTGGGACATACTGTACAGCTGCATGACGAGTTACAGTAGAAACTCAAGTAGAGCGGACTCGACTGTACGTTATGTTCCTTCACTGACAAGGTCAGACCATAAAGTAACGAACATATGCACCGATGAATTATTATAGCTACTACGTGGACTTTTAATCAGCTATGGCTCGATATTTAGTATCATTTGACAGTATAACAAGCATCTAACATATAGAGCTGAAAACAATGGTGGAAAGTAAAGGAAGTACATCAACTTAAGTATTTCACGAAAGTAAAATGTTGAAGTACTTGTACGTGTTCTTTTACACGTCTACTCCATTACAATCGAGAGTCTATATTTTGATGCAAATATTTAATGTACTGTTATTAAAGTAAAGGATTAGTATTAAAGTGATGAGTACTTCTTCCTTTACTTGTAGCATATGATTTGAACATTTATAAATATAACTACTATATAGATCATTTAATTATTTCAGTTGTTTTGTAATAAAAAATTCCAGCTGCTCAACATTTGCTTTTGTGTCTCGTGTGAATTAATAAACTGAATATCTAAGTTTTAGACAATTGCTCGGACAAAACGGACAATTTAAATACATCACTATTGGCATTTTAAAACCTTTTATGGCGAAATAAAATTGATTAATCGTTGAAGTAAATAACTGTAAAAGTCGACCACACTGCCACACTGTACTTGCCCTAACCACCCTGTCTGTCACTGTTTCCCCCACAGAGGCGTGCCCATTCTGTGGGAAGATGTTCAAACGGTTGAAGAGCCACCTGCCACATTGCAAGGCAGCGGCGGCAGCGAGCTCCAGAACAACTCCAACCAAACAGGACGTTGCAGTGTTTCAGACGCCGACGTCTTCTCAGTCGGTCGAGGCCTCGTGCGAACCGGCGGCGAAGTCCACGCGGGCACCGTCGGCGACGTTAAGTCCACAATCGAAGAAGAGTCAGAAGAAGTCTGTGGTACCGTCAGCAGTGACACAGCCGCCGTCACTTCCACCATTAACGAAGAAGAGGACCGCCAAGGTCCCCTCCGCGATCACCAGTTCCCTTGCATCCTCCCCGCCGCTGCCTCTGTCCCCCACCCCCCTGAAGCCCAAAAAGCAGAGTCTCCGTGCTAAGGGATCACTGGCGGGAACTGGATCTGCCTCAAGCGACCCGCCTTCAGGTTCGCCTCCATTTGTGGCAGAACCTCTTCGGTCCAGAGCCACCGCCGAGACGGGGACCAACGGGGGTCGAGACTCGGTGAAAGACGATGCCCTCCTGGCCTTTCTGGCCACGGAGCCCAAACACAAAGATGCTTCTAAAAAGGCGTCAAAGAAGAAGAAGGCCGTACAGTCGCTTCCCCCGACCACGGATACCTCACGCTCGCTGGACGCCCAAATCCGTGAGAGTAGTGCACAAGCTCAAGTTAGAGAAAACTTCTGGGCGGAGGACGACGAGCAAGTTGAGGATTTATCCGTGAATAATGTGTACTCCTCAGGCAGCGGGCTCCAGGCTAGGATTACCCTCCAGGACGTTAAAGCCACGTTAGGCCGAGCTGACGTCGCCCGGCAGCCCGGCAGGCCAAGCATCCTGAACCAGATTGAAACCGCCGACAAGATCAGCTCAGTTCCTCTCTCAGCGGGGCGCTCGGTACCAACTAAAACGGTGTCCGACCAGCCGCCCTGCCCCGGGTTACAACACGCGGAGCTACAATCAGTCACGAGGAACACTTTGATGTCCGAACAAGGGTCCCTAACCTCCCCGGCAGCTCCGCCCCTCTCTGGCCAGCTCTCGTCTCAGGTGAGCGAAGCCACGCCTCCTCTACGCCCCGTTGCCACGACCGAGGGGCTCAAGGTGACGGGACTCCTCACGATATCGCCGTCGCGACCAGCGTTTTCCAGCCCTCTGCCGGCAGCGAGGCTAGAGACCCCGAGAGCCGGTGACGGATGGACGACGCAGCGCGAGGCCAGGAAACTAAACGCTGCTGATAAAGGAGCGACAGGTCAGTATTTGAAACCGGGTCTCAGAGATTCTTAGTCCGTTACGTAGTCTTCGATTTCAGTGTGACTTTGTTTTATTCAGCCCAAGTTCTCGTTCGCTTTATTGTGTTCAAACATTTAAGAACGAAGGCTTCTGACGGGTTTCGTCTTCCTCAAAGTGAGGTACAGAAAATATCACAAGTGAAGAAAAACACAATCCCCAGCTCTAGTGGAATGAACGAGGATGTTTCTGTCGTCGTTCTTCATGTGTAGGTGCTCTGACACAGAGGAGTCTTGGACAGGTGAGACTGAGGGAGTTGCCCGAGTGGCTGGTCTGCAAAACCCCCAGCCGCCCGGGAGAGGTGGTGGGAATGGTGCAAAAAGGTGAACAACACACACACACATACACACACATACGCCACATGTTTCTATCAGCTAACTGGCGGGTCCTTATTATTATTTAGTAGTGTATGAAGTTTAACGCGTGTATCGTCCCTCTCCTCTTCCATCAGGCTGGCAGTGGTATTACAGGAGGTATATCGACGTGAAGAGAGGCGGTGCAGGTGGACTGGGCATGCTGTTGGCAGGCTACTGTATGCTCGGCTACATCTGGAGCTTCCCTCATCTAAGTAAGTGCGGATCGCCCTCACGTGTGCTCTAGGGCGGGAGCTGCGTAGATTCAGAGATACTCAGCATGTCTGTGGTTTTTCTTCTTCTTTTTTCCAGAGCGTGATCGCTGGAGGAAGTACCACTAGTGTGGAGGGAAGATGTTTCGGACAAGCGTGACTCTGTGTGAGGAAATCGCAGCTGTGACACGGCGAGGCGTCGGGACTTGAAGGCATCTGTTCTCGCCGTACCATCGACAATGAATCCAAACAGTTGCACAGGATTTATGTTTGAGATGTTGAGACTCGGTGGTCGACCCACTCGGTTTTCTTCCACAACCGTAGTATGAAGCTACAGCTAGCTGCTGGTTCACTTAGCGTAGCATCAACACTGATCTAGTCTTTCTCTGTTCATCGTAAAACTAAATTAATCTACCAGCACTTCAATTAAATCTCTTATTTGTTTATCCCATGAAAATACAATTAGGGGAGTACGGTATCTTATCATCCTATTTAACTCCTCACCAGAAAGTGAATAAGCAAATTTCCCAAAATGTTGAACTTGTGATTCTGATACCAGCAGTTTCACCCTCTACTGATTAGCACCTGCATACGACATCTAAGTTGCCTGCACTGTGTTGTGTATAAATAACCCTTTTTATTTATTTATTCACTTATTTGTGTTTATCGTAGTTGTTAAACTTAGTTTTATTTGCCTCTTATTTAAGTTTGAAAAGGGGAAATGTCCAGTGTAATTTAAAGACCTTTTTATTGGATGTTATTCCCCAGAGCTCCACTAGGGGTCAATGTTGTGTTACCAAAACCAAAAGGGCTGGGCAGGCTGACGTTTGCTTTGCATAGTTTTCTTAGCTCCTTTGTGTAGAGGCATTAGTGCTGGGGTCAATGGAAGGATTAAAGGGAACCAAGAGATGTTCAACTTGATTAAAATCTTTACTCTGGCAGCCCAGATGGAGAGGAACATGAAAATCAAAATATCCTTAACTTCAGTATCCGCTCAAAGATCGTATCTGTGTAGCAGAGGGTTTCAAATCTGTTTTTCTTTTGCAAATGCTTCCCCTGTCACATGGGGTTGTTATGCATGCTGAGCCCGTCGGCTGCCAGTAAGCGAACACTCGGCGAATAGTAATGTGGGGACGCTGAAGGAGGTTCTCATCAGGACTACACCAGTGTGTTATCGTATTCAAAATGAATTTATTGTTGACTCTCCTTGCCGCTGTAGTGAACAAACATTAGCTACAAATGAGGAAATTACACTTTTTTTTGTTCCTAACAGTTTTTCATGATGTCGCATTCTTAGCCAACACAATAAAAAATAATTTCCATTTCTTTTCTTTACATTCTTTTTTTTTTTTCTCCATACAAAAATTATAAATATTTTGTGTTTTTCACTTTTCATTTTTTGTACAAAACAACAAACTACACAAATCAAGAGTGTAAATGGAGGCAGAAAAAAAACACATTTCTGAACTGAAAACGGGGGGAGAAAAAGCAAAGTGCGCTGCTGAACTCAACGTGTCACCAGCCCGAACAATCCTCAACTCACTTTCTTTCAGATTTAAGTGCTAAAGAGGCACAACGTCTTGCAGAGCAAATAAAAGAACACATGATGAAAATGTCAGAGTTTTTTCTCAGTGTGTACTGGTAGATATAAGGGGTCTAGATGGGTGGAGACAGAGATACTGGCGGGCTGCGACGGCCGCTGGCACTCAACACACACACACACACACGTGTTCTCCATCACCCCCATGTAAAAGGCCTTCAGTCTGCTCCTGGAGCCTATTGGCGAGCATATTTCACAGACACGATTATAGGAGAAAAGTGACACTTTCCAGAATCAACCTGAGAGCATAGAACACATTTATCCTAAACTTTGGTCCTGTGTTGGTTTTGGCAAAAACAAACAACCTTTCTTACTAAACATAAAGGCAGATTTCTGTAGATGTTCACAAATGCACAACCAATAACAGAATTACATGTCCAATATTTCGGATGCACTCTTTATCATGATGAAATCTCACAGTAAGTTAAGTTTTTGGCTGTTAAAATTAAATGAAAACTCATCAAAACTCAGAGCACAGTGGGAGCTTTAAGCGCACCGCTTCAGAGGAAAACTACAGAGCTGTTATCACCAGCTCAACGGCTGAGATCGACAGATCTGACGCTGATTCTGGACGAGGCCACAGTCTCTCCTAGTTTGAGTTTTGGTTGCGCTGCTGAGTGGGAAGGGAGAGAGAAATGTGGGAAAAGCTTGAAAAGAAACAGTCGATAGTGAGAAAAACATCCTGGGGGGGCTGAGTGAACTCTCAGGGATGAAGTCAGAAGTTTGGCAATCAAACAGCACGACATGGGAACTGTCGTAGACCAATGTAGATGCGTGCAGATTAATTTGCACACACACTGATCGACGTGTCACGGAAGCAAAGCATAGATAACTGGATATGAGCAATATGCAGAAGGCAGAACCAACATACAGACAATTCAATAACCTTCCAGGATCATTTAAACAATATTGTCATATTCACAAAACCGGGGAAACACATCACGGCCAACAAAAAAATATTTTTTAATGTCATTTCTATTAAAAAAAAATTAAAAGAAACATACTGTAACATAACATCCTCAATCTGAGGACTAAGCTCCCCTTGACACAAACACACTGAAATGATAAAAAATAAACTTAAAAGTGGTAGAGATTGAGCACGTGTCTGTGTCTGTGTCGGGGCTTGCATACCTTTAAGGTACAAAAGAAAAAATGCCAAAGAAAATGTGACTTGAGCACAAGAAAAAAAGCATTGCTGAGTACAATAACACTATTATTTATGTCTATGTGACTAGTTTGAATGGTTGCGACTTTGCAAGTGTGATTAAGAGGTTGTCCTTGTTGCAGGCAACTGAAAACCGGCGAATAGATTTTGGTTGTATTCCAAATATTCACGGCGAGCGCACACTGGATGTCAACGAGAGCCACGTATTCATATCGTTCCTGAAATGAGCAACAGTACGTTTAGTGCAAATCGTCTATGTGAATGTGTCTACTGGGCTAAAGGAAATCTACGCCTCCGAACCACAAAACTACATAACACGTTGCACTAACGTGTGTGTACGTGTGTGTGTGTATTGTGCATGTTTGTAATGCAGGAAGGAACCAAGTTGTTTTTTTGAATAGAGCTCCTTCATGTAAACATTTCAAAATAAAAACCGAGAATTAGGCACAGATTTGTCATTTTGTCCCTCCTCCTCATCCGTTCTTCAGCATAGGTAAATAGGTAAATCAACAAAAGATTAATGGTGCATTCGTGAAGAGAGGGACTCCTACTTTCAAGCTACTGAAATTGCAGAACTTTCCCCTTTAAAATAATGTTAAGTAAACAAAAACAAAACCTAATTCCATCTGTGAGTACGTTGCATTGCACACGTTCCCAGATGTTCATAGGTCATCTTGAGTGCCTGCAGTCCCATGGAGTCTCTGACTCATATTCATACCAAACCGTGCCGCCTCCAACACACACAAAAAAAAAAAAAAAAATCACCAAAACAAACTAAATTCATGCTACATGGCCGGAGATGGTATCACAAATATAATAGACCTGAAAGAAGAGTTAACCTCTCTTCACACAGGGAATACGGGGGGGGGGGGGATACAACAAATATCACAACAGGAGAGATTGACAAAAAACAAAATGTACACACGCGTACACAAAAGAAGTCAAAACTAGTGATGAGATCAGTCTCAACATTCCAAGATGCTGTTGACCGCCGCCTCCAGAGCAGAGTCTGTGTCGCCGTGAGGGGGGGAGGAGAGCTGAGCGGGGTACTCGGGCTGGCTCGGCGGGGAGGACAGGTGGTAGTTCGTCTGTCCTCTTGCCGGTGCTGCAAAGGTTGAGGGGTTACCTTGGGGATAACTGTTGGCAGCAAGGAGGCTGTTGTTGCTGTTGTTGCTGCCGCTGCTGGGCCCGTAGTGTTGCTGGGATCTCTTCAGTTCCAGGGCGCTCTTGTTTTCTAAGAGCGGAGGGTGGAGTCTTTCTGCTGCACCTGTTCCTACGTCGCCGCCCCCTCCCGGGTCTCCACACCCGGGCTGGGGGTCTGTCCTGTGCGGTGGCTCCGCAGAGCCTCTGTCTGACTGATTCCAGCTGCAGCTGGACAACGACGGAGAGGGGACGGGCTCCTGGGAAAGTTTGGATTTCATCCCGCAACAGAAGTCTTCGAAGAAGGCGTCTGTAAAAACACAAGAAGAGAGGACAAGGTGAACAAAACCTCTCTTTCGGGAACATCTCTTCTTCTTTATTCTTGCTTTTTCTTTTTCTACTTTTACCTGGATCCACGAGTATCATGCGTTTGTCCTGTGTCAGGTTGCTGCGCTCCTCTTGGTTGAAGGTCCTGTCGATCATCACCATTTCTGATGATGGACTGGAACGCTGCAGGGAGGGGAGAAGGAACTTGTTATTCCTGTGCGTGTCTTAACAAAAGACACCCGTGCATCCAGCAGTTGCTCATGTGTCTGCCTACCTCAGCTTCCACCATCAGTAGCCGTCTGTATTTGTTCACCATGACATGGGTCCTCATCAGCACTTGAGTTGCTACGACCTCAAATTCGTCATCCACTGTCAAGGAAAACAAAAACACATTTTAGTTGCAGGTTTAGTTCTGCAAACACACTTTGATCTACATGCAAAACCAAGTATTAAACCCGAGGCTGTACCCTGTGAGAACTCCTCCTGGCTGGGCGGAGCCCCCTGGAACACGTGGTATGGGAGGAGTCTTTGCAGCGCGTCGTCGATTGAATTGAATCGACGGGGATCTAGGGTCTCAACTCCAGCATGATCCTTCCTCAACTGTAGTAAAATCCTATAGAGATGAGAGGAAAGGCTTCTTCAACGGTTGAATGACGGGTCAACATGTTGACACATGCACACAAATGTTTTAATAATACACAGAAAGTTAAATAAACTCACATTTCTCCTCTTGTAAGTGGCGGAAGGGCAGGTCTCTTCTGAGCACTGACCTATAAAGAGAAAAAGTACATGAGAAAGTGAACATTATACCACTGATATCATCCCTTTCAGCATAGGGATATACACCATATATATACAATCAGGATTTACCTGAGAGTTGAGCTTTGAATCTTGAGTCATAGCTAAAAGAGATGAAACAAACAAGTCAACCTCATTAATTTCGGCAGACTACATTTAAACACATCATACATTGACAGAAAATATGTATGTCTGCAGCCCTTATTACCATGTAAGCTGCTGAGGAGGGCAGGAGATGAGGAATTCTGAAAAATGTAAATAAAAGTGACGTCAGTCGAATAACAGTTTTCAGGGAAAGAACATACAAATCAAATACCACCGGGTCGTGCGCTTATACCTGTCTGTAGTCTTGCTCCTGCGTCACAGTACCAGCTAAAGGAGACAGAGAAGTGCAATTCTCAGTTTGGGTCACAAGAAGGCGCTGAACGGGACTCGCCAAGACTTGGCCTTGACCACCGATCCCCGCCGTCGCCGGGCCAACCAGAGTCAGGCGCCCAGGAGCGCACGATGTCTGGGCCTGCGCTTGTTGCTGCTCCAGGGTAGGCTGCACCACAATGGAGCCGTTGGCTGTGTACTGCCCCCCCGGAGAAGCCGTGTTGGCGTTAACTACATTAGCCATGGTGGTTGGAGTGGGATGGAGGCCGAGGCTGTAGACAGTCTGAGCCCCGGATTGGAGCGGTTTAGGTTGGATAGGTCTGACGAGAGTCTGGGTCCCTCCGGGGCCTCTCTGGATGATGATGTTTTGAAGGGGGATGTTTTTGAAAGGTAAGCCCACTTGGCCTACCTGCCCTTGGGTCGGAGCAAACACCTGTCCCCCTGCTGCGGCGCCTGCCGCGGACACAGGCGTCCCCGGCCTCAGCACAAGCTGAGGAGTTCTCTCCAAGCTGCTCAGAGTCATCACGCCGGCGCCCGCCCCGAAGGACCCCAACACCTGGATGTGTTGGGCGGAGCCGTTGGGCAGCTGGGAGACCCCCTGCAGAAACTGGCCTGTGGGGAACGCAGCTGTCGCCGTGGTTACCACCCCCACGCCCCCTCCATAGCCCCCAGAGACCAGCTGGGAGGGAAAGGGGACGGGAGCCTGCACCAGGGTGGGAGCGGGCTGGGAGTCTAGTAAGGCCTCCTGGGCCAATGTCTGCTCCGTGATGTCGGCCTCCATGAGAGACTTCTGTAGGATGTCAAAGGGCTGGTCCTCTCCCCCAAGATCCACCCCTCCGGGGGAGTCCCCGGACCCCAATTCATCCTCGATAAATGAAAGGCTGCTGGAGAGCTGGAGGCCTGCCCCTGTTGAATCGTCGCCGAATTCGCCCATTGAAGAAGAGCCATCCTTGAGGCCAGAGTTTGAGCCAACCTGAATGAGGCATTTAGAGGAAATGAGAAAGTGGGAAACTGTTTGCATGTGAACTGCCTATAAATGAAAGCCTCTTTATAAGCTGTACAACAAAAGTAAAGCCTATTCCCTAAACTACGTATCATGTAATTTTCCTCATGTATGTTACCATTTTTGTCCCCTCACAAAGTAACAACACATATCAGTTCGCTAAGAGCTTCTGAAGATTAACTCCATACAGTGAAGTGTGTCGTGGAATCAGAGTGATCACAGGTAAACTCACCGTGTCGCTAGAAAAGAAGGATGCATCTGACCCGAAAGCTGCATTTGTCACATCATCTTCCTCAATCTGAGAGAAACAAAATAAAGAGTTCAACAATGAATCGTCAGTTTCTAAATGCCTTGAAGTGAAGTCACTATTCAGAAAAACTTGGCAAGGAATGACTGAAAATACTCTAAAGAGTCACTCACAGACTTGCTGTTGCTGCCATGGAGATAGTCATTCAATGCATCCACATCTCTGAAAAAGGGGTACAGAAGAGGTTTCTTTTCACTTTGTGTGGTTAAACAAAGACAAAAAGCTTATCTGGTCCACAGCTCTAGTGAGTTGAACGATGAATTTAAAAAAGAAGGAAGAAAATGTAGAAATAAATGTGCAGATTCTCGTAGTTTTGATTACAAAGAACTGTGGTGAAGACAAACATATGGACAGATGGAAAAAGATGGGGCCACACAGAGTTGTTGGTTGAAGACAAATGTAGTTGCATGCATCCAGAAAGTGATATAACCACAATGTAAAGCCAGTTTTATAGAGGTTTTTTTTACCCTAAAATATCCAGAAGATGACGATCATCCTCATCATCCATGACACCTGAAAGAGTATTGGTGGTGGGGGGTAATGGGGGAGGAGTATTGAGACAGAATTCAGCAGGTGAGGGAAATTTAGATTAGGTTATTCATGTATAAATATGCATGGCTTATTGACTAGCAGCTTCATTATTCATGACAATGAAACTTGAATCATTTGTTTTTATTCCAAAGTAGCAGCATATGAGCTGTAAAGGCTTAGCATATGTAGCATGTATTATTAGTATGTCTTCGTTGTAAGGACGTCTCACTCACAGATTTCCAGCAGGAAGCATGGGTTCAGTCATTTAACGCCCTTTGTTTCCTGGGCTGCAGGGTGAGAAACTGCATTTAGTAATATTACATAATTAAAAGTGTAACAGGTGTGGGTGTGTTAAGATGTGAGATAAAGAGATGTGTGTGTGTGAAATGGGGGAGTGGAGCGAAAGAGGGGAACAGATAGATATGCTACTCTGCTGTGGGAGGTCTGTACATGAGTGAAGGGCAGGATGGCCTTCATCCCCTCCTACAGATTGTCTGTGACACACTAACTCCCACCCATTAGACTCCTCTGCTGTCACACATTGGTTCTATACAGACTAAAAATGGCCATTAGAGTGTAAATAACTCCACCCTGCTCCATTTGTGCCACTGTTGGTTGAGTTTCTACATTGAACATTGGCTTTATGTTGTGTCAGCCAGCAAAGGTATGCAGCTATCTTGGTAATACGTTATGCAAAGGGAGACAAGAAAAACATGTTCACTCATTTTGATCGAGAAGAGAAACGGGGTAATGAGTGTTTGGATGTCTGTCTAGTTATGTAATTTAATGCAATTGCCGTGTTTAGAGCAATGTGGAGAGCATAGGGAATTTATATCAGAAAATTAGAAATTGCTGTAGCCATTAATCCAGCATTTAAAAAAATGGTCATTGGTTCTGAGGCTATGTTGTACTTTGAAATAATGGAGAAACGTCGGCTGTGTTCCTGAGTAAGTGCAAAACATTACAGCTGCAATGCTACAAAATGGCTGTTACCCTGCGAAAGGCTGTCGTTACAACAGAGCCACGTTCAGCCTCCATCTTTGGTTCAGCGAGAACAAAGAGCGACAGGGCTTCAGAGCTAATCAGGCTCCATGAACTAAAACCACCATGATGTAAAAATATTTAAAAAAACATGCTAAACAATCATTTTATTTCAGAATGTTGGTTTTGTTTCTTCTTCAATATACGCAATAAATAGAGTTCTTGTCAAAATGGATGATTCTACCAAAAGCTCTTTTATACGGCAACAGTAGAACAAATGCTCCAATATGAGAGGAAGCAATGTCGCAGTTTTCCAAACAAAAAACGGAAACCAAACGATTACATTTTATTTCATAGGGGGGGGACTACATATGTGAACTGTTTATGTAAAATACTACTAGTTTTTCCTCTCCAGCGGGCATCAAACCAACGTTACGTCATTTAAATACAAAAGCAACCATTTGCTTGATAACAAAAATGCAAAGATAAGACTAGAGCTGAAGTGCCAATGCTGAGAGAAAACAAAAATGGCGTTTAAAGTAGCACCAACAAAAAACTGGATTTGCCGATTTATCGCTCAACGGGGATCGGGGTTATCCAAATTTCGACAAATCTGAATAGTTTGTTTAATTTCTAGCTCAAATTCGGTGTCCGAAATCCGCCTTAGTGTGCAGGCTGCGACGCAGACCGAGCTAAAGTTGGTCTCCGCCGTCGCCCCGCTACCGGAGCCGCTCGGTGCAGCCGTTGGTTTAGTGAGCTGGCTAATGTACAGCGCCGACGTTTTATATCCAAAAATAGACCGAACCGACGGTATCATAATCGCATTCAAGCAGCACAAAACGCCCGTCGTCCAGCCTGTGGCTGGTCGTCGCTGACGTGTTCTATCTTTCTCAGTTGGGGAGGCTTTCATTTGTCCTCTATGCGGCTCCAACTGCCAGCACGAAAAAACGTCACATTTTGTATCGATATGCCGAAACCGACGCCTCTCGATCGGCGGCGGCGGGGAGAAGGGGAGATATTCTGTCGCAGCCCGGTGTTCTGGTCGGGTGGCTCTCCGAACCGGGAAGCTCCGCGGCAATGTTTTAACGATAAAAAACACCGGCCTGTTCTGGTTAGCTAGCCGCGATGTCGACGACGCCTATTTTGGAAAACGTCGGGTGGAATTCAGCGAAAATGCCAGAGGACTAGAGCCGTGCCGAGCCATACATAGTTATCCCGATTAGCACAACATAAAGACGACTCAAAAAGGCAAACCCTTTACTCCTGTCTCACTCCTCTTGAAACCCAATATCTCCATTTGGCAACTTTTAATTTGCTCCCCCCTCCTTCTCCTCCTCCTCCTTCTCCCTCTCCCACTCATATATTTTTTCTCACTGTCCCTGTTCTGTCTCGGATAGATTTTTCTCTCCGCTCAAACTCTCTTCCCTCCCTGAAGGAAGGGAGGAAGGAGGTTGTGTGTGTTTTTTCCTTGAAATTTTTATCACAAAATTATAATACACTCAAAGGGAAACTCACCGTCATGAAAAAGCAGTGCCTTGTCAACGGGGTTTCCTCGCCATCACCGCACGGGTTGTTGGGGTAGTGCACAGAACAAGGCAACCCAAATCATCAGTCCACAACGGTGGCATCCGAGTCGCTAAATATTAATAGGAATTATAAAAAAATATGTATTGTAATTATTACACGCATATTTTCATGTTGATTTGATTGATTATAAGATGTTTATCTGCCCTATTGAATAGCAGATAAATGTTATTGAACCTAATTATTATCAACGGTAGAGGGCGGGCCTCTGATGAATGCCACACCTTGCCGTTGCTCAGGTATGACCATAATGTTGTCTATACAAGTGTTGCCTAGTCACCTCCCTACTAATCCAAATATAATATATAATGTAATCAGACATAATTAAAAGTTATTGTAGCAGTTTGCAGTACCGTTTTGAAGATTTGACTAATGCCACTCTCATTAGCCTACTTTTTAAAATGATATTAATAGATGTTGCTCTCCCAGTGATATGCCACCATATACTGTATATACATATCACAATATTATTTAAAACAAATTAAATATGCCATTATGTAATACTGTAATAAATACAATTGCAGGTTTAAACCAGATGTATAACAAAATAGATGGAGCCTATAAAGTTGAAAATAAGCTTATAAAGTACTCTGAGTGCAGGTCAAGGATTAAGGGAAAGGTTATTTTTCTATTTGTGTGGTTGTGTTTATATTTGATTTAAAATAACGAAATACTTACAACACACTTGTCCAGATTTACACAACACTAGGAAATAAAAACTAATTAAACGATTTATATCCAAAAGAGCAACTAACTGCTCAGTACTTCATAAATATGCTGGTACCCGGCCATGTATGCACATAACAACTCGCTTTAGCCTACTAGCAAAGTCGATGGTGAAAAGCTGACAATGCATTTTATTATACATTTCTCTTTATTACGTGTAATTTAAGACAGGTGTCTCAACAAATACATGTTTTATCTAGGTTTTTTTATTATTTTATCGGGCCGGGTTTTAAGGAGCTTCCTAAGAAATAATACATTGTAGGTTTTGTTTGTTTTTTAATAATAATTTACAACTCCGGGGCGGTAGGTGGCGGTAAAGGCCTTTAATCCAACCACTTCCGCTACAACTGACAGTGAGTCAACATGGATGCGATGCCTGAAGTTAGCCGGGAATCTGGGTTTGCGGGCGAAAACGGCGCCGTCAAGATACAAGAGCGACTCCAGAAGCGGCACCAGGCGAGGGCGGAGGACGCCGAGCGGAGGAAGGAAGCCAAAGAGAGCAAGTCGGTCGCGGAGGAGCAAGGCGAGTACTTCAGCAGCTCTTTCAACACGGAGCGGGCGTCCATCGAGGAGCTGCTGTCCGGCTGCTCCGGAGCCGACCGGGCGGCGACGGCTCGACTGCTGGAGGAGGCGACGGCCAAAACCCTGCAGCTGCAGAAGTTCCTGAACGACAGCACGTTGTTCCTAACGCAGTACGAGCTGAGGAAAGCGCAGGCCGCCCTCCAGAAGCTCCAGTCCTCCCTCGCCGAGGCCAGAGAGGAGGCCCTGCCCAGGAAAAAGTTTGCCTTTCGAGCTCGCGCCAAGGCAACAGATAAAGCCCCTGCAGAAGATGCACCCCCACCTGATGCCGCATCACCTGTGGTTTCCCAGGTGGCTGGAGCCGCAGAGTCTGAGCAGTGCAGATTCTCCAACATGGACGGCGTGTGTCTGACGAAGACTGCCGAGGAGATCCAGAAGCGAGACGTGCTGTTGACTCACCTGACGAACTGCAAGGTCCGCCTGCTCGGCTCCCCCAGCACGCTGCATCTGAAACACATCGACAACTGTGAGATCCTGTGTGGGCCCGTGTCCAGTTCAGTGTTCATTGACCACTGCAGGAACAGTACTCTGGCCATCCCATGCCAGCAGCTGCGTACCCACCACACCACCGACACCAAGGTGTACCTGCACGTCACCAGCCGGGCCATCATCGAGGACTGTCACGGGGTGAGCTTCGCCCCGTTCTCCTGGTCGTATCCCACCCTGGACAAGGACTTTTCTTTGTCTGGCTTAGACCTGGCCCGAAACAACTGGAGCCAGGTGGATGACTTCAACTGGCTCGCTGCAGGAACACATTCCCCAAACTGGTCCGTCATTCCAGAAGCGGACAGGAGAACCAACTGGGAACCCTAGAGTTGCATCTCAAAACCTTGTCAAAGTAACATGTCGATCAAACATCATATGTAATGTGTGTCAGCCCTGATACAGATAAGGGTTTTAATGTTAATTCAAATTCCAGATCAGTTTATTTATGCAACTGTTGCCCTAAGAAATTCAAATATATTCACCTGCGCCTCAGCAAAGATGTTGGATGTACTCTTTTGCTTAGGTTAAACTCTGTTTTGGCGTATTGAAGGCTTATATACTTCTGCTCACATACGACAAATAAAAGCTTAAGAGAACAATTTGAAATTCTTAAGCAGTGAAAAGTCTTTACTTCACTCTAACATCTCATTCAAAGATGCAGTGTATTTTGCATTATTTATCTCATGAACTGAAACTTTTCCTGTCTGTAAGAATTCAATGACTGATGCAAAAATCTGAGTCTAGAATGTTCCTATCTAGAGCCAGTGTTTGGTTTGTCCATTCTGGGCTTCTGTAGAAACTATAAAAATAAAAGATACATTCCAACTGCAAATCTCATACATAATACAAAACTTTAAAAAGACAGTTTAGTTTGCTCCTACATCAGACAAAGGGAAGCAGGAATATTTTTTTTTAAATGGAAATATAATTCATCTATTATTTGGATATCATTCTCAAAAGTCAGATTTAGGTTGGGTTTTAGTTAATGAGAACTTTTTTTTTTTTTTTTTTAAGGCGGTTCCCCTCCTGCTGATCCTGCCTCACAGGAGTTATGGTCAGAGGCTGAATCTCCTCATTAAAAACGATTTAGTTCGAGCTCAGTGAATGAAACATTAGTGACTGTCAGGAACTATTAGAATAAGGAAATCTGAGTCATTGAGTGTTACAAAGCACCTTTAAATGTAGAATAACTTTTCTGTTTAATGTTTCCATGATATCAAAACCCCTCAAATCTACAGCTATATAATAATTCAATGCACTATTCAAACCATTTCAGCTATAAAGTTCTCCCAGTGCTGCACAATCACCTCCATTACAGTGGATCTCAGTAAACTGATGTGAATGAAGAACATAATGATCCCCATGCGATCATAATTTGCCTTTATGCTGCTCCCCAGACCCTGAGTGCCACTTATTTACAGAGAGCAACTAAAAAATGACATTGTAAGTATTGAAATTGAAATGTTACCAAAATAAAGAGGCTTCCTGCTCAATAACATGCCTGTCTGTTTCTGGCGTCAACTTATTGATGTTGTGCGTTATCTTTTACTGAGAAAACAACACGTTAATACAAAGGTCCAGAATAAACTTCAAACTATTTAAAAGAGAAATACAAAATAAACTACTATTTCACATATTTAATCCAATTTCAATGTCCCCCCCCAAAAAACATTTTTTTTAACAAACAGGACAAGATAAATCAACGCAAAGACTAAACAGTCATTTCCCTCTTTACTAAACTCCAGAGAGAAAGTGGGTCAACTTAGAAACACTTTACTTCGACCCTCGATTAGCATTCATAAGCAGTATTTAAAGTTTCAGAAATGGAGATGTAATCAGATATAAATGTTAATTGATATATGTGTACTCCTGAATTCACTCAATATACAATATACTACAATATAGTAAAACACAGTTATCATAGGAAATGTTATAATTGTTGACAAATACTATGAATTTAACATTTTAAAATGGTATATCTTTATTAAACTACAATATGGTGTGTTAATGCATTTATTAAAAGTTGTTACTACCCATAAATGCTAAAAACATCGATATTATACAAGATAAACCAAATGGCATAACTACTTATTTGTAATTGTTGACACAAATAGTCTGAGACAAGTGTCACATGACATTTAGCAAACCAGATGCAGTGAAGCAATGTAGCGATAAGCACATTTGGCTCGTTTATGAAGCGTTAACTGGAGATGAAGGTCGCTTCTTTCACCCTAAATTCGCCAATAAAGAGGAAAGTGTTTAATTTAAGTAACTAAGCACAGAACTCCACAAACTCCGTGATAAAAAACAAAAACGCTACGTGCGTTGTAAACCAAATAAAAGAGGGAGCTTTGCATTCATTACTAATAAGTCCAGCCACCGTAAAGGTTTGAGGCAGCGGGAGAAGAAGAATAAACACAGACTTGATTCTAACCCCCAACATAACCACTGACAATAAGACAATAACTGAGAGCACCTAAATGCATTAATCAGCTATCTCATGTGCGTGTTTATTGATGATCGGCCGTGTTTCATCCGTCCGACGTGTATGATGTCTCGGTTCTGTGTCGTTCTCAATGAATGAATCACGCATTCAGTTGGGTTGAGGCCGGAGCCTGAGAGCGCTTTTGTTTCTGTGAATGGGTTTCTGGGGTTCCACTTCCTCCATTGTGAAGACATCCGGTTTGAACCTCCATTATTAGCTCCACTGTCACCTCCACGGTCTCCGTCAAACCTCGGCACACGATGCCGGTGCGTTGGATGGACCGTGACCACGTGAAGGCTCAAACCAATTACGGCCCCTGGCAGCGGATTACAATCAGGCTCATCTTGTGTGGACGGATTTCTGCAAATTGGATCAGGCCGCTTATCGAGGCTTAGCATGACGTACTCCAACTTTGAGTTCAATCATGAGGATCCTCTGCAATCCTACGCCTCTCCTGGAGAAAGCAACATCACGATTAGCCTGTGTGTCGAGGAAGGAAAACGATTGGGTGCAACTAGGGGGAAATCAAGCCTCGTGAAACTTGAAGTTTTTGTCACAATGGGACAGGAGATAGTTTTCAAGAAATAACACTCCTGCGCTACTCGCGGGTCCACCTGGGTTCTTGACCTCTGCTGTTTTGCTGTGGGATGGATCGCAGGCTTAGCTGACTGTTGACCCGTTGGACCAGCCAGAGGAGACTCTGATCGCAAAGACACCGGGAGAAAGGACGTGTCCTCGGAGCTCCTGCTCCAGATCGCCAGTCGACTCTCTTCTTCTCGGGCGAGGACACATCTCCGGTTGAACAATGGCGTTGATGTTGATCAAGTTTGACATGAAGAAGCGAGTAAAGCTCGCTCAGACGGTCTGGTTCATGTACTGGTTCGCCGTGATGGCCGGCGTGCTGGTCTTCAGCCTGGGCCTGTTCTTTAAGATCGAGCTGCGTAAGCGCTCAGAACTTATGGACAACAACGAGAGCCACTTCCTGCCCAACCTGCTCATACTCATGGGCCTGGTGGCCTGCGGCATCAACGCCTTTGGAGGCAAAGTCTGCTACGACTCACTGGACCCGAGCAAGTTTGTGAAGTGGAAGCCCATGTTGAAGATCTTCCTGATGGTCTGCGTGGCGTTCAACGCCCTGCTGCTGGTCACAGCCCTGCTGTGTTTCTTGATGAAGATCCCTCTGCAGTTCACCCTGGCTGAGGGGCTGAAGAACGGCATGAAGTTCTACAAGGACACGGACACGCCGGGCCGCTGCTACATGAAGAGGACCCTGGACCTGATGCAGATGGAGTTTCGTTGCTGCGGAAACGACAACTTCAGAGATTGGTTTGATATTCAGTGGGTTAGCAACCGCTACCTGGACTTCAGCGCGAAGCACGTCAAAGAGTAAGTCACGAGAAATCAAATGTAAAAGAAAACTCTTAAATAAATGTTGTGTAGATTAATGTGTGAGGTGGCGGTAATGAGGTTGTCATTGAGTGTTTCAAGGTGGGGCCCGATGAGGTGGGGGGTCCTTGAGGGGTCGTGTCCACATAGTTTAAATTCAGTGTAAGTGGATTTGAGGTGGAGCAAAGTCAGGGCAGGTGTATTATTCACTTTCATCCACTCGGGATTATCGTCACAGAAATGGTGAGTGGGCTGTGAGGGCGGAAGAGGTTACTGGGCAGTTTTATGGATGAAGTGGAGGAGGAGGGACTCGAGGTGATTAGGGACAGAAAAAGATGCATAAGGTCAAAAAGGCACGAGCAGGATTGTTCCAGTCCAGTCATACTTGACCTCTTCGTGACACGTTGCTCATATCGACACCACAAGAAGCAGTTCATTTTGTGAGGACACGACGTGGAGAGGAAAGCGTTGGCACGTAGCGTTTAATCTCAAGGATTACAGCGTCCGTGTCCTTCAAGAATCAGTGTCCTGTCCAATCAGAAGAAGACCTGGCAACACGCCAGGGACAGCACCGCACAATAAAACTATTTGAAGCTGGGATTTTTTAATCAGTGAGAACAATGGCTGTCTGATTACAATAATAGTCAGCTGTAACTTATAACTGGCGAAACGCTCATGAGATGCCATTCCAGAACAGTAATCGTGGAAAAGGTCTTTATTTATGGCTCGTTTTAAAGTTTCAAAGAGACAAAGTTTTTCAAATCCTTCCTTAAATATCCTTAAATATCAGTACAGACATCTTTCTACTTCATAATGTCCTGGTTAGTACTCAGAACATCTCCCATATATCCATATCTGACCTTCTCCAGTCTCAGTAATCCAATCATACGCGTCTTTCCATTGACTTGCTACCATCGATCTATCACGGTTGACCCGATTTGGGTCAAGCCCTCTAAGTGAAGTTGGATTTCCCCTTTGTTGTGCTTGTGTGGCTGTGTGGTAGAGATGGGTCAATATTAATCAAACACGTTTGACACAAATTAAGAATTAAAACAATCAAAGCAACGCAAACCACTTCATCGGTCTGCAATGATGCAACCTGAGTGAAGCTTGATTAATTGTTTGCCTCTTTGCAAGAGTTGTTAATTGTTTAATGTTGAGGAAACACTTGAAGAAACACTTTATTCCTTTGATTGTTGGCTAAATTTGGTTGAATTTGATTTTATTCAGTAACTGAACAGATGAAAAGCACAAAGCTCGGCAACAATAAACATCAAACCGTGCAGTTATTTTAGCACAAGTCACAGTTAGTGTTAGTTCAAGTCATTTTAGCCCACACATGCTACAAATATAGTTCCTTAAACCCAGTCTCACTTCCTCCAAACCCGTCCCAGCGTGACATTAACGTGACACTCTGCCTCGTCCTCTTAGCCGCATCGGGAGCAACGTGGACGGCCAGTACCTGATGGACGCGGTCCCGTTCAGCTGCTGTAACCCCAGCTCCCCCAGACCCTGCATCCAGCAGCAGATGACCAACAACTCCGCCTACTACAGCTACGACCACTACACGGAGGAGCTCAACGTGTGGAAGCGGGGCTGCCGCGACTCCATGCTGTCCTACTACGGGGGCCTGATGAACACCATCGGACTGCTGGTGGTGCTGGTCACTATGCTGGAGGTCAGGGCCAGAGATGCACCGACACAGATATTCATGTGGATGTGATCAGTTGGTACCTCACGTCAAACTGTTCAGTGAGAGAAACATTTTAAAGTCCCTCAGAGTTTGTAGTAGGATACCAACACCATCACTCTCATGGAGGTGGTGAAGTTCATCATTGGACCAAAAAAACTGATTATTTTCTCTTGTAACTCAGAACCTAATAGAGTTTAAAAACACCTTTTTACCCCCCCCCCCCCCCCCACACACACACACACACACACACATACACACATTCACAGTCGCACACACAGACACACACTTGCCACAAGGGGCAACGATAAGCCCATTCTACCCTCAAAAATTGATTTCAACCAGCAACACAAAGGGTATGGAGGAGGACTAGGAAGAAGGGATTTATTTATTTGATCAATATATGTAAGTATATGAGCCATTAATGTGACATTCATTTGAGTTGATCACATTTTAGATTATTGCTTTAAAGATAACTAGACTACAACAAATATTGTATATGTAGATATTATATTATCATTTATTATATTTGTTATCCAATTAGCTATATAGCTATATATTTTTTTTAATAAATTGAAAGAATAAAGTCTGCATTTAGAGATTTATGTTTGTAACAATATGTTTGGATTTTACAAGAGAAAAGACTTAAAGGGTGAAGGTCAACTGGTTGGTTTGGCAAAAGTATATCTGGTTAACTACCTTACATCTGATTATTTGTTTTTTTAAACACTTCTCTGAGCTTTTCTATAAAACTTTCCAGGACTGTCTCACTCAGTCCCAAACTGGGACTTTGCAATAACATGTGATACTTTAAAGGATGTTTTTAAGGCAAATAGAGATACACGTTATGGTACTTTTACATATAAAAAGAGAGGTGCGTGTTCTTGTTAAAATCTCTTTTAAATATACACATAACTTCATAGTCACTTCAACAGTTGAACTGCTGGACACATACATGCCGGATACCTACCTGAAAAGGGAATTATCAGTGTGTATGTGCTGGAGGTTTGAAGTGTCCTCATCACTCTTGTGTACCTTACATATTGGTATTTGAGAGATGGCAGACATCTCTGAGGCTAATATCTCCAAAACTACCTCATAGCAAAGCAATCTAAGATGATGAATATAAATAAATAATTTGGTTTCGGAGCAAATTGTTCTTTTAAACTCAGATTTAAAGTGACCTCAGGGAAACGTTCCCCCGTCAGTTGAAGAAAGTGAACACAGCCTTTGAGTGTCAACACACTTACTGCTTCTTCCCAAACAACTCCATCATCTTTTCATATTCTGAGGTAATCCTGCACCATCTCTAGAGTAGAGTGGCCATTCATTCACCGTCTTAGCTACTTTCTACCTGAACACTCGCGCAGCCAAATGGCACCTCACCTCTTGTTACCTTTCCCCTGAGCCCTCAGTGCCAACATCTGTTGTTATTGTTGTTGTTGTTTAAGGTCCAAAAAGCTGAGCATCATTAAACAGTGACAAACATGTACGAATAAATCCTGAAAGCCTGTAATCGTTGGTATCACCTCAAGCCAACAGAAAAGCACTGTGTACATAACACCTCCGTCCCTGGAACTCAGCAGACAAGTCTCTGACTACTTTTTAGATTCAGGCGACACCCTGGAGGTGATTGGAGGCTCGGTCAGAGGAATGTCGGAATTAAGAGTCGTTACGCAAGCGCCTCTGACACAGATAGTGGGCGATAGATGGAGTAATGGGTTAATCTGTCAGGTGAAAAGGATAGACCCACTTCCTGATGCCTGAGCCCTCTGACCTGAAGTCATCAGCCGTGTACCACATCTTAAAATGTCTTTTGATAGAGAGTAGACAATTAAAACAAATATTTAACACTTTTTTTGAACACATTTCACTTTTAACGCTCTCACATACACACACACACACACACACACACACACACACACACACACACACACACACACATACGCAAATAGACCACGTTCACTTTACATGCTTTTCCACATGCACATTAATGTGTTTTTTAACCTCTGTTTTCTTTGTCCTCTTGTTGAAGTCTGTATATCTTGTCATCTAATTTATTTTATCTCTTGGTGTTACGTATGAAAAACAGAATAAAATAGGGCTACGCATTAATTAATCTGGTGATTTAGTTCTTGATTAAATATATTAATGGATTTGGTCAAATGTATCGTGTTGTCTGACTAACGGACCAAAGTCCAAACATATTCAGTTTGTTCTAATGACAATTAAAAGCAGTGCACTCTTACATTTAAGGAGCTAGATACAGGTTTGGCATTGATTATAAAAAATAAGAAGAAAACAATTGCCAATTTATTTTCTGTTGAACGATTATTAATTGATGCTAGAAGAGTTGTTAATGTACTTTTATGAACATTGACCTTGATTATTATTCGTTCCTCAAGTCAAATGACATTTAATTAATTTCAATGTAGTAAAGTGAGTTTTTCAGATACATTTCCAACAACACAAGCACGTAACAATTTATTTGTTATGTCGTGAGGTTGCAAACAAGACTCAGAGACATACGTCCATTCATCACCCTCATTAGAAGATGCTTTTCTGACGTGTCTCCCTGTCCTCTGCAGGTCGCCGTGACCATCGGCCTGCAGTACATCGACAGCTCCCTGTCCACGCTGGCTAACCCCGACGACCCGGAGAGCGAGAGCGAGGGCTGGATCCTGGAGAAGACGGTGAAGGAGACGTTCACCGACATCATGGACAAGATGAAGTCCATGGGTAAAGGCAGCAAGGTGGATGAGGGGGGGGAGGCAGCCATCGCCACGGTCAGCTGAGCTAACCCCTCCTGCAAAAACTGACATCACTCCCACCTGAAGAGGAGAGGAAGGGGACGTGTGAGATTACTACATTTTTCTACCAACACATATTATGTAGACACACACACGCACACACAGACACGTATTCTGCTGTGAATGGACTCCTTTCAAATGGACTCCGTGCATAAATAATTATACGTTGTATGTTTACACATAGCGAGAGATAATGTGTAGGGTGACTATGGTTATGGTTTGTCATTTTGGTTTTCCCTCAACCAATCCAATCCATCTCATATTTGCTTCACGGCAAACTTTTAGAAGAGATTTACTGTTTTGGTTTCCAGCACTCGGGTTTGGATCTTAAAAAAAAAAGAAAAGTAAATGTGATATGTATCGATAAATATCAGATGGTTTGCAATCACAAGTAAACATGTAATTGTTTCCGTTTCTTTGTTGTCGGATAGTTTGGCGGGGATGGTGGTTGCTATGCAACCCCCCCTCTCTTGGAAGCCAGAGGTGCAGATGGAAGATACTTACAGCACAAAAAAACACAGTGTTTTATTTGTGTTGACCTGCAAAGTACTTTGGCTGGTAGCTGATACTGTTCATAGACAAAGTAAACAAATTAAACCCCACATGCAGCTCTTTTTATACTCCAGTCCACCTTTGTCCCCAATGACGACTGGATAATCTCCTGAGATGGAGTCAAATTAGGAATTGAATGAATCTGCATGACTAATGCATGAATGTTGCGGCACACGGTCCAAGAGGGAGGCCTGTAAACGTGGATTTGAGCCCCGTAGAGAAGCAAGGACAACTCCAAACCTGTGGAGGATGACTGAAATTGGCAGCTAAATCTTGGCTCCTGACCCCTGTCCTGTAATCTCAGATCCTCTTTGATGTTTCCCTTGTACATTCAGTATCTGTATATTGACACACATGTATGTATATTCTAACACTGGGTTGCTGTCTTTGTACATAGTGTAGAAAGGATGACAAAATCTAACTTTTTTTAAAGAAATATAATGTAATTAAGCAAAAATATATTTATTTAAATCTGTGTAAAGTTTTTTTTCCATTTTATTTTTTGGGCTTTGTGTGTCTTTGTAGAAGAAGAGATTATGCTGATTGGAAAAAAAAGAATAAACAATTTTAGAGATGTGATTTAATAGTGAAAGAAGGACGTTGTGTTGCCTCGACCTTTAGTCCAAACCTGAGATCAGGAGGCATGGCACGGTGTGTGTGTTCCTGATTAAGGGACAGGATAAGGGTAATTATAGCATTACTGCTTTCACATGGACATCGGGTGATTCTTCACATGTCCAATGTAAGGAAGGGGGGTGAATAACAGATGCTTTCACCAACAATAGAGCCTGCACATGTCTCTGCACGTGACTTTTCTTCTAAATATTTATTGATTTCATGCACAAGTTGACATGTGTTTGCCTTAAATCAGCTCTAAAATGAGTTTTGAGCTCAGATAATGCAAGTTAAAAATCATCCGATCCCTTCAGCCCATGTATCGATCCATAGCAACCAAGGTGCTGTTCATCCATTCTCTTGAAACAGAGTCCACTGTATACATTGTAGGTCTGAAGTGAGATCCACGTATAGGCTGCTAACCGCACACACAAGGAGCCATTATATCAAAGCCAGTGGGGTTTAGTCAGAGCAGATGGGGGCTGTGAAGAGTCAGCAGGGAAGGTAAAGAGGCCAACTCTGCGCGGTATTTCTGTTGGACCAAAGCACATAACCAGCGCTGAGTAGATAAGAAGCCTAATCGGCTTTAGATTAGCATGAGCCCCTCAGCCAGGTGAGCAGGTGATGTCCTGTTGGCGTCATGGAGACAGAGACACACGAAGACAGAGAAAGAAGGACAAATAAAAGAAAGTAACGGTCTGAGGGGGATGAGAAGGGCTGATTTAGAGGAAATGAAGAATCACGTGAGGGACTTTGCATAAGAAATGTACAAATGGTGGCGGAAGAAGTAGTGAGGTCCTTTACTGAATGGAAGTTAACTTTAAGGGACTTAAAGTCCTGCATGAAAAATCACACTTGAGTAAAACTACACAAGTATTTCCAGTAAACTCACCCAACATATCAAATGTAAAAGCACTAATTTAGCAGCAGAATGAGTATTTTTACTTTTGATACTTTGGGTAAAAGCAAGAGACTTATATTATTACATATAATATGTGATTGTTATTGCTACTTTAACATGTGAACTGCATTGCAATGTTGTAGCTGGTTGAGAAGTAGCTAATTGTAAATATTTTTAAATATTTGTATTATATACCCGTAGATTAATCTGTAACAATGCATCATATTTAATAACAGGTTTTTATTTTATTTTAATGTAATGTAAAGTAAATAGTAGTGTGGTTATGAAATAAATATAGTCTAGTGAAAAGTAGAAAAATCACCTTCAAAATGTTTCTTACAGTACTTGAGTAAATAGTATATCAAGAAATAAACCTAAAATATATCTGATTATTAAATATTCATAATCAGAATAGTATTTATTGCCAAGTAGGTTTACACCTACCTGGAATTTGTTCTGGTGTATAGGTGCATACAGTGAAACATAAAACATACAAACACAATAAGTACTACGCAAACACAATAAGTACTACAATACAATAAGCAGGCAGGAGTGCAAAAATATTATCTCAACGTCTAAGCTTCGGGCAGCATTCATCAGTATTCAGATCATTTACTCCTCCTCAACCCGTCTGGCTCAGGCCACTGCTCAGACATGCCCAACATGAAGTGAGTAAACCACAAGGTCTATTCTAAGGTAAAACTTCAGAGATATGTGCAGAGATGTAAGCATCAGTATATGTTACTGGGTCACAGTGAATGAAGATGGAACATCATAAATTAAAGATTTAATTTCAGAAATATAGAGTATTTCTTCATTAAGATGTGCATGAAGATGCACTTCTCCCGACTCGCTTCAGCAAGAGTTTGATTGGCTGATGGTTCTTCTGAATATCTTTGTGACAGCCTAGGATTCATGCCGTCACTAGTAGGTTTTCCCCCTAAGTACCAAGGATCAGCAACACGAGGGATATTTAGTAACATCTTGATTGCTTTTAGGACGCAGAGTGTCTCGTCTCTGCTCACTCCTCTCACCATCTACCCTCCAGCTTCTATAGCAGAGGGCCAATCAAACAGATCCCCCACATCTGGGGCCAATTAGGCCCATTAGCCACTCCCCCACACACCTCCACAGCTGACCCCAACTACTTCCAGAATAGATGCCACAATCTTTTTAGATAGTTCTGTGTAAACATTTGGATTAGATCTGAGCCTCTTGAAATGCTCTCAGGAAACTGTAAAGCTACACGTAACTAGAGGTGTTTTCTAAATGTGTGGTGTGAATGGTTTCAATTCAAAGAAAACCATAACTCACCGGTCCATTCACAGGTCTGTCTTGAAGTCCAATGCCTTGTGGGTGAGTGCAGTACAACAAGTCATCCTCCAGATGAAGACAGAGGCCATGTTATCACATGCAACGCTGAGGATCTCTGGTCCATACTGGTCAGAAACAGTTTGTGAATGCTCCTCGTGATATCCATGTGAACGCAGACAGATGGAATAAAAAAAAATTAAAAAATTCAGAAATCATGGTTTGTTTAACAAATGTAATCTACTATACGGTACAATATTGACATTTTGAAATGTAGTGGAGTGAAAATATAAAGTAGCTGAATACTTGAGTCCCTCAAGTATTCACTTACTTTATATTTCAGTAAAGTACTTGAGTAAATATACTTAATTAGTTACTTTCCACCACCGTTTTAATGTCAGTGTGGATTATTAGTCATGGTTGACAATATTATATCCAAAACATCAAAAGCTACTTTTGTTTGAAAATCATGCACGTGAGAAGAAACTACCTTTAAAATACACAATTCCCCGAATACAATCTTTCCTCTGACTTTCTTTTCTATAATTCTCACTGAAGTCTGAAGCTTCTCCACAGAGCCGAGCCGACATCTGTTCACTTGAAAGAGAGGAACCCAGTCCAGCATCCTGAGTGTCTTCTGTCTTCTGCTGCTCTCTGTTGGCGACTGCAGGTTAAATAAACCTACTAATCCATTGAAGAGCTCTCTCAGTGTCCTCACATGTGGGGAGGTGTCTCGCTGATTCCCTTTCTTCTTTATGATTGATGTGTGATCTCATGAACATGACCACTGCTTCGTTCCTTTTTAAACTACTCATTGGGTGTGATTTATATTGACTCCAAATGTCTTCCGAACTTCCTCTTTGTTGTTGCCAAATCTCTTGGTATGCATGAACACTCCGGGGTTCCCGCTGTGGCGGTTTCAGTTACATAAAGAGTCCACAAGAGGGTGTCTTTCCATCAATGATAGTGTAACAGGAGTGGCCTCCCCACTGCCGGAAAACATTAAAGAGGAAGAAAATGTATAACTTTGGCTTGATTATAATGAGAAATAAACACATATGAGACAGTTGGATTGTAGTCCCTTTATATGTAATGATGTAAACTCCTTAATATGACCCATGTGTTATGGTGCTGATGATGAGACTACCTCTCTTTCTGCAGCAGAATCCTAGCTGCTCCCTCCAAATAATGTAAAGGAATTCAGACTGAAAACAAATATTATTTTCATCACCCACTGATGTGTTGATTACTTTCATGATTAATAATTGTCCCAAAGTGAAAACATGAGCAGCTCATGTTTGGCAGTTGTGTTAAACCAACAGACCAAAACCCAAAGATATGTGATTCCTACATTTATGAAATAAATGCAATGCAATGAAAATACGAACATATAGTTTGGATAAAACATTATTTCAACATAAAGCTACAAAACAAATTATTTTCATTACTTATTTATCTGTTATCTGTAAATAATAATTACAAATAACTGGAGCGTCTTTGTATATTTAGAAAAGCATTATATAAGTTTGAATTATTATTATTATTATTATTATTATTATTATTATTAATTAGTCTGCCAACTATTTACTTCATCGGTTAACTGTTCGATCTACAAAATGTCAGAAAACAGTGAAGCATGTCCAAAGTGAGATCTTGAGATTATTTATTTTGCCTAACCAACAACATATTCAATTTTAAATGATATCCAACAAAACAAATTTCTTGATTAGGAATTTAAAATGCTTAATTGATTATCAAATTGGTTGCCGATTTATTTTCTGTCAAAGGAATAATTGTTTCAGCTCAACAGGTTTCCAGAACCCAAAGTGATGTCTTCATAGTATTTGTTTTGTCCTTCCAACAGTCCAAAACATACCCAAAATATGTAATTTATAATTATTTAAGACAGAAAAGCAACAAATCCTCACACTCACAAAGCTGGAAACAGGGGGTTTGACATGTTTACTAAATGACTCATTTGAATATCCAAATAGTTAAATTCACATGATTGAACCAATCGTCGCAGCTCTAAAACTTAAAGGCAACACAATATTAAATGTACAATTATTTAAAATGAAGAAAATCAGTGGTGCAGTGATGGATACTTGTAACATTTGAGGCATTTATGGATGATTTAAAGTGATCATGAACATGTACTCTAATATTAACTTGAGCTTCAGTTTGATCTTGTTGTTTCAGCCAAAAGGTATGGGACGGTATACCACAGATCACATCTCCCTCTAAACTTCACTACGGGCCAATAAATATGGCAGACAGAAAGAAAAGCAGAGGCAGAGAGAGAGAGAGAGGGAGAGAGAGAGGGAGAGAGAGAGAGAGGCCCGTGACTGGTAGATGTGTGGCCATGCTCAGAGAGGCATTGTTGGAGCTATGAGAGGACAATGCACTGCCCCCGCCCTGAATACTCGCCATACCAGCTGACCAGCCATTACCAACACTGCTGCTACCCTGTTACAATTCCTGCTGCGCTCTCTCTCTCTCTCACACACACACACACACACACACACACACACACACAAACACACACTACATCCCACCCAGCCGCAATCATAAGTTTAATCCTACAAGGCCGAACCACGCTAACAGTAGACAGAGGAGAGAAACCAGGTGGGAGGCCATAGCGCCTGACAAAAGGCTTAAGTCAAGGCATGCATGGGCACACATGTTGTCTCGCCTCAGTGTGTGTGTGTGTGTGAGTGCAAATGTGTGTGTGTGTGTGTGTGTGTGTGCGTGCACATTTGTGTGATTTACAACAAGTTAAGTTTAGCCACTAGCACCTATCTGTTCCTTTAGCAATAACGTTTCTCTTCCAGCCACCCAGAGAGCACGACCCACACTTCGCACCTTCGTATTATTTCAGGATCCTGGACAAAAGTCCCTGAAAGTGGAGAGTGTGAACGGGAGAGGAGAGTTTCACGTTGTGTGAACGGGAGAGAAGCGTTTCACGTTGTGTGAACGGGAGAGAAGCGTTTCACGTTGTGTGAACGGGAGAGGAGAGTTTCACGTTGTGTGAACGGGAGAGGAGTGTTTCACGTTGTGTACCACACTACAAAAATACTTCATCACAAGTATACAAGCTTTTTCATTCTAAAGTGAAAGAGCAGAATAAATATCAGCACAATGTACTTAAAGGGTCAGAAGGGAAAGTTACAATTGATATTTTATTTAAATTACTTCAGAATAGAAACACAACAAATATGTCTTCTTCTTTCCTCTCATATTATATCGCGACCCCTCAGATGTATCTGGTGCCCCTTTGGAGGGGCCGGCCCCTGACTGAACTATTTTACTGAATACATACATAGATACAAACTAAATAAAGTAGGGTTAGGGTTAGACATGCACACACACACACACTGCCCCCCACACACACACACACACACACACACACACACATACTTCACAGGTCAGGTGATGGACAGTAACAGGTGTATATACATTTGTGGAGCTGTTATATTGTTATACTATGGGCGTACTGGGTGTTTGTGTGTGTTTGTGTGCGCGTGTGCTCGTGCGTGCGTGCCTGTGCGCGGGCCAGAGAGGCGGGGGCTCTGTAGGGGGACGAGCCCTGAGATAGCGGCGACGCGCGGCGCGCCCCTGACAGCCCACTCGTGCTGCTGCTGTACTGTAATCATATGATAGGGAGTCGATACCCGCTGCAGAATACCGACACACCGCGCGGACACTAGCGGAGCAGCCGGGCCGGAGGAGAACACACGCTGATGGTTGGCTTCTTCTTTTTATACGGCCGTTAAAGAAGCGCGTGGAGTCCCCAAGAGAGCCAAACTCCACTAATAAAGGAACTTTTTTTCAAACTCTGGAGAGAGTTGGACACGGGGAGGGGGGGAGAGAAAAAGAGGACACGCAGGCGAAACGTTGACCGAAGGACAGTCGGGTTTTTCATTGAGTTGAGATCTGAGTGTGATCAGCCAGCGGAGAGGCGGTCAGCGGGTCAGCGGCCGGTGGAAACCCCTCAGGGTCCTCGCATCGCTTGTCGGCGCGCGCTCGCGTGTGTGTGTGTGAGAGAGAGAGTGTGTGTGTGTTTTGGTGAATTCCCCCACACGTTTCTCACCTAACGTCAGCTAGGTCATTTTATTAAAGAAGCTAAAGCCATGGTCGGGGAGACAGAGGTGAAGGAGAGACCCAAGTCCAACCCGGACTACCTGATGCAGCTGATGAACGACCGGAAGGTGATGAGCTCCCTGCCCAACTTCAGCGGCATCTTTACGCATCTGGAGCGGCTGCTGGATGAAGGTAACCCATTACACCCCCCTGTCAGTAAAGACTTGAGGCACCGAGGGCTCATTTTACTTTCTCCTTGACAAGACGCGGAGAGTTGAATGATCATTACCGTTATTGGCTCACTTTACTGAGAAGTGCATTCCTCTCCTTGCTCCTAGGAAACCAATGTCATCCTATCAAACACTGAAATATGCTAATGAGGAATTATGAAACGCCTACATTGTGTTTATGTCGCTCGACACTGAATTCCTTCGTGGAGATGTGGTTGTAAATTCAAAGAGCAAAGTGTGAATAGAGGATGTTTGCTTTATCTCAAGTCACATTTTAATTTAGTTGAGAGCAGCACACACACACACACACACACACACACACACACACACACACACACACAGACGGGCAGTTGGTGATGGGAACAAACAGACAGTTGTTAGTCTTTCCCAGTGACCTAATGCGCAGGCTTATGTGAATGCTGCAGCCCATCCCTGAGCAGGAACGAGAGAGCATGTCCCTGTTTAAAATGTTTGATTAGAGGAGGCGTACATGCTGCTCTGTACAACTCATCAATGAACTTCACTTATTGATAACCCAAAAAATTCTTGCATCACTTCAGAAACAAAGACGAAAGACTGGCACCGCATCGTTGCAATAACATACACGCAAAATAAAAAGCATTAAAATGTTTTAAAAGTGCACCCTTTGTTATTGAATGTCAGTCCCTACAAGTTGCCGAGGCCTGTTGTCGCACATCAGGACCGCCGCCGTCCTGACTTTGTGCTTTGTGACGAGTCTCGTGACGCAGCAAGTTCGTTCTTCTACCAGACGACCTCTACGGCCTGACACACGGGTCAACTTCTCATCTCCAGTCGCGTTCATGTCGAAGACTGACAGCCGGGCACGGCCATCCCTCACCCGGGATAATGTGACACCCTCGGTCAGAATGAAAGGCATTGTGCCGTGCTCATTTTCAGCCTGGCTGTATCTTCTGCCTGAGCAATGTGGACAAGGGCACGGCAACACACAAGTCAGAGCAGGGTAATAAGAAAGCCTGCCAGTCACACGTTCTGCCAGGGTGCATGTTTGTGGCATATTTGGAAACACTGCGGTGTCTATATATAAACCAATGACAGGTTGAAGTGTTAAAGATAAGGCCTGCTACAACCCCCCCCCCCCCACACACACACACACACAGACCCCCCCTGCCCCTCCTCTTTTTTGTCTCTCTCTCTTACCTTTGACTCTCTTGTTCTTCTTTCACTTCTCAGTTTCCTCCCCGTTTTAACTGAAGTGAGACAAAAGCACTGCTTGGCTGTGCAGATTTCTTGTGATGTGTGTGTGTTTTTTAATTGTCACTTTTGGTCTGTACCAGGTCAGAGTGGGTTATTAGAGGATCATCATTGTCACTGTAGCTGTGGCTTTAATTATAGGAGCGTACTGTAGTTATTATGGTCAGACTTATCACTCTCAGGGCAGGGAGACATGGCTGTCAGCCTGCTTAGGTCAGATGATATTTGTGCCTCGAGCCAGTTATTCTGCAATGTGTGTGTGGGTGTGTGTGAGTGTGTGTGTGAGAGAGTTCAAGCCGGGTGTCTGTGTGTATGTGTTGCATATGTTTGTGTAGTGCAGTAGTCAGTTATTATTGTGCTAGTGTGTCATTACAAAGGCATCAAAGGCTAGCAATGGTCATTGAGACAACACTAAACAAACAGACAGGCAGACAAACAGTCTCATTTATGTTGGTGCACCAAAACTAAGCCAAGCACGTCACGGTTTAAGCCATTTAAAGTCATTTTAAAGTCATTTTAAAGTAATTTTCAAGAATAAATGCCAACAACTCAGTGCTTGCATCTTTTCCATTTAACTTTTCTGTGGTTTTTATCATTGTCATTTGAAGATAGCATTTTATATACCAGAAGATTTATTGATAAATTCCCAAAATGGGGTTGCTTTTAAAAGAAATATTGGATGTTGACTCTAGAACTTCATAAACATTGGTGGGTAAAGTAGGTCATTAACCCCCACTGACATGTATGTTTTCCTTGTGTTATTTACAGAGTGAAATGGGGGAGCAGTGTGTGTGTGTATGTGTGTGTGTGTGTGTGTGCGTGTGTGCGTGTGCGTGTGCGTGTGTGTGTGTGTGTGTGTGTGTGTGTGTGTGTGTGTGTGTGTGTGTGTAAAACACAGTTGGAGAAAGAAATAGAAAGAGATGAATTGTCAGTAACAGAGGAGGCATGATTGCAAAGCAGTCAGTGGTTAGATTCTACATCGTGGTGCAGAATGCGTGTGACGGCCTTCCTGCCTGTCTGTCTAATTGTCTGTCTGCTGTCACACGTAATCCTGGTGACCGTGACTCACCGCCCTAAGAAATGGACCGTCTGAAGAAACATAACACTCGCGGTTGCTCCATGACACTTTCGTGGAAGTCTCCATTTAATGCTGCTCAACTTTACTCCCCTTTTCTGTCCCTGTCTCCCAGAAATCGGCAGGGTACGCAAGGACATGTACAACGACACGGTGAACGGCGGCATGTTCAACGGGCGGGACATGGAGGAGCTCCCCGAGGCCGTCGGCCCGGTGGCTCAGCTGCAGGAGAAGCTCTACGTGCCTGTCAAAGAGTACCCCGACGTGAGTGGACGAAGCCGTGACCTTTGACCTACAGGAAGAGTTTCTGTTTTCTTTTATCAGGTCACTTTATCTCCTCTTAGTTACAGGCTGACAGGGAGTCGGTGAGGCTTTTAATCACAGCTTTTACATTTTGTCTCCACGCTGATTTCATACTGAGATCATCTGTTCTCACACCCGATGATGTCATCTAGATTCTGATTCATCAATATTAAAACCTGGCCAGTGTTTCCAATTAGACAAAAGTTCATAATTTACAGTAATATTTTAAGATTCAGAAAGAAATTCAGAAAAAAAGAGCAATCTTTAACTCGAGATTACACTATTAACTAAGTCTTTCCTCCATTTATTTAAAAATAGTGCACCGTAGTCAATGATGAGGCCAGGACACCTTTGCTCCGGCCGAGTACAGTTAAGCACTTCGATATGAGTTGCGTTAATCCAGATTGAATGGCTCACATGATTTTCAGCACGCCAATCACCGAATACAATGACAGGCTGTCCTCACCCACATGACAGAAGGCTAACAGGAGACACACACACACACACACACTGGAAAACGTTTGAGATCAGGGTTAAATTTAGAGAGAGGTTCCTCTATCTGGATTTGAGGCTGTGTGCCGGAGCGAGTCTGGGGTCATTGCTGAGCCCCGAGCGAACATGTCACAACTGAAGATAACGTTAGGTCAAACTTAAGAGGAGTTAGATAAGTCGGAAAGGGCTGGGCAAATGCTGCGAGAGACAAACGTTAGAGACATCGTGGCGAGGAAAAGGACACAATCGCACACATAGACGCTCGCAGAGGGGCAGCTGTCTAGTTAATCACTCAGTCTTACTGACAGATAAGGTTAAGAGAACGCCGCCAGCACCCGTATAATAAGCTATTTGTGTCTCTCTTAGTAACACATCACAGATGCACAAACACTGACCCGCAGCACATGTAAACGCCCACACACACACACACACACACACACACACACACACACATTGTAAAAAAACAGTCTTGGAATGTGAATTTTTTCTTTTTTTTTAAACTGTCATGTGTTTTTTTTCTTTTGCGTAGTTTAACTTCGTGGGCAGGATCCTGGGCCCGCGTGGACTGACGGCCAAACAACTCGAGGCAGAGACCGGATGCAAGATCATGGTGCGAGGAAAGGGCTCCATGAGAGACAAGAAGAAGGTAAACAACACACAAGACACACACGTTGCTCGTTGGGGTCATCAGTGACCATAGGAGCACATCACATTGAACGATCAGTTGTTTAATTCCTGCCTCCGTGTCGGGAGTTAAAAGAGAAGATGGATACCACATCTGTGTGCTTATGCTGGATATGAAACTACAAACACGAGACGTTTAGCTTAGCTCAGCATAAACATGTAATCTAGGGGGACAGCTAGGCAAAAATCAAAGAAATAATCCCATAACAGGTTCAATCACGTGACATTTTTTTCTCTGCAGTTTTTTTCCCAGGGTATAAACGAAAAAAGATAACGAGTTAATTTGAGCTCTTTTAGGGGTGCTGGCAGGTGGACGTTGTTACCTTCAGACACAGCGGTTGTTTCCCCCTGTTTCCAGTCCTATGGGTGTTGGTTAATTTTTATCTTACAGATATGACAGTGGGGTCAATCTTTTCATCTAACTCTTCAGGCCTTTGTTTTCTAAATCTGTAAAACGCACAGAGACCGTACAAACTGAGTCCAAATGTTTTGTATTGTTCTATTTGTTGGTACAAGACAAACTGAATTAATTACGTGGGCCAATGGATAGCGTGAGTAAACATTAACGATCACTGCTGTCTAATCTTTCGCACATTGTTTGTTTTTATATCATCTCTGATTGCATCCGTTCTGCTATCACTTCTCCACAATCTTTGAATTCTGCATTGTTTGTTGCAAAGTGCTGGAAGACATGGTGGCTTATTACTTATCAGATGCCATTTTGGATGATGCATTTGCATTTCTGGTGTCTCTGAGTGGTCAAACAACTCTGACAGATGAAAAAAAAAACAGACGATCGGTTATGTTCCGGAAAACTTTAATTACTTTTGTCTGAAAGCGTATTTCAAATTATTCCTCTAAATAGCTTTTTTTACTTCTCCCAACATCGAGTCAGCCATTAGTTACCATTACATTTAGCAAGGTCTAAAAAGTCTGACATGTGATTGACACACACATTCATCAGGACACAATGTTCAGATGCATTTGAGAAGACTTCCAGCAGCTTTGAAATGATTAGATTACAATAGCAGCCTGCAGGGGGAGAAGGATACAAATGGCTAATGTTAAATATCATGATTTACTTTGGAAAATGTTCAGCAGGATTATGAAGTCTATAATATTTTTAGCTTTTGTTCCTTAATTCACCGAAAACACAGATCAGCCTATCTGTCTCTCTCGCTCTCTCCTTCCGATCTATCCATACATCTCATACCACTCATCTGTGCCACATCTGTCCGTCTATCCATCTAATCTATATATCTCTGCATCCGTCCAACCAATCCTTCTCTCAAAATGAGTTTTTGGTTGTGAGTTTCCTGTCCTGGTGTTCGGTCCATCTGTTCCCCCTTCCTCTCCCCTGGTGTCTGCTGTTGGACGGAGTCGGCTCAAGCTTTCCAAACGGCAGGTGGAGCAAGTCCAGCATTCCTCCCCCTCCCCTTGTTTCTCTCTCTCTCTCCAGAACATTCCCAACCCCGCACGCCCCTCAGAGAAAGAGAGAGACACACACAGAGACAGAGAGGAAGGAAAACAGAGACACAGTGGGAGGCAACGGGGGAGAAGGGAGAACGATGTTGACTTTTGGTGTTTTTCAAAATGATACATCTCACTTGACAAAACATCGACAAGGATAGAATGTCCCAGCGTGCAATAATGAGCGAAAAGACTCCATGGTTTCAGTTTTATCTTGGACTACGACCAACAGTTATCTTCATTTGAATGAGTTACGTGATTAAAATGATAGTTCGAGGTATAAAATGAGATGCTTTACTCAAAGGAATGGCTCGACGTTTTGGGAAATATGTGTATCTGCTGTCTGCCGAGAGTCGGATTGGCACAAATTTTATTCTTTATTAAAAAAGAAATTACAATCAGGAGGAGATGCTTAGCTAAACTTAGCTTAGCATAACGACTGGAAACAAGAGGGGGGGGGGCAGCTGGTCTGGCTAGAAAGTCACTCCACCTTGCCAAGAAATAGTTTCAGTGCATAAAGATCAAATTATGCTTAAACAGAGGAAGTTGAGAAGTGAAACGCCTGCTAGCAGTCAATGAGACGCAATATCGTTAAAATACGGGGATTATTGCATAGTTTCAGTCCGTTGTGAAACAAATCCACAGCGTTGCATTTGTTTGTCACAAGTGACAGAAATATTTGTACAGTAAAAGGAAAATAAGATTCAAGCCCAGCTCCTTTCAGCACAGCTGGCGAATCACAGCGTGCAGTGCGTCTGAATATCGAATTATCGTTGATTGGACACAGCTCCGCCTCATCTGGCGTTAGAAAGGGGCGTGAGAGTGGGTTTACGAAGCTATTCGACCATCTGATGAGGAGTTCTTGAAAAAAATATGGTCTGCTGAACCACCAGTAAAACCACAACAGGTTTATTATGATTAAACAAAGAATACATGATTTTCTAATCTTAGAGATGCCCGTGGGTGGAATATGTAACCATTGGACTGAGCAAAGTGAGCGATTTCAAGTTCTTTATGCTCAGCTAAGTTCAGCGTCTCCTACCTGTCGCCTCCTGTCATATATACACTACCGTTCAAATGTTTGGGGTCACTTAGAAATGTCTTTATTTTTCAAAGAAAATCACTGTTTTTTCAATGAAGATAATATTAAATTAATCCAAAATACACACTATACATTGTTAATGTGGTAAATGACTTCTAGGTGGAAATGTCTGGTTACCTTCGCATTGAAATGTTTTGGCCGGCGTGTATTTATTTGTGAATATGTCCGTCCGTCCGTCCGTTTGTTATTCGTCTAAATCAGACAAAACTGAGCCGATTCTTATGAAACTTGGTGAGATGATTGGTCATCACCCAAGAGACAATCGATTAGTTTTTGGGAGTGATTGGGTCAAAGGTCAAGGTCAAGGTCACGAAAAGGTGAAAAACTTGTTGTTCGTCGAAATCAGACAAAACTGAGCCGATTCTTATGAAACTTGGTGGGATGATTGGTCATGACCCAAGGAACAATCGATTAGTTTTTGTGAGTGATTGGGTCAAAGGTCAAGGTCAAGGTCACGGAAAGGTGAAAAATGTAAATTTGCGATATCTCGGTTAATTGGCATCCGATTTGCGTGAAACTAGTGCCAAATTGTTCATAATTCAATCTTGTGATATGCGAAGGTATGCGCTCTACCGAGTGCCCATTCTAGTTTCTAATGAAATATCTCCATAGGTGTATAGAGGCCCATTTACAGCAGCTATCACTGTTCTAATGGTACATTGTGTTTGCTAATCGCTTTAGAAGACTAATTTCTGATTGAAAACAGTTATGCTGGTGATGTAAGCTATACAACTGGCCTTCCTTTGAGCTTGAAGTTTGAAGGACAAAATTAATCATTATTTATAACTTTGTCAATGTCTTGACTATATTTTCTATTCAATTTTCGATTCATTTGATAAAGAAAAGTGAGTTTTCATGGAAGACACAAAATGGTCTGTATGACCCCAAACTTTTGAACGGTAGTGTAGATATGAGAGTGGTACCCATAAGCATATGTCCTAAATGTTCAGCTTTCCCTTCAGAGCACAGTGGTGCATTGAGCTAATTGCTAACATCAGCAATGACAAAGCTACCATGCTTATAATGTTTACACACGCAGGTGATGTTTACCGTGGAAACCAGCATACTAATTAACAGCAAATTAACTATTTTTCACTAAACACAGTACAGCTGAGGCCACTAGTTCGGCAGATGTAATTTTAAATAAAAGTAGTGGAGGAATTGAAAGTAATCCAATTATGGTGCAAGAAGAAACGTTCAGGATCAGAGTTTAAATATCTGATCAAAATGTCTTGAAAATCCATTCAAGAATTGCTGATTTTCAGTCGTGAGAATGTCACCCCGAGAGTCCCAAGAGTTGTTGTGCCTAAAACATAAATTAAATAATGGATCACAACTTCCCAGAGACCAAACAGACGCTCTTCAAATCGTCTGATGAACTTGAAAAAGAAACAACAAATTACATTAATCTGAAAAGCAGTGGATCCAGCTTGTTTACACAAAGTTATCCAAAACTGACAATTGCAAGAGTAACCTTGTGCAACTGTTATATGAACCACAGATCAGGAGACCGGCGAGCACAACCACCAACAGGGTCAATATTTAGTGTTTGTACTTTTACTAAATGCTAGAATTGTTATTAATCTAAATTATAAAATTGTCTTCGACAGGGACAGTGCCCACATGTCTAGCTGTACCAGAGTTAGTTCTACTCCTTGATTTTTAATAGTAAAGCTGCAGCACTGTCTCACTCAATTGGCACCTAGCTCCAACATTTGAATGGACCATATGTCCGTCACTAGTTCTGATTAAAGGTCAGTGAGAAATTAAAGAAGGGAATAGATAAGATAAAAGAAAGTGAAGAATGGTGGCATTTGGGGGAGTGCCTTCGATGAAATGCAACACCAAACCAGCGTCAGCACCGAAGAGCAATATGGTTATTTCACCAGCTTGATAACGCTTCAGAGCTGCATTGCACGACCTTGACGCCTTTGAGTGTGTGTGTCTGTGTGTGTGTGTGTGTGTGTGTGTGTGAGAGAGAATGTGTGTGTGTGTGTGTGTGTGTGTGTTGCCAAAAGCCGAGCCAAACAAGAAGAATAGCGAAATCCTGTTCCCTCGGTGCCGGTAATGGGCCGAGCTTGTGTGCTGCATTTAAACCGAGCTTTTCAAATGTTTTCCAGGAGGAGATGAACCGGGGGAAGCCCAACTGGGAGCACCTCAGCGAGGACCTCCACGTCCTGATCACGGTGGAGGACACACACAACCGGGCCAAGATCAAACTCCAGAGGGCCATCAACGAGGTCAAGAAACTTCTCGTGCCAGCTGTGAGTATCGGTCCGAGTCCGTTTGACGGCGAATATTATGGTCTGGACTGATGGAAAAACTGCGTGTGACTGGATGAGAGTTCACTGTGTTGGTATGCATGGAAGGGGGAAGGGGATTGTCGGTCCAAAAAACTGTGTTTGTGTCTTTTTGTTGTGTTTTTGTGTGTGTCTCTGTGTGTATGAGAGAGTATGTGTAAGGGGTTAGGGTAATTAGGGAACACGTATAAAGGGGTTTCCATGGTAACCCCGGGTTGTTTGAAAGGCTGAGGGAATGAATGGAGAGTCTGTTCACTTGTTCTCCCCACTCCATCACTCCTTTCACTCGTTCACAACTCACTTCATTCCCAACTACTGGCTACAGTATTCCTTTTTATCCTTGTTTTTTTTGTTGTCCACACAAGGGGACATTTTGATTGCACCCCTCAACATTTCTCACATTCTCCGGCCCACCTACATCCCCCCTACAGACACACATACATGCATAAATGTGCACAAACATGACGACAAACGAGACACACACACACACACACTTGCACACACTCTCTAAATCAGCACATATTTTGAAAATCACAAGGCTTCTTCCTCTGCATTATTTTCAACAATAGAAACAGACTGAAAAGACCAGCAGGGGGATTTTCTATTGCGGCAGTCAGCCGTCACTTCCACTCTAATCACAGCACGGTATCGGCAAACTCCTCTGAAACTTTTATTTAATTTCCCCACAAATCACAGAATAACACTTGACACAACTTTCACTCGGTGTGTAAGATAACTGTTCATCAGCATCAATATCTATGTTTATTTATAGATAAGAAACTCTTTAAACAAATCAATTGTAGAGGTTTATAATCAATTTAAAATCTAAGAAGATAAGTATTGTATCTTTTACACTAATAAATTGACTTCCCCACTACTACATTATTATTATTTGTGCAAAAAAAACACTTTTCCCAGCCCCTTGCATCATAATTAGTGTCAGCATACTGTAACGTTTGCTGACTTTCTGAACCAGACTCCCACAGAAGTTCATTCATTCACTTGTCAAACGGCTGAATGGCAGTCCTGGCTCAGTGCGCTGATTGTGCTGCTCTGCCCTGATCTAGGCTGAGGGGGAGGACAACCTGAAGAAAATGCAGTTGATGGAGCTGGCCATTCTCAATGGGACCTACAGAGACGCCAATGTCAAGACGCGTAAGGATGACATCATAGTTAAAATGTGGAGGAGGGTTGGTGGGTGACAAAGGAGGGGTCTCGGTACAGGAGTCTACTGTATATATGAACAATGCCTCTGTTTCTCCTTTTAAATAGACTGTTTGTCCTCTCCTCTTCTCCCCTGTCTATTGTGTCTGTGTGTGTTTGTGTGTGTGTGTGTGTGTGTGTGTGTGTGTGTGTGTGTGTGTGTGTGTGTGTGTGTGTGTGTGCCCGCGTGTGGGTGTGCGCATACTTGTGTTATTATATGTTCGTGTGCCGCACAGCCATCGCCGGCTTCTCACTAGGGACGCCCCAGTGTCAACGGATCATCACAGGCCCAGCGTCCTGCCTGCCTCCTTCCATGCGCAACCCCACCCCCGTCAACACGCCAACCCTCATGCCTCTGATTCGTCAGATCCAGAGCTCCGCCCTCATGCAGGGGGGCAATCCGCACACAACGCTAATGCAGCAAGGGCCCGAATCTGGAATCATCTACACGCCCTACGAGTATCCCTACACACTCACGCCCTCCATATTGGAATACCCCATCGACTCAAATGGAGTTTTAGGTATTTTGAAATCAAACGTTGATCGTGTCTTGGAGAGTCAATGGATGTATTATGAGAACTGGATAGCGGACTCCAATGGAAGTTGCTCGCCGATCACCTACGTCAGAAAACTGTAGCTTCTGTCCAATAAACGTCCACGCCCCCAACAAATTATATTATACATTTCGAGACTAAGAAATGTACAAATTATACATGCGAAAAATCAAGATTTAGCATTCACTGATTTGTTTTATGATGGAGGTTTATGGGGAAGTTGCTTTGTTCTGTACTAAAAGGTGGCTGAAACCTGCGTTGGTGGAGGTGTGTTCAAACAGAAAGCTTTTGTTTGTCACTTGTAAAAACCCAAACAGCAACGTTAGCTGTAAGCTAGCTGGCCACCCTGTGTCTTATTACGTTAACTCGTAGGATTTTTTTATAAAAGAATTTGAGAACCTAATGTCATCCATTACCAACTGTTAGCTTGGTGGCAAAACCACACATTGGCTTTCCTCTTTATTTGTCTTTTAATAGAGGAAACGCGTAGTTATTCACATACAAGCTCAAACACAGTTATCTATAAGATAAGACATAAAAGATAAGAAGTGTGCATTTGTGTTTGAGCAAAACAGCGATTTTATTTTGCGGATTTTGAAAATAGCCCAAACTAAGCCACGCCCGGAACTTCGCTCATCTCTCCGCCACCACAAATCTGGTGTATTTCCGTCATTGCCGGGTCAGGAAGCAGAACTCGCGGCTGCACGCTGTTTTTAAGTGTGACATATTGGCAACCATATCCAGCTCTTGTAATACATCCGCAACATATTTTTTTCCAGAATGCTGATGCTCATTGCTCGGCTAACAGTCCCTTCTTCCTGTGTTTTTGCAGGTATGGCTTTCCCAACCAAAGGCTAAGCGGTAGCAACCCTTCCTAGCACACACAAGGACTGGCTTGCAGAGACCCCCTCTCCCCCCTCCACCCCCCCCACCCCCCCACCCCCAACACATATACTTATCCCACAGAGCAAACACTCAAAGTTTGCTCATTCTTTAGGATGACAGATTCCTCGACAGCCATTCTGTTGTCCAGTGTCCATTCCTGTTCATTTCCTCTTTGTATTATCAGACTAGTGTTGTGGTGTGACAGCTATTTAACTTCTTTTAATAGTTCAGCTTCTGCTTGTAATCTTAACATATTTTAGTGAACCTGATAGATATTTTAGTGCCGCTGTTTGTGATTTAATATATGTAAAAGCTTATTTTAATCACAAAGCTATAGAGTGAATTTGCTTACAGCCGATGTTGAATCTACTAGTAAAGCTTAGTGAGAAATTAGTGGTTTGGATTAATATTTTCTTTAGAGAACAGAAGACCATGAAACAACAAGAACTCTGTCTCTTAGAAGTGAGATGTTTTGATTTACTTTCGCCCTTCAGCCTTGAACACTTTGTAAATTCCTGGTTTCACTGATGCCATGGGTGGACTGTTTGATGTCTTTCTGATGAGTAACCTTCTGTGTTCTGTTTTGGCGATGTCAATGGCTGTTAGCAGGTGCCATGACCACTAAGGTACGACGCCACGACAAGAGAATCCATCCTTACCAAAGGGTAGTGACCCCAGACAGAGGTTAGTTAGCTCACCAGCCACTTTATGTGTATGTGTATGTGTGTGTGTTTGTGTGCGTGCATGCAGACCGATGGACCAATTTCCGCTTACATGCGTCTGTAATACGGCATGCCTTTAAAAAAAATATTTAAAAACGAATAACCGCGTCAGGCGAAAAAGTCACACGCGGAGAACAGCTTCGCCGAGTAATGTGAAACGGTATTTGTTGCGGTGAAAGTGAAATAAGTGAGCGGATTGGGAGGAACCATGTGAATGGTGACAGCTGCGGCGGTTATCTTCGCTCGCCTGGTAGATAAACTGGACGGCTTGCAGGCCGGGACCCTCTCAATTAGAATGGATCGCTCCATTCATGTGACTCAGTCCTTGTGACTCTGGATTTGAAGTCTTTTCTCAGAACCGTTTATTTTATTTTTATTTGTTGTTGTTTTTATTACTCCACTACTACTTTTTGACCCTACAAATAACTGTGGGAAGTTTTATTTATACCCAACTTCATTCCAGTAGATTTACACAAATGTTTTTTTAAATCCTGTGTTGTGCCCAATGACTATATGACACTTAAAGTAACAGTGATTGTCTTTTCTCTAACGGTCATTCAATTCAATATGATCTTTGGTCTCTACTACTAAAACACAGCGTGTGATAACTACTGAAGTCTGTGTTACAAGCTCTTTTGTATGAAATACTGTTGTTTTGGTCTTATCAGTCGCCCACTGGACTTTATCATTGGGGCTGTTTACATCTTTCATATATTTCTTAGTCAGAGGGGTGCTGTTACCATGTATTTAGCTGCAAAATAAATTTGTATATAGGGATTTTAAGGATTTAAGTGCTTATATGAAGCTTATGGAACAAGATCGCTTTGGAAATACTTGTAGTATTTTTCTTTTAGTTTGTAAAATTTTATTTTTGTTTTTACGATACGCTTTTTATAGATGAAGTGTCTCCATGTAAACTTCAAACTTTTGTTCAAGGTGTGTAGCTACTACTGTTTTAGTCACCGCGAAAGGTGGCAACGAAGGCAGTGTTTTGCTCTGTCTATTTAAGATGAGGGGACCTTCTCGATTCACAGGCCTTGTGACTGTTTTATGCAATAGAAATGGACTAGCTAGCTACATTATATTTGTGTGTGTATGTGTGCGTGTGTGTGTGTGCGTGTGTGTGTGTGTGAGAGCGGTGGTGCTCTTGTTGTACACGATGGACAAAAAACACTAAAAGGCAATAAAGATGACTATTGAAAAAAAATCTCTAAAGAAAACCAAAGCCTCTAAATTCTTGTAGTTAGTCTGTCTATTGTTAAATTGTTTCTTAAGTCCCTCTAAAACCACCATCTCTTAACCTCTCATCACTGTCTCTTATGCACCTCTTTGCTCACTGTAGTCATTAGGTGCTCTCCTAATACTTCATAGCAAATAGATCAAACCATAATCAATAATCCCAACTGTTAATCATCCTGATTTTACGCCTGCTGCTAAACAATAGCTTGACTTGTCAGTAAGTGAAAGTATACCCGAGGCCCAGACACCTTTCTGTGGACATAAAGGTCACCGTCTCACCCACATGAAACCATGCCGTCTCCCTCTCATGGTCTCACTGTCTGTGCTCGACGTAGCCCAGCTAGCACGAGTAGTATCACTATAGCAGCGGCCACTCGGCAGGAGGGGCATCCTCCTGAAGCTTAACCCTGCGAACACCTTCACGAGCACACAAGACGCGTCGCTAACCAGCCATTCCTCATGTCACCACCCGGTGGCCTGGTGCGGGGCTCATGAAGGTGTTGTGCGGCTCGAAGGTAGCGCCCCTCCTGCTGTGTGACCGCAGTAGATCTGCCTTGTTGTCATCCTGACGCCACTAGCTGACACTAATCTCTCTTCTATCTTTTTTTCTTTTTATGTTCCCTTTTATGTGCCCTTTTTGTTTCCTTTCCACGTCTGTCCGTCTCTGTCTGTCTAACTCTAGCTGCCACGGCAACTAACCCATGACCCCTTGACCTTCTGACCTTTCCGCCCACTGATGACCCACCCATCTCTGCCCGCTGGCGTGCTCATTGGCCCGCGGCCCCCGTCACTCCCCCAGCTCCGCCAACCAGACCAGCACATTGGGAACACCCCGGCTGCTTCTGTCTAACCGGCCAACCAGACGACAGCGATCATGGGAATAAGCCTCAGGACCCCGCCCACCACCGAGTCCTAACCTAAACTTTACCAAACGTGCCTTCCATCCAAAACCCAAACCCCGTCTGAGCATATTTTACAACCAGTCGAAATCCCAACCTGTAACAGTTGTTGCAGCATAACCAGCAGACTCACCTGGGGCCGGACACGAAGCGGGTGAAGAGCTCCTTAACCAATCCCTGGCTGTGCCCAACGGTCAACCTGAGCAGCCCTCCCCTCAGCCCATGTGATGCAATAATAATGTATATTAATAACATGGTAACTATACTGATAATAATGGTACTTATCCAGTGCAGAAAACCTCCATCAACACTAAAACTGAATGAGATATGTTGATATTTTAAAAGATCTTTCCTCTTCGGGCACCTCTTACTTCACTTTTCTGGCCATTCTTTCAAGGGAAGGTTTTTTAAAGAGATGTATGAATCAAATTTGGTGTTGAGATATTAACACCGTGACACCAACATGTGGTTCCAGTAATGTGTTTAAAATGTCACGATGTGTTTTAAAGGATGTGTTATTCCTTTAGTCCTTTTCATAGATTTTCCAACTCTCCTTGAAACGTCGGCACAAGGAAAACAAAGCAAAACAAAAAACTAAAAGCAACAGGTGCTCGGTGAGGGAAAAGAGCAAACTGGAATGCAAAATGCCAAAGTATCTCTTGAGTTTTTCTCAATAGGTAAAGTATCCCAATACTGAGTCAACATATGCGGTGTCAATGCCAAGTCTGTACGGCGCCGATCCGCACACACAGAAGGACGTGTCCGCTTCTTTTGTCTCAACCGAGAGGACTTGCACAACGATGCCTTTGCCTTTTTCACACTACAGTATTGTACGAGCTTGAACAACAGTGCCTTTATTTATTTCAGAGCAATGGAATAATGTTACTCCTAAATCTTTTGCTACCACATTGTGGGGTTTGTGCCCAGCATGAAATTATGTCCTTTGGGTTTATGCAGATTAATTGTAATCGTATGCATTTGATGTCTTTACACCCCTAACTCTTCTCAATTCACATTTTAGTGCCAAAAAAAAAACGTGGGTCATTTGAAGTGGAAGTGCAATGCAGTGTTGAAGCTACCATGTCTGAAATGTGAGGTTCTGATACCTCGAGAGAACAGTGTTATATTTTATCTATTTCTTTTGTTGTTTGTTTGTTTGTTGGATTGTTTTGTTGGAGATGAAGTCGTCCATATCCTTATTTCTGCATGAGTATCCTCTTTTTTTAGAAGGTGTGGTTCAGTTATACACACGCACACATACGCACAACCAACTGATGCCTTGACGTTAAAAAAAAGAATAAAAAAAAAAGAAAAAAAATCATGGAGCCTTAACATCTGTAACAAGTTTATAATGTATTTTTATATTCTATTTTGTACCTGAAAATAATATTAAAAGACCTTTTCAGATAAGAACATCATGCATTATTACGGCGAGTAATTGGATGAATATAACTATACTTCATGTGTCATATATACTGGAGTCTGATGTCCTCTGTATTAACTTTGAGATCAACATTGCTTGCCCTCTGTGCCTTTTGTATACTATGAGTGTGACAATTAACAGTGTAGTACAACATTAATATACTCTTCAGTGCCAATGTTACTAACTGTTACCACTTCTGTGATTATTAACAACTTTAATGGTATCTGTCTCTGCTTTGGATTCCTTTAAAAAAAAAGAATGACATGTGTGTCTAAACAAATTTGAAAAGAAAGATATTTGTTGAACTATGAACGTTTAACTGAGCAGGAATAACTATCTGTACACTATTAAACTCATAGTATAACTAACAAACTTTGTTGCTTTTTCTCTGTAGCACTTAATTATGCAAATCAGCTTCCTTTCTGCATACTAATCACCAAACACGCCTTGGATACCGAGGGGAAAGAAACCCAAGGGAAAGGCCAAAACATGTTTTTTTCCCACTTCTCCTTTCCTGCACTCTGTCTCTGGTTCTCTATACTCCCGCTATTTAAGTAGACATTACACACAGCGATGTGTGTAATAAGAGAGAACAAAACACACCCAGCTCACCATGGTTTCTCAGAGGCATCCACATGTATAACAGAAAAAAAGAAGGGGGGGTCAAATTTGGAGGACTAGATGGCTGGGGAATTAAAGGGAAATTGATTGTGCAAACTCGCCCTCAAACATCTGCGGAGTAAATATTACGCAGTCTCTCCCTGAAATCTGAACTCCCCCCACCAGTAATAATCTGCATGTGTCGTTGTAGATGCATTTGTGTTATACGGCTCCTTTTTCCTTTAAGGTGTTCAGCGTTAAGAGAGGGCGAGTAAATCTGTGGGTAATTGGAGCCTTTGACACTTGAAGTTCCCTTTAAACTGCACATTTACGGTTTCACACGCCAAAGGAAAAAAAGAAAAAGGAGAAAATCACACGGGGGTTTTCTGTGGTGAATGCAGCAGTGGGTGGCTCGTTTGTCCCCTCCCTGCCCTTCCTGCCTTCATTGTGGAGTTGAGGGGTGATATTGAACTTCAGGCTTGGAGTTGAGCCGGCTCTGTGGCCGCAACCTCAACACCCCCAGATCACAGAGAGAGAGAAAGAACATAATGTGACCGCCGCTGACAATCCTCTGGACAGGAAGAAGCCGAGTGGAGATAGCGAGAATAAAGTACAAGAGAGACTGTGTGGACAGAAATGGGTGGGGGTGCATGGTGTGTGTTTGCTTGGGTGTGTACTCGTCTTGTGTTTTTCCTGTTTTCAGACACGTTTTTTTTTCTTCTTCTTCTTCTTCTTCTTCTTCTTCTTCTTCTTCTTCTTCTTCTTCTTCTTCTTCTTCTTCTTCTTCTTCTTCTTCTTCTTCTTCTTCTTCTTCTTCTTCTTCTTCTTCTTCTTCTTCTTCTAATCTAGTTTAGTGTGAAACACTCTTCAAGCATCTGGTAATGTATTCTGCTGTCAGCTCTTTGCCTTTGCCAACACTGGGGCCCAGAGCTCCCAGAGCTTACAATCAAAGAAGTGTGTGTGTGTGTGTGTGTGTGTGTGTGTGTGTGTGTGTGTGTGTGTGTGTGTGTGTGTGTGTGTGTGTGGTGTGTGTGTGTGGTGTGTGTGCGTGTATAAAACACAGTTGGAGAAAGAAATAGAAAGAGACAGGTTGATTTACATTACTATGTATGCACCACATTCTCCACATAATGAACAGCTCCAGATTCTCACCGCTTGGTAAATATTTGATGGCCGAGCGGCGAATGATTTTAGCTGGATAACAGGAGTCCTATAAGCTGCTCAAAAGTTGTATTTCAAACCCTTCTCTCCCTTGTCCTCTTCCCATGTAAATAAGGCCAACTCCCCCTAACTCCGCACACCCTCTGAGGCAGTTTAAAGACCCTACACTGTCTCCTTGTCTTCTTGACAACCAGCATACACTGGGGTCCTGTCGTGGCCTCTCTGTCTTTTGTGTTTGGGAGCTCAGAGAGACAGAAAGAAAGAGAGAGAGAGGAAGAGGAAGAGAGTGTGAGAGGAAGAGAGAGAGAGAAATGGGGGGGGGAGAGACTGAAAGAGAGAGAGAAAGAAAAAGAGGAATAGAGAGAGGAAGAGAGAGAGGAAGTGAAGGATGAAAACCGGACGAAAAAAGATAACAAAGATGACATCACAGCTATTTTATGCCACAACTGAAATTTCTGTTTGTATCCCGATGATGATGATGATGATGATGATGATGATGATGATGATGATGATGATGATGATGATGATGATGATGATGATGATGATGATGATTAGCCAGAGGCACAAAATGGGTGGCAGCTTAGTGTGAGACTGTGTGACCAGAGTTAGAGAGAGAGAGAGAGAGAGAGAGAGAGAGAGAGAGAGAGGCCCAGGACTGAATGGAGCATTGTGGGAAAGACAGTGGGCACACTGGGCAGCAACATAGAGAACACTAACTCACAGATCATGCCAGAGAGTCTGAAAACACCCACACTGGGCGACAATGGCAAACTTCATGGCTCCACTTGGCCCCGTCTGAATACACACATACAATGGCAGAATCCAAATAAGATGCTCTGTTATTCGTGAAATTCAACACACTGAATTCCTTCAGTGCTTCTGTCCCTTTGACCGGCAGCAGATGGCCCAGGGCTGCACTGCATGCATGTGTGCGCACATGTGCATGTGCATGTGCTCTCCCTGATGCATCATGGGTGAGCACCCTGTAGGTTTGTAAGGTGAGAAATCAGGCCTCCAAGGGCTCAACAGGTGTCATGTGTATTCAAGCCAGCTCCCCCTCTCGTGTTCAAGTGATGAAAACAGTCCAGCAAATTCAAATTGTACTTGGACCTGAGAACCAATTTAACCAAATCATTCAATTAAAGCAGCAGTAACTGGAGGGAGGACTGAGGAGCATCGGAACCAACAGGTTTGACTCTCATGGCTGGTCTGTGTTTTACTCTCAGCTCTTTGCTGCCTCCCTGTGTAGCTTGTCAGGAACTCTAGGGTTTTATCTGAGGAGATGTATAAACTGCAACAGGTGTGCAGAAAAACACTGCATGATAGAGCTGAGACCATTAGTCTTTAGTGAATTGTGTTAATGCCAAACAGTTACTTGTACCAGCTTCCTAAACATGATTATGTTGAGGGGCATGTCTGTGTGTCTTTATTACAGATGAAAAAGAGATAACAGAGAGATGTTAGAGGTCCTATGTCAGTTTTAAATCTGTGAAATCTCTGTTTAGAGTCAGTTTCTAAAGCCCCAGGGGTGCCCTATATATCAGTTGTAATTGTCGATAGCTTTCAATATCTACCTGTTGTTCAGAGTAAAATTAGCAATTTCAAGACTTCCCTTTTAGGTTCTAAAAAAATGTGATGGCCATTTTTCAACATTATAAACAACATGATTAATCACTAATGAAGTCATTAGAAAGTTGGTAATATAATTTAACATATTGTATTTTATAATCCATATAAATGTATGTATTGATGGAAAGCAACATGATGCATAAGTAGAACTTTACAGTACTTAACCTGTGTCTATTTCTCTACTTTGTATTTTTTACTTCACTTATTTGGCACCCAGTGCTATTTACTTTACAGATTCAGGTGAGTTTTAACACATGTATTAGAAGGAGAGCAACACATTTTGATGATAGTACTCCTGTACTTTTAATCACTTACTACTTATGAGTAGATAAGTAAGTTTTCACTTACATTTGAGTTGTTTTACATTACGATTGCTACATTTACCATTTACTTGAGCTCTTCTTTCCCCACTTATCATATCTTTAAAAATGCAATGTTTATATATATATATATATATATATATATATATATATATATATATATATATATATATATATATATATATATATATATATATATATATATATATGCCCAGAACATCACTAAACTGACATAAGGCGAAGAAGTGAGAGACGTTTTCACTACGTCGAATATCTATATCAATTTAACGAGGTCGTGATAACGTTTCCTCTCCTTCGCCTGGGGTCAGTTTGGTGATGTCCTAGGCAGTCCATGCCTCCTGTCCTTGGCTTAGCTAAACAGTTCCCAGATCTGTAGAGGTGTCGTAAAATCGTAGGGCTTACAGACGTTATCAAAACAGCTGTACAGCTTTATTTGTTACGTTTGAATTAGTTATGGTCTTGAAATCATGAGATACAATTTATATTTATGACAGTTTTGTCTCCCTTCTCCCCCCATATGTGATGGTAGCTTGTGTTGACGTAACGACAGTAAAACGTCATGTTTGCTTTACGGCAACAGCAGCACGCTGGAGGTCAGGGATTTCACGTCAAGCCTAGCTCAACAGTCCGTGACGTAAACCCGGTGTGTTCACCTGTACGACTTACTTCTGATTCAACGTACAGATCCACGGGACCGCGTCGTTTGTGTCGGTGAACCCAGCCGCTTATCGTTCAGCAGTTTATTCTGGATTTGTGAGTGTTGCGTCATAGCTAGCGCAGGCTAACGTCAGCCAGATCGGCTCGGTTCGGAATCAGCTCCCACCAGGTGACCCGCCGGGATCCTCTCCAGCCATGGACGGCAGCTCCCAGGGATCCGGAGGAATGAAAGGGGGAATGGGGGGTCTCTTTGGAGGCGGCTCACCCGAGTACTCCAACACGGAGCTGGCCGGTGTTCCCTGTAAGCTTCCAATTCACTGTAGTCAGCTGCAGCTTCGTGGCCTCAACACTCTGCACATACAACCGTGTCAATACACATACATGTCTAATGTGTCGGATGTGATTTCAGTGACTGGAATGAGTCCTCTGTCGCCGTACCTCAATGTCGACCCCCGTTACCTGGTTCAGGTAAGCTACAGCGGGTTTTGGTGTTAAATTAACGTGTTTCTTTCTGACATTAATGTCTTTTGTTCTTTTGTTTTAGGACACAGATGAGTTCATTCTCCCAACAGGTGCCAGTAAAACAAGAGGGAGGTTTGAACTGGCTTTCTTTACCATTGGAGGATCGTGCATAACTGGTAAGAGATAAGTAACACCAGTGACATCATAGTGACACATGCTTTGTCCCTAAAACAAAATATATTCAGTTTTCATATACCGTACTGTATGTGTCAGAAGTGTGTGGACACAGCTGCTCTTCACTTAGTTTTCAGCACTTTCTCTACACCTCTGTGGCTGTTTTGTTTCCTTTGTGTTTTGAGTCAGATCCCTTGGTTTAATTGAGTGAAATACACCATGCAATGAGACTTGGACAACCATGTGGGTCCAACTTAGTGGCAACAGTGTTGGAAAGGCTCTTTGCTGTTTCAGTGTGATAAAGCCCTCGTGCACAAAGCAAGGTCCATACAGGACTGATTTTCTTTGAGTTAGGTGTGAAAGCAGTCTTTACATCGACATCCAACACTTGAAGGATGAACTGAGATGATCCAAGTATTCTGACCCCAAATCAGTGACCTTACTAATGCCCTTGGGACTGAATGCGAGCAAATCCCTGCAGCTGGGTTCCAAAGATCTTGTGAAAAACTGCCCAGAAAAGAGGAGCTGCAGATTATGCAGATCGTGTCTCGTGATTTGTGAATTTCACATACCTTTTTCACATACCTTTTGGCGAATAAACTGAAAGTTTAACCAAACGTCTCATTCGGCCTTTCTGCCTCTTTGTTTTGACTACAGGAGCAGCATTTGGAGCTGTAAATGGTCTCAGAATGAGCATAAAGGACACGAGAGACATGGGATGGTCAAAACCTCGTAATGTACAGTAAGTATGGAGACAGAGTTCAGTGAACCCGTCGTATTATTCCTGTATTACACCATAAGAACATCTGTTCTGTCCTCTAAACGTTATCTTTCTGTCCCCAGGATTCTCAACATGGTGACCAGACAGGGGGCTTCATGGGCCAACACTCTTGGCTCTGTTGGTAAGAACATTATAATGTAGCAACAACAAAGACAAGTAGTATATTCACTAATCTCACAGATGAAAATCCCATTGCAGCATGTAAGAAAGCATTTGAATGTATAATGTTCCAGTACTGTTAAGGATGTTGTGTTTATTTTAATAAAGTGTCCCTCTTTTGAATGCCATGACTGTTTATTTCTATTTTCCATTGCAGCTTTGCTCTACAGTGTCTTTGGTGTGGCGATAGAGAAGGCCCGGGGAGCAGAGGACGACGTCAACACGGTGGCTGCTGGGACGCTAACGGGGATGCTCTTTAAATCAGGCAGTAAGTGTCTTTTGAATATCTGCCATGACTGCGTCGTGAAATTGACTTTAACCTAAGAGTGTTTGCAGATGTGTCATAATGAGGTTGTATGTTTTGCCTTTTTGGTTATTTATTGGTTAACCTATTTAATCCGTACTTGAAAGTGATGTGAACAGAAAAAAGCTGCAAATCCTCACATTTGAAAAGATGAAACAGAAGATCGTCTGGCATGTTTTACTCTACAAATAACTGTAACTTTTGTTAATAACATTTCTGTCAATGTATTTGAGTTATTGTCTAACAGCCATTTGATGCGACATAAAGATTCTTGTTGTTTGAGCAATGAGGTAAATACTTAATTGATACATTGTACGGTTATGTTGTAATAAGTACTGTAATGTCACCACTTCTATATTCATATTTATCTTATTCTATGTAAACTATCTTTATCAAGTTGTTGCATTCAAAGGGCAGTATAATATAATACATGTGCAGATATGTATTGGAAGGCACACCCAGGTTGATACATTAGCTTAGTGTCTGACGTAGTTATGTTGACCCACCTGGTACTTTAGGTAAATTATAATAATAATAAGTTCATGAAGTTGCTGTTTTTAACACGTGTTTATTTGATGTCCACTCACACCGTTCTGTCCCTCCTGTGTTTGCAGGTGGCCTAAAGGGCGTCGCCCGAGGAGGCCTGGCTGGTTTAGCCTTGTCTGGTGCCTACGCTCTCTACAACAACTGGGACCACCTCACAGGCTCCTCCTCCTCTTCCTCCAGGCTGTATTAACCCTCTACCACACTCATCATCAGCTTCTGCATTAGGGCCACATGTCACACAGCCTTTAACCACAGCGCTAGGAGGGATTAGACTCTGGTCAAATGCAGTGTGCTCTTCAAGGAAGTGGGTTGGCCCCAGTTTGCTGGTCACCCCCCCCCCCTCCCCTCCCTCCCCTCCCCCCTCTGCAGCCAGGAGCATTCTTCGGGAATGAAATGAAAAAGAAGATTGGACTAAATTCCACTGGAAATCTAGGTTTAGACCGTCCAATACGTCCCTCTCTTCAATTGTCTTCACACTCTGAGGTATTCCTGTCAGATGCATCATTTGTTATATCATTGTTTATGGGCGACTCGGTCGTCTTCATTCATGCTAGTTTTTAAATCAACGAACCCATGATATCTGGGTTGAAAGAGACAATTTGCAAGAAGACATCTGGTGTGTGCGATTCACCAGATGAATGTTCTGATTCTGGACTGAAATACTTTTCTTTAGCAGGAGAGCAAAGAGATTTTTCAACTCCGATCCACTAATGCAGAACAAAGCCTGCTGGTCGGCTCGACTCATATTTATTGAAGCAAATCTGCGTTGGTTTCATCTGTAAAGCTGTTTGCGTGTCTCTGTAAAATTCGCTGTATTAAAAACTATATTAAAAAATGGGGAAATTTTGACAGAGATTTTGCTTTTAACACATTTTATTGCGTAAATGTCGACTGAATGTAAAAGGCGATGAGTTGTGAATACTATGCAGAGTAGTGCATAGAGCAGACTGAAACACGGTGTGTTAGGAAACAACAATTTAACATTCACAACGTGTATTTATATCTGGAAGTGGTTGTTGCTGTGAGACTTTTAGATTGCAGTCGGACGTAAAACGCAGCAGCGTTTGTTTGCTGTCGGCGAGTCAGGCGCCCGCTTAGTGCGCTTAGTGCATGAAGAAGTCCCGGATGCGCGTGGCCTCGATCCAGGGGATGTAGGCGGCGGTGCGGGTGAAGACGCTGGGCTTGTTCTCCACGGTGCAGCCGATCGGGCCGAAGCTCACCACGCCGTGAACCTCCCAGCGGTCGTGCCCCTCCTGGCACAGCAGAGGACCTCCGGAGTCGCCCTGGGAGGAGGAAGAAATGGAGGAGATTTAAGAGCCGTGAGCAGGGTTCGTACGGTCATGGAAAACCTGGAAAAGTCATGGAATTTTAAAATGGTCATTTCCAGGCCTGGAAAAGTCATGGAAAAAACTTAAATCATAAAAGTTTGGGAAAAGTCATGGAAATTTGTTAGAATCACATGTTCATTGACGCCGAGTTTGAAATAATTAATATTTTTTAAAGAAAAATGCTCAAAATATGAGCTGGCGTACGCTCTCAATACATAAAATGGTCTAAATTGTTCATGTTTTATCGAGATTTCAATTATGTCATTTGGATAAAATTTGGATAAAAGTCATGGAAATCCATCGGTCAAAATGTGTAAGCCCTGCGTGAGGTCAAAGCGAATCCTCGCCTCTACCTCCAACACTGTCTGTGAATGGCGGCCCCACCTGGCAGGCGGCAGGCGGGCCCTCGGTGTCCCTGAACCCGGCGCAGATCATGGAGTCTCGGACACGTTCGCCCCAGAATTTCTTCTGCTTGCAGGTCTTGAAGTCGATGATGGGCAGGCGGGCTTGGTTCAGGGCTTCTGCGAGAGACACGTCCTCCTTCCCGCCTGAAGTGTGTTCAAGAACAACTATTTAAAGTTAATCCACCTTTTTATTAATGCTAGCTAGATGGAACTGTTAGACAGATGGCGGCAACATTTTTTACACATTTATCCCCAAAGGATGAACTCTTATCACTTTGAGATTGCTCAAATATAAAGTGCAATACAAATACAATGTATTATTATTATTATTAACTCTATGTATTCACCGGCCCTTCCTATTGCACAACCTTCAGGATGGTGATATTGAATCAAATATTGGACCAGATGACCATTTCCCCTCCACTCACCCCGGGTGTCCCCCCAGCCTGTGACCCAGCAGTAGTGTCCCGGGTTGAGGCTGATCTGCTTGCGCGGCAGGCAGGCGTAGCGGATGAAGTTTGAGGGGACGATCTCCTTGCCGGCCCTCACCAGGGCGATGTCGTAGTCCAGCTCGCTGTGAGTCGGGTACCGGAAGTTCTCGTGCCGGTAGATTCTCTTCACGGGGAAAGTCCTCTCCGCCGTCTCTGAGCGCTTCAGCCGGTGCTTCCCCACGACGATCCTCCAGCTCCCAGCATCCTCAGCTTTACCTCTAATAGGCCAACCGAATATTTTAAGTAAGGCCCGTGTGTTTTGAGCATATTCAAATCCCAACTCAATCTGCTCCTCTGTTGATGGTTTCTTACTTTTGAAAGCAGTGAGCGGCAGTCAGGACCCAGTTCTTGTGGATGAGAGTTCCTCCACAGACGTGGATGTAATGTTTACTTCCCCGGGGACGAACCTAAAGTCAAAACCAAGATTAGGCTCAAAACTATGATACAATATTTACTGATGAAGAACACATCTTGTTTGAATAGAGTTTACCAGACCTCAAAGAGTAAACGGTAGTAAAGCTATTTAGATGGCAACACGTTAGCCGCTTTTCTGTTTCACAAACATTTTAATGTAATAAATTTGCTGTTTTTTGTGATTTTGGACAGTTGGACAGAAGTCAATTGAAAAAATCACCGTGGCCTATGGGAGCTTTTCATGGATTTTTCTCTATTTTGAGGTTTTGTACTCTTAAATTATAAATTGTAAACATCAATCGCAACCCTAGAAGAGAGTTTGGCCAGGGTTAAGTGTACGGGAGTTTTATAAGTGACATTTCTTGCGGTCACTTCAAGACGTCCCAATACTGAACCACACCAACACAAAAGCACATTTACCTGCAGAGAGACCTGCCAGGGCCACGAGTGAGGTCTGGCCTCGTTCCCAGACACGATCCTCTCGGCCATGTTGGGCTTGAAGTGAGCCATGCCGCAGTCCCGAGGCCAGTCTGAGGAGTAGAGAGGCGGAGCTCTTAAAACACGTGTTCAGGTCAAAGGAGGCTCGGAGGTGTGTTTGTGCATGCGTCTGCCCTCACCCAGGTGGAGGATCTTGTGCTGCGGCTGTCGCCCAGGGTTGAGCGTGTATGCAGCTGCAGGCAGAGATGCCTTGCTCAACAGCAGCGGCAGCAGCAGAGAGAGGAGGAGGAGCAGAGGAGGTCCAGGTACAGCCATCGTCTATCACATAATCAGAGGCCGGCACACATCCCACGCTATTTATACCAGCTAGCAATCGCACGCACGTGTACACAAACAGTACACACACACACGCACGCACACACACACAACAGCACAGACAATGAGTGGTGTCGCAACAAAGGCCGAGCGCTGGATTGTTCTCCTGTAACTGTGTTTCCACTGCCGCTGAGAAAAAGGGCACTTCTGGGAGTCCCATCAGCACTTTCACATACATGTAGTATAGTATGCTCAATGTACACCAACGTGCACGCTTTACAAACACAATACAGAACTGTGCACGTCATCACACGTCACGTGACTCCCAGCAGTGACACAGTGACCTGAACATGACCGTGGTCTCTGATATCACACATCTCCACTGTAGTTCATCCTGTGTACACGTGACTCAGGAGAAAAGATGTTGTTGTGTGTTTACCTGCCAAAGATGGCTTGGATTAATTATGATTACATGGCAATCACAACTGGGAGACAGAGGAGTCAACTGGGAGAGGAAAGACGAGAAACTTATGACGGATATGATATCAGCTTTGATGAATAACAATGAATAGCTGTACAGAAAAGTCTTCTGTAACAATGTGTCCAGATATTCATGGTCCCCAAAGCAGGAGTCTGGATAACTTTTTGAGATCTCCTGTTTTTTCTCCGACACCACTGCCAGGTTTACACGTCTAGTTTTAAAGGTGTAAGTGTCGGCTGTGGTGGCATCTAACGGCGCTGAACACCCCTCCGCTCACTTTTCCTCTTTCTTGCTCAGAGGTCATCTTTGCCTCTGCGGTGGACTTCAGGGAACGTAAAAATGTCAAAGGCCAAGCCAGTGTTTGGTTTGTCCGTTCCAGGCTACAGTAGAAACATGGCGGACTACGTGAAGAGGAGCCGCTCCCAATGCAGCTAACGACACATTTCAAGCTAATTGATGCACGAAAATCTTAGTTTCAGATGATTATACAGTAATGATTGTTGTGATAACTACTATTACATTTCTGTTAACAAATCCCCAAAAGGCCACACACTGGCCCTTTAAGGGAAAGATACCAACAAAACCTTTGGATGGATTGCTAGGAAATTTGGTAAATAAATGTTCCCCTGAAGATGAATTATTAATAACTTTACTGATTATTTGTCATCATCAGGTCAAAATTTTAACGTGTCCAATACTTTGGTTTCTGACCAAATATCTGCAAACAAAATTACATATTACATATACCTTCTGCGCTAATGCATCCTAACATGCTAAACTAAGATGGTGAACCGGACTAACATTGTACCTACTAAACATCAACCTGTGCAGCAGGTATAATTTAGCCTCATAAAGACTCTTATTGTACGATTTACCGTCACAATTGTTGAACACATTTTAAGGATTCCTTCGGGCTATTCATGAAAACTACAAAGAAATATATTTGTATTACTCTTTAAAATCTATTTTTAGCATATTTACAGTTGTCGGATGCTACTGGAATGGTATTTGGTGGGAGACAGTTGTTGTTATTTAACCTTAAGGAGGACAATACAATATCTTTATGTAATTTTCGTCCAATTGACACAAACAGTATAAGAATACATGAATGAAAAGCAATGGTGACCTTCATGCCTGCTCTATACACATCTGTGAGAATAAGATAACAATAACTGCAGTGGAAGCTACTAGTGAGTTGAGTCTGAGGGGAATGAGGGAGAATGTGCCCGGTGGTCATCTGAATGGCGGCGCCTGAATGGTCACACCTCCTCCACCAAACGTACACGTAACTCAACTTTCAGTGTATTTCCCACAGAGAATGAGTTGAGTGAGTTTGTGATGATGAGAGATGAAGAGTTCAGTGTGTTTTTGAGTTGGTGTTTTCAAACAACATAATTGAGCTGAGTCACCACCTGTGTAAATATACACATATACACAATATACATCCTGACATGTGCTTCCACAGCACTTCCCTTTTTTCTGTTAGATCTTGGCTGGGCTTTCTTCTTCTTCTTATGTTGCAGGTTCAAAGATGAATGATAAACATTAAGTGTTGGCAGAAGTATACAGTATACAGTATCCCACTCAAGTATGCAATTAACATCAGCTAAATTAATTTAAGGTGTCCAGAGTCAAAGAACTAGTAAATGCATTTCCTGATGCAATTGCGTTGGAATGCTAACATCTGAAAGCCTAAAGCTAAAAAATAAAAAATACATTTATGAAAATAGCTGAAAATGTCTGAAAATAGATAAGATAAAAAGTAGTCAAAAAGTTTTAAAAAAAGTTAAAAAGAAAGAAAGAACCACAGCCCTCTTGTTGTGAGGCGACAGTATTGAATTAGATGTATTGTCACTGCTAAAGTACAGGTACAGAGGCAACGAAATGGCAAGAAAGGATGAAAGAATACAGCATAACATGAGGGGAGAGCCGAGAGAAGAAAGAAAAAAAAACAGACTATGCCCCCAGAGGGGTACAGTGTGGGAGCAGGAAAAAACACAGTAGCACATAAGCACATACATTTTAAACATGACTTGCAACATGGAGGAGGGGGAACCAAAGACTGGGTTATCTAAGCCCAGCCATTGGAGGGCAGAAGGTCACAAGCACAGACAAGCAGTCAGCCTGGCCGGTCCGGCAGCCATATTACGGCGCCAGTACGGCGGGGTACGAAGCAGGCGAAGGCGTGGAATGGGGGAGAGGTGGTGAATGCATATCAGTGTGTTGAAGTTTGTGTGTGAGTTGCCTGGTTTGTCGTCCTAGCCACTACACCACCGTGCAGCCCCACCCATCTAACCTAAAACAATCTAATAATATAAATAATTCCTACATTTTGTGTTGCACCGATTAAATATAAATGTGTTCATTTGTGTAATTGATTTAATTAAATGTATCAAACTATATTTAAATGTGTCATCCCTTAGCAGGGCTTGAATCGTTTTTTATAAATAATACAAATTAATAGTTATAAAAAATAATAAAAGAAAAAATAATTAAAATGTACGAAAATAACAAAAAAGTAAAAAAAAAAAAATAATGAAAAAGTAAAAATGTAATAAAGAGTACAAAAGTAATGGAAAAGTACTGGAATAATAAAAAGTACAAAAGTAGTGAAAAAGTACAAAAGTAATTAAAAGTAATGAAAGTACAAAAGTAATGAAAAAGTACAAAAGTAATGAAAAAGTACAAAAGTAATAAAATTACAAAAGTAATGAAAAAGTACAAAAGTAATGAAAAAAGTAATATTGTAATAAAAAGTATAAAAGCAATTAAAAAGTTTTCAAAAGTTAAAAAGTTATAAAAACTTTAAAAGTTATAACAAATAATTTAAAAGTTAAAGAGTTATACAAAAGTACTAAAGAATTATTAAAAAGTACTTACAAATTATACTTTTTTTAAAGTACTTTAAAAAGTTTTAAAAAGTTAAAAAGTACTAAAAAGTTATTAAAAGTTTAAAACTATAACAAATAATTAAAAAGTAAAAAAGTTATAAAAAAGTACAAACAAATATTAAAAAGCAAAAAAGTTATAATTTTTTTAAGTCATTAAAAAGTACTAAAAAGCCATAAAAAGTAAAAAAGTTATAAAAAAGTAAAAAAGTAATTACAAAGTTTTGTTTTATTCAAAAAAGTTATACATTTTTTTTAAGTAATTAAAAAGTTTAAAAAATGTAAAAAGTACTAAAAAGCTATAAAAAGTAAAAAAGTTATAAAAAAGTAAAAAAGTAATTACAATTTTTTTATTCAAAAAGTAAAAAAGTTATAAACAATTTTAAAAGTATGAAAGTAATATAAAGAAGGGAACTAAGTTATACAGTAGCGAGGTTCATTCTTAACTAATATGAAAAACAAATACAGCTTCTAACCAAGTAATTTAGTTGGTATGAGTCTGCATTAATCTTCAGTCAGGAGCAGTCAGTCATCACCCACTAACTAAAAAAGTTAAAAAGTTACAAAAGGTTATAAAAAAGTTATAACAAAATTAAAAAAGTTAAAAAGTTATAATATGAAGTATTCGAAACAAAATTTCAAAAATGTCTCCTTCTGACTCAATTTATTTCTCTCTCTTGTTCTCATGTCTGACTTTCCCCCCTCCCTCTCAATTATTGGATTGTGATTCATATATTTGAATATTTAGAAGATAAAGTTTTGCTTATCTTTTCCAGTTATACATTTCCACCCAATATGTCTGTGCTTCAACATTTTTAGCAGGAAGTTTCCCTTTTTGATATGTCTAGATGTTTAAGCTATGTGCAGCCTATTTCAGCTGTTGGCAGCTATTTTCAGCTATGTTCAGCTTTAATTTTTTTAAATTTCAGCTATTTTCAAACAATTTCAGCAATTTATTTTTTATTTTTCAGATGTTAGTGTTCCAACGCATTTTCAGCAGGAAATGCATTTCCTAGTTAATAATGCAGAATTACGCCTTTCACAAGGTTAGAATATTATAAATATGATGTAATGTGTAAGCAGCACTATACTGTCAGAACTAACTACTTTATATTCTGCTTAGTTACAGCGCATCATATTTTAAAAACACAATAACTTTAATAATGTAATTCTGCATTGAAAGATATGTCTTGGTATTTTTATAGGGAATTTGTTACTTCCGTGAAGACCTCTCTAAAAAATGCATCTACCCATTATTAAACTGGAGAGTGTAGGTTTGTTTTGGATTAAAATAAGTACAATAAATGATAAGTAATGCGTGTAGTCTTTATAGAAACGATGAATACTTTAATTGCATATAACACAACAAGCAATGTTTTGTTCAAGTGCTTTTTAGAAGAATAGTACCTGTTAATTACAATATAGATTACATTTACTTCTTTATCCTAAAAACAGCAGCCTTTTGGGGACTTTTTCCTCCAATAGAAATCACATCCTCTCTATAAAATAAAATAAAAAAATAGATCCTAATGAGTGGAGGAACAACATTTAGAACATTTGTAGCTCAACCTTTAAATGACAAAGAGAGTCTCAACACCAGCAGGATGAAACCACATGAAGGCGAGAGCTGCTCCCAATGCCAGGAGTTCATCAGGAGGTCATTTTTTTTAATTGAGGGTTTGATCAGCCACAGATAATTAGATCAGTCGGCTGCCTTGCTGGAGCCGACGCACCACCCAGGCTTCTTCAGTGCCCTTCTCACACTCTTCTTGCGGCTGTGTCCACTCCCACCCGAAGGGGATTTAGGCCGGGCGGTGCCTTCCTCTCCATACACCTCATCCTCTTCTTTTGCATAAGACGCCTCCGCTCTGCTTAATCTATGAACAGCTTCTCTTCCTCCGTCATCCCCCGGTGTCTTCTCACCCTCACCCTCCGTGCACGCCCGGGTGATGACCGTCACGGGCGGATGAAAATCCGGGAAGACGGCCGTCACCACGTTGGATATGAGGGGGGGCTTCGGTGCTGTCTTCTTCTTCTTCTTCTTCTTCGAGGTATGTCCGGGTGTTTGGGGGCTGATCTGGAGCTCCAGATGTTTCAGTATGGCCGTGCTCAGCACCTCTGGGTCCAGCGCCGCTCCGTGAACATCCCACGTCATCCCTTCCTCGTCCCACTGCACCTGCTTCATGCTGCCCCTCCTCCGATACGGGTTTCCGTCTCCCTCCGGCTTCATCTTCAGACACGACCTCCTCCTCTCCAGAACGTGCAAGGAGACGGAGTTGATGTCCCACGTCGGGTCGTCTCCTCCCCTCACCTCCTCCTCCTCCTCCTCCTCCTCCTCCTCCTCGCAGCTGCTCATTGGAAACATGCTGGAGGACGGGGACACCAGATTGGAGTTTGACCCCACTGAGGACTTCAGGTTGAGTCTTGATCCAGGCGGCGAGCCCAGAAAGGAGTGAGAGCCCATGTTGGAGTTGGACAGGTTGCTCCTGAGGCCCCACAAGGAATTGACAGGAGAGATCGTCTGCACCGCGGCCTCCACCAGCTCCAGCTGCGAGGTCATTGTACCTTCATCCCTGAACCCCTGTGCCCTTGGGATGCCCTCTCTGCCGTTCAACTGGCACCTGCTGCAGACCCCCAGGAGCGAGTCGCTCATGGAAGAAACCAGGGGGGACTTCCAACTGCGACCCGTCGGAAAGCGTGGTTCTACATGGCTATCTGAGGATCCTCTTCCTGATTCCTGTCCATACGCTGGAGAAGACGGCGTCAAGTGGTTTATCATTTGCGCCGGGCTTCTCGGTGCTTCACTCTCTATCTCCGAGCCTCCGGGACCGTGCGGCTTCTCCGTTACGTCGTCAACAAGGCATCCGGCATCTGAAGACGCACCTCCTTCTGCCAAGTTAACAGACGGGAATATAAAATAAAGAGAGTTATTCTCCAGGAAGCTCTGGTCCGTTTTGCTGGTCAGCTGGAGGAGATTGGGGGAGTACGACGAAGGTGAGGAGGTGTGACCCCCCTTGGGTGACGTCCGTGGAGAGGGTTCGGTGGAGGACGGGAGTAAGTCCTCCTGCTCATGTGTGAGAGCAGAAGAGGAAGCTAAACAATCTTTACGGGATAGAGTCGGTGTCTGTAGGGGGGAGATGAAGGGAGACGGTGTGGTTGGTGAAGAGCTCGGTTTGCACAGCGGAGAACAAGGGGACCCCTGGGTAAAACTCGAGGGCCGGGAGGTCCCACCTTTCCATACGACGGTGTCTGGAGTGCTGCTGCGGCTGTGCGTGCTGCTGCCCGCGCTCCAGCGCTGCATGTTGGTGATCCAGCGCTCGCTGAGGGCCGGAGGGCCCTGCGAGTCCGCGTGTTGGGCAGAGAGCGCCGCCCGCTGGTTCACGCGCTGCCACATGTGCGGGTGCAGCTGCTGCAGCGTCACCGAGTTGCGCTCGGCGTGGGTGTTGGTGCTGGAGCTGCGTCTCAGGTCCACACGGGTCCAGGCCGGGTCGCGGTTGTGCGGAGGCCCCGTCGCCATGACGACGTCCATGGAGCTCTTGGAGAGGGAGAAGATGGGCGCCTGACAGTCGCCGTCCTCCGAGCCCAGAGCCGCGGCGTCACTGGAGTAAGAGGACGACTCGCTGACTGAACGAGAGGCCGGACGGTAGCTCTCAGACACGGGGCGGCCGGGCCTCGCCATGGCAACGGCAACAACCTGCAAAGAAGACACAGATTTGATTGGCTTTTCATCCTTAAACCTTCAATTAGTAATTTGTTTGCACTTAAGGGATTACAAATTGTGAACGCATCATCGACGTATTACTACTCGCAAGGACACTCATTGACCTCTGGGATTTCCTGTCCTCTTAGTCCAACCGTAACCATCACAACCAACTCCCAAAGCTCACCCCAAAACTCACCTCAAAACCTCACCCATACCACTCAATTTAACCCAATTCTAATCTGAGCCTTAAAATCAAGTCGCAGCCCTCAAACGGGTCACTTCCCAAAACATTTCCTCACCCTTAAGGTCTAAAACTCAAACTGGTCCTCACAAAAATAGATATCCATGTCCAAACACAAATACTCTTAAAGACAGGCACTCCCAGATTACCCTAATGGGATTACACATCCAGATTAATTGATTATTGAGACAAAATGCAGATTGATTGAGCCGGTTTAAGTGAGCATTTAGCCTTCAGTTGAGAGAAGACGAGAAACAATGCAGGGACGGCGAGAATGAATGATAGAGATTATAATAAATGATAATAAACTAACTTAATTCACTTTTCTATGCATTGACGAATAGCCTGCTGTGCATAATTGTTTTATTCTGTGTGTTTGTGCTTTTAAAAAGATGATTATACCAGTTATTAAGTGCCTCGCTTACTAAAAATCCATAACCTCCATCTGATTTATTGGAGTAAAACCATTTCAATCCATATATTTGTTAAAACTAACTACCAACATGTTAAATTCCCCTTTGTCCCAGAGTTTTTGACCACTGCTATACCTTCACAATGTGAATGTACAGAAGGAATAAACAGCCAATGAAGACAGTGGAATAAAAGTGATAAAATGGCGTCTTACCTTTTGAAGTTCACGCCTTGTGTCCTGCTCGGTCACAGAGAAGGCGACGCTAAATGGCGTCTCTCCTTCTTCCCCTCATTGCTCCTGCTCCTCTTCCCTCAGGTCTTGTTTCCAGATCCTCAAACGCACACTACTCTGACTGGTCTTCAGCTCGACCTCTCCTCTCACAACACGACCTTGGCACGTGACGTTGGCATCGGAGTGAAAATGAGGATTTCTCTCTGTGAATGCGTTGTGCACATACGGGTGTGTAGAAGACAGAGGGCCATTACACTACCTTCAGCTCTGAGGATTAGCTGTCATCCCATTAGCTGCCATCCAATCTCTGAACAGTTTGAGTCTGAGTGTGCGTGCGTGTGTGTGTGTATGTGTATGTGTGGGGGGGGAAAGCTAGTGAGCATTTTGATTCCGAGCTAAGCTCAGGTCATTGGTCAGAGGAGGCCGTTTCAAGTCTTTTATTCAGTTTAATGAGTCAAATTTCATGGCAATATATCCCAAGATTTGCGAGCGAGTGCAGAAACTAGTTTACCCCATGGCGGTGAATGAGAGATGAGAGGGTCACCAGTCAGGAGGATTCATCCTCTTGGTAACAAGAATACATTTACCGAATTTTGTGGAAATTCTTCCAATAGTATTTCAGATATTTCAGTTAATGTGTTTCTAATTAATGACGTGGTCCTTTGAGGAGACACGACAGCGGAATACATTTAAAACAAAAAGATTAATACCACCGTGACACTTCACCAGTTAATTTACATTTGAGGCAATTCATTGATGTATTACAAGTTTTGTAAGATATCATACATCCTGTTATATGAGGATATAGGGATTTGGGATATCTTCTTTTATTTCTGCATATCTCCGAAAATATTGTCAACAGCTATAAATGAAAAGGACAATTTCCTCCATGTTTTAATAAAAAGAACGTTATATAAATCAAGTCTGAATAATAAATTAAAAACACCTTAGCAAAAGAAAACAGCAATTATAAACACAAAATTTGAAAATGTCATTTTAAGTTGTGTATGATAAAATGACGTGCAGTTTGAGGACACTACAGGTGAATAGGCTAAAACAAATAAAAATGTATAAATATCAACATGAAACTTGCATTATTAAGGCAATTTTGTTTGCATTACAAGTTTTCTGAAATGTTAAAATATGCAATAGTGGCTTTATCTAACCATAACTTCTGGTGAATATAGGAGAAATCTTAAAATACAAAAAGACAAAGTAGTAAAATAATCACCTAAATGTATATTTTAGATGTTTTCTCCACACTCATTTGCAATGTATGAATCAATGAATGTAATAGTTGCAAAATAGTTCAATAATTGACTTAACATGAGATAACATGGTGAGAATCCTCCAGCTGCGCTGTGTCTGCTCTGAGGGTCGCGTCACTCCACAGGTCAACACAAGAGACTCATGGCAGGTAAGCGGTAAACTGCATTAGTAAATGTATTTGACCGCCGTGTGGGGTTTATCCCTCTGTTAACGGGTTTCTCTGTTCAGACCCGGTGTCGCTGCTCGCTGTTGGAGTGTCTGTGGGTCTCCTGCTGCTGCTGCTGCTGCTGCTGCTTGGTCTGGTTGTGTATTACCTGTGGAGGAGAAAGAGGAGGAAGAAGGGTCGCAGTCAGTACGAGGAGCTGCTCTCTCCAGGGCCTTCGGTACCGGAAAGCTCTGCTCCGGTGATCCCGCTGTCTCAGGACTCCTTGGCCCCGTTAGTACCCCGAAATAAACATGCACATAGTCCTGCATACTATTATTATTGTCAATGCGTAGGTAATGTTTTGATCGCCCTGTATTTGTATGTGTGCGTGCGTGTGTGTTATTCGCACAATTCAAAAAGTATTAAACCGAATCGCATGAAATTTGGTGGGATGATTGGTTATTATCCGGGGACCATTTATTTAGATTTTGGGATCGCTCGGTTCAAAGGTCAAAGTCATGAAAAGGTCAAAATCTTCTTTTTACCATAGCGCTGTCAATTTATATCTAATTGGCAACTAATGTCAAAATGTTCATAATTCAATGCCCAATCTTGTGGTATGTGAAGGTATGCGCTCTACTCAGTGCCTGTTCTAGTTTTATGTAGAACAGTACACAAGTTATCTATTTACATACATAATTTTGATATATACATATATACAATTATATTTATATATTGTGTGTGTGTGTGTGTGTGTGTAAGGCCCCGTGAGATCCCCTTCACCTTGCCTCCTCGCTTCACGACACAAGACCACGGGGATCTGACAGATGAAGAAGAGGAGAAGGACGAGGAGATGAAGATGGAGGCCCAGAGGGAGGCACTAGCTCATCGCGGGTCACTCTCAGTGAGGAGTAGGTCACCACTGCCTTTATTTCACAGAAATCTAGATCCAAGTATAGCTGGTGCTCAGTCGTGTGCTTTGCTTCCCGTGGCGTGAGGCCGGTACCCGGTGGGGACGGTGCTGGCCGGCCTCTACGCGGGCCCTCCTCTCGGCGAGGCGGTGGCCCCTCCTCCCGGCACGGCCGCCCGTCTCTGCTTCTCCGTGGAGTATCGACACACCAGCGGGCAGCTCCTGGTCTCCCTGATGCGCCTCGGCAACCTCCCTCCCCGCTTCCACGGCAACGTCACGCTGGTGGAGCTGCGGCGTCTCCCTGACGACCGGCGGCCCCGCCAGGCCAAGGCCCGGGGCCCGGGGCCCGACCCCGAGTTCAACGACCGCTTCGTGTTCCAGGCGAGGACGCGCACCTTAACACAGGTAAACGAATCCACGGAGGAGCAATTTGTGTCTGACCCCTGACCCCTGTGTGCCCCCCCCCCCCTCCTCCCCACAGGTGTCAGGTGTGTGCGTGCCCCAGAGCACCCTGAGCGTGTGCGTGCTGAGTGTGGAGCTGGACGGTAAGCGTCACGCCGTGGGCAGGGTGCTGTTTCCTCTGGAGGGGGAGCTTGGCCAGGCGGGCAGGGTGCTCTGGAGGGACCTGGAGACAGAGGAGCACCCACAGGTACTTTTACTTTACGTTGTTGGGTATATATTTGAAGTACTTTACGCTTTAACTCCACTAGATACAGTTGTATTCACTTTTCACCATGTTTCCAAATGTGGTGATTAGATAGAAGATATAATTAAGAAGATTTTTTTGTTTTGTATGTTGAGAAAATTCTCTACTTTATTAGTAAATTAAATGTTGGGGCGGTTATCTGAGCTCATGAAAAACTTTTCTGAGAGCCGTGATTCATACAGGACGCTACAAACATGTGATGACATGTATACACATTTAATATAATATACATGTAACACGATGCATTGCTGTAGATTACACTTCTCAACAGTAAATAAAGGAGTTAATATTAGCACAACCTTAAAAATGTACAGCATTAAAATACAACAGTGCAGCAGTAATATTAATTAAGAAAGGCCTAATGAGTACTTTTATATGTTTACAGTTTATAATATACTCTATATACACTACACTTTTTAAGTAAGGTTTTAAATGCAGGACATAAACTTGTAATATAGTATGGCTAGAGCTGGACCATATATAAATATTATATCGATATTGTGATATGAGATATCGCCTTAGATTTGTAGTTTTGTCGTAATGTGATCTTCATGTTGTCTATACCTGCTTTTAAAGGCATTAAGAAAAAGTGATGTAATGGTATGTTCCCACCAAACTGTTCTATCATGTCATTATAACAACAATACTGCTTATTTATTATCAGAAATCAAATTTTGTGAATATTTTTTATTTTCTTATTCTTTTATCCATATCGCTCGGTGCTATGAAAAAGTGTTTTCACATTGTTGTATTCATACTTCTTCTGAAGTAAAGGATCTGAAAACTTCTTCCACTGACAGAAACACACAGGATGTCGACACGTGCTCAACACTAATCGAACTCCCTTGTGTCGTCTCTCCTCCGTGCCAGTGCTCGGAGCTGGGTGACGTGCAGGTCTCTCTCAGCTACAGTCCGTCTCTGCAGCGCCTCTCTGTGCTCGTCCTGAAGGCTCGAGGCCTACAGCGGCTCACGGATGCAGGTACGTCTCATTGGGTGAAAAGCTTGCGGACGTCCACGTTTGCACCGCTCCCCCGAAAATATTAAACAAATGTACCTGCGTCTGAGACAAGTCGCTTTGCATCTGTGAGTTTCCCCAGGTGTGTGTGTCCAGGTGAGCTTACAGATACACACTCAGGTGGTGAAGATGAAGCGCAGCTGCGTGGTGAAGAGTCAAAACGACCCCTATTTCCACCACAGGATGACCTTTAAACTGCGCGCGCAGCAACTGGACGAGGCCTGCCTGAGATTTGAGCTGCAGGAGCCACACGCTGTCCGCTCAGGTGAGAGGGGCTCCGTGTGTTCGCTTTATATCGGATGTCCTGTCGCATCACCTTCAGTATCATGCAGCTGTGTGTTCACTCTGCTCCGTCTGCATTGTTCTCCCAGAGCCTCCGGCCCTGCTGGGAGTGCTGGTGTTGGGCCCCTTCATGTACGCCAGGGGCCAACAGCTGCAGCACTGGATGGACATGGTCAACACACCACAGGAGCCAGTTGAACTGTGGCACGCACTGGGCCGAGCCACTTAAACGCATACAAACGCTGTTTTAATGGGGCTGAAAATTGATGCACAATCCTCAGAAGCAACTTTAAAGTTTGTTTTACGCGTTTACAAATATTTCTAAAGTTATTATCTCTATTCCATAACCAGATCCTTTAATAATAAACCCCACCTGAATCATACCGTGAACCTTTCTATCTTATTTCCTGAAATTGTAGTTATATGTGGGAAGAAAACAACTTTTTTAACCATTAAAGTGGATGTACAACTTTATTAATACCTAAACAACTAGAAAAGATTTGACCGTTTTTTTTTTTTTTTTTTTTCTTTGAGCTCAGTTTTGAAACTACTAATTAAGTATCTTGCAGCTTAAAATTGTAAGATAATTAATATTTTCCACCTTTTGTAATATTTCAAAGTATCATTTAATGTGGAATAAAGTGACAGAGCGAGATGAAGACATTTTCTTTTTCAGTGTCATTATTGCTGTTTTTCATTACCTATATAACATATATTTGGGTTTAGAAAGAGCTATATTAAAGTTATCTGTTTGTAACTTAAACGTCCATGAAAATGGGTTTACATTACATTACATTACATATCATTTAGCAGACGCTTTTATCCAAAGCGACTTACAATAAGTGCATTTCAACCTAGAGTACAAACTAAGAACAACAAGAATACAGAAAGTAACATTTCCTCATCATAGTCAAACTACAAAAGTACCATAATAAGAGCCATTCAAGTGCTACCAAAGTGCAAGTCTGTGATTAATCCAGATATAGTCGGAAAAGGTGCGTTTTCAGTTTTCGGCGGAAGATGTAGAGACTTTCTGCTGTCCTGATGTCAGTGGGGAGCTGGTTCCACCACTGAGGAGCCAGGACAGCAAACAGTCTGGATTTCGAGTGGTTAGCTCGAGGTGACGGAGTCACAAGTCGGTTGGCTGTTGCCGAGCGGAGCGAACGTGCCGGGGTGTACGGTGTGACCACATCCCGGATGTAGACGGGGCCCGATCCGTTCAGAGCACGGTACGCCAGAACCAATGTTTTGAAGCGGATGCGGGCCGCCACCGGTAGCCAGTGAAGAGAGCGGAGGAGCGGAGTGGTGTGGGTGAATTTCGGGAGGCTGAAGACCAGTCGAGCTGCTGCATTCTGGATGAGCTGCAGAGGCCGGATGGCCTTAGCAGGTAGACCAGCCAGAAGGGAGTTGCAGTAGTCGAGGCGCGAAATGACCAGAGCCTGGACTAGCGCAGGTCAAGATTGTCTATGTTTTACAATCAGTTTAAAAAGTTGTAGTAAAATAGTAATTCTTATAAATTAAATAACATACCAGTATATTTCATAGTTAACCAGTTGACGTAATTTAAATACTGCTTCCGTCAATAATATTCCAATATATATAACTGAGTATATTGTTATCTAATACTTCTTAAGTTGTATTACGAGTTGTAATGCAGGGCTTGTAATGGAGTATTTGTATACTGTGGTATTACCACATTTATTTGAGTAAAATGTCTAAATACTTTTATATCATGAGTCATGACCTCAATTACACTGTATTTCACGGTATTAAATCATGAAAAGTACCTATTGATGTTCTCCACTAGGGGGCGCCCTATTTTTGTATATGTTTGTGCGCAGCCGCAGTTGAAACCACCGAGTAAAGCGGAAGCGACAGACACGTCGATGGACGTGGAGCTGAGCTAAACGTCTTCACGGTCACGTCGGTGTTTACATCTGGTTTCATCACGATGAAGATAAACGAGAACACTTTACTGGAGGGGGACAAGGTCGTGTTGGTTCCTTACGATGCAAAGCACGTGCCCAGGTAACACAACTGCTGCTGGGAGACGCACGAGCTCATCGTGACATGTATTCATTCATTGAGTAATTGAGCTGATGTTTTTAATGGTTAAATATGCTTATTTTATTAATTTTTAAAAGGTTAGTTTCTTTCTATGCATCGTTTAAAGAATAAAGTATAGTGCGGTACTTAAATACAACTTTAGGTATCACATTACCAGTTCTAAAAAGTGTTACTAGTAATTTGTACACTCCATACCACCACGTATATGACAGCTTTAGATAATTAAATATAAATCAACTAATACGTTTTACCTGAAATAAATTAAAGTGCATGCTTTACTAATTATAACCCAGTGATAATGTATTAGTATAATACATTATTCTGCACAATGAGCACTTTGACTTTTGGTAAATTCTGTATTTTAATACTAATATTATTGATTTTTTTTTATCATGAATGTTTGAAAAAATGAATTTAAATCCATCGAAGCACATCAAGGCTTCTCGTTCACTGACCGACGTGTCCATCTAATGCTGTGTCTGCTTGTTTCAGGTATCACGAGTGGATGGAGTCTCCTGAGCTGCAGCAGCTGACCGCTTCAGAGCCGCTGACCCTGGACCAGGAGTTCGCCATGCAGAGGAGCTGGAGGGAAGACGATGACAGTAAGGGCCATCTGCACACAGACGATGACACTTCCAGTCTTCGAATAGCCGTCATGTAATAACAAACAGCTTTTGTCCGTAACTTTTTCGGATTTTATATGAAAATAAGCGGTTGACCTTTCTGAGGTCACAGACATGTACAATATTTGTCATTTAATAAAAGAAGAATCTATTTCATTATTATTATCCGTCTTTTCCAGAGTGCACGTTCATCATCTTGGCCAAGCAGCAGTGGGCAGACGGCAGTGTCGAAGAGGAGCAGTGCATGGTGGGAGATGTCAACATCTTTCTGACCGACCCTACAGACCCAACACTGGCTGAGCTGGAGATCATGATAGCAGGTGATGCCCGACGTGTTATACAAAAGCAGAAAAAGCAATTATGAAACATCAGCAATCAACCTGTTTTAATTTCCCAACCATTCACTGTATATCTCCATTTCAACTCTGCACTTATTTTATTGTTCCTCCTCTCATACTTCCGAGGTTTCTTGTCTTGAACAGAGCCTGCTCACCGAGGCAAAGGCATCGGGAGAGAGGCGACGCACATGATGATGAGCTACGGTGAGCAGCTTACACCGTCTGCCAGGTCGAATGTACATGTTGTTACTGATGGAGAGACAGAAAGGTGTTTAATCACGTTTTGCCGAGAGCTGATGCTGAAATTCCCGACAATTCATTCATGCTTTGCTTCCACAGGCGGCCCTGTGGAGGAAACTGGGGTTGCAAAGTTGTGAGTGATGGTGCTCTTGTCTTCCACCAGGAGTCACCAAACTTGGTGTCAAAAAGTTTGAAGCGAAAATTGGGCTGAACAACCAGGTCAGCGTTGCCATGTTCAAGAAACTCCACTTCCAGGAGGTAACGAGATCACATGACCCCACCGCGTGACGACCCCAGAGTTAGAGGGCGCCTTGTGAGCGAGCGTGAACCGCCGTCCTCTCTTACAGGCGTCGGTGTGCGAGGTGTTCAAAGAGGTGACGCTCGAGATGACGGTGGACGAGTCCGTTCGGACAAGGCTGCTGGAGGACACGGCCGACGTGAAGGAGAGAGACTACAGACAGACATGCAGCGACAGACGGGATCACGTCTGAAGTGAGAAGTGCTGGGGACTCCCGATGTGACGGAGACCGTTCTTCACGATGGAGGAACATCGGAGCTGAAATCTGGTGCTTTGAACCTTTCAGACTTCACACAAATCGGCAGAGTTGGGAGTTGGAGAAAGAGCTCTGAGGAGCTCAGCGTTGATGCGTTGACGCTGGGCGGTGAGGCCCGGCCTCCTGTGGGTCAGTGCGGGTCAGAGAGATGTAATCTTTATGGACCTGGCTTTCTGCACAAGGATCTTCTCCTGAGGTTGAAAGTGTATCATTGTTAACTGTTGCATTGAGAACTACAACATTGAAGACTAAGGGGCCTGACCCAAACCATATACACTACATGGTTTATTGAAGATTCAGAACTTACTATCAACATGAGTTGAATATTTCTCATTTTTAAGTGTTACTTTCTGGCTTTTATTTGTGTGCGTGCTATGTGTGTGTGTGTCAATATCTGTTGAAAACACGAAACCTCATGATTAAGTTTGAGTAACACATTTTACGAGCCTTAAATCACAGCGATTATGTAACTTTAAGATAAATTAATATATAAAAAATGAAAGGCAAGTTTCAGCCTCTACATTTGGATCAATGCAACGTTAACTTATTCATATTTTTTGGTAGTGAACTCCAAATAGTTTTAAGAAGAGAACAATCCATTTAATGTAGTATATTTTGTTTTCTGTACAAAAGCTAAAGGGTTAACGATGCTGACTCAAATATTTAGCTTTAGCTGCAGAGTAAATCCTGCAGGAAAGAGCATTTCTATTTTCTGGTGCACACTAATTGCAGTGGTGCATCTCGTTCAACAAATCATCATCACGTCTCATCTTCCTCCTTATTGCCACATCGGTCTTCTTTAAAACTAGAAGCTTCATGGAAGAGCTTTGATATTGTGCCGCAGGACCCCAAATGGGATACATCATCATTTCCTCCCAGTCAAGTAATTATTTCACGTGAGAGATTTTTGTTTCAGGGCATCCAGCAAGTACTTTATTTAAAAAAAATGCAGGTGAGATAATTCGGTAAATCAGACTTTTGGGTCATTCTGTCTATTTAATACTTTTTTTTTAACATACTCTGCAATATGCATACTCTTGATTTCATCCATTTTGCTCAGCACATTGGGGATGTACATGTTGAAAGGCACACTTTGACTTGTTTTACGTTAGTCCATCTTCCTGGTATTCCTGGTTCAGTGTGGTATCTGTACTGGTGTTGTGATATGTGACACGGTTATCAATAAAGTATCAATCGATCAGTCTCGTATCACTGACTTTGTTCTGACTTTTCCAACGTACTATGACTGTCACAGTTTGACAAATACTAAGACTTCTTTTTTCCCCTTCTTTGTTAAATCTTTATCATTTCCTGATAAATTATATTGCGGCTCCTTTTAGTCTATTCTAGTAGCCAAAGCTCAGCTTTCTTGTACAAAGACAAAATTAAAGACGGGAGTTTTCACCGAAATAAAGACAGCTTAACCGAGTACGTGCTGATGATGAAATACACATTTGTCATTTTTAATTCAGCCATTAAGTTAAAGTCTTCACTCCAAGTGTTTTACCACGTGTTGAGTTATGAGAACAGACACAAGGTTCAGGTGTTTGTTGCAGTGCATAGCCATTTATTAACGGACATCGTTGGAGAACATGGACGAAGCTGTACAGGAACCACAGTAGCAAAGGTAGCCCCGACAAATTAAAACAAGTTGCAATTCAAAAGAGCCGTGAAACTGAAAAAAATAGATAGATCTGTCAGTTGCTCTTTATTTATTTTTTAGGTAAGAATTTACAAGAAGAGGCTTTTTAACAGTTCAATATCAGCACTTGGTCCTTATTATGCCAGATGATCTTGGGAATTTGAGCTAAAAATTTGATTTATAATAATATCCCCATAACAACTAAACATGTTCACTGTATTACGTTACAGATACACTTTTTTAAATTGTTGCTGTATGAATTCAAAATAAATTCCCAGACTCCTGAAACTTGCTCCAGGTGTGTAATCCACCACAGTAAACATCAAGTCTGGGTAATAGTTGGGTTAAAGTTTCAGTCTTTTTCTGTGGGAGTTTCTTAAGTGCACATTTGGGTGACAGTAATTTTACTTTAACACCAATTATTGCAGACTTGATGTTGACAGATGGATTCAACGCTTTAGAAAGTTACAAGAGTTTCCTAATAATTTCTTCTCAGATTTTATAGAAATTAATGGAAACCAATGGGTGGAGGAAAGAAGGTAAAATATAGGCAAGAGGCCTCAAACATAACAGCGTGATTCTTGTTAATGCATCTCAGTAATGTAGAGTATTTCTAGCTGAAGGGGGACGACCTTTTAAAACAGTTTGTGTACATTAGCCTGACTGATTCTGGAGTATTGAAGCCAATATTTGAGATGTAATTTAAACATAAATCTGAACTCAGACGATTAGTCAGTTAATCTATTGACAGAAACATTATATACAACTATATTTGTAAAGCAATTAGTTGCATTGAGTTTGTAAGTGTGCCCTCTGCTGGACAAAGTATGTAATGACAACACTTTCTAAATGACCTCAATCATCTTTGGCATTTCTGGACTGCTGGAAAACAGCTGACATTGACTCACACGATACTATTAGATCTGTGATATGGTAAAGATCCACTTGATGCCAGACGTGCGTGTATATTCTGTGAGATTGAGCTGGTTTGACTGATTTAAGACTATAAAAGACAGAGGAGGCCACAGACGACTGAGCTCTACATTCAAACAGCCTTCACTGCACATGCTCAGACGGCCACATCGAACACCGGCTTGTGCACAACTCTGACCGGCAGTTAACGTGCGACTCGGCACTCCAGTGCAGCAGACGGGCAACCTGACCTTTCACTGAACATCTGTTAAATACACACCACGCTGCACGTAATGCACCGCAACACAAACCTGGTCAAAGTGCACAACGTGTTTGATGGGGAGGAATCCAAGACGGTGAGTCTTTTTCTTAAAAACAGTCTGCAGTACAAATAGGGTACAAGCGAGAACAATTCCATAGGAATTTAAGAAGATTTTAAACACATCTGTCCATCCCCCTCTGTCTATCTGTACAGACTTTGCACCTCCCAGCACCAGAAACAGGGTGAGGGGATGCCCATCTTAATGATATTCATAATTTCAGCGTATTAAAAAAAAAAAAAAATCCCCGAGGGGAGAAGGAAACCTGCAGCTCTGGAACTCGATGGGTGGCAGATGAGGGTTTAGTTCTTAGACGCTTGTGTAGATTCAAGAAACTCCTTTGCGGCAGACGACAGATTTTGCACCAGCTGCCTGACGACAACCTCCTGCTCTTTGGCCCAGGACAAGCCGTCGTCCACGGCGACGTTGACGGGCACACACACGGCTTCCTTCTGCAGGTCGGTAAGCCTGCAGGCGGCGGCGACTCCAGCCAATCCCAGCAGCAGCAGGAGGAGGAGCTTGAACATCAGGCCAAGGAGCGAACGCTGAGGTTTGGATGCCTTTTCCACAGCCGCCTTTTTATCTGCTGAGATGAAGCGAGAGACGGTAGAGCCGTCAGACGGGCTCATCGTCAACCAAGTACAACATTGTCAATGCAAAAAAATAAAATACAAAATATCACAAGGCATCTAACTAAATCCATGTGTTGCATCATAGCTGATGAATGGGATGCTTTAGTAGCAACTGATGGTCAGATAGAAGATGTGGATTCATCTTTGAATGCATCATTCTGATACACTAGGTTGAGAATAGTTTTCCGACACACCGATAACTTCCAACTTAAACTTCTCAAAAACCCTCACAGGCTGAAATAGTTGTCAATGAGGTTTAACTTTAATACAAAATGTACAAATAAGACATGATGTAAACATCCCTTGAAGAGGTGCGTCGCCCCGACCTTCAGACTCACCTGCCGCCTGTCCGTTCTTCTTCTTCTTCTCCTCGTTCTTCTTCTTCTGTTGTTCCCGCGCAGCCGTGGCCGCCATCTGAGCGTTGTACTCTTTCCTCCGCTTCTCCTTCTCCTCCGCCTTCTCCCGTTTACGAGCCTCCTTGTCTTTGGCCTCCCGTTCCTTCTGCTTCACCTCCCTCTTCCTCTCCAGCTCTGATAGAAGGATGTGTTGAGACGAGATGCAGTCAGACATTAATAAAGCTGTATTTATAGTTTGCTGCAATCAATTAAATGCTCTTGAACCTCAGCAGATCACAACAATGCAATCATCCCCATCTCGGCCGAATTAGAGCCAGAGAAAGAGAATAAACATAGTAAGCTGAGTCTGTATACTTCCAAAAATAAAGATAACTTTGTAAAGCAGAGCTATATTTCTTTCCTTTAGGTTGAGAGCAGCTGAACTACATTAGCTAATCGTACATAAATGAAAATGCTGCTTACATGCTAATGCATGAGTATTTATAATATAATGTCATATATATATATATATATATATATATATATATATATATATAAATAATACAGGTCTTGGACTTGTTTTCGTCCTTTGATGCATTACCTTTACTTAAGTAAAGGATCGGAGTACTTGCAGCATTTATTATAAATCAATAAAATAGCTGATTAGAGAATACAAAGCAGGACGATAAATCAGATCATACATTCAATGGTTACATCATCAGTACTGTGTCAATAAAACAATTGTGGTTCGATATCCAGCCCTTTTGAATAAAATGCAGTTAAGATGCAAAAAATATTTTGAGGCTCAAATCAAAAGATGATACTTCACCTTTTTCCCTCAATCGGCGTTTCTCTCGTACGCGATCAACCTCGTCCTGAAGCTCGCTCATGTGCTCCAGAACCTGCAACACAATCACGTCGAGTTATTCTTGTTTTCTTTCTCAATTAAAGTGTATAACTCAGAAGTGGCGTCATTGAAAGGAAAGTTGCCAGCGCGGCCTCACCTTGATGGCACACTGTTTGCACTGCTTCTCATCCAGACAGTCTCCCGCTGCCTTGGCCAGGCCGGCCTCCAGCGGGTTGTCCTTCAGGTCCAACCACTTCAGACTCTGGGCACAAACAACATTGGTTTCCATTAGGGCTGGGCAATAATTCAATATGACAATTTATTGTCTCCATTGGATCACGTGTGGAGATAGCGTGACACACGGTTAAATTGTCTAAATTGCTAATAACAAGCACATACCGACTCAAAGTTCTTAGAAAGACAGATTATTTTTGGATTCAAGTTTTAAATTGAATGAGTAAATAAAGTACTCACAAAACCACTTGGTTATTTAATGCTGACTATATATTTATTGAATAGGAACATACTACATTGTGATATATATACTTTATATTATCTATATTGTGGTAGAAGGTTTATATCGTCCATCTCTACTATTGATCTTCTCATCTAACTCTCGGCAAGAAAGTCAATAATTGTAAAGAAATCACAACCGACTCAGACTGGTCAAGATAAAACAATGTCTCCTAACTCATAGTTTCCAATTTGTGACATGAGAGACAAAGCTCGGCACCCACCCTGAGCTGAGAGACGCTGACGGGCAGGACGGTCAGCTTGTTGTTGTACAGGTCCAGATGTTGAAGGCTGGTCAGGTTCCCCAGGTCATCTGGCAGACAGGTCAGCTGATTTTGACTGAGATCCACCTTCACCAGGTGGGTCAGGTTGCAGAACTCTGGCTAGAAGAAGGAAACCGAGCCAAACAAATAAGAGACCAATTCTTCTATGATGACATTTCCTAAAGATTGTACAGTCAAGTCTATTTAAATCTTAATTCTTTCCATCCCAAAAGAAGGAGTTATCCTACTTCTGGGATGGAAAAAGTTACATTTGATTCATTGATCCTCACTTCAATTAGACAAAAACACATCTAGTGTTATTCATGAAGAACATTTAAATGTTGCCATAATTGAGACAATTGTTGGCAACCTGTGAATTTCACACTGCTTTTATATTCAATATAATGAAACGCCCAGCAAGACTAACTTGAATTTAAAACAGCCTCCGTCTCACAATCCATTATTTTTCAAACAACATGTAAATAAAACACAAACTAGTAGTATTATTTTTATTTATCTCTTAACTTTAACCGCCATCATAATTTAGCACATTAATGTATTCTTTAAAATGCACGATACATGTTTAATTTCCAACCCAGGGTCTATAAGATCACCAGATACGCATGAGGGGTTACAAAATAATGAAAAGGGATAAGAAAGAAAAGGATTCAATGTCTTCTTGACTTATGTCTGGATACATTTACCTCTCCAGGCCTCTAACCGATCAGAGGATGCATCATCACTATGGATGAACAACCCACAGGGAAAATGTACACACACTGACGACATATACACACAATACACATTGCTTTGTGTTAAGGTTTGACCCCAACAGATCTGAGGGATACAATGGTGTATTATACTTACAGGGAGGGAGGTGATGTTGTTGCAAGACAAGTCCACAACAGTCGCTTTGGTGAATAAAGCCTGTTATAAATCACACCAGGAGTCAGTTTGATTGCAGTAAATACAGACACGTCACGTGATGCCATGAATGTTGAATTAACGAGTAACTCACCAGCTCTCTGACTGGCACCTCGGTGAGGTTGCACAAGCTCAGGTCCACTTCTCTACCGCTGATTTTATCCTTCAGGTTCAACACTTTGCTGTTTTTACTCATGCTGGTGTCTGGGGTGAAGTCTGTGTAAGCGGTGAGAAGACATGCTGCGGATTTAATGTGGCGAAGACACACTGACGCTGAAGGAATTGTGCACACGTTGTAACAGTTTCGTGCTGCAGAGAGCAGGAAACCCGCTCCTACGTCCACGTTTTGACACGGTTTGCTCACCTGCTACGGCAGCGGGGACACGACTGAAAGGAACTGAGGGGTCCCAACTTCTTAACGTGGAAGAAGTTAGCGGAGATGCCCTGAGACGCTGGTGAGTAGGTGGTGTTTTCTTTTCTTTCAGCCCTGACTGCCTCAATGAAAGTCCACGTCACTGATTGAACGACAGCGCGGAGGCGTTAAAAGCAAACAGCGCCACCTGCAGGCCCGGAGGACCCAACGCGAACTACAGGACATGCAACGGAACGACACGTATAAATATATACGTCAATATATACATATAAATATACAATGTAAGTAATTATACTTTTAAAAAAACGTTGTATTTATTGATTTAAAAAAAGTAATTATACATTTTAATTCAAACATAATATGCATGCATGTACATAATCATATACACAGCTACATACCATGTGTTGTAATCAACCAGTAATACGTGTGGCATTGTGTATATTTTGGATTTGCATATTGTGTTCTCACTCTTTCCTCCTCTGTACTACTGCACATCTTGATTTTGATTATCTTGTGTAGTAAAATGAGTGAATAAGTTCCTCAAAAACATATTACAATTATTTTTGTAAAAGGGGCCACCTAATATGTATCCTAATGATCCAATTAGATTTAACTATAACACTCAGAGGAGATGCTACCTACTAGTATGCTGAAATAGATTATATTTATATATATACTGTATATGTTTAGCTAGCTGGTAGTGGGCAGCGCCATTTTTAGAATATCCTTTTGTCCTTTTACATGGTTTCACGATTCCCTGTTATATTGCAAGCAAATACAGAAATCTAACATTGACAGAAAAGATAATTGCAATTTATAATTTTATGCAACCCCTTAATGGCCTCCAGGTAAACCTGTTTGGGAGATTTGTCCAGGCTGGGTCATGGAGTACAGCTCATTATTTTCAGGTTCAGGTGCTTCAAAATATCTCGATGCAGTCACAATCAGAGGAGTTTCCATCCACAGATAAAACATCACATCACTTTCTCCATGAGAGAGAAATCGTCATTTATATATGAAAGTTATCTTTTAGTTTCTTGCAAGAATCTAGACAACATGTGACGATACAGAGAGCCTTTATTGAAGATGTGTAAATATGCCAAAATAAAAGTTCTCAAAAAATAAGAGAAGAAACACATTTACATTTGACATGTTGAGTATAATGGATGAACAAACACAAATCCTTACATAACAAGTGGGCGTTGACTACATTAGAGGCAGAAATGGTTGCTCTTTTTTTGAGAGGCAAGACAAGGATTAAAATATATGAAAAAGTAATTGTGGGAATAAACCATTAACAAATCCCAGTGTAATACATAAAGAAATCCATTATTGAAATTCTGATTTAAATGCTTCAACAGTGACCCAGTATACGCAAGAAAGTGGTTAAGGACAGAAGATGTCAGGACCTCTTCTGTCAATTTAATGTAATCTTTGTCATGCAACTCTGGGATTGCCCAAACAAAGTAGAATTACATTCAAATGGAGGAGGTAGTAGTCGTTACCAATCAATACCAGAACATTGTGGTGGTCCAATGACGATTTCCAAACGGCATCTACAGTTCTATACCACTGTTTTGTCAAATACCCACAGTCAAGCATAAACAGAAACACTTAGGGGATACGGTAAATCATAAAGTAAAATATAAAAAAAAGTTATTGGTAACTTGCAAAATTGTGATACCCAATTTACGGTATCAATATTAAGAATGTAATCAGTTGATTGGGGCTCTGTGATGGGCATGTCCGTGTTAACTCAACAACGGGACTCTACTTGTTATCCGATGTGTTCCAAAGCAAGAAGAGACCAGTTAACAACGTAATGGCAGCTATGACATAGAAAATGAAAAAAACTGTGTTAATTATTTCAGCCACTCTGGTCCAGTAGCCAGGCTTCCTTTCTTTCTCCCTGCTGTTTAAGACCAGGGTTTTCTCCACCTCCTTCAGCTCATCTGAGATCTTTTCCAAAGCAATGGACTCCTCCGTCGGTTGGCTGCTGTTGGCCTGCAAAGAGGTTTAGTCCATTGGCATTGACGAGATGATGGACTACAAGACATTGTAAACTCCTACATCTGACATTATGTTTCTTTCTGTTCACTGTGATGCGATTAACAGGGTTGGTTCATCCAAATTAGTTTTTTTAGTTATCTTTTAGATGAACAGACCTTTTAAAATGCTGCACAATCCTCACCTCTGTGGTCACCGACAGTTGTTCAGACGGAGTTTCATCAACAGACACATTGCAGACACCAGCGCAGAGAGTCCATTTCTTCAACTCTGAAAGAACATGATAGATTCAATGACACTAGAGGATGTAGAGTTAAATCGGGTGTTTGTAGAAGTTCTGCTTAATCTCACTTGTACAGCAGTTAGATAGACTTTGGTCTTCTTTATCTTGGGCTGCCGAGTCTTTCTCCATCAGATACATCAACAAAATCGTCTCCAGGAGGCTCAGCATCATCAAACCAAAAATCCCAATGCAGTAGATGGCTAACGGGGGAAGGCAGCATCATTAAGCGGACAAATAACCACACGTTGAATCAGTAGGTACTGTTCCTGCTCTTGTGAAGTGTAGGCCAATCAAAGGCACGACTCTCACCCTCCTTACCTATGAGAGGAATCCTGTCCGAAGAGGAAGGCAGAATCTCGTTGAGAATAAGCTGCATCACAGTGACGGCGAGCAGCACCGTGACCTTGAAGCTGAGCTTCTCCCCCCCGTTGACTGGGATGAGGAAGGAGGCCAAGTCCAGACACAAGAAGAACAGGATCGGTAGCAAGAAGTTAGCGATGTAGAGGGCAGACCGCCTCTTCATGGTGATCTGTGAAGACGTCCAAGCGTCAGGTACAACCAGGTAACCTGCCCAAGTCTTTAACAGCGGAGCAAAAAGCCCTCACGTTGTTTATTGGGTAAAAGTAATGAAATACGAAGAGTGAATTTATGCATCCAGATGTTTGCTCAAGGAAACAAACAGGGAAATATGTTTCAGTACCTCATGTAAACGTAGTCATTGGGAAGATGTAAAAGTCTCTGGAAACCATATATCTTTAAATTTACACATGTTTGTATATTTAAATAAATTCAAGCTAGAAAGGGAGGAAAGAAAGAACTACAAGTAAAAGGAAGAAAGGAAACAAATACAGAGAAAAGACAGAATGCAAAGAAGGAAGCAAATTAAAGAAATGGGATGGATAAAGGTAAACAAATAAAGACTAAATGCATTTGTTAAGTTATTAGAGATCTTGTGATCTATTTTCTTTGCCACACTACAAATAAGTCTCCACATTTTGGATTTTATTGAATTGGAAATAGTTTTTTTAAACTGGGAGTCTTGCTGTCAGGGGCAACAGCTGTTTGGAGTATTGAGGCTTTTTTTAGTCTCTGTGGGGATCCTGGAGAGGGTGCTATCTGAATCACAACTTACTTATAGTCTTCTATTTATCTATCGCTAAGTTATTTGGTTTTGTTTACCTATATTCTGGTCTTGACAAAGATTTAACAATGAATCTTTTCTCTACATCATTTCCAATGTTCCTTATGCGTATATCATAGCGAGGTTGTAGAACATTTACTTTTCCCCTCTGTGTGTGTCTGTGCCCAGAGAGATGCTTACAGTGTAAACCATCACGCTTTGTCTGATGAAAAAATTGTTGACAATATGATGGCTGTTGACCATGTTGATGAACAGCCACTCGGACTGGGCCATATTCTCCAGAGACAGCTCTGTGTTCCACGAGGAGTCTCCATACACCTTAAGCATCATATGGTTAGCTGAGGTGGGAGATAAAAAAATGTTTAGCAAAAGATTGTATGGTATGTGTGTTCAGATGACAAGAAACTAACAACGTAATTAAAGCACACACAGACACCAGAACACATAAACAACGCATAGTAATTTACAAACCGTTGAACACAACGGGTGAAGGGCTCACCGGAGTGTATGGTGGACTTGAAAGTCAGGTTGCATTGCTGAATGTCGAAGGGAAACATGTAGACTTCCATCGGGCAGTTGCTGATCACCACCATGTAGGTCCTAAAGAAGACTCCTCCGTATTTGTCAAGCTGGAGATAAGGACTGGAAAGAGCCTGATTCTTCTGTGTCCTATATGAGAACAACAACTTATATTTTGAACTGAATTTAACATGTTTTCTGTATAATATCATTATTTCATAGATACACAGTAGAGCTTGCAAATTACAATGTAAATACTCATATGGGCAACCAGTTTAATACGAGCTACTGGTAGGAAGGGGAAAACAGAAAATAAAGGATTAATACATTAGAGATAGATTACACTCTCATTTTTAAAGCCGAGCTAGTAACGTACAAAAGAAGAAAATACAGTCTTCCTCTGACAGATGAAAACTTAAATTCATAAGAAACAAAATAACTCCATTTAATGTACTCAGGGGGGTTGTTTGTACAGTCTGATCTAATATGACGGGTACAGTATTTTATGGTGTTTAATGGTGCTATTCTTTATTTTGCTGACTTTAGGACTCTTCTCTACTTATATTACTGTTAAAATGTAACATGTTTTACTGGTAGCCACGGTGGCTGCTGTTTAGCTACATTTACTGTCCATACAAATATTAAATAATCACAGTGAACAGACAGGTGAAACAAGTTAGAACCAAAAATATTCTGGGGAACTTGGTTAGTTATGGAATAATTCATTATAAAACAAACTACTCTACTTATGTCTAAAACTGTTAAAATACAATTTTACAAATTGTAAATAAACAAAACGTGTTGCTGCATCTAAATGTGTTTGTGCGATTTCTAACCAGTGGTCGGATGTTACTGTTGTGGCCACGTCTATATGTGTGAGGATGAGAGTATGCACTTCCAAACTTACATCTCTTCAATAGATAAATCTGGCTTCCACACTGCATCCGTAGGAGGATAAATCGTATAAATGTCACAGAAAATGTCATCCCCCCAAGACAGGTCCTTATCCTCCCACCACTAGAGGAAAACACGGGAAAATGCATTGAAACAGAAGACATTTGAGTTTCCCAAAAACAGTAAGAGGTGGAAATTGGTTCAATCAAGACATGCTTTCTTTATCAGAGCGAACTCACCATGTCAACCCAAAGGTAAGAAACAAATATCTGTTTCTTCTCGTTCTATGAGAAAACAAACATGCGTCAAACATTGACTGTCATAAAGCTCAACACAAATTCAGTGGTAATAATATGTTTCTAAAAGTTAGCAAACATCAGATTTCAGAAGACCCCGTTATTAACAGGGCCACCAGATAAGTCAGATATGAGTAGACAAACAGAAATGAACTAATTTAAACTGGTGATTTGTTATTCGTGACAAGGCTTCCTGCAGGGAGCGAGGTGGAGAACACCGTTAAACGAGCATCAGCATCAGCCACAGGACCCAATGGCGCGAGATACACATTTGATTATAGATCAGCGGGTGTGGTGATTTTAAAATACTCCCCCAGCCATCCACAGCACTGGTCACATGGCTGTGAAACAGCTGTGTCCATGACAGTTAAATATGAGAACAGCTCAGCAAACGGAAAGCTTTACATGAATAGAAATCACCATGAATCCACACCACAGTCAATTCCTCCTCCATCTGCCATTCACTTCCCACGCATGTCATCATATTATTGTCATTGCTCGAACCTGTCAATCATAATATCAGCTCTTTATATCAGCTGAGTGCAGCGTGAATTATTCACGTTATTCAAGCAATAAAGTTCTTTATAAATGGCCACATAATGATGCTTAAAACTAAAGGAAAGTCTTACTCTTAGGCCTATGGACTAAGTTTCCAGTAGGTGCAATGTGGATTCGTAATATCATGATACATCACAGACAAACAGAGAATTGGAACTAATATAACCTCCTCGACAATATTTTGAGAAATTCGTAATTAAAGCAACTACTCACCACATCTAGAATGGAGAAGAGCAGAACATCGAGGATCACCTCTGTGGGCGTTGAATCATCACCAGGCCGGATCAAGGACTTCTCATCGCCTTCCTTTAGTTTCAAGTGCTTATAAACATCCCGATGGGAGCAGTTCCCATTGCTGGAGTTCCAATCTACAGGCAAAGCTTCAAGACATATCATCTATGAGTAGAGACTCGTCTTAACGGTCATGAAATCCAGAAATGTTATGCTTTTCATGTTTCCTTTTATTTTGACCTTCAGATCGTGGAGTTCTGCCACGTACCTCTCGCATTGTCCCGATCGATGTTGCGAGGACGCCTTGGATCTTCTGAGGAATCGTAGGTAACCGTATCTGACGAAAACAAGGGTGCAGGTTCTCCCCGATTAAATTGCAGAAGTCTGAAGTGGTATCTTTTAACAAAAGCTCTCTCAGAACACAAAATAAACTTTAGTATTTTGAGAAGGTTCTGACATAGGTCTTTCCTTTGAAAAAAATAATGAGTATACCAAAGTTGTTGAATACATTTTTCCCTCTGAGCTCTATTTTTTAGATATATCCCTCAGACTTTTTTTTCTTCCTCAACCCTAAACATAATAAAGCTGAATGGGATTTTATTAGTGGACCTCACAGCTGTGTAAAATAACAATTGAACATTTGAACATCATTGTTCAGAAACATTATGTTGAATTATTCACTGACCACACTTAAACGTATTAGGAAATAGATATTACATGTATTATCTTTAGTAAAATTTTGTATTCTATACCATAAACAAAACTCCATTTACCTCTATTGGGGTGGCAAACTATATTTCCCACCTGCAAACATCAGACAGAATTGTTCCATCTTACCTGCGACGAGGAGCAGAAAGAAGAAAACTGCCAGCATCTTGACCTGAGATCTGCACAGGTGATGAGCCGCCCTGTCCTGTGTTGTCTGGAAATGGGTGTTGCAGTAATATTTACCCCCTCTTATACTGCAAGAGGGACGGGCACGTTTTATGGCCAACCCTTTGTTTTTGTATTATTATCTAAGTCTAATAATAATGAAACACCCAACGCAGTTCTGCATCTGAACAAAATCCGTTGAGCATAAACTAACAAACTAGAGTTTATATTTACTAACAACTAATCTCAGATGTGCCTGCTCCAAGATCTCCCATCTCTTTCTCAACATGTATACTCCTCATTGTACCACTCATTTGGTTACATTTGCAAAGTGGAGGAAGTCTCCAGAATAAAGAGACAAAACCAAAGGTTTATTATAAACCCGTGAGCAATTAGTACATAAGAGCTGTAGCAAATATTGAATTATTTGTTTTTGTCGTCATTAAAAAGAAACCAGCGTCTCCAGGATGCTGTAGTAGAGCGATGCTTCCAGCTCACAATTACATCACTATTATGCTCTATACAACATTGAAAATGTAAAATTCAGCGCTGGCACCAAGTTGGTTACTTTAGGTGTGCTTCTACTAGAGAGAAATTGGAGTTTAGCACATTAAGTAAAGTAACTGTAATTTCACTTTATGAACAGAGAGAGACAAAATGAAAAATATAAGTCTCGCCTCTCTACCCTCATGTTGTGCTGTAATCTTTCATCCTTTACGTCTCTTCCGGGAATGAATGCTGGCGCGTTTAGCTGCCGCTGCTCTACTGTAACTGTTTTAATGTGTTGTACGGCGACCTTATAAATACAATTTTTATTATTATTATTATTATTATTATTATTATTATTATTATTATTATTATTAATATAAGTCCTACAATTAGGGAGTTCTCACAAGTCCCCAAAAAGACAGACAGCAGACAAATACACGCATAACGACTGTGGTCTTTATTTGTACGACACAGTGAATCTCGTATTTCTAAGTCAAGATCGTACATACAACTGATCACAGAACTGCTCCATAAATTAAATAATGTATGCATGATAAAATGTAGGGTGAAGCAAACAGCATTGACTGCATTGCATTGAATTTCCTCAAAACAATTAAAACTATGATATGTATGTTTCCTGCAATAAGCGATACAATCTGTGATACATAATAATAATAAAGAAATCAAAAGTCATATTTGTATAGTATAATTAGGTGTGAAAGTTACAGTGTTGTTGTCAATGATGCAACTGAATGCAATGACAGAATGGCCAATGTAGTCATTGAACTTTGTTTCCAATGCTTAGACCATTCTAAATAAATCAATATGTAAAACATAAAATGTATTATACAATGTTGCCACGCTTCAGGTGTGGAAACAGACAACAGGTAGGGGCAGTATCAAGCAAACAGAACAATGTTGTTGAAATACAGTATGTTGGGGAATTGTTGTTTTCTGATTGTTTCACTGTGGTTTCTTTCAAAACCACTCGGCATCCCTTCACCACCACTTCATCCTCTCTCTGTTTGTGTCTCCGCTCGGCAACTGAATGAAAACACACATACACAGAAGCTCTCTCTCTTTATGTAGCAATAACCCTTTCTATGCATTGCTCCATTTAAAAAAGATAATAATTAAAAACAGGCTGACCACTGTAATATAGAAGAAAAAGAAATATCTGTTGACTTTTTTAGCCACTCTTGTCCAATACCCGGGCTTCTCTTCTTCCTTCCTGTTGACAAGGAGCAGCGACAGTGTTTTCTCTACCTCTCTTAGCTCATCCGAGAGCTTCTCCAAGGCATTGTACTCGTCTGTCAGTTTGCTGCTATTGCCCTGCAACAAGTAAAAGTATGGAGCATTACCAGCTTTTATAGAATCAGGCAATGTGTGTCCATTGTGGTTAAAATGCAACCCGATTCTAACCTCTTTGGCCACAGGCAGCAGTTCAGATGGAGTTTCACCAGTAGACTCATCGTAGACATACGCACATTGATTCCATTCGTGCACCTCTGGAAGGAAAGGTTTTCCAAAATTAAAGGAATGGAATTCATACAAATGTACAAATTAGGTGAAATGACTAAACAACAAAATGACAACAGTAAATTAAAGCGATGAATGTGTCCTTGCTCATCTGCAATTGGAGGCACCGGTGGGACCCCGGGCCGCACAGCCAGGGACGCAGGCCCGCCGGTCGGATGTTTTACGGTTCGTCACGTGACGCTGATTTTCTTCCGCCAGTAGGAGACGCTTTGACTCTGAGTGAAAATAAGCTTGTCCATATCCTCAGACTTATAAGATGCTTGACAAGTTTGGGGCAGATTCAAGCAGTTGAGCCAGTACATGGCGCTTTGACTATGTGAAAAGATCCATGTATCATGTGTCTCTATGTGAAGTGTAGAACATGTCATGTAAATTACATGTAAAAAAAAGTGATGCAAGATATTTGCCTGGCTTTTAATGTGAACACGGCTCTCTGGGTCACTGGGCCAACGCTTATCATGGTAAGCCACTCCCTTAGATGAAAAACATTGATGCGTTTACTGACAATAGAGATAACATTACAGTCCGAGTAGAATACATTATGGTGTAAACCTTGTCTTTTTTGGGGGGGCTATGACAAATTCAAATGTTTATTTATCTAAAATTGTTCAGGCCTTGACTGGCATCATGCATGATTATTTTTGGAAGTATTGGGTTAGTTAAAGCAACAGTCTCTAACATAACATATCACAGAAAGTGGGCATTTATTGGGGTCCACGGTGTTGCGTGAAAAGTCACCATTCTTCTAATTATTCATCTATAAGACCTTTAGATCATCCTTGAAGAAGAGTGAAGTCGATTCGGACAAGTTTTGTGGGATAAATTCCTAAATGTATAATGGCGTCCCCTATTTTTCTAATCGCATAATACTTGTGGATGTTTCAGGATGCATGGTGCACATATACTGCAAGTATTGAGTGATTAGTCCCAATAGTGTTGAAGTATGAGCATCAAAAAACAAGACACGCTCCTAAGAGGTTCATTGAGCCATATAATCTTAAAACAATGATATATCAAAAGGATCTTCATATTTCCAGATGATATAGTTTCAATCATTATACACAGAAAGTTTGGTATAAATCGAGCCTTGCGGGTAGGAGAACTGGACAATTCTGTGTTTTTCACAAAATTAAAAATGGCAGAAAATCTAAGTAGGCGGAGCTTAGAGGTCTGACAGGTGTAGATCAGTGGTTCCCAAAGTGGGGGTCGCGACCCCTAGGGGGGGCGCGGTGGTACTACAGGGGGGTCGCGGCTTCATCACCAACCCACACACACAGACACACACATACACCGGTAAAACAATATAAAATAACCAACGTGACATGCACTGTGTTCCAACCACGCCACCAGAGCGGCTCATGTCACAGACCGACTGTGGCAAAACCAGCGAGAGCGAGAGCGAGAGGGCGAGCGCGCGCCCGAGCGAGAGAGCGCGTGCGAGTGAGAGAGCGCGAGGGAGAGAGAGAGTGAGGGAGCGCGAACGAGAGAGAGTCACACAGCGACACAGAGCGAGAAAGATACACAGCGACAGAGAAAGATAAAGATAAGAGAAGGAAGTATGTACAAAGATGGACAGATTTGTGACTGGTCTAAATGAACTGAGAGTAGCTATCTCCAACCAGCAACCCCGCTTTGACAAAATCTGTAAAGCAAAGGAATATACATAGGAATATGATCACAAAATAAAATGTACCATGTAGACCTGCACACCTTGTTCATAATTGTGTTATTTTATTGTTTGAGAAAACCTGCTGTTCAATGTGAGGAAATACATTATATGTTGTTTGCACTTTGTTTGAAATTAAGTTAATTGTATTTACAAATTATTTTATATATTTTTTATTTTATATATATTTTATTATTGCTATTTTTTTCTTTCAGTGGACCAATGGCTGAGCAGCTTTTAGTGGACCAATGGCTGAGCAGCTTTCAGTGGACCAATGGCTAAGCAGCTTTCAATGAACCAATGGCTGAGCAGCTTTTAGTGGACCAATGGCTGAGCAGCTTTCAGTGGACCAATGGCTGAGCAGCTTTCAATGAACCAATGGCTGAGCAGCTTTTAGTGGACCAATGGCTGAACAGCTTTCAGAGGACCAATGGCTGAGCAGCTTTCAATGAACCAATGGCTGAGCAGCTTTCAATGAACCAATGGCTGAGCAGCTTTCAGTGGACCAATGGCTGAGCAGCTTTCAATGAACCAATGGCTGAGCAGCTTTCAATGAACCAATGGCTGAGCAGCTTTCAGTGGACCAATGGCTGAGCAGCTTCCAGTGGACCAATGGCTGAGCAGATTTCAGAGGACCAATGGCTGAGCAGCTTTCAATGAACCAATGGCTGAGCAGCTTTTAGTGGACCAATGGCTGAACAGCTTTCAATGAACCAATGGCTGAGCAGCTTTCAATGAACCAATGGCTGAGCAGACCAATGGCTGAGCAGCTTCCAGTGGACCAATGGCTGAGCAGATTACAGAGGACCAATGGCTGAGCAGCTTTCAGTGGACCAATGGCTGAGCAGCTTTTTTTTTTTCTTTTTTTTTTTTTGTATTCTATTAGTGTTCAAAATCTCACGTACACATATTTCAATTTTTCAGATTCTTTGTACATAGAGAAGTACAGGCCAACAAAAGAGAAGAAAAAAAGAAGAAACAAAAACACATATGCAAATAAAGAAACAATACCATAGTAATAAAACTAATAATAATAATAAATAAAGTAGGGAGAAATCATTTTCCATAGAGTAAAGAAATACAGTCAGGCCATTTATCTGTGATATAGTTGTACCACTTTTGCCAGTGTTTAAGAAATGTTTCTGTTCTTTGATTGACATGAGCTGTGATCTGCTCCATTCTGTAGATATCCGTTACGATGTCTCTCCAAGATGTAATTGTAGGACACTCTGGTAGTAACCATTTTCTAGTAACAGACTTTTTGCTGGCCACCAGCAATGCATTAATCAAGAGTCTGTCCCCTTTCGGCCAACTCTGAGGTAAATTTCTAAGGTACAGAATCTTAAAGTCCAAAGGGATGTCCTCGCGAAAATGTCCCGTAAATTATTGTGTACCGCCTTCCAGAAGTGTTTAATGATGGGACAGTCCCAGAAGATGTGATAATGGTTTGCGCTTTGGTGTCCACATTTTCTCCAGCATTCAGGAGTGGTATCGCTATAGTGAGATGTCTGAGATGGTGTAATGAAATATCTTGTGTAATTTTTCCAGTTAAACTCTCGCCAGCTCATTGAACTGGTACATTTCCATTGGTACCCCCATATTAATGTCCATTCTTCCTCAGAAATATCTATCCCAGATTCCTTTTCCCATTTTGCTTTAATGCAGTGGTTCCCAAAGTGGGGGGTAATTGTATTTACAAATTATTTTATATATTTTTTATTTTATATATATTTTATTATTGCTATTTTTTCCCAGTTAAACAAACTGAAGAATAAACTGTGAAGTGATATGTACTTATTTTATAAATAAATAAAAATATGTTATACAGTTCATGCATTATAATGCAATTCATTAAAAAACAAGAAAAATTTGGGGTCGGGTTGCGGGTTGCGGATTGCGGGGGGGGGGGGGGGGTCGTCCAATGTTCCTATATCATCAAAGGGGGTCTTGACAGAAAAAGTTTGGGAACCACTGGTGTAGATGAACATGTGTGAGAAATTTCAAGCCAATTGGACATTCTGGGTGAAGGGCGTCGCCGGTCAAACTTTGAGGGGGCGGTATTCAGTCGCTCGGACCCTAATAGTACCCCTAAATATATAATAATAACTGCTTCTTTGTCTCTGGAATGGGTAGCACCAGCTTGTGTGTAAAGTCTTTACAACAGTACCAGTGTTGTTTGGTCATTTAGCCTAAAGTTGCTGACATGACATTTTGTAATATAAGGTATTAAAAGTATTCCTAGTTTACATACATTTTTTTTAAAGGTTTTCGAACAAGGATACCGAAGACCTCTCATTCGCTTTAAACTACAGTATACAAGTCAGTTGAATAAGTCTGCTCTACAACAGTGCCACGTGGCAGATATTAGTTATAAATATGTATCTTAATAAGAACCAATAACTACCAACGACTGTCAAGTTATTTTTTACCAGGCAAATGATGTACCATCAGACAGCTGGTGCAACTGGCTCCTGGTCTTACCTCCGGGAGAGTTTTGTAAGTTGGCCTTGCCCCGCTTGTTAGCGCCCTGACTCCGGCCTTTATCTGTCTCAAGGTCTTTGGATGCCTTGGAGTCTTTCTCCATCAGATGCATCACCAGTATCGTCTCCAGAAGACTCAGCAGCATCAGAGCAAAGATTCCAATGCAGTAGAGCGCTGGGGAGGGAAGCAGCATCATTAATGTGGACAAAGAACTACTAAGTACAAACAGGAAGGACCCTGAGCTTCTTTACCTATAAGAGGAATTCTGTTTGAAGAAGCAGGCAGAATTTCATTCAGAATAAGTTGCAACACGGTGACGGCGAGCAGCACCGTGACCTTGAAGCTGAGCTTCTCCCCCCCACTGTCTGAGATCAGAAAGGAGGACAAGTCCAGACACAAGAAGAACAGAACGGGTATCAAGAAGTTGACGATGTAGAGGATAGACCGCCTCTTCATGGTGATCTGTGAAAAGATGTTAGTGTCACATGGTTTCGATGATCCTACCTTCGCACATCTGGGAAAGGCAGCATGTAGTACCACATTTTAAAGTGTAATCAAATTTCTATCTAAATCTCTTTCTAATAACCTTCTGCCCGTCTTCATCTCGCACAGTGTAAATATACGTACAGTGTAAATAACCATGTCTTGGCCGACAATATCACTGGCGTTTTTGGTGGTGACTTTCATCTTGATGAACAGCCATTCGTATTGGGTCCGCATCACCTCACGAGACCACTCTGTGGCCTCTGAAGAGTTGTCGGTGGCCAGGAGCCGAATGTCTCTTGCTGAGGTGGGAGAGAAAAGAGCTGTAATGATGTTTCAGTTGAGATGACAGGAAGGATTGGTTGATAAGTGGTGTAATCTGGTGGTGCGTGATGGAGGCAGTGAGCTGGTGCAAGTTAGGTTCACAGCCAAGTCAGTCGGGGCAAACCCGGACGAGCATCACGCGAAATGTCTTCATACCGTAGAGAAGACCTCGAGCGCTTTATTAGTTTACAGGTCAAAGCCTGAGGCTCTTTTTGTGACCGTTTACATGAGGATACATTGAATATAACTGCTTTGTAAAATGAAAATATTTAATTGGGTATGGGAGAAGATTTATTTACAGAAAAACAACAGCGCTGTGACTCGTCAATGCTCAAAAAGAAACCCACAAGTATTCATTATAGCACATAACATTCTCAAAGCTGCAGAGAAAAGAAAAACTAAACATGCAGCTGCATTTTAAGTTGTTTTTCCAACAATAATATACTTCCCTTCTGTCAATGTTAAAATATAAACATGCATTGTTGTTTTGATGTCAACACCATCACACACACACCCACACACACACACACACACACACACACACACACACACACACACACACACACACACACACACACACACACATTCTTTGCATCAACCTCCCGGTCCCTTTATAAACCAAACTGGTATTAATGTCACAATAAACTCTTGTAAACCCAAACACGCTTACCTGTGTGAATGACAGACTTGAAGGAGAGGTTGCAGCTCTGTATGTCGAAAGGGAATTTGTAGATGTGCATCCTGCAGGAGCTGACCAGCACTTGGTCGTTCTGGACTTCTACGTCACCTTTATTATTGATGGTGAGATACGGACTCAGGGGGGCTTTGTCCTTCTCTGTCCTGCATGAGAAGACACGCAAACACAAAAACACACATGATGGACATTTCTTCAGGACGCCTTCGAATCTAAACACAGAATTTCATGACAACATTGACAAATAAACAGTATTTAATGTGAACCGGTCACGTTGCTGATCCCAGATCAGGTTAGTTTTTTTCGACATAGATTAAATTAAAAAGTATGTGCTTTAAAGTGCATTTCACAGTTATTCTGTACTATGTTGAAAATATCAATAAACCATCAATTACAGTATGCAAAACATTAAATTCCATGTTGTTTTTTAGTTAAATATATGAATAATTAACTTTGTATTAGCCACACATAACACTGTATTTGTCCATATTTAATTTGTGATACAGTGCATTTGTGGAATTCAAAATATATATTGATTATTTAATTGGCAGTTGATCACAAAATTAATCGCTGAAAATAAATATACAGTATGCACTGCGCACTGTGTGTGTGTCCGTGTGTGCATGTGTGCGTGTCTGCGTGTGTGCGTGTGTGTGTGTGTGTGTGTGTGTGTGTGTGTGTGTGTGTGTGTGAGTGTGTGTGTGTGTGTGCTCATTCACTTACATCTCTTCAATAGTGAGATCTGGCTTCCAAAGAAGTTCAGAAGGAATAGAAATGTTATTGATTCCACAAAACTGTTTTGGATCCCAGGAAATGTATTCGTTGTGCCACCTCTGCAGAGGAAGACAAGTCATAAACTAGAACATGAAGGAAAAATGATCGTAAGAAACAATAACAAAAAGTGCAGTCTCTCCCGACTGAACTCACCAAGACGGTCCAAACATAAGGGATGAATTTCTGGTCTTTTTCAACCTGTAAACAAAGTAAGTGTGAAAAAGTGTCCGGCCAGAGCAAAAAGACAAGACATGTCAAATGTAAACTAGGAATCTCTCAGGGACCCCGTACCTCCGATGTCTCACAGAATGATTTAATCTGGATTTTGCAATAAACGTACAGAAATGAGCCGCAAAAGTCCCTCAGAGAATACCTACAATAAATATTGTTAATATCTCTGTGTGGTTTAAGTCAAACCTGCAGTGACTTCACTCTGCGTCGCTTAAACAGCTCAACAAGGCAAGAGAGCTTTATCAAGTTAAACCTGGTGAGATCTAGCCATAAAGGTTAATGTATTCATTTATTTCTTACATCTGACTCTAAAACATATTTTTTTATGTAATCAAGTTTATCTTGAACAACATATATAGAAAGCCGTATTTAAATCCAAAGGTGCTGATGAAACAAATACTGCATCTTACCTTCTCAAACCCTCATGAAATTGTTTCTTATTTTTAAATCTTTATTATGGTTGAATTGTTTTGCCAAAAGAGACATGAAATTAAATGACGGTATCAAACTAGCTCTACATAACTTTTACAAAGTCTTGTGTCGGAGTATCTTAAACCTTTTTTTCTTAACCTCAAGTTTCTATAGTTACTGTTGTCTCCTCTGTAGTTCAATATAAGTGAAACACGATCGATTACGCACGTGTCATTTAGAAATTCTGCCGGATGTGCTCCAGAGTTATGAAATTGTATTACAATAACGTGTCGGCTGAAAGGAATATAGAAAGTTGACGTGGCCTGTTATGACCAGTAACCACTCACCACATCCAGGATGGCGTATAGCAGAACTTCCAGGGATATCAAGGTGGGCCGCTTGTAGTTTTTAACAGGCCGGGTCATTGAATACAACTCCTTGTTTTGGGTCAGCTGCAGGTAATTTAAAACATCCTGATAACTGCAGTGCCGCTCAGAGTCCACCCCACCTGCAGCAGAGACATCAGACTTCAATCTCAAAGAGGAACGTTTATCAAACTTTTATTTTACATTAGATCGTCTTGTGTTTGGATCGGTATGCATCGCTTCCGATTCTATTAGCAAACCATAAAAAACACGTGCCCAGAAACATCTGAAGGAACATTAGGTGCACGGCGTCCCTGAGAGGCCATTATGGGATGGGCGTTGGCAGACTGTGGGTGTTCGATCTCATCGGTCCAATAGTGTTTTTTAAATTGAGCGTTATTGCAGTAATTTGAAATGAGCTTTCAGATCAAAGCACAATTTAAATCTAAAATCCTGATTTAAAAACCTTATTATGTGAACAAAAGTTTCTTAGTTTGTTTTAGTTTTTCTATACCAAGCTATTTTATTGAAAATATTCAAAGCTAAATAACTTTTCATATAAATAATCTTCCTTTTGTTTTGTTTACATATTCTGGAATTCACATTTGTCAACAGGAAACACTTGAGACTGAAAACATCGTCTCTTCATTCCTTCAGTAACATCAAACATGCTGATTACAAAACACACTGTGAACCTCATAACAGCCTGAGGAGCTTTTAAAAGAATAAAGATAGTTTTTTAAGTAACAAGCCACAGGAATGTCCAGGAAAGGAGTTTATCCTTTACTCAACTTGTAGGAGATGCTGAACATATTCCAAGCTTACCTGTGAGGAAGAGAAGAAAGAAGAAACCAGTAAGCATCATGACTGCAACACCTTGAGGATCCATCGTCAGTGAGACGTTCAGTATCGCGTCCCCGTCCTCGCTCTGTTGTCTGGAAATGTCACCAAGTCCGTTGTGGTAATAAAACCGCCGTCTGATGCTGGAAGAAGTGAACTGAATCAATAATCATCCATGTGTTCTTTTTAATAATGTCATTAGTCTGAGAGCCAGACAGTGGTCACTTCCACAGTGGTCATTACATCATGTTTTCGTGGTCTTTTGGGGATCAATAAAAGGCTCCGAGGCCCCCGGTGCAGACCAAGTGGGCTGTAATGATGTTTGGTGGTAAAAGTCCAGTTACTGCAGCCAATAAACATTTTGCACCCAAGGTGGGAAATACATTCTCCAGTAAAACCTGAAACTGATCAGTGATCGACACTATGCTGTAATAACATGGTTTTCTAATATGTCACATGTTATTTAACTCGGTTATCCTCTTAATTAATGATCAATTACTATGTAACGAATATGTTATCCATGCATTGAATGTATATATGTAATGTATATGTTATCCATTTATTCTATATTCTAGTTGGTATATATGTGTATTTACTGTTGCCGTGAATAACCTGCTGCTGTAACACAATAATTACCCAATTTGGAATGAATAAAGTACATCTAACCATCAACATGCATCGCATTAGAGTATAAGGTTATTGGTGATATAGTGTTGTTAGATCAAACTGCATTGGGGTGCAAATGTAGTTTTTTTTTTGTATTTATAGAGCTGCCATTAAAGTGAAATCATTACTTTGTCAGTTTGTATTTATTTTGTTAATCATCAACATTGATGTCATTTATACTATTAAGAATGCAAGTAAATGCAAGTAAAGTAAAAGCCCACCGTCTTCAGAAAGTAGATTTCACCGAGACACAGACGGACTGTGGGGATCAGATCTGGTGAAGGAAGTGAGGGACAAACTGAAACTGAGAGAACTACTAAACCACTGGCTGGATATGTTTAATCCCTTGTTATATGAGGAATTGATGTTGGATGGTTGAAAGCATAGCGGTCACTGCAGGGCAGCGCAGGCCGTCCATAAAGAGGTAGACAGTCGACACGAGACGTCGCCCATTGGTTTGCGGACCGGTTTTAAGAGTTGAGTTTGTCTTCCTGTTCGTCTCCATTCATATTTGTGTTTCTTTGGATCCAGAAGTGACACAAGAGGGAGGAGCCAAGGACAGCCGGGACATTTTTAGGTGACCAAAGTGTAACAAATAACTTTCCTGAACAGAAAACATTTCAGTGTTTTAAATGTGGGTTAAACATTTGGTACAGTTTGGCTGAAGCTGTCAGATTGCTAAAAGGCTTTGGTCAGGGTTTATATCACCACCATGTTTACAGCATGTCTCCTGCTGAATGGGTTGATTTATGACCCCAGCGTTGGGTGGAAGTGTGTATAGATATGACGTCAAAGTAACAAAAGACGATGTGCCATTTGGCCAATGGGTAGCGCTCTCACGATAAATACAGGAATGTGTGTGTGTGTGTGTGTGTGTGTGTGTGTGTGTGTGTGTGTGTGTGTGTGTGTGTGTGTGTGTGTGTGTGTGTGTGTGTGTGTGTGTGTGTGTGTGTGTGCGTGTCATCTCAACAAGACATCTGCTGTGTCAAATCCAACAACAGGCACCCACCGTCTCCATCTGGGGAGACGGACTATCGTAAAGCGGTCCACGTTGTTGTCAGTACTCGAGAGACTTAAAGTTTAAACAGTGCATTAACATGAACTAAAACATTTCAGAGCACAAAAGTAGTAATTTGAAAATACAGAATTTAAGACTTTGAAATAAGTTTTGTTGCGAAAATACTGTTTGGCGATATGTAATCTACGAATGTATAATCCGAGAGCACAAATTATGAAATTCACAAAACTGTTTAAATTATACATTAATTAAGGGCATTTCAAAACTAAGTTAATTTAACATGTCTTCCTGTTAATTTGCACGACTGCAATTTAAGAGCAAACCCGAGCACACATTTTTTAATCCGGAAAAGTACACTACAGTACATTTAGATGATAACGGATGAGTTCAGATCAGGTGACACTCATAGATTATGAGGGATGATCAAACCTTCTGTGTCCTGAAGCACGAACACACGAAAATATTTTAATGTAATATTTGCACAACGTTGAAGTGACACGCTATTTCACATTAACCATGAACTGAAAGAACAGAGGATGAAGCTCCTCCTCAGGATGATGTTTGCTCATCATTTCTCTTGACAATAGTGGGAAGTATTGTGTGTATTTTAATAAAGAAGGTAAATAAAGAAGTTATTCATCACTTTATAGGTATTGAATTAATTAATGTTGAAGAGCTATAGCTCGGGGATCTATAGACTTTGTCCAGCATGTCCCCAGCTGTAAATCCAAGTCAAACAAATGACATTTAACATGTAAATGAGCTGCAGGTGGATTTTGTTTTCCTTAGCTCCAGGCAGAGCTGGGTAATCAGATGGGTGCTGCATGGCTTTTGCATATCGTTTCACAAACTGCCATGAGCCGTCTCATAAACGAAGAGGTCTGGTTACCACAACATGTCTCTAGAAACTGAAAAGAGTTAGCTGTTACATCATCGTTTGAGGAAGACTAATATTTCACAATTTAGCGCCACATTGGTGGGAGAGTCACAAACCAAATGTCAAATTAATCCATTTAAAAATGCATGAGCTTGCATGCATCGCTGTATATTCTCGCAATGTATACAGCTTTTGATGTGTGGGCCATCGAGGCAGCTTTACCCTGTTTTTAAAATGTATAACAAGTTATTGAAGTGGATTATTCTTTTATCGACATGTTTAATTGCTGATATTACAAGTAGTTGATCACATTATTTATTGATACAAGTGTCACATTAGGGTTCCAGGTAATACAGAGCAATTAGATCTTTGCATTTGGAGGCAACATTTTGATTCACATTTTTGAGCACACCTTTGATCTCACTCCTGGAAAAGAAGGAGAAAGTTAAAATACAAAGCTGTCCGTCAGAGAGCGGAGCACACCACCTAGTGGCGGGACCGCGCAACAGCCAGAGAACGCTGATGGGCTCAAATCTGAAAAAAAAACTAAAAGAACTAAAACAAAAGGTCCAGGTAGCAGCACAGGATGATGATGATGGCAAATAAAGAAGTTGCTTGTACAATGCGTCTGGTTAAATTCGTCCACAACAGCGATTGCATGAATAATAATAATGTAATCACTCTCTTTTAAATGTTTCCATTGCATCAATTAAAAGTGTGTTTTCTGTCAACACTCATGTGTTCCTCTGTGTTACAGGTTGTGGATCTTTTAATCTTTACTTAAAGTACTCTTCTTTTGATATTCAACATAATAACCTCAAACTGAAACTTTTGGTTTTAGTCAAGGGTTTAATCAGCTGATTAAAGTAAATATATAATTAATACAATAATTAAATTTTTCTCCCTCAACTCCTTTGACAGAGTTGTTGTTCACCTTTGTTTCTTCTAGTATTGTTATACAGGCACAACGTGTTGTATTATATATTGAGTATGAGATAAACAAAACAAATGTAGATGTTGCTAGTGTATTAAGTATTGTTAAACATATACATGTACTTGGAGTTACTGAGGCAGGCACGTTCTGATGACAAAGTGCTGCATTTGTTTGAGGACAAGCATGAGATTAAAATATAAAATATTCTTCAGACGTTCATGATTCACAAAGTTTGATAACAGCTGGACACGAGACCAGTGTACCATAGTGGTCTCCTGGTATAAACATGCACTTAAATTATTAATAACAAATTATCGTAAAATGTTTTCAGTCGATTGAATCGTGTCAAACTTATATTAATAAAGACACAGTTACTGTATCATCTCTCTGAAACCTGTTTTACAAACTGCATTCAGGATTTATTCACAGCTATTTGATCATAAACCGAAATATTGGACGAATTGGAACGTTCAACTGAAAACAAAGTTCAAGCTATGGCTTCATTTAATCCTTTAAGTCCTATTTGCTCAAACTGTAAATATATCCTGACTGTACATGAGATACATGAGACAGAAGTAATCCGGTTGCTCTGCTACATTTAGTGCTCCTAATAAGGGCATTTGTAAGACTCCACGGCTTCTGAAGAAAAACAACCAAAACGACCAACGTTTCCTGTAAACATGGTTCAAACTAAATTGCATCTACTGTAATTCAATGTGGTGAAACATTAAGACGTGCCTGAGTGATGTGTGTGCAAATGATTTTGCCTCCTCTTGTTACTGAGTGCATCCACTGCAATACTGCCACGGTCCTCTTTCTGATGATGTGTTTATGACTGGACAATATTTGGTTATCAGATTGGTTTATAGTCCGAGTGATAGATGATCTGTGAGGTGAAAGTAGACTAAAGCTAGACAGATCTGTTGGTCTGAGTGGAGGGAAATGATGTGAAATGTTACAGTGTAACAGATATGCCGTCAGTGAGGTCAGCGTCTGTGATCAAGAGGAAAAGGGAAGGTTTGAACCGGAGGCAGTAAAGTTTAATCTCCACAGAACGTGGCACATCTTCTAGATTCTCCAGTATGATTTCTACATTATGGGTTGATATAAAGGTTGCATAAAAGTTGCATAAAAAGTACTACGAGGTATTATTTAACATCTCTAAGAGTTCCATGCGATGGAGATGAGGGACAGGAACAGTAACACTGTGGTGACGTAGAAAATGAAGAATGTTCTGTTGATTCTTGCGGCCCATTGGCCGGACTTCCCTCTTCTCTGTCTGCAGCTGAGGTGCAGGTTCAAAGTATTCTGCAGCTTCTTCAGCTCCTCCAGGATCAGCAGCAACGCATCAAACTCTACGGACTGAAGGCCGTTGACAACCTGCACACAGCGGGAGTAGACTGGGATTATTCATGCATCGAGTCAGGTGGACAACATCCTCTTGTCTACGTTATCTACTTCTCTACAGGCCGAGAGATTAAGACTTTAAAAGGGTTGAATCAGGCCTTTTGGGGTAAGACGATGTAAATATGTTGATATGTTTTCCATGTTATCACGACAATGTTGACTGGAGTGTAATAAAATGTACTTAAGTGATAAAGATACATAATTTCTCCTGATTCATCTTTATAGAAATTAGTAGTTGGTTGCCATGACACCATTACAGCAGGAGTAAAACATCACACCACACAGTCTAGTTTTCGGCTCTTTGGTGGACTTGAGTCACGTGTTTCATGTACATCGTGTTTAGTATATGTATATATATATACATATACTAAACATATATGTGTGTGTGTGTGTGTGTGTGTGTTTGTGTGTGTGTGTGTTTGCAGATGTGTAGCTATTTGAGGTAAACTCTAAATCGAAGCCTGAAGGTATATTTTTAAAGCAACACTGCATACAAATTCAGTTAAAGCAAAAGGAATACTGGGGAAAGTGCTTGCTCCTAGTTTTTAACACATAAGAGAGTCAAACATCTTGTGATAGTGATATTTTATTTTAACCTGTAATGTCTGTACCTCTTGAGCCACCGGCATCAACTCATGAGCCTCATCAGACGCTTTGCAGACGCACAAACGGCGGGTTTGTCTCTCCTCTGGAAACACACAGCAGGTTTGTTGGAGTATGATTCACAATTACGCTGCATGTAAAAAACACTGGAAAAAATAGTCTGTGTGATTCTAATTTATCACATGACCAGACATACGATTGATAGACGATTACATCAAGATTATAAACTTAAACTAAACCAAAAGCAGGAAAATTCCCCCAGATATTTCCATTCAAGGAGCTTCTGGTAAGATCTGTTTCTCACCTGTGTTACGGTCCTTGACTCTGACTGTCTCTCGTTTGACCTCCCTGTCGTCACTCAGGCTGAGCTGCTCCTGGGATTCGGAGTCTTTGTCCATGAGATATGTAACCAAGATCGTCTCCAGCAGGCTGAGCAGCATCAGAGCAAAAATCACGATGCAGTAGGTCGCTGGGAGGAGGAAACACACAATAAGTAGTTTTTGTTTTGACTGTTTGAATCATAATCCCATGAGCAGAATGCCCCCTGAAGCGTGAGTCAGCACCTATGAGTGGGGTCTGGTTGGACATGGAGGGCAGGATGTCGTTCAGGATGAGCAGCAGGACGGAGATGGCCAGCAGCACGGTGACCTTGAAGCCCAGCTTCTCTCCTCGATGGTCCGCGATGAAGAAGGAGGCGAGGTCCAGAATCAGGAAGAACAGGAAGTTGGTGACATGGAGGAGGGGCCTCCTCTTCATGGTGAACTAAGAAAATAGGTTCAAAGGTTAGACAAGGTCGACCAACAGATATCATGACATCATTGGGGGTTCAAGGCGTCAGGAGTAGTAATGTCATCTTCATTTTACACCTGCTAGGCCTCTTAACTCTCCTGTTACCTTCACATCTACTAACATATTTTACCCTCGGGGTCAATTTGACCCCAGCAATTAAAACCTCCAGATAATTATTAGAATTAATATTGTTTCCCAAGTTTAAGTGTGAGGTACTTGATGTGTGTTTGTTGACTACTTAAATAGCCCTTTAAATATATAAAAAGTTGATATTTCTTATATGTTTGACACAGTGAAAAACAGCCTGGGGTCAAATTCACCCCAAAGAACACCGACATTAAACATTGAATGGGGTCAAATTGACCCTAAAGGTAACAGGAGAGTTAAATAACTTTTCCTACATGAGACTTTGATCCTTCCTAAGGCAAACAGGCTGCTTGGTAACCCATCAGACCATTTTCACATAGTTCTCAAAATGCGGATGTCATATGGGTTTCAATCATTTAGATATATTGAAACAAATATACAGTATATAATTGATGGTGCTAATACGATAAATCATCCTCCATCAATAAAATAACTAATTTGTTATTGAATAACTTAATATGTATGTAACGTGTAATATATAAAACGTTTTTTGATCCGAGAGCACAATGTATTTAAATCAATAATATTGTTCAAATTACATTTTGGTAATTTGAACACCCAAATAAAAAATGCAAGAGCTCAAAATAAGTAACTAACTGTCAGGACTGTACACCATGGCGCTGCCCGGGGTGCTTTCCCCGCCTCCCGCCTCTCACCTTATTTCGGTCCTCACTCTATATACATATGGGTGTAAATATACATACGTACAGTGTATACGAGATTTTCATACACTCTGTTGGAGAATGTGAAATTGTGGCTGGTGACGGACATTTGGAGGAATTCCCACTCTCCCTGACTCTTTATCATCTCTTTGGAAAACTGGTTGATCCGAGACGAGTTGGAGAAAGGAAAGAGGCGGATCTCGTCGACTGAGGAGAGAGGGAGAAGGTTTGAGTGAACGGAGGTGGTAACAACATCGATTGAGTCCAGGCAGCCATGGACAGTCGTACATGACACTCACCACAGTGTATTGCAGATCCGATGGAGATGTTGCAGCTCTGTGTGTCGAAGGGGAACTTGTGGACGTCCATTTCACAAGTGCTGACCACCTTCATTCCCTCTCCAGCAACCACCGTCCCGTCATGGGTCACGTACATGTACAGATTGTGAATGGAGTCATCCTTTTGTATCCTGAGACACACACACACAAAACACACACGCAATATGTTCATGTTGTTTGTGTAAATCATTTAAACTACAAGATATTTCACAGTACCGGTAATCATTAACTGAATGAATAGAAGATGGAGCACCTCCTGTCACCGCCTGATGATGTGTTTGCTTATTATTGCTCTTAACAATAGCACAACAGCTGTGTTCAAAAGATTCAAATAAATACTTCCCATTCTCCATCAAACCTTTGCTTTCTTTTTGTCCTCTGTTTTCCAGAGTTACACATTTGTTTAGCTGTCCATCAAATCCTTAGCGTAGCTTAGCATAAAGCTCCTGCTCCCAGCCAAGAGGGTTTTCACTTATGAATAAAACAGCTTCAGGTTGATGGACGGAGCTAGTCAAGCTGTACACTTCTGCTCTCAAATACAGTATGGGACTGGTAATTTCTCATCTAATGAACTTTTCTGGGCTTTTTTTTGCGCATATCTTTGAATAAAGTACAGTATCTGTGTGTGTGGCGGCTCACATCTCATAGATGAAGAGGTCTGGTTTCCAGAGCATTTCCATAGGAACTGAAATCTGAGTGATTCCACAGAACTGAGCAGAATCCCATGAAATCCGCTCATTGTTCCACATCTGAAATAAATAAATTACCAGAAAAAAATAAGAGACAGTAAGATGTAGACAAAGTGTCATGGGGAAAACAAAGAATTATTTTGCATTTAAATAATCAAAACTCACCATTAAGACCCAGACAAATCTCAAGTTTGCGTTTTCTCAATCTGGGAATAAGCAAACACACCACACACACACAAACACACACACACACACACACACACACACACACACACACACACACACACACACACGTCAGAACAGATCAACTGAATTGCAACATTTAGCAGGTGAATGATGCACCAACCTGATAATGCAGCACCTACCACAGCCAGGATGGCATAGAGGATGACGTCCAGCTGCACCACGGTGGGGTGTGTGTAGTCCAGAACGGGTCGGGTCATTTTGAACACACTGTTGTCTGCAGTCAGGTTCAAGTAGTCCACGACATCCTGATAACTACACACTTCCTCAGAGAACGAGCCGTCTACATTAAAAAAGTTATGAGAAAGATGTTCTGGCTTAAAATGTCAAGATACAAATATGTTTCTTAGTTTGCCTGGCTGTAGTGTTTCTTCTTTCTTTTTATTAAATATTACCAGTAATAGATCTGTATTATTTCATTTGTTTGCAATGTCTGTTTGCTAATCTTTTGATTATATAACACATGCTCCATAACTGTAACTGATGGTAAATGATATTTTGTGTAAACAACTCGAGGTGTTTAGTAGTTTGACATTTAAAATGTTAAGCGTATGAGAAAACCACACTAGATTCACTGGATTCAAAAGCCATGATATTGTAGACTAATCTTCTCTGTACATTCTTCAGATTGTCAATTAGATTGTTTGATCACAGGGTCTTCTGGATTTCTGATTAATTGTTGTTGTTTTTTCTTCTTTAAATGAAGCACTGTTTTAAAAAACAGTATCAGAATAAACAGCAGGCAAACCAAAGAAGGCATGTCGTTGACCATTTTTGGTTCAAGCTTCGTGGCTCCGTGAAAACACGCACAGGATCCACATTCTCAAAAGATATAAACACTGCTGGAATGATGGAAAACTCTACTGCAACTAAAGTAAACAAAACCTAAACATATTTCCAAGGTTCAAACACAGTAACACACCTTAAACATGCTCACGCAGTACAAAGTCTCACCTGTGAAGATGATCAGGAGGAGAACAGTTAGTTGCATCATATCGACAGCTGTGTGTCTGTGTGTGTGTGTTTAAGTGTGTGTGTGTTTAAGTGTGTGTGTCTATGTATGTTAGAGCAGCTCCGTGTCCAGTGGGTGTCCCAGCTGTAAGACCAGACTGAATCTGTGAAGCTTTGATTTAAACAGATGAAGGCTGAATTAATGACCTCTGCCTGAAATGGGAAGCTCCTCCCAGAAAAGGACTGCAGGAACTGACAGTCGTTGGTTAACAGGCCTTGGTTTCCCTCTGGAGTCAGAGGCAGATTCAAGGTAACAAATAACACAACTGAGGGAAAGGCAGGTGGGGAGCTCTCATCTGGAAGGAGACCTAATATGAATGTACTGCTCGCGTTCAGCATATTCAACACTATAGGACAGCGGGTGTAAATCTGCACAGTTACCAAACCGACATATGCAGAGCTAAACATCACATGAGATCGTAGAATTAAATTAAAGCGGAACTTGATCACAAAAGACGACGTGGTAATGACTTGATGGACAGCGGGAAAGCAGATGACTCATTGATGCATAAAGTCTCTCTTTGGACGGTAAGTGACTTTGTGCTGTGGCAGTTTTAATTCTGAGACAATGTTTGTACAATAGTTTTGTATGTTAGTGGACTTCTGTTCTCACACTGGAGTTTATGAACAACTAATCCTGATGTTCATACTCCTTGTCTTCGTTTGGTCGGATCCACAACATTTCTTTATTGGACTTTTAATCAGCGAACAATCTGTAATAAAATGAATCAACAATTAAATTGAGTAAACAAGTAGTTTACTTCTTAAAAGAGTGTGAAATGTATTGTTTGTAACTAAGTCTGACATTGGTGCCCCGGGTGGAAAAGTGAAGCAAGAAAGAGAAACTCAAAGGTAAACTGGGAGTCTGTGAAGAAATCTGGGGAAACAAATGACAGTTTCTACGATGTTGTTTAATGGGAAGTTAAAAGATGAACTCGTTGATTTGTAGCCCGTTCCTGCTGCAGCCCAACGCCACGCGGAGAAGAGCCTCCACAAAAACAAAGAGCTGAAAGATGCTAAAACACTTCATAGAGGGATCATTCTCTGTGGCTTGACTTTTAGACACAGTACATTGATCTTTTGTTAACATGAATATATTGATTGGTGCACTTTAAATATAATATGAAACATTCTTGCTTTGTTTTTTTGTTTTATTTCTTGGTTTTATTTCTTTATTGTAAATTGTTGACAGTGTTTTAAATAATGTGTATGGAGACAGGGCTTGCCACATTTTGCTGCTTGCGTATAAGATACTTAAAAAATAATACAAAATAACTATTTTGTCAAATAATGCAAATAATGCAGACAGATATTTGAACTTTTTTTGTGGGAAAGATTGTTATTTCCAGTCATTAGGAGTTATTTACACGAGTGGCAGGAAAACAAATTGAACTCTGTGGTGGGAAAAAGCTGCAGAGCAGAGTTTAAAAAATGATTGCGTGAAGCAGTGGATAATTTCTTTTCGGTGCCCATGTTAGGAAACATCTCGGAGCCGTGCTTCATCTTCAGCCACTTGAACCCAACGTAACCCTGCGCTGAGTAATGAGTCTTTCCCATTTTAAGTAAACATCACATCACTCTTAGGATTTAGTTGCAAAAACTTTATTGTCCTTATGATGTTTTTCTTTGACACGTTCACCCTTAGTTATAGAAAAGTGGGGGTCTTGCAGATCCAGGACCCACTTCTTTGATACCATACTGAGACTGGCGCCAGAGAACGGCTAAATCTACACATGTGGACTGCGATCACATCTGTTTGCAGCTTGGATATAGAAGTGCAGTCCTTGACCGTAACAGCTCGGGTCAAGGGAATATGGAGCCAGCCACCGATATATAACACTAGATGGATATGGTCCGGCTTATTGTGTATGCAATGATCCATCATCAAGTATTCTACAGAAGGGTGCAGGCTGACCTAGACTAACATGCTTACTCTACAATCGCCTCATGCTCCGCAAAGTGTGTCGTCTAGGAAACAGAGAATAGGGCATTAAATGTTGATGTCGGCCCTTTTCAGTTTTTGTTATGTGTGTGTGCAAGTGTGTCAAACTTTTCATCATTTTCATTCACATTCTAGTAAACAACACAGCATTTTGCAACAAATTAAACAACAGAGAACAACGGGTGAGATAAACATTAAAGTCATACAAAACCAAAACAACAAGAAGCTTCACATACGAGGAGAAAAGGGCTCGTTGAGGTGAAATTAATATGAGGATGAACACAATGCCAGCTAACCGCAGTATGGCCTAAATCTCACGTTTAGGGGTTCAAAGTATAGGTTTGTTTTTCTCACAAAATAAATGGCAACATTTTGATTACAAAAATAACAATTAAACACAATGAAATGTTTGGATTTTAATGCAACAGGCGAGTGCAAACACAGTTTTTGCGTGACCTGCATATGAGCCTCCTCCTGCAGGAGACCCAGCTTCAGCATCTGTATTGCTTGGTTGTACTTGTTGGTTTTGAGTTGCAATACGCTAATAGACATGCTAAGATGGAGCTGCAGAAGAAGAGGGTGGCATGGCGTGGCGTATGTGTGTGTGTGTGTGTGTGTGTGTGTGTGTGTGTGTGTGTGTGTGTGTGTGAGTTTGGAGTTAAATGTTCATGTTTCATTCCAGTATAGATGACAATTTAATTGTCCCATATTGTTTCCTTTCTAAAAGATCCACGTTCATCGTGCTACATTCTGTGTGAAGAAGTATATTTTTGTTGTTGTCGTCGTCGTCAGTCCTTTTCTGTTTACTTTGGACAGTATTTGTTCCAGTATCGTCCACCGCTTCTGTGTTCCCGTTCAGCAGATGTCTTTTGAAAATCATGAGAGGAAAACATCAACAGAGGTCAAAAGCTGCATGCGAAGTTGAGGAGGGAGCTCCCTGATCCAAAGAGAGGAGTCCGCAGGTGTTCACTAAAGGTTAGGTAGTCCGGTGTGGCTGACTTTTAAATAGTGTACGAACACTCGTTCATCATACAGTTTATAAGAGAGAAGCAGAAGTACATTAGTAATAAATCAGATTGCCCATCACAGTAGCCCCTGACTGTTTAGCTGGTTATAGAGGAGAGGAGAGGAAAGGAAAAGAGCAGCAGGTATTTCTCTAAAGATAGTGTCACAATACACAGATCTCATCAGTTAGACCTACATGTAATAAATATTAACATAGCAGAAGGCTAATAAAGCCCACAACAAGTCACAAACAAAACAAACAAACAACTCCTGTGAGATAAAAGTGCACAGACGACATGTGATCCCCCTCTGTTCCTCTTCCCTCCTCTTTCTACGAGTTTCAGCAACAGCAAATGGCGACAGATGGAGTAGGGGAAGGGCGGGGGGGGGGGGGGGGGGCTGGACGGAGAAGTCTGTGTGTTTCAGTGTGTGTTTGTTTTGCGTGTGTTACACAATGAGTGGTCCGCGGCGGGGATGCTTTGGACTCTGGCCGTCCCTGTTCTCAGGCCCCTGCTCCTCCAGGTTGATGTTGATGGTGGAGGTGTGGGGGGGGAGGGGCTCCACAACAGGCATGTAGCCTCCGAGGTACATCAGACCTGAAGGAGAGAAGAAGACGGAGAGAGAGAAAGAAAGAGCAGAGGGTTATGTCGCGAAACCTCAAACCCCTTGAGGACACAGTTGTATTTCCTCGTAAATTAATGTCACAGCTACAAGATAGCAGAGCACTGACTCACTCTTTATTTACTTAATGTATCTACACAGTGTTCCACCTAACTGTAGAGTCAGGGACACAAACTGTCTATCTTCATGTGTAAAACTCGTCTGTAAATATACATGAGAGTGGTGGAAGACAACACACATTATTTCAGGTTTTCTTTTGCATATTTCTGGTGAGACAGTGGTGGGCTCAAATACTGCTCTTAAAGTAGAATTAATATATCAATCTATTGTTTAATTTGCACTAAACCTATCTGTCAAAATATGTGTCACAAAAAGCGGTGTTGAGTATCCCGCTCTCTTCTCAAGCTGTAAAACACTCAAATATGTGATTACTCATCCTGGAGTCTGGTTTGGAGACCAGCAGCTCAGACACTCTTGACTTGTTCCTTTGCAGAGGACATGATTCTCTCCCTTAAACTACACAGCACTTGGTTGAATTAGTATTCTATATCATAATATTTTTGGCCCAAGATAATAAACCTTTGCACACGTCCACACCAAGCCTTTACACTGCAGTCCTCGTGGCCTGTGATACGGTTCATTTCAGTGAGAAGCAACTGAAGGCTCACAGTGAACAAGTCGATATTCACCGAGGACTGAAATGAATTATTGATAAGCCTCGACCACAGAGAATTTCAAAGTGATACCAGCAATGAAAGATACCTAACTTGACTATGACTGTGCAAATTGAAAGTATGATCAAATACAATGAAAGCTATATTAAGATAAATGCTGTACAAAAAGAGCGAGGACAAAGTAATCATCACATTTTTAAAGATATTTAGATATAACGGTACTTACTGTATGTATGAATCACGGCAAACAGATATGGTTCATGCAAACTACAAATACACGACTCTGATGTCTGATCTACCATCTAACCATAACTCCATACCTAGTCCTCAATGTGCACTGGGCACGACTCCTCGTCTGTCCATCCGAAAGAAGGCGAAAAAGGAAGAGAGGGAAAAGAAAGAGGAGAGGGGTCGGGAGGAAAATGTCCAGGAAGAGACGTGAAAAAAGATGTGAAGAATGACGAAGGGGTAAAGAGAGAAACAGAGAGATCACAGAACACTTTTACGACACAGAAAGAGAAAACATGTCACACCATCCACCATAAAAGACCAAAGAGGTGACGTTAGGTTCAAGGTGATGATGATGATAAATCAGGGTTTTAGTGGCTGAGAGCTACAAGAAGGATGCAGAGCTTAGCAAGCGAGTTTGAACCCAAAATATTTATTAAAATCAACACTTGAGTAAATAAAGGAAAGCTAAAACTAAATTGACACCTTTAGCTCTCATCACAGGGACCAACTCCGTCATACAAAGCGAGGAGTATGTTTAGGAAAGGACGGGAGGGAAGATGGAAGGGTGTGAGAATGAGTTGCAGATGTTTGGCGAAGCGGCTTGGAGCTGGCAGACGCGAAACATGAACTTCAAACTCTGGGATGGACCAGACTCTTTTTGTCTCACACTCATACAAACAGAAAACACGGCATGCGGAAAGCGCTCGTCAGACAAACACACACACACACACACACACACACACACACACACACACACACACACACACACACACACACACACACACACACATACATGCTCAAACACCAGGGCTTCAGGTAAAGGAGGAGAGGGGGAAGAGAGTTCACAGCTAACCGGTACTAACAAAGCAATGAAGCACCAGAACAACACCAATGTGTAGGGATGAAGAGAAGAAGGAAGGCTCCAGATCTTCATGCTGGGCATAATTGCTACAGAAATCTCCTCTTTGATCACTAACTGTGACTAAATTAAACATCTAATTAGTTTTTTCTTGTTTCCGTCGGGCTTTAGTGTGCATGCATGTTAGCATAGCAAGCACCCTGTCTCTCCTCTTCCTCACATCTCCTCCCCTCCTCCATCTCTCCTCTCCTCTCCTCACCCACCCTCTCTACTCCCCTCACTCTCCCTCCCAGTCCTCAGCTCTCTCATCGGTCCACGTTCGAGAGGTTGCCACTCACCGGCGAATCGGCTGTCGGTAGCCTGCTCATTATCCAACCCCAAAGAGGGCGTGTCACAGAGGGCGACGCCCTGATTGTTATTGGCCAACTCTGGACACCTGCTCCGCCCACCTGCAAGCGAGGGCAAAGGTCAAACAAGAGCAGCCAGGCACAGCAGGGGAGGGAGCGGGACAGCCATGGTGTGGGAGGGAGGGAGGGGGCAGGGTGGGAGGCGGAGGGGTGAGGTTGGCCATGCTTGAACGGCGGGAATAAAATAATAAATGAGGATTTTTCTGCATTTCTTCATGTATCTGACTCAGGCGTGGGATTTAAAAGGACAACAAAATCAAGGGATTCGCTCTGATGCTCGCCGTCTTTATAAGACTTTCTGTAAGGTGAAATGTGTGTGTGTGTGTGTGTGTGTTTGTGTGTGTGTTTGTGCATGTGTGTATGTCTGAGGCACAAAGAATCCTGGTGTTTTCAATTTCGTCTGAAGCTTCATGAATTCTAACTCACTAAATTTATAATATTCCATAATCCAGTTGAGTGATCCTGTGATTCTTGCTCATTTTTCACAATTTAATTAGACAGGAAGACAAAATGCTAAGTGTTCACAGAGAAGAGAAAAAAAACAAGCGACGCTCACCTTGCCCTCTAGTTTACTATCAATATAGCGGGGGAGATTTCTGTCTCTACTAAGAACTGGCATTTTGGGGATTTTTTTCAGTTGAACATAGATGTATTAGTTAATTATTTATTTTTATGGGTAAAGGTGGCAAATCATACTAATACCCTTTATATTCACATTTATTCTGATATAGTATAATATCATAGAGTAAAATATCATATAAACATACATCACAGAGTTTTTATAAATGTGACCTCAAATATTTGATATACTCAGATTTACCACTTTAAAAGTTAGCCTTATCTGTCAAAACTAGTCACACTGTAACTTGAAATAATATATAAATCATAAATCATTTAATGTTTGTTTAAATGTTAAAATAATCTGCCATGTTGTCATAATGCCACTCTTACTCTCTCTCTCTCTCTTAGCTCATTACTCAACACAGTGCTGATACTAAAGCACGACACACTGGAGACAAAGAGCTTCTAAAGGAAGGTTTGATTTCCTCATTAATTATAATGAGACAGAAAATATTAACATGAGCGTCTGCATGAGCATTTTTATGCCTTCTCCAGCTTGGCAAGATAACAGATGCTGACATGTTTAATTAAGTCCCTCGTGCCTGTGTGTGTGTGTTTGTTTGTTTGTTTGTTTGTTTGTTTGTTTGTTTGTTTGTTTGTGTGTGTGTGTGTGTGTGTGTGTGTGTGTGTGTGTGTGTGTGTGTGTGTGTGTGTGTGTGTTAATGAGGAAGAGGATGACTGGATGATTGGCAGCCCAGCACAGAGACACAGACAGGGCACATACAGAAGCCGTCTGGCGGCGCCGGTGCGGATGCAAACATAACATCCTACAGCGCGTGTGCACATTCAGTCTGTCAGGCAGCACAGGTGGCAGCATTGGTCTCCTAAACTCCTAAAGAACTGAATAGTCATTCGGTAACTCCGGTACACGGGTGGATTGTTTCAGTCTGGCCCCAGGTGTTTCGCACACACACGCACACACACGCACACACACGCACACACACTCATTTACATATACAAGTTTCAAACTGTTGTTTAATGAAGGTGACCTTATTGTTTTTGCTTCAAGCCTCTCTCGTGATTAACTCACACTCTCTGTACACCACAACACTTTCCCTCTTTCTCTCTTTCTCATACTCACACACACAGACACACACAGACACAAACATACACAAACACACACAGATGATGCATGAAGAAGCGTGCCCTTCATGATGCAGCAGCAGCAAAATAAAAGATGCTTTTTAGCACACAAACACGTAAATGATATAACTCATAGACATATTTTAAAGCACACACACACGCACGCACACACAAACACACACACACACACACACACACACACGCACACATGTAAACACAAATATTCATTCAATGGTGCAAATGCAAGCCTGTGTGCAGCAGAACCTCATCTAGACCACACAGGATGCCTGTACGTTCTCATGTCCTGTTGTGAATGAAGGGCGCTCCAGTCGCTTGGAATATGTTGATATTTTTGGCTAATTACCGGATTACCGGTATTTAAAACTCAGTGATAGAGAAACACTGATTGTAAAACATGGGAATAATATAAATAAAGTCACTGGAATAGACTTTCCCCCGTCTGATCTGTCAGCTATGTGACAGGAGTGACAAATATCCAGCAGTTACAAATAAAGTAAGTCAAATAGTCACTCCTCCAACTGCCTCCAACTGTGTCTGCTGTTTGGTACTGAGCCGTTTTTTACTGCTTTATTTCTGAAAACAGTCATTTGAGCCCTACAGCTGAGCAATGAGCTGAAACTCATTATAAAGTTATAATGAGAGGAGCTGCAGATTGTGAGTCTTTTGTCCCTTTTGCTTATCTGATGGATTTGGAGGAACTATTGAAACAGGTTTTCTTGTTATGACATATCGGTCTAGGAATACAGACTTTGGAGGATCCAGACCGTGCATTGTTACATAGTCTGAGACAGAACATTTGACTGTTTATCCTTAAACAAAATAAAAGATGAGGACTGTTTTCTATCTGCGGTGGGATTTGCCTGTGAGGTAATAGAGGCGACGCAGAACTTCAAAGTTCTCTTCTTGACTAAAGCCGGAGTCTTTTTGGATGAAACAGTGATCTTTGATCACAGTGTTAGAATCCGATTGGAGGAGTCAGTTTTCTCTAGGTCCAGTTCAGTTCTGTGACCACAGAGGAAGACTACAGTGGAACAACCAGTGACAACTGGTCCTGGAATTGTTGAGTCGTTTCAGTATTTTATTAGGTCGGTCTTGAGAGCGTAGCCTTCACTGTGGAGTAGACGGAGGTTCGAGTGCACACATGCTTTACGATAAGCCATACACTCCAGTGCAGATAGTGCATGTTTTAATGGTTTCAGCCAGCATGACATGCATTTTGAAAGGGACTGCCCCATCTAGAGGACACTATTTGACAAAGGATCCCTTTACTGGAAAAGGTTGTCGTTACTTAGCCATGATTCTAAAAAATGTACAGAAAGCAATGAAAAGGTGTATTTATTCTCCACACAGCCAAAGAGCAACACAATGCAAAGGGGGGTGAGAGGTCAGGGGTGAAAGGTGAAGGATGTACACCATAGTTACCTTTCCCATTAGACGGGGAGGAGCAGTCCTCTTCAGTGACATCGTTTCCCTGGAGAAAACAGGAAAGAAGCTTTTAAAGACTTAATCAAAGTTAAAGATACATACAATTTGAGTATGAGGGGGAAGGTGAGTTGCTGACCTCTGAGTCCTGCTCCTCAACTGCCACTGAGTACTTTGGCTCCTGGGAAAACTCCTGAATGAAAGAAAATGTACAAAAGGGAGAAAGTTCAACCGATTTATTTTAACATTTCTGGATCTTCAAGCCAATTTTCTCATCCATCCCCAGATTCCTCACCCCGTCTTGCTGCGATGGACCTCGACTCTCCATGGGGGCATCTTGGTTCTCTTCGCCCTCAGCATCTCCCCCCTCGTCCCCCCCGGGCTCGCTTTCAGCCCCAGCCAGGTAGGACCCTGACATGGAGGACATGGTGTCAGTGCTGATGTGGGAGTGCTGCGAGTGGGACGAGGCCAAGGACATCACTGACTGGACCAGGCTGTTGCTCACTGGGTCTGACAGACAGACGGAGACACACATCACGGTCGGGCTCCAGGTCGGAGGACTTTTTATTGCCTGGTTGCCGCGTGGGAGACCGTCAACATTTGCAAAAGTAGTCCCTTCTTTCACAGAATTACCAACAGCAGAACACACATACAGCAGATGATCGCCCTTTCTGAATAGTGGGCAAAGAAGAAACGTTTTTTTCTATTGTCTCGTTATCAAATTACAGGAATAGTTCTACATTATGGGAAATAGGCTTATACACTTTCTTTTAGGGAATAAAATCTCTAACACTCCCGTGTCTGTGAACGTTGCAGTAAGTACGGAGCCAGATTCTGGAGGTTGGTTGCTTAGCATTAACCTACCTCTGAGGCTCATTAACTAACATGCTGTATCTTGTTTGTTTATTTAGCTGAGAGTGTCCCATCTTCTTTATTCCAGACCTTAGACAGGTGCACGAGGAGCTTTGTAGAAAAGAATAAACATGTTTGAAGTGATCATTTCACAGAGCCTTTCCTTCCAGTTGGAACAACAGTACTCTCTTCCTGTTTTGGGTCAAAAAGCCATCCAGGTTCTGGTGGTTTAAGTTTCTGATTTATTTATGTTAAAATTAGCCATGCAGCACGAGTGGTTTTAGCCTCTTCTGGTCGCATCCTAAAAATATTTTTCTGAAACTAATTTTGACATTTTGGCTGGTTGAAGGTTTTTGACTAGAGGAGAAAGAGAAACATGTTTGCACCTTCAGGGGAGGTGATAGTGGAGGAGAGCGGGGTCCCCGTGCAGGACGACTGGTCGATGGCTCCAGACGAGGAAAGAGTCAAGTTCTCGCTGTCTGGAGTCACCCCACTCTGTAAAACAACACACAGTTAAGAGAAGCGCTCAAAACACACATCCACAACCTTTAGAAGTCTAAATGTATCCAAACAATAATGTGTTTGTCTTGTTCTACAAGCACACAAGTACAAACACACACAGACACACACACACACACCTCCTGCTGGTCCACGGTGAGTTTGTGGCGGTCGGCCTCAGATTCACTGCAAGACTTCTCATCCTCCTCCTCAGGAAGAACAGAGGAATTCTGGGAGAGTGACCTAAGATGAACAACACAATGGATAAGCTTCAGACCAAAGTAACAGTGAGTGGGTTGGATGTAAAAAAACAGAAAAGAACAATTAAAAAACACCATCTGTACGTTAACTATAAGTTTGAAATCTAGTTAAAAGCTTACTTCAGCATTTAAATATTCAAGGTTTTTTTTGTTGCACTAAATACATCTTCATTGACACAAGTGACAGAAGGGGAGACGACAGTACATTGATTTTTTGATATATTCCTGTGTCCCAAAGACATATGTTTCCCAGACAAACATTAACTGTTACTAACACTCACTTCGAACCACTCTTCTTGAGTTTGAGTCCCTGGCTGGAGTTGGACTGGTCTAGAGGAGAGATGGAGCGATCCGGTGCCGGGTGAGGCTCACTGCTGTACGGGGGCAGCACTCCAGAAACGTGGCTGGGGCCAGAGTTGAGAGGAGGAGGATTGACCGAGGAGGTGCTGAGGGGGCCGTTCAAGGCCTCCAGGAGAGACACCACCTCGTATCCTGGAGGGATGTGCTCCGACGCCTGCAAATGATTGTATAAAACCCTGTTAAATTTGACTGGGAATGATCATTATCTGGTAGCTACTGTTTCTTTAGGGTCAGCTTAGTCTCACCGAGTGTTCCTCAGAGTCAGAGGTCTGTGAAGTGATGACGGGGTTGAAGCTGGTAGGTGACAGAGGACTGAGCTTCTTCCTCATGGCTCGGATCTGCAGCAGAGCTCTGAACGCTGAAAGAAGAAGAAAAAATGACGATATAGATTGTTTAAAATAACTTGTATATCAAATAATAAGAATGAATGACAATGGCATTTACATGGACGTATTTTGAGGTCACAATTAATAAACAGCCCCGAAAGTGCTGTAAAATAAAGGGCCCAAATCTAAACAATACAGGGTTCATACACATGTTGACCTATGGATTTAAATGGCTTTTCCATGACTTTAAACCAAATTTTCATGACCAAACATTTTGTAAAATCTCAGTATATACGCGAGTACACCTTAAATGACACAAATTAATGAGAGACAATAGTTTGATTAAAAGAATAAATATTTATATAAATGTTTATTCTTTTAATAAAACTGTGGAGATTAACATATGAATCAACACTTTTGGAAATAAAAAATATAAACTTTTCCAGGCCTGGAAATAACCATAAAATCCATGACTTTTCCAGGTTTTCCATGACCGTACAGACCCTGACTTTAGTTCAGTAGTTTTTCTCTGATGCAGGGGGTCAGTCAGCAGTGATGAATAAGTTAAAGTTGTTATTGTTTACATGTTTGCTTCTGTACAAATAGATGTTGCATGAAACCAATCCAAACATCAATAAGTCCCTTAAATTTAAGAAACATGTAATTTACTGCGTCTAAAAATTGCTGTGGGGTATAAAACACATCTTTCTTCATCGTAGGAGGGAACTCACGCAGTCTGCAGATGGGGCAGCAGTTGGCCTGGTAGCGCAGAGTGTCTGCGCAGGCATTGCACAGACACAGGTGTCGGCACGGCAGGATGAGTGTGTCTCGAACATCCGACAAACACACCACACACTCAGCACTGTTGTCACTGATCTCATCATCAGCGACCTGGAGATAAAAAAAACATTTGAATGTTAGGAGGAGGGATCATTTTTAAATTCATCCAGTCTAGCCACAAACAGGCGGCTACACTGATCTATTTGACCACACAGTCATGACACTTCTGACTCACTCAAAGAAAAACCTCTCATGCCGTCTGATATCTACCTTTGATTCTTGGCTGTTGTATTTGTTCTCTATCCCATAAATCTCCTGCAGTAGATAACTCACTCCATCCACCTGGGAAAAGGAACATAGTAAATAACGATGATAATGACTGCGGGTTGTGTGGGTTCAGAGGTAATGTTGAAGAAGGTAATACAACGTTGTGTTTCTTTGGCTTTCGAAAACATTAAAACATGTTTTAGAAAAGGAGGAAGAAAAACATGTGTACTCACCACTTGTTTCTGCTTCAGAGGCTTCACACAGTAGCTCCCGTCCATGTGCTGCAGAAGAAAGAAACAGTTGTTTCTTACTTTGTCTAATTAATACAAAAATGTGTTCAGAAACCCTTTCTTTTTGCATTGTTTATATTCGACTGATACTCGACTGACCTATAATGCTCTATAGAGGACTTCTGATGTAGTTGCATATTTACAAATTAGGTCAGCAGTTTTAACTTTGCGATCACATGTTATGTAATGACATATGATATATATATTTTTTAAGAGATATGCCAATTATTGAAATAGCCACTGAAAGGTCTCCTGTGGATAAATCGTGTTGCCGATATCTGTAGAACAACCCATTCCTGCAACAAAGAGTGTTTTTCTTACCTTTTCAAAAGTTGCCAGCAGTATGTGAGAGTGGCCCAAATGTTCTGTAAAGATAAAACATGACAAACGGGTCGTCGCTTAAACTTCTGCAGGTCTACTTTCACATCGGACCATCGGTGTGATAAACTCACCTTCCCCCTCGTCGACGACAGCCTGGACCACCATCGGGAAAACCTCTTTGTCCACGTCGAACAGCAGCTGCGGAGAGAAAGCAGATTTCTATCTGCCCTGATTTCCCAGCACAGCTCAGCCTCGGGCATGTTTTTCATTATTCAGCCGACCGGGGCAAGCTGCTTACCTCCTCGTCAGCCCACTCGCTCAGGTTGACGGTGTGTGAAGGCAGACAGAACTGCTGGCCCACGCCCCTCTTGAAATGCACAGTCTCCGACTGCAGCGAGCCGTCCTGGGGCAGGTAACTGCAGGAAAAGCACAGGTACCATCAATCAACGCACAAAATACATCATGATAAATCAGCCACCTCGTCTGTGTCAGGAAGTCGCTGCTGCAGTTTGACATGTGGACGATTCACTTGTTGATTACAAATGCAACACATGACATGTTAGGTTCTGTGTGTTTCCTGTTTTATGTTGAAGTCCCTGTCTCGTTTCCTGTTTCCCTGCTCGTCCCTCCCTGTGCTTGTCGGTTTCTTCCCTGATTGTTCCCTGATTGTTTCCACCTGTGTCTCGTTCCCCTGTGTATTTAATCTATGTCTTTCTGTTTGTCCGGTGTCGGATCGTTTTGGTTCCTGTGTGGAAAATAAACCCGAAAATAAACTTGTTTGAGAAAACTCTTTGCGTTTGGGTCCTCTTCACCACGATCCCTAACATAACAGGTGGGAATTTATATTTGAATGTGGTTGTTACAAGCGTTGAATACATTTTCTTTACGTATTTAAAGATGTAATGTGAAGCGGACGAAAGTCATCGTCTGCTTGCATGTCTGAACCGAAATAGAATAACAGACAGACCTTCATGTAACAAATGCTGATATATAAAGTAAGATATGCATAATATATGTAGGACCAAGTTGGCATAACGTAAGAGTACTTGCATGAATATTTAAAGCAATGTTTTTGCTTCAATGTTTTTCTCTTCTATACTAGCCTCTTTCTATGTTCAGATGTCCCTATTTTGATTTTTTAGCAATACAAGGATTCCATATCATTCCGAATCTGATACCTCAACTTTGGGTTTCTGCTGATACCGATTCAGGCTAAAAAGGTCTGAAAAGCTCAATTCTGTCTAACTCCATCCCCCCAGAGGTGCTCTATTTGTACTTGTAGTCTTTAACCCCAATCGCCACTGAAGTAATTAGTCCCACTTTTGGGGAAGCAGTGTTGAAGTAAGTACCTTTCAGGGTTGTGCTCAGGGATGCACCTGCTGTCGACAAACTCTTTGTGACATTAAGCCAAAATAAACGGCACATTTTCAACATCTGATAAAAAGTAATTGAAAAATATAGATGTGGACCATAAAGATTGGATTTTGGCAAATATTTTGACATACATCCAGTGTTATCTGTTCACCGTGTTTCCACTTACACTGGCACTCCGTTATGAAACTCCTCTATGGCCTGGTAGTAGATGGTTATGGCCACCTGAGTGTCGGCGTCGAAGGTAAACTCTACATTGTAGCAGGCCCTGTTCTTCCCGGCCTCCTCGTCGCCCGGCAGCTTCAGGTCCTCGCTGCACCTACGAGTCGAGAACAGAAAACAGAGCAGGATCAAAATAGATTTCCTCTGAGTAAATGGGTTTGAGTCATGGGGAGTGTGCATTTATAAAACAGCCGTGAAATCCAATTATATTTACGGTCTCAATAATGATACAGAAATGATCTGCAAGAGATGGAGTTATTTATTGTTTGAGGTTTTCCTTAACATGCATTTGTTTTGATACTTGTATTGTTTGTTATAGCATTCATTTTGTATATGTGTGTGTTTGTGCTGTTTTCAGGGATAAGGGACATTTTGTGCTTTCATTTTTGCCTTGAATTTTGTAATTGGATGTCATGTTGTGATGCTAAATCGCGTTTTATTCCATATTTTGTGCCAAAAGAAAGTACATGTAAATTACAAGCAAACATATGAATGACATGACATTATCCCTTTAATTAGCTGTTGAGACGTGTTGTCTAAAAATAGCTCAGTGCACATGAAGTGCAGTAGTGGTGTGATGAAGGGGTGACCTGTATGTTTCGGTTGACGGAGGTGCGTACCGTACAAGCCGCAGCGTGTCCTTACGGATGTTTATAAGGCTTCGTAACGTCTTAACTGGTTCCTGAGGTGGAGGTGCTGCGTAGGGGAACTGAAAACAAAAATATGATAAATGACAGATGTAAAATACATGTTATGAGACCGAAGCGTAGTGGCATTCATCTTCCCTCAAACCGCCCCGACATTCTTCCCTTAACCACAGGGGATTCAGGGTTATCCAATGACAGCGGCTGCTCCTGGTTTAACCGTAGCACAAGTGTTTCGGTTGGTCAGCACTAGAAAGATCCGGGCTGATAAGTGCTGAGCCAGAGCAAAAAATCTGCCCAGATTGTGTCTTTCCAAAGACAAGGCCGACACCTCAGACAGTGCTTAGGCCCATTTTTGCACACGCAGGCACCACTGGAGGTTAAAACAGTTCAGAGTCAAGCAGTCTTTACTTTAATGACCAGATGAAGTGAAGATTGCTGTATCAGATAACAAATAAGGACGTGAAAATACCCTCTTTTCACTATTTTCTCTTTTGGCCCATCTAATCTTTAGCGAATTAAAAAAAACAATAATAAAAACCTTGCTGTTACATCGCCACATACCCTTCAAGTTTGACCCAATATGTGGTTCATTTCTCAGCACAGCGTTTAAAGCTGGAAGTTGCTGACTGAGCGTAAGAGGAGACCTGAGGTGGTTTGATGATCACTGGGGGAGAAACATGCAGGATGTGGTCATACCCCCCTCCCCCCTCCTCCAGTACAAGGCCTCATGTGTGTGTGTGTGTGTGTGTGTGTGTGTGTGTGTGTGTGTGTGTGTGTGTGAATGTAAGTGTGCTTGTGTGGCTCTGAATGGCACCATATTCAGTCCTATTACACATCTGGGAGCAGCGGGAGTCGCGCCTGTAAACTGCATAAACAAACACATGGAGTAAGATGCTGAAAAGGACCATTCATCATTAGGCAACTCACAGGAAACACTGTGGGTCACGAGAGCAACGGGTTCTTCACACATGCTTAGACTTTTTTTGTAAAGCTTACACGGTTCTCCTTTTGTTTTTTGAGAAACATATATTTCCCAAATATTTTTTTGTTTTACTTCCCAGTACATTGAATTAATTGGAAAAGTAGTAGCTTTTGTGGCAGTAAAGGACGTGATGTACAGTATCTTATGCCTGGGTACACTTCTGTCTTCCCATTGGCTCACACACCTGGAGTCTCCAGATGTGAGTTAGTTATTGCAATTCCTCCTTAAAGGAAGAAATCCATCCATTCCACTGAAACTCCAACATGTCAACCTCAACATTTTTGAGAGTGGTTTTGTTCTCTGGGGTCCATGAACGTATTCTAAAAATTCCACAGCAATCCAACCAATGGCTGTTGGGATATTTCAGTCCAGACTAAAGTGGTGGATGACCAAAAAAGAGTTTCTGAAAACCCCTAAATATAGCCCCGGCCATTTTCATATTTGTAGAGCGGTGCAGGAGACCGAGAAGGAAAAAACTGCAGCCAGTTTTATTATTTCGCAGCACCATCTGCTTAGAAACCACCGAACATTATATTACGCCGATAGAGCTCCAGACACACACATGCACACAAACACACACAAATCGCCAGCTGGATTCTGTGCCCACAGGAGGATTATAAACACCCACATAATCGGGAGAAAAACTGCACTCCTAATTTTAGGCCCGGTCTAGATCGAGACAGCAACGAAACTAAGATTAGAATACACGGCCTGTTCATATTAAAAACTTGAACTCCCTCCAAGCCTTTCCGTCTGTGACAAATCATCTCTTTCCTCTCCGTACTTCAGCTTCTTTGGATTCACAGCTTGTGACCTTCAGGTTCACGATTAGGTTGAATGAAGCCTCTGGAGGAACCGCCGCTTATCAGCCTCTCTGAGCGAGGGAGCGAGTCGAGCGCCATTTCCCTTATTAATTAGTTTGACAGGATGAGACGCGAAAATACATTTTAATCGGTGACAGTCAGAAAGCCTGTTAAATGCCACTGCAGAAGTCACGGCTGTTGCAATGCATCAACTATTGTTAAGTGATGAAGAGAGAGCTTCAGCTTTTGATCGTTCAACCAATGACTCAATTGACAAAGAAAAAAAATGTAATTGACGTTATCTGTCAAGCCAAATCGCAAAAAAAGGTGCTGCATTGTTTTTCTCAAATGTGAGAATTTGCATCATTTATATAATTGGTAATTAAATATCTTCGCTGTTGGACTGCTTGTCAAACAAAAAACAGCTAATTCTGAAGCCATCACCCTCTATGGATGTGTCTCTGTTTTCTGACACAATATCCCATAAGAATGGCTAAGTGATCAATAATGAAAATACTTAGTTTGCAGGTTGAGAACCTCTCTTTATTATTCCCCTCTTTATACTTTTCTAATCTTCATAGAATTGTTTTAATTCCTAATATTGGAAAAAGATCAGCATGTGTGTGAAATATTCTTTAAAAAGCTCAGGTGGTGTGATGGGGTCGAGAGCTCCAGAGCAGGCCGCTCCGTTAAACTTGTGCTGAGTTGTTTGAGTTTTTAACCATCAACCCCGCTCTCAGTGAGTGAACACCTACCGCCACAGGTCTGGTCCCCAGGAAGTTAAGGTCTGTGTTTTCCCCGAACAGGTAACCCTCCGGATGGGTGGAGTCAAACTTCTCTCCTCCCATGATGAAATGGCTGGCGAAGTAACTGCCTGCACACAGAGAAAAGACTCACTTTTAAACACACATAACACAAAGAAAACATCACATCTCCTGAAAAACTGTTCAAGTTCAAGTTATTGAATTGTTATGAAACGTGATGGTTATGCTTTCCAAGAAGCATTGTTTGTTAACTTCATATCATGAGCCATGAAAGACGTATTTTCTTCCTTGAACAAATCGTATTTATGCCTCAAATTTTTAAAGAAGGCAGATCTCTGCACTCACAGTTTAATCTAGTAAATATTTACAAGTTTTTTTTTTACTATTCAAATAGTGAAGCAAAAAGCTAAATGTCACAGTCTTATTAGTAGGCTCCATTTTCATGGGAAAGTTGAATAAATAAATGCTGATGTTAATTACAATTTTAGGGTCCAATAACAGAAATAAATTAGCTTTTTGCCACCATTCTAGTTTTAGTTGCACATTCTACCCATGTAACCAACATTAATAATATTCCCCCTAAATATTTGAACCCTTTGGCTGGCACCATTATCTGCAAATCCTCTCGTGCAAGTGGCAGGTAAAACTACAAATTACTTTTGTGATTTCAAGAAGACAACCCAACCTGAAAAAGGTTTATGTGGGTGCAAACTGAAGTCAGGTTGTTATTAGGTGTTCAGCAGCGTGTCCACCTGTTTACCGAGACTGAGCATCACCGACCACAACACTAAATAGACGTTGTGCCATCTAATCACAGGGTTTACTCATATGATAAGACTATAATGGTGGTTGGGAGTCTTTAAATACATGCTGGACAGGCAGGTGTATCTGCTGGAAGGACATCTAGTCTGGCAACAAGATGAAATGTTGCTGTGAAATTAAAGCCATTCACACTGGAGAAAAATAGATCACAAACTAAAAAAAGCCCAGATGATGACGCTCTCCGTCACTCTCTCTTTTTATCACCTTATTATTATTTACAGCAGGTGGAAGAGGCTGAGGCTTTGTCACCAGATCCCAGAAACAGGAACTGGGTCTGACAGATCGGTTTCACCGGCAGCCATCGTCACCTCCATTCTTCCCTTCCCACCACCACAGGCTCCCACCAGGATCAGTATGTCACAGATTCACACAGCCTGTGACAAATTCATCTAATTTATGTTCATAGGGGCACTAATAGAAGCCACAACTCAACAGTTTTTCTTCCCTTCCATCTTTTCTCGAGTATATAATATCACCATCGATCTAAGATATTATCATGGTATCAGAAAATAGCCTAATAAAACTCTACTTTGGTTGCAGGCCTCATTTTGTGAGAGATTTTCATTTACTTTATGTCTTTGCTTACAATAGAAATGAAAAGCAATCGCATTACTTCTTCACAATATGATTTTGTGATGGCAATATTGGATTACAAGGGGGAGAGCTTAACATGGTGATGCAATCAGAAAATGTCAGCATGGAGGTCCAAAGGACAGTTTTGGAGTCGGGTCACCTGGGTAAGCTTCGGTTGAGTAAGCGTCGGTTGATACGTGTGCCAATACCTGAAGTTAATATCAACATGAACTTTGAAGGTATTTCTAAAAATATGCATCAGTGTTTATAAGGTGTGAACACTAATAATACACTATATCAATTTAGCAAACTTTTGAATAGAAAAGCACCGACCAAATTATGAGTAAACAATGGGTTCTTGGTGGGTTTTGACGAGCGGAAACAAGTGAGTTAATCAACAGAAAATTACATTATTTTAATGCAAAAGCAACCAAATGTTTCTGGTTCCAAATGTGAATTACTACTGGTTCTCTTAAATTTTGAGGATAGACTGAATATCTCTCGGTTTTGGACTGTTGTTCAGACCAAACAATCTGGTGACGTCACTCTGTGTTCTGGGAAGATATAGTGGGCATATTTTCTCAAGTTTTATTGACAAACAATTATTCAATTAACCAGGAAAACTTTAACTACAACATCAATCGATAATGATGCCATTCGATGTAGGTGGGAAAGGGATATGTTGCATAATTGCATTTAAATTTGTACTGAATTAGCTATATTAATTTGAGGAATTTGATCTTTGAGTCACATAGCACGGAATTGTTTTTTTAATTAATTTACAAAGCACTAATGACAAAAAAAAAAAAAAATTATATCTTCTGAAATCTCTCTCTCTGTTCATTATCATAATAAAGTCAACATTGTGGGCTTTGGGCCAGCTCTTTGAAGACATCAACATCGACTCTGGGAAATGTCAACACATTTTCACTAATTTGTACATCTTATTTGATTTAAAAAATCCACAAACTAAAGGGGAAATTTTGGTTAGTCCTATTTTCAACAACAACAACAAAATGTACACTAAACCCACTATACTTTTCCACCGCTAACGATCATGTTGGTCTTATCGTTTTTATCCCTCTAGGCTCCATCATTACTTATTTATTTCACAGACAGATTGAGGCATATGCCATCAACACAAGCTCCCTGCAAGATGCTCACAGATGCAAAAAGATGAGAGCCGATCCCAGTTATATATCTGACACTGCAAATAGATGTAAATGAAAGAGTTTCTTGTAAAAGTAGCATTCACATAAATGAATAAGTACATATGTCCCTGTGTTGTTGTCAATGTCTCTCCATTGATAATTCAACAATGCTGCAGTGCCAGAAGTACATTATAATACATGATCCAATGTGATTAATATATATGAAGTAAAGGCAATGTGCAATATAAAGCTGTTACGGGGAAATATGAGACGAAAGGCAGCACATGAGAAATCAGGCACTGTTCTCTCCACAGGTCGCTCCTCCAGGTTAGAGGCTCAAATGCCCCGAAGGCCTGCAACTCCGAGGAAAGGAGGTGATGGTGGGTTTTCATGGTGATGTCTACTTCGCACATACATTGAAAAGCACATAATAAATCATCTGCATTGAGGGTTGAAAGCATTTATCAGTCAGTCTGACCTTACCAGATTTCGGGGGATAACGGTACACCGAGCTGGACGGAATGTCCACTTCTTCCACGCCTATGTTTTGTCTGCTTGTTAAAGCTCCCATTTCCAGTTACATATAAAGTCCCCGCGGATTAACGGGCATAACACGTCAGGGTCGCTTTGTTCTCGGTGAATCTTTAGTCTCTTTTATTCCCTCGCATCTAACGTTAATCCAGTTCCGGTTGCCCTGTCCATTTTCTGTCGGGTCCGAGCCCCGCCGTGAATGTGACCGTCCTGGGTGGATTAGTGGTTGTTCTCCGGCTGCTTATCCAACCTCTACCACCCCCACCCACCCCCTCCCTGCGTACACCCCCCACCACTGGTCAACGGCTCGTTTGTGAGGCAGAAAGAAACAGCCGTTGTAGTCCCTTTAACGGAGGAGAAGGCGCTCTCATGGTGGGCGACAGTGGCACAAAATGAGCGAGGAAAAACAAAAAGAGTGTGTGTGGCTCAAAACGGACGTCTACCCGTCGACATCGCCCGGCCCGCTGGATGCCGATCACACATCCCCGGCGCTGTACTGGTTGTTGGAGCCTGTCAAAGAGGTCTGAGGCTCCCCATGACGTCAGACAGGCACAAATCCGGACCGTTTTTTTTTTGCGCAGTCCTCCCCTCTCTCTCTCGCTCTCTCTCTCTCTCTCTCTTTCCCCGGTAGCAGTTAGTGCCGGCCCGTTTTGGAACGTGACCTTCCGATGCCAAACGTGCGAGTGGCGCTGACTGCAGTGCAGAGGAGCAAAGAACTACATTACCCAACGGACGGGGAGGCTCGCGAGTAAAAAAAAAAAGTCATACGATATTTGCCCCAACAACAGGAAATACTTTCCCGTTTGATATAAAGAGTAGAGTTACAGAAGTTGTACAATTACTCGGGATTCACAGCAACAATCCCAGTCGTTGATACACTAGAACACCAATTGTTAACCGGGATTTAGAACAACTGCCCATTCCAATGTAGCCGTACCACGTGACTCCTCACCGGAAGGGGGCAGTGTAGCGGTTAAAGCGACCGTTGAGTAGCCAATCAGAGCAGGCCAACACGAGCGCAGAGAAAGAGGGAAAGAAGCTTTATTGCCGCCATTTCGCGTGAGACGACGGTAGAGGCGACGACCATTGCGAAACAATAGAATCCGCCATAATTTCAACCGAATAAACCCATTCGAGATTTTAATTAGCTTGAGGTAACCGTTCAACCCAACGGTCGGGCTCAACGGGGTTTGACTTCGCCTAGTCTGCTGCGAACATGAGCTACGGAAGGGCGCCGCCAGACGTGGAGGGGATGACCTCCCTGAAAGTGGACAACCTGACTTACCGAACTTCTCCGGAGACTCTGCGCCGAGTTTTCGAGAAGTACGGCCGTGTTGGAGACGTGTACATCCCCCGGGACAGGTACACCAAGGAGAGCCGCGGGTTCGCCTTCGTGCGGTTTCACGACAAGCGCGACGCCGAGGACGCGATGGACGCCATGGACGGCGCGCTGCTCGACGGCCGCGAGCTTCGCGTGCAGATGGCCCGCTACGGGAGACCCCCAGACTCCATGTACAGCCGTAAAGGAGCTCCTCCGCGCAGGTCCGGGGGAGGCTACGGCGGACGCAGAAGCAGGAGGTAAATGCCTCAATATGTCTTACAACAGTATAGTTAACATGCTTTTGCACCTTGTTTTGCATAGACTACTGTGTTGATATAATACACTAGGATTGCAAATATTATTCTAGTACTGATTTATTTGTTTTATCAATTAATATGGTATTCGGATTGTTCGTAAGCAATGGTTATTAATGCAGTAGTCTTTACCTTGGCATTAGAGATGCCTCTTTCTGAGAAGCTTTTAACTTCATTCACATAATTTATTATATACTTTTTGATTACATTCGCCGGTTTCCATCCTTTTTAAGTAGATGCGCTCTTGTTTAATTAAAGTGCTTCTCTCCACCCACAGCCGTTCAGGCAGCCCTCGTCGCCGCAGACGGAGTCGCAGCCGCTCCAGGAGCCGATCCAGGAGCCGCCACCACTACAGCCGCTCCAGGTCTCACTCCGATTCCAGGTCTAAGTCTAAATCCAAGTCCAGGACTCCCAGACGAAGCAAGACAAAGTCTCCCTCCAGGTCTCGGTCCTCCAAGTCCAAGTCAAGAAGTCGAACCCCACCTTCCAACAGAGGGTCCAAATCCAGGTCTCGCTCCAAATCCAAGAGCAGGCCTAAATCTCCAGAAGACAACGGAGCAGAGACATAATCCAGACCTGGACACAACATGACGGTATTCAGGGGAAAGGGGGGGATTTCATTATTTGCTTCAAATATTGGTTCCAAGGTGGCTTTCTGTCATCACTTGGGTTGGTATTCTGCACACCTGGTGCTACATTAGTCATTTGCACACCAGCAACCAAGTCTGCAGAATCCTGAATATTTGTAGACGTTAAAAAAAACGTTGCGGCTGATGTCCTTGTTCTGTTTGTGCTTTAGTTTGCTTGTATGTTCAACCAATCTACAGCACACACAGACCGTGGGAGATTTGGGTATCATTTTGACCTGCTGTATAATAGGTTTCAAAACGGGGAGTGTACGGGAGGGACGTGGGTGCACTCAAAACGTTCACCTAAATGTGGAATTCTTTCCTCCAAGCTGCGGAGTCCCGTTTGCAAAGAGGAGGAGGAGGAGGAGGAGGAGAAGGAGGAGATGATGGGGGTGTGGCAGTGTGAGAGCAGTTAGTGTGTGACCCGCCCATGTGACCTGCCTGTTCCTGAGAGCGATGGCAGTTGCTAGGAACAGGTCACCGAGGCAATGGTGTTTGCTATGGAGCAGGTCGTCAATGGCGGTGGTTCGGGCTGTCAGTTGGTGTATGAGCTGGTGTGGTGAGGGTACGTTTGCGGGGATCACAGGCACTGAGCACTGTTCCCCACCAGTGCCTGTGGGCTCCTCCACCTCTCAAAGGGAACGGACCCCGAGGTTTGTTTTTCAAATTTGCCCGAGTGTAAGAGTCTTGAGAGAGCTAGTCTCTTGGGGAGAGGAATAGGAGGGGAGGAAAGGTGTGTAAACAATGTGAAAATTAATAGAAATGTTTGGTATAATTCATGAAGATGGTGCCCAGATAACAAAAATGCAGTTTGATAAATGTTGTCAAGGGGCTAGGGGAAGTTATCAGACCAGTACGGTATTTAAATATCCAGGTCAGCTACTGGAGTTAAGGAGATTTTTATGCCGTCAGTTTTTGTTCCTCCTTAACTCTTTTGTGTGTTTTTTCCCAGATCTCCGATGATTGAGCCTTTTGAGGACGTCAGGAAGAGTCTCACATTGAGCGGACTCCACTATTACCACTGAATGCAGACTGAAAGGTCATTGGAGCTTGGACTGAAATGTTTTAAATTTGACCCAATTTACACAAACAACATTCTGTAACTTTGATGTAATCATTGTTTGTTGAGCCTTTTGAAAGGGATTTGTAAGAACGTTTTTCTCATTTTAATTTCTATTATTTTGATGACACTTGTACTTCTTTTTTTTTTTATATAGATTTCATTGAAGGAAATCCCTTGTTTAACACTCTTTCTAGATGCTCATGAAAGAGTTTTATTTGCAGGGTGTCCTGCTGGATGTTCAAAGCCTTTACAGCTATGTTATACCACTCTGACTTACTGTAAAGGCAACATATTAAAGTATCACTGTGCCACTTCATTTGTGATTTGCTAATCCAGCAGCATACATTTTCTTTTCTGTAAAATCTATTTTCTGTCTGGTTTTAAGTTGCTTTCCTATGACTCTAACCCTCTTTCTTGTGTATCTTTTGTGCACTAGGCGCAGTTGTGTAGCAGTTGAGTAATGCTGGTTAGCTGTTAAGATGCGGTGCAGTGCGGTGGTGACATGGTGTGGCGTGTTGCGGTGCTGAGTGCCCGGCGCTGTTCCGGGGCTCGACCCTCCGCTGCCGTTTGCCGGTTTGTAAGCTCACAGGTGTGGCAGATCGTCCATCCCCTCCTGTCTCGTGACCTCTCCCTCCCTCCATGTGCTGTTCAGATTTTTTCCTCTTCTTTTTTCCCTCTTCCCACTGTAAGAACTGGTTCTGCTCTGCTCGCCATTTTCATATTTGTTTTCTCATTGTTTCCAGTGTGACTCCTAGTGAAGGGTTTAACGGGCAGTTCTTTCTGCTTGATGAATATCTGTTGTGTATTTCATTCCCCTGTGAACCTCTCAAATGACTTGTAATTGCTTCAGGTGGATACTAATAAACATATTTGTTGTTCATAAATTGTAGATTGGAATTTTGTTCTGTTGTCTTGAGACTATTTGTCTCTACGGTGATATGAATTATTTGCCAAAAAGAAATTGTGCGTTATCTCAGGGTTTTTTGTGGTAATTTCTCTGGTTTGTTTGGTAATTGTCTATATGCAGTCCATTAAGAAGGACATTCAGGGGAGTGAATTATATTTTAGTTTGTGGGCGATTCAAAAGTTTGTAAATGTAATATTTATATTGATATATTTTTTGAAAAATCAATAGGTGCAGAAAATATATGGGTGAATTACACACCTGTTAACTTATACATTATTGATCGCTTTGATTTAAGACCCTTGTATATGTAATGCATGTAACACAGCCACATACTCTGGATAACACCAGTTAGGCGTTAAATCCCATCATCTCTAGCCTGATTAACCTACATTGTGGAGAAAGAAAATTAGCATTGAATTGTAGCTATGACGTTTGAGACATTGTGTGTCCAATAGTTGAAATAACATGTTACTTCTAATGGAAGAAGAAATGGGATCTGGATCTTCATCAAAGCTGATTATGCAAAAAAAGAAAACACACCCTTGTTTAATTAAATGCACACTAATTGGATACTAAACATTCAGAGATGGAAATGTTTAAACTACTGTGATTTTTTTTCAAGCAGTGTCCTTCAAGAGAAGATGTGAATATTGATTTGAGGGATGTCGTCACACATTTCCACAAAGAGTCAGATTCGTGATTCAGCCACTGAAACATTAAGATATTTCTCTGATTGATTTAAACTCTTCCGTTGCAACATTGGTGATATTATACATACATTAATGTGTCTGAATACTCTGAGCTGAAAAGGTACATCACTGTGTTTTGCAGGTTGTATCAGATAAACAAGTAAATGTATATTTGTTAATAATATTCTGATAAAGAAAAGTTAGAGACCAGGCAGTAAAACTCAAAGTTCTTTAGAGATACAACATTATCTAATATGACCTATCAGTATTAATGTGGGTCACTGCATTAACTGTTTACATTACATGTTTAATGCTACTATTGGAGATATATGTATCAATTATGTATCAGATATATGTATCAGGTCCATCGTACAAGGAATCACCTTTTTTGGTGACAATAAACTGAATGAAAATACTACAAATATATATAAATATGTATTTGTTTAAAAGGAAATAGCTATAGGACAGGCTATTGGAATCAAATGAACTGGAGTGTGCACAATACGCTGAAGACTAAATGGACTACCTCTCAGGTGTTATGGTGCGCATTAAATCCCCGGTGCAGACCGATTGGGAGGTGCGACCTGAGAGAAAACACACCTGTCACTCGTTCACCGGTCGTAACCCCGACTCGACTCCCTCCCCAGTCTGTACCTGCAGTCCACGGGTCCTGTCACAAAGCATTCCCGTCTCCCGGGAACTCTCCTCTGATGGGATTACCGGCAGAAGTAAAGAGCCGAGCACGTTGCACCGCGCCGAGCCAGAGGATGTGACGTCATGCTCGGAGAGGCGATTGTCCGCCGCCACATCCCGTAACTGCTGCTCGTTAACGGCGATGTTCGCGCAGGATTAACCCAAGCAGCGGGGCGGCCATCTGTGAGTGAATGCGGCCGGCTCGAGCGGGCAGCAAGCGGGACAGAGACGTCCACAACGCGGGCAGCCCCGAGCAGCAATGGATGTGACGTTTGTCCTGTCGGCTGTTATCTTCACGCTCCTCGCCATCGTAGTGGCGACGTCGCTGTTCAGCGGCTCCTCGCCTGCAGCGGACTTTGCAAGTTATTTCGGACGCGTGGCAGCCGGAGGGTCGGATCAGCCCGAGCCGAGGCACAACGGGCACCTCCCGGACAGCCAGAAGAAGAAACAGCCGCAGAGGGCAGAGGACGACTGGTGTGAGGTCAGCGGGAGCGCCCACGACCACTGGGATGTAGTGAAATCTGTGAATGCAGTAAGTGGGGCTGTCGTCGGCCAGTCATGGGCGAGCCCAGGTTGTTTGTCTCGCTAATCTGATTTACTGACTTCCCCTGCCACTACAGACAAAGTCCAGTCCAGTGAGAGCTAGAGGAAGCACTCAAATCCTTTAATTTAACTTAAATAAGCAATACTTTTAAAAGTAAATTAAGTCTTATATATCGGTTTAGTGTAAAGTAATCACAAATAATAAAAAGGGGAAATTACAAAACATTGAAAGATATTTAATTGGATGGACAATCTGATCGTGCAAATTAAAGTATGATACATTTAGTAAAAAGTACATTATTTGGCGAGCTTATAAATACAAAAAAATACTAAAGTTAAGTAGCCTATATTTACCTCTAAGTAAGGTTAGAAGAAGAATTCAGATCCTTAGAAATACCACAAGTAAAAGTCCTGCAGTAAGCGATATTATCAGACACGTACTGCTTATTGCTTCATTATATTATTACTGATGCATTAACATGTAAGCAGCATGTAATACTGTAGTATAGGTCCAGAACAAGCTGGGAGATAGTGTAATCTGTAATATTGTTTTATATTGTATTAGCTGATCATACATTGTAGGAGCAGAACTGCAACAATTATTACATCCATTCAAAAATGGATGGACAGGAAAATAGTAGTAGTTTTTAAGTATCTTTTGCCTTTTTGGTATTTACCTACTCTTATTTAGCGGTAACATTATTTGGATTTTGGGCTGTGGATTATGGAGGACTAAAAATGACTTAAGTATAAATAAATAAATAAATGAATAAATATAGGAAAAAATAAATAAATGCTTAAATAAATGTATAAATAAATGTATAAATGCTTAAATAAATGTATAAATAAATGTATGAATAAATAAATACAGGAATGAATTAATATAAGTTATAAATCAACAGGACATCATTAAATAAATATATTTCTACATTTCTGTATTTCTTCATTTATTTATTTCTCTATTTATGTGTCCACACGTATTTCTTCATTTATTTATGTGTGACATTTACGTGTCCGTATATGCAAATGAGCTAGGCAGTCCGAACGCTCCAATCAGCACCTCTGAGAGCAAAGATTGAAAAGATAACCTGACACATGCACCAAGTTTAGGCCAAGTCTGCATCAGGTTAGGTGAGGAATACAGGTAACATAATGCGCTATTTGTTTGTATCTAAATATAGGCGCATTGAATCTAGGCCTGGCTGCAAGAACGTGCACATTTAAAAAAAAAATATATATATATATATTGCTCATTTCCTAAAGGGAAAACCTGTGAAAGACTAATGATTTGATGCTGCTGATGTGACCCCTTAACTCTCTGGCAGGGCGAGGCATATCCTAAACCTCATGCTGAAGAACTGGCAGCACCAGTTGAGCACTTTGTATCCAGCCTGTCCGTCCCCAGGCCCGGATCCAGGCACACAAACTTAGAGGCGGACTCGCTGTCCGAGGCCTCGTTGGGGATGACCCCTCGGTCATTCATCGGGCTTTCTGATAAGGAGCTCCTAAAGTGTGCTTTCTTACACCCGCAGACGGAAGGAGCCACAGAGAGCCCGGAGATCAACGGTGAGCACTTTAACCCACTTTGAGAAAAATTGTGCTTAAAGTTAAGCGAAATCTAAACCTTTAATTTAAAGGTTTGGATTTCTCATCAGAGTCTTCTGTTTCATCAGATAAAGTGGAATCGAATGCAGACGATTCCTTGAAGTACGTTCCTGGAAAGGCGCGAACCCACCACTTGCAAATGATGATGTCCACAGACGAGCTGGAGGAGGAGCGGAGGTCAGTGAAAACTACAAATATGGGTGCCACTTTCTGATAATTCACCCTGAATAAAGAGTGTGTAAGCCATTAATAAGAACTATTAAATATAACTTAATAAATATTACTTAATAAAGCTTTTGAAAGGGTGCCTTGTGAAAATGTGCCCAAATATGTCACATACAGTAAATTCCCATTTACTCGTGGTTATCTGCTTTATATTTCTTGTAAGCCTGAAAACAAAGGATAAATGATGTGTTAAAGTATGAGTCATTCTCACCCGTTTATCTCAAGGGAGTCACTTTCTGGCCATTGTATGAAAACTACTCTCAAGTCATTTTGCCTTCTCAGTTTTGAGCTCAGCAGTGATTTTGGCCTCATCAGCTCTTTTTTCCCCAAGTGGCCACAAAGCGACTGATACACATCCGTATATTCCTGCCTCCTGCGGCCCATCCGTATCTACCTGCCTCCTGCGGCCCATCCGTATCTACCTGCCTCCTGCGGCCCCATTATTACACATTAGACGTGTGATTCTCAGGTGTCGCAGCAGGTGTTGATTGTGTCTCCTGTGACCTCTGACAGAAGAGTGTTAGTTAATCCTCTCAGGAGTCCTCTGTTCAGCCACAAGGAGGAGTCAACGTAACGCCACACTGGGACTCTGAGCCAGTTGCTCACAAAACTATTCAGTCACACTGGAAGAGAGAGGACATCTTGAGATCATGCTTTGACATGAGAGATGCATGGAGATAAAAATAACACTTTCCCCAAACATCAGATTATGGCTCGTCATGTGGCCATCTTTTTCCTCATTCCCTGTTGTTGATACTTGTCAAATAAGATATTGATCACCAGAGAGAAAATCTGGTTGTTTCAACAACACAAACAATACATTCAGATAAATAAAGATAAATAAATACAAAGAGGTAAATCAAACAAAAATTGATAGAGAGGGACAAAATGAAAAGGCAAAAAGGGCAGTTGTGTAACGTATAATGTGAATAGTGTTAGTCTGTATTAATATGTATGTCTAATATAAATATAATGTAATAAATCAGTATAAATTATTACCTATTATAGTATAATATTATTTATTTTTAATTCGGGGAAAAAGGGGAAGAAACCTTTAGGAGTGCAACAGAGGAGGCCACAAGGACTCTGGGGAAGAAGGCCGGAGCACAAGTTGAACTGGATCTTTTGGGTGTTACTCCTGAAGAGGAATGCCACCAGTACAGTTCCTTGTGGGGTGCAGATGTGTTTTATTTTATTTATTACAGTCTTTGAGGCACCGTCCTCCACCCTGACACAGCTCTTGGATGCTGGGCTGGTTGGTGTTAAAAGCCCTGAAGAAGTACAATAACGTGACTCACAGAGCTTCCTGAGTCAGGAACTCCTTCTGAGACTAAACTCTGTGGTGTTGGATCCACCCTCTGATGGCCTCCTTTAACCCAGGGGTGCTACTGAAGGACTACACAAGTACAAGAAATACTTAGTTACATTGTGACATTATATTTTAGAATATAATTTGACGGAAAGCGTGTTTCCCAAAATGTCGAGCTATTCTTTTAAATTCTCTATCATGTGTTTATTTGGTTCATCCACCTTTTACATAAAATAATATGTACCTGCTTAGTTTATCTTTTGACATTTGTGAACAAACCTGTATTTCTTTACATTTGGAAAAGCTTAATATTTAATATTTAGAGGAGCTCATTTATCTCAATTAGTATGGACACCAGAGAAGCTTTGGGACTTTGATACCATATATTTACAAGGCCAATGTTATTTATATATACTTTTACTTGTATACATCTATATCTTTCATCCCTGTTTTTTATATTTTATATTTTATTCTTGTGTGTTTAGTTTATTTATTTATTGCTGCGACTGTGATGACAAATTTCCCTTCGGGGATTAATAAAGTATCTATCTATCTATCTATCTATCTATCTATCTATCTATCTATCTATCTATCTATCTATCTATCTATCTATCTATTTGCTATCTGAATTTATATGATGAACGTTGTTGATCAAATTTGTGCTAAATCATTTTTGTGTAGGTTCTTCCACGACTTAAACATTCTTTGATATACTTGTCTTGCCAGGGTGCAACGTGAGCAGCTGGCCGCCATCTTCCAGCTGCTGAAGGACAACCAGGAGACGTTTGGTCATGTGTCTGATGGAGATATGGAGGACCAGCTCAGACTCTACTCCATCTGAGACTCAACTTTGTGCTTTTGGATTCACCCTCTAACGACGCTCTTGTAACCTACTGAAAGACTAAGAGCACCAAATGCTTGAATAAACGTATTCACAGTATTCAAAGACAGATCTACTATCGACCCAACAACCCTTAACGTGTGTGTTTGAGTAGCATGTACTTTGTTTAAATTGTGTTTTTTGCTTTTTTAGTCCACCTGTCTCGTGAAGACGAAAACCCAAAGCAGCTGGATATTTTGCATCATAGACCATGATTTTCTAGCTATATGTAAATAAAGTAGGTCAGGGGTGTCAAACTAATTTTCACAGTGAGCTAAATCAGCATTATGGCTGCCCTCCAAGGAACGGTTATACTGCAACACTATAAATGTATATAATGTATAATCGTAACTACTCCCGAGCATATTGTTAAATAACTGTCTTTGCATTTGATTATTGTTTATTTGAGTGTAAACATATTGTACATGCATTTATATAAATGTAAAATATATATATGCAAATGTCTCTAATATTATAAAATATATCCATTTAATTTTATTATATTTCACTGATTCTTGAGATAAGGGACAATACATGTCCTCCACTGAAATGCAAAGCTTGGCTTAAAAATGCAGATATAAATGAATTGAAATAGTCTTTTAAAAGCTCAACATGAATGCACTTAGTTTTGTCTATATTTATATATTTTCATAGCAATTTGACTAAGTGCAAGCATTGCCCTAGAAAGTACATGCAAATTAACATGTCCTCTGCAAGAGGTCACAGGTTCTATTTGCAAAGAAAAGTCCTTAAAAATGTGATAAATACATAAATATCATTATGAAATTAATTGCATGGCTTTATAAAATGTAACAGAATACATAAAGCAAAAAAACCATCAAATTATACAATAAAAATTGCCGCTCAAAGTAGTGTCCTCAATTCATGTCAACATCTAAATGGTTTGTTAGGTCAGACCTGTGTTTATGAGAACATCTATTACAAATGAATGTGCTGCCCATTTGAGTTTTTTACAATTCAAAAGTAGTCTCAAGAATCAATGATTCATTATTTATAACCCACATTACTGTATCAAAGATCAAATGCACGTCATTAATTAACTTTCTTTCAAAGCAGTTTTGTTACAGTTGAGAAGGACAATAACTCAAGGGGTATTTTATCCATAAATAACTGCTGCCTTCTTGAGTGATCTTTCAGGTTGGTCAGATACCTCAGGGCAAAGGGAGTGACTATCTCCGCATGAACCCACAGGATTAGATTACCCTCCATAACCATTTTGGGTGAGAGAACTGTTTAAGACATTTTCTCCTCCGACAAGGAGCAGCTTTTATCCACAAACTCAAAATAAATTAAACAAAGTGAGAATGATCACTAATAGTCCAGCGAGAGTTCGCTTAACTTTTGGTGTGAACACTGCATGAAGGACAGTGAACAGACGGCTCTCTGCTGCAGAAAAAATGTACTTCAAAATAAAAACACAGGGCCTTGTGTTTGACACCTGTGAAGTAGATAAAGGATTTTAGTTTATATTAGTTTTATATTATCAATTTTTTTTGTATTCACTGTACCTCCATTCTATTGTATAATGTACCATTGTAAAGGTGATTGAGTTTTTTTTCATGCTATTGAACTAACTGTACTTTAGCTCTGCCCATATAAAAAGACTCCCACCTGTCAATGAACACCAGGAATGAAAGCAAACATGGGTCAGTCTTCAATCAAATATTGGAGCATTCGGCTCTCAGTTTTAGGAATGACAATGCAAACTCACAGGGCATTTACTCTGCTGCTTGTGATCTCAATTTGCATTGTATTTTTTGTTCTTTCATTGGAACGTGTATCAATCAACAGGTACGTTGTATTTACTTAAGGGAAAGAACAGGATTTTAACTATTTTCTTGTAAAGTTGATAATCATTTGTCAAAGAAATGTGTATCTGGACATTTCCAGGTACAGGACTATACATTAATTCACTTAAAAATGTGTATGGCTAATACTTATGTGATTTGTTATCTATCGGTCTTTTGTCAAATTCCACATCAGATCCAACACGTTCTCAGGACAAACCAGACAAGCAGATGAGGAAATAGTTGACTTCTGGGATGTAAGAGGAAATTTGCCTGCACCACATGTTGGGGATACCAGAAAAAACGCTGATTCCACAAAATCAAGCCCAGGGGCAAAGCTAAAAAGTGATCCAACAAGATGCTCTACATGTGGCGCTGAGACTCCCATGCCGGTGCTCTACAGAGAATCCTTCAAGATTTCTCCTATGTGGGATTTTGAGGATATTTATAACCAGGATGCTGCACCCAGGCAGACAGTAAGCATGCTAAGACCAGAACTGAAACATACATTATTACAGTTTGGCTTTTTTTCCTGCTGTTTCTTCTGTAAATGCTGTAATATTAAATCAATTGTTTTAATCATTCATTTATTTTGTATTTATTTTGACTTATTTCATAATTCAATATGTTATCCAACATTCTCAGACATGTGCCCAATCTCTGCGAAACTCGATGGATGAAGGCTTCAAAAAGGCTTTTCTCCCCAACATCCGTTTGTTTATGCACAAAACCAACATGAGCGAGTGGAACCGGCTTTCACATTTTAACAATCCTTTTGGTTTCATGCAGTTCAACTATGAAGGTAGGTGCTAATGTGTGTCTACGTGAGATGAATAGATGGTCACCATAGATTTAGCTAAAATGTGCAAAAATGAGGTGAGGTGGACATGAGGACCAGGTGAAGGGAACGAGGGATTGACGAGGTGAGAGTGATCAGAGGCAGGTGAGAGAACAGGTGAAGGGAGTTGGACTGACGAGATAGAAAGCAGGATCTGGAAAGACATGATGGTTAGTGAAACAGACAGACAGGATGAAAACAACTAATAAAAGGAAGGTATGGACACTGTGACACAAAGTAAAGGTTATCAAATACACTCAACTGTGTGAGACAGATTCCAAGTGTGCCAAATGATGTCTGCACACTCACACAGGCACACTTGTTCAATTTGTGCTAGTCAAAGTGGAAACGGTTGAAATTTGAAAGAAATATCGCAGACAAATGGTTAAAATTGATGAAAATATCGGACATCATCCTTTCATAAACTAAATATTGTTTTGCTCATTTACACGCAGCAACATTATCATTCATTTGAAGTTAAGTTTATGTCCAACTGAAGAATGTCAGTTGATGTTCTCTCTTGTTACCTTCGCATTGAAAATGCGGAAGGTAATGTTTTGATCGCCGTGTATTTGTATGCGTGTGTGCGTGTTATTCACATAAGTCAAAAAGTATTAAACTGAATCGCATGAAATTTGGTGGGATGATTGTTTATTATCCGGGGACCATTGATTAGATTTTGGGATCGATCAGATCAAAGGTCAAAGGTCAAGGTCATGAAAAAGGTCTGAATCTTCTTGAATCGCATGCAATTTGGTGGGATGATTGGTTATTATCAGGGGACCATTTGATTTGATTTTGGCATCGATCGGGTCAAAGGTCAAGGTCATGAAAAGGTCAAAATCTTCTTTTTAACATAGCGCGTTCAATTTCTATCCAATTGACATGCAACTAATGCCAAATGTTCATAATTCAATGCCCAATCTTGTGATATGCGAAGGTATGCGCTCCACCGAGTGCCCGTTCTAGTTTTCACTCTGTTTTGGTCTCCACCAATTCGATGGTAGTGCACAGTGGGACATTGGAGCTTTTTCTTCGTAAACATCTGTGGTCAAAATTAGAGAATTACCAAAACAGTGAAATTGCTGTAGTAACAGTGTGAGGGTAAATTTCCACTGGGACCTACGCGTGTAAGAAGAAGCGATGAAAGGCGTGTGCAAACAATTTAACTAAACATGGTCTGTTAGAAACTGTTTATACAGCTGAGCAGTGCACATTCATCCAACTGCTCCTTCTCAACTTATCTTAGTTTTAATACAAACAGAGGTCGTATAGTGGAGACTCATCCTGCCCCCACCCTTGGGCTCTCACTTGAAAGCGACCACCTCAATACATTAGCATTATGCTTTTAAGTTTTTTATGTTTTTTAAAGTTGTATTTCTTGTTGTAAAGTGCTTTGCATCTTAAAATGTGTTAAATATGTTTTTGGTTATTTTTGCAGATGTTATGGCTTCAGTGAAGTTGATCCCAAAGCCAAAGGAGCCGCTACTCCTTCCAAAGACAGGCAGTGACGGGTGTTTACGCTGTGCTGTGGTGGGCACGGAGGGAATCCTAAATGGCTCAAAAATGGGGAAAGAAATCGATGCTCACGATTACGTCTTTCGGTAAGAAACCCATTCACTTGGTTTGTTAGGCTCCAATTGCAATGAGGTTTAAAGCAATCAGAAAAACCTGCGCGTCGGGCCTAACAACAACCTTGAACACGTACTTTATTGACGTCAAAGTACAGCCTCTCGTCACTTATTGCTTAATGATAATGGGACACTTTCAATAAAATAATATTTATTAAATGTTTCGTAGGCACTGGATCTGTTAGCTACACATGCTGTTTACTAAACTAGTTACGAGCGACTTGGGACTCGATAGACTTACTTATCAGGGCTCTCAAGTCTCACGCATTGAGCGTTTCGGTCTTAACTCATATTTCTCACGCTTAAAAAAACTCTGGTCTATTTAATGTTTTAATGTGCCGCAGCGCCAACATGAGCCGCGCTCTGTGTGGAGGGATCCAGCTCAGACCCACGTCTCAACGCTCGCCGTTGGTCACTTTCCCGTAGCTGGTCATGTCATGTCACGCTTGCCTGTCTTCAAAACTTGAGAGCCCTGGTTTAACTTATGTTGATTTGTATATCTCCATTAATCATCCGTGGAAAACGTTTCTCATGTCCTCTTCGTCTCTGACATCGACCACTCTTCTCTCTTTGCGGGTGGCTCCGTGTTGAAGTGCCGTCTCCAGCTGGATATTCACTCCAACGCTGTCTTTAATGAGATGTGGTGCCCAGTAGCTTTGCAGGGAGCCGCAGGATTTATTTGAAATGACAACTAACGGTCGCGCAAAAGCTAAACATTAGTTTTAGTGCGCATTGATATGAAACGCGCCCCCGTAAACAGGCCGTACTGTACATTATGGGCTGAATATACCACACCCCGTGACTCACTCTCAACCAATCAGAATGCTTGATTTCATCTACCCGTATTTTAAATCCTAATCTAAAATGGTGCAGAGACAGCTGTTGCACGTTTTATCCTGTTTAAAAGTCATGTTGGATGCATTGCATTGACATTTGCCATTAAGTATCTTGTTTTTTTAGTGGCGTCACTTCATTGAAGGTGTTTGATCGTAAACATTTTGGAAGAATCTGTCAAATAATAGTGTCTAATGGCAAAACTTTAAAAGAAAAGTTCTCTATTGTATTTGAAATGTGTCTTAATTAGGTAATTTTACTTTAATTGTACCGCTTGTGATGGGCAGTCGCTGCTGCTGCTGTCGTTAGACTTTGACTTTTTGTCACGAGTATGCATGGTGGGGCAAGAGCTCAGGTGCAGAGGAACCATGACTCCAGGTAAAGGAACAACAACTCTCTTTAACTGCTCAACATAAAAACTCTGGTTGACAACAGGTACAAAGACACTATTAAAGACAACAATCTGGCAGGGGGTAAGGGAAAGACTGGGACAATACATAGGGCAGGAGTGATCAGGGAGACAAGGATTGCCAGTTGGCAGGTGAGGGGAATGAAAGAATCAAGAGACACGAGGAAAACACACAGACCAGAGCGTTTCACTTTTAGAGTGAAAAGCATCAACATTTCCCTTTGACAAATCAATGAACTTGATTCTGTTTTTTTATTTCTGAGCTAAAGAAAAATGCGTGTGTGTGTGTGTGTGTGTGTGTGTGCGGCAGGATGAACGGTGCGATCATCAAAGGTTATGAGGAAGACGTGGGAAACAGGACATCGGTGTACGTTCACACCGCCCATTCTATCACTGCGTCACTGTCTAAGCTACGGAAGTATGGATACACATCGATCCCAAAGGATGAGGTACTCAAACTCGAGTGTAACATGTGATGATGTATTGTTTTTCATAACCACACATATACACTAATTTCTCGTCGTTGTCCTTCTGGCAGGGAATAAAACACGTATTGATTCCTGAAGGGATGAGGGATTTTATTTGGCTGGAGGGTCTTTTAAAAAGAGAAAGGATCTCTGCTCAGCCATATAAAAACATCAGGTGAATATCAACTTTTTCTATTTAATTAGTCAATGTCAACATGCACACACAAACAAAAAAACATCCAGGAGTGGAATATATTGGATTGGACCTGGAAACGAGTCGATAGTCGGGCTGGCCTATAATTCATCATAATAAAGTATCAGCTTCAAGCGGAATCGTACAAGGTAACAAGTGATATCAGAATCAGAACTTTTTTTTATTTTTTTATATATATGTTTTATTGATTTTCAGTTTTTATCCCACTAGGGAAGAGGATGTATGAGGGCAATTTACATACATTTAAAACCTCATTCCCCACCCCAGCCCACCCCATCCACCCACCCACCCACCCACCCACCAATTGTAGGGTTACAGGCTATGGAACTTTTACAATATACTCAGGAGACAAAAATTACATTCAGGTAATGTAAAGCAATTTGGAAATGAAAATTAACAAAGTGAGAAGTAATGGCTAAAGGACAAAAAACAAAAACAGAAAATAAAAACAAAACAACAACAAACAACAACAAGGGGAGGGGAAGGAGGGGGGGGGGTGCTCACTGTTGCTCTGGAGCGGATCTATCCTAGTCTACATCGAGAGGTTCTTGTAAGGAGTCGTAATATTCTAGAAAAGATCTCCATACTTTACTAAAGGTTTGGGAGGACACTCTGAGGGTATATTTGATTTTTTCAAGTGTCAGGAAATACATGACATCTTTGATCCAGTGGGGGAACGATGGGGGGGCGGGTTGTTTCCATCTCAGAAGAATCAGACGTCGAGCAAGAAGCGTTGTGAAGGCTATGATCACTTTGGCTTTATTTGGTAGACGGGTTTGGATTTCCTCTGGAATTAAGCCAAAGAGTGCGCAAATTGGGTCTGGGTCAAATTGAGCCGCAAACATCTCACCATAAGCTTTAAAAATACCTAACCAAAAGTTTGCAAGTTTAGGGCATAGCCAGAACATGTGCAACAAGTCTGCTGGCTGGCCTTTAGATCGAGGACATAGCGGGTCAGAGTTAGGGTACATTTTTGCCAATCTAGCATTAGAGTAATGCGCCCTGTGTACCACTTTGAGCTGTATTAAATTGTGTTTAGCGGATGTAGATGATGTGTAAATCAAGTCTAAATTAGAGTCCCATTGGTCATTTGTTATAACCACTCCAAGATCGGAGTCCCAGGCCGTTCTTACAATGTCCAAGGAGTGTGGGGTGATATCATTAATGAGACTATAAATGTGGATATCAATCCTCTAGCATTTGGGTTCAGTTCTAGGAGGCTGTCAATATGAGATTTCAGGGGCTTATTTGGAAAAGAGTTAAATGTGTTCCTTACAAAGCTCCTGATCTGCAAGTAGCGGAAGAAATTGTTCTTTGGTAGATCATAGGTTTGCGATATTTGGGAGAATGAAGCAAACGTGTCTTCTATGTATAAATGATTAATTGATCTGATCCCTTTGTCAAACCACAGACCAAATGCGTTATCTGTGCATGAGGGAGTAAACATAAGGTTACATTTAATTGGGGAGCGGGTGGAGGCTGCTTGCAGCCCAAAATGTCTCCTAAACTGGGCCCATATTCTTATTGCGTGATTTACTATTATGTTTGTACTTAAGTTATTGCTAAGAAGAGGGAGGGCTGCACAGACCACTGAGCTGAGATGGTGCTGGTAGGAGGAGAATTCTATTTGCACCCAGTCTGCCTTTCCCTCAATTGGACTGTCATCAAACCAATGTAGTAGCTTTTGGATATTGCATGCCCAATAGTAAAGGAGAAAATTAGGTAAAGCTAAGCCTCCCGCTCGTTTTGGTCTTTGGAGTTGAATTTTGCTGATCCGACTAGGTTTGGTCCCCCATATGAACGAGACTATAATTTTATCCAGATTTTTAAAGAAAGATTTTTTAATCAGTAACGATAACATATCTCCCATTTGGGTCGCTAATAATCTCTTCGGGATGAAAAGAGGTGTTTTTGTTAATCAATATGGCTGTCCCTCTGGCCTTTGCATTAAATTTAGAGTGGAAAACCTGGCCCACCCAGCCTCTCTTGAGAGCAGCAACGCTATTGTTACAAAGATGGGTTTCTTGAAGAAATGCTACGTCTACTGTCAATTGTTGTAAATGAGACATGACCCGTTGTCTCTTAACCGGGCTATTGACACCTTTTACATTCCAGGATATGAACTTGGTTGGCACATTAGTCACCTTATTGGACCGACTGTTCATAGATTAAGTAGGGGGATATAGCAACAGAGCACCAATGAAAGGGGTGGGGGGGGGGAGAGAGAGACAAAGGAAGATACACAATAACAACAAAAAACAAAAAACACCTTAAGAATAAAAGGCTCCAGTCCTTGGTATCTAGACCTGTTAACCCTACCTGTTGTACTGTTGAACACTTTGTGCATAACTCTATCATGCACTCTAAACTCTGTCTTTAAGAATGAATGTAAAGGCAAAAAAAAGGAAAGGATTTAAACTTGTGAACCTCTTTTTTAAAAGAATTTACGGAGCGGTACCGTGAAAGACATTTTCTAAACATTGGTCAACACAACAAACAGCCGTTCTGTATATTATGGGGTTAGAATTTAACAAGAGGAGATGATGTATACATTTAACGCTAATTAGATAGTAAGATAATAAAAAACAAGAACAAGTAGCATTGACTATGATCCCAGAGTGGGGATATAATATCCCTGTAATCTACGCCAGTCTTAATAACACAGACCTTGAGAGCGTGACATTTTCAACTGACCCAAAATGCTGCTTTTAAGTAATGTTTAGGACAGTTTGACATTCGGGTAATACGGTTCAGTGACGAGTGTATACATATTCAGTTATATATGAACACGATCAGGTTAGTAATGTACTGTTCATAAGTGTTACTATTTACACAACGTGACGGCTTAGCACGCAAAAGTATTCACTCACCGGTTAGCCCAACCAACCTAAGCTAAGAAAAGGTAGTGTCACCGAAGTCCTTGTTATGGTTGCCGAGGAGTCTCATACTGCCGGTTGAATGTTCTGAATGTTCTCCAAGAAGGAAGCCGCCTCGCCCGGGGTATTGAACTCGTGCCTGGTTCCATCGACGATCACTCGGAGCTTAGCCGGGAAGATCAGGCTGAATTGGTAGCCTGCCTTCCTCAGCGCGGATTTGACGGGGGTAAAGGTAGCTCTCTTCTTAGCCACTTCAGCGCTATAGTCGGCGTAAATATGAATTTCCGAGCACCTGTAGGACAAGGGACCTTTCTCGTGCCAGCTGCATAAGACGTTGCTTCGTCTGGAAGTGATGAACGAAGGCGATGAAGGGTCGGGGCGCGCCGTCCGCTCTCCTCTGGATAGCCACCCTGTGCGCTCTGTCCACGGCTAAGCTACGGGAGAAAGCGTCCGCCGAATAATTCTCGATGAAGGATTCAATGAAAGACGTTGGTTGGTGCCCTCCGCTCTCGGTATGCCTGTAATACGGATGTTGCATCTCTGTGATCTGTTCTCGGGGTCGTCCGCCTTAAACTTCAGTACCTCCTTCTCCTTCACCAAGCTGCCGCCCGCCGCCTCCACTGTTGCTATTCTCCCCTGAAAATCGTTCATTGACGTCTCAATGGCTTGAATTGTCTGGTCGTGTCTGGCAATAGTGGCGTGGTTGGCTGAAATTTGAGCTGTCAGAGTACTGATTATCCGCTCCTCCATACCGGCGAGTAGTTTCTGCATGTCAGCGAGGGAGAGCGCCGTGCCGCTGCCGTCTCCATGTGTCGCGTCGCCGCTCGCTAGGTCCGATGCTAGGTCGCCATCGTGGACTTGCTTACTCTCGCTTTCGTTTTTTTTCCTCCTCTGGCTGCGTTGGGTTTAACCATATTGAACTGAATACAGTGTACTCTTTATCCTAAGTACGTTTAAGAAGATGGTTCTTCAAGTTTGTATTGTAATTATAAAAGCAAATGCCAAATAAATGTAAAATAGTGACAGAGCCCTTCCGACGAGCTGCCTACTCCGCCATGCGCCAAACCGGAAGTCAGAATCAGAACTTTTTATTGCCATGTACATATTCAAGAAATGTGTCATGATGGGTGGTGCAACAATAGACAATGACATTAACAACAATAAACACAGTCCGATAAGTTAAAAAAAAAAAAAAAAAAAAAAAAAAAAAAAAAAAAGTGTATGTAAGTGTATTTAAATGAAGAATTAAGTGATGTGCAGGCAAGTGACCGGAAGGAAATGTCCTGGTTGGGACAGAGTCAGTCAGCGGGGGACCGGGGCTCTGTTCATGAGCCCGACTGCCGGGTCTGGGGCGGGGCTGTGGGGGATGGCGTCAGCACTGTCCCACTGACTTGTTGTTGTAAACATACACTATGCAAAAATCTGATTATTCCACCGTGCCAAGATGCAAAATAAATAGTTTGTAAAACAATTGTCAACATTATCTTTTTGCAGCATAACCGTTTTTTAATGATTTTTAGCGGGTAGCATGTTGGATGGAGTACGGAAAGTGCCACTGCGATAGTTATAACGTGGTGTTGTGGTATTTAATACATTGATTATCTAAGTTTGCATTGAAACAATGAATCTAAAAACATTATACATGTGAATACATCCTTTATTTTGTGTTTTGCTCTTATTTCAACCCTGCAGGCCATGGACATACTATGGCGGACAGTACAATGAGACCCGCTTATATGTTCTGCACCAGGATTTCCTCAGATACGTTCGAAACAGGTCACCCTCCTCTCACAATCCTCCCCAAACCTTTTACTTTGGTTGTTATCACAATGATAATACCTATTTTATTCATACTGCACTTTTCATGCATGGATGCATTCAAGAGTTTCACAAAAGATTCACAAAACCAGATTAAAGACAAGCAGGACATGTCATTAAATAATAACAATAGAGGAAATCTTTGCTAACAACAAACAACCTTGTAATGGTATATTAAGAGGCTGTAGTTTATTTGTTATTGTTGTCATGTTTATTCAACACTGTTCATTGTCCACAGGTTCATAAAGTCTCCTCATATGAATGCTTCATACTGGCCGATTGTCAGACCAACCAATGGGGCATTCACTCTGTTCCTAGCTCTGCAAGCCTGTGACACTGTAAGTTAAAATGATTACAACTTGTCCACATGCCTCTATAGACATACAATATGCATCCCAAAAAGTACAGACATTGACTCCAAATATCTAGAGTTCAATATGTTCCTAAAAGATGAGTTTGTCATAAAGAGACACGTGTCAATTTACTTTCTTGTAAACTAAATATATACCAAATAATTCTGAGGATGAATGTATTTGTACCCACAAAAATGCCGACATTGCGGTCATTAATGGGCTTCCAACAGTATTCATTTTGTCTGTATGCTACAGTCCAACATTTAGGAAATAACAACAATAACTTGCAAATATTGGTAATTGTATGCCATAAACTTTTTTTAATAGTAATTATTTCACTGATAAGTTATATTAATGCATTCAAAATAAATGCATCCATAACATTTTAATTCAAAGCCAATGTTTATTTAATTATGGCTGTTAATTCAAAATTATTGTTGTATTTGACACCCTTGCTACCAAAGTTGCATTGCCCCTGGAATTATCAAATTCCAGCCTCGGTTGAGAAGGACGATCTCGATGAAAAGATCAATACCACTCTCAGATCTGTTCATTACATATGTAGCCAGCCGGTGGTTGGCTTAGCTTAGCATAACAACTTGGAAAGAGGGGAATACAGCTCACATATAAGCATATTTTAAAGCTCAGTAATGAACATGTTATGGCCTTAAAGTTAAGTGTAATTCTTTGTATGTATGGTTTTACTAACAGTGAGATTACTTTAGACAGAGACAAGCTAGTAGTTTCCCTTTGTTTGCAGTCTTTATGCTATGCTAAGCTAATCATCGGCTAGCTGTATATACTTTGTTGAAGTGATGATGAGTGATTGATCTTCTCGTCTAACGTTCCTCAAGAAATTTAATGAGTGTATTTCTCAACTTCTCCGTTCTGTTTTTGACGTCGGCAGGTGAGTGCTTATGGATTCATAACTGAGGACTACAATAAATACTCTACCTACTACGTTGAGAAGGACAAGAAAACCAAGGTCATTCTTTACAGTAACCACGACTATAACCTGGAGAAGAACCTGTGGAAAAAACTTCACAACAGCAAAATACTTAAGTTGTATCAAAGAACGGAATCAGAAACATGGAAAGAAGCGCCAAGCATGACCCCAATGCACTGATAATAATAATAATAATTATTATTATAATTATTATTATTATTAACATTATTATTATTATATAAGCTCATAAACCAAAAGCATATTTAATCTCTCTACAATATCAAATATGTGTATAATTCCTTTTCTTTTAAAGTGTTTTTAATATGTATAATACTGTACTGCAGGCTTTGGCTCGGTTTTATAGTGACGGACCAATTCATGTACCTTCCTTCTCTGAGTGGGTTAATGTGCATGATGTATGATTCCATTAGAGCAGAGTGAAACTGAATGTAATGATTTGATCAGCATGTTATATTAAACAATTATATATATGGTTTTGAGTGTCAGACCTTCTTTTATACAAATCCCAAAATAATGACACGGTAATATCTGAAGAGGACCATGAAACCTCTTCTCTACTAAACCGTTTGTTTTGAACACTTACGAATAAAGACATCCTGCAAGCTTACTCTATGACTTTTACTTATTTTAAGTCCTAAAACTACACAAATATTTACATCATCCAATGTAATGAAGTATGGGTGATCATTTTATTGTGATTGGGGCTGCATGCAACTAACCAGTATTTTAATAAAATGTGTGTTGTCAAACCTACATTACAGCCTTTTCCTCACTTCTTTTCATGACACCCAACTCCACTTCTCTTCCAAAACCATCACCTCAGTCCCCCACTTCACTCTCTCCACCTGTCTCACTGAATGCAACAGAACTTTGCAATACAAAACTGCAATACATCTGAAATACTCATCATCGGCCCTCAGCACTCCCTCACCTTCTCTGCCCACAACTTCTGTCTCAACATCGATGCTCTATCGTCACCCCCTTCATCCAGTTGTAACAAAGCCTGCTTTCGTTATTTATTGTTTGATTTTAATCAGTGATAAAGCATCTTGACCTTAACTGTGGTTGTGTTCAAAGGAGAAGTACAATAGTTGTGTTTGTTTTGTAACCACAGGGAGTCGTTGTTCTGCATGAGATCTGCCAGCTTTGGTGACGTCAGTCGTTCCGCAGCAGCTGACTGCTTTATACGTGATCTGTTGTGTGACTACATTATATCCATATATCATATATTTACGTTAATTACATACACAGTATCTAGAATGTTGCAAACTACTGCATTTTAAAGTACGGTGAATGTATATATTTCTATCAAAACGATAAAGAAAACGGAAAATCGAAACGGAAATGAGATCTTAATTCCCAGCATGCCTTGCGTCACGATTTGAAACACGGTGAAACAATCATGTCTTAAGTTTAAAGTGACGCATTTAATCACAAATGAAGTAAAAATTCAGACAACAAATGTCACTACATTGACTTACGAGTGTATTATGTGGTGCAGTTTCTAACGCACCAGAGGTGAAACACGTGTCCCTGAGTTACTGTAGCTCGTCTCTGGTATTCGCCAGGTATCACTCTTGGTTCTCTTCAGAGCGCATAAATCTTTCGCCTTTTACTAAAGATTTCCGTGGAGAGGACCAATAAGAGTCTAACTCAATTTTTTGATGCCCTGCTCACGCGGGGCTTCCTCACTGGTGTAAATAATAACATGAACAAATGAATGCAAATAATTCACGTAGATTTCATACGTAATGGAAAGTGTCTATCACGTGACATTTACTCCACGTTGACGAGCCTTGATTACACGAAATATAAAGATACATAATGCATTTTGGGGTTTGATCCCATGCACCACATTTAATACAGGAACTGGTGATTGGTGAAATATGTTCAATGTTTGATTTCCAGCTTTACAAACTTCACGCAGCAATTTGGTGTCCAATGTTCAAGGACACACACATATACATATATATATATATATATATATATATATATATACACGTGTGCCTAAAGTATGAATAAGACTGCAACCCAATGCATAAAAAACGACATAGGAAACAACAAAATAAAATGTAATGTGTGATCTACTCCCAGCATGCCTTGTGTCACCATTTGTAAAATAGGGAAACAATTTGTTCAGTTTAAACTAAAGCGACACGTTTAACTCTCTGATTAACGTTGTAATTACGTACAAAGTATAAGCTCAATTAACTAACACTGCACCACATGTATGTACTACTTTATTATGTGGCGTAGTTTGTAATGCACCGGAGGTGAAGCACGTGTCCCCGAGTTATTGGTCCTCATCTCTGGAATTGTCAGGTATCACTCTTGGTTCTCTTCAGATCGCATAAATCTTTCGCCTTTTACTAAAGATTTCCGTGGAGAGGACCAATAAGAGTCTAACTCAATTTTTTGATGCCCTGCGCAAGCGGGGCTTCCTAAACGTGTGAAAATAAAGAACTGTAAAACTGCAGTCACCAAGTACTTCACCACATTACCTGTATTATTGTGTTTGATCCCTTGCACCACATTTAATACCGGAACTGGTGAAATATGTTTAATGTATGATTTCCAGCGTTACAATCTTCACGCAAGAATTCAGCGTCCAATGTTCAAAGACACACACACACACACACACACACACACACACACACACACACATTTATATTTATATATAAGTGCGTGTGTGTGTGTGCGTGTGTGTGTGTGTGTGTGTGTGTACCTACAGTATGAAGAAGACTGCAACCCAATGCATAAAAAACGACATAAGAAACAACTCAAATGTAAATTCATGATCCACTCCCAGCATGCCTTGTGCAACCATTTAAAAAAAAGGGGGGAAACAATGTATTGAGTTTAAACTAAAGCGATATGTTGTAAGTCTCTGATTTACGTTTTAACCACGTACAAAGTATAAGCTCATGATACAAACACGGCACCACGTGCGTCTACTACTTTATTGTGTGGTGTAGTTTGTAACGCACCAGAGGTGAAGCACTTGTCTCCAAGCTAGTGGTCCTCCTCTCTGGTGTTCGCCAGATAACACTCTTGGTTCTCTTCAGAGCGCATAAATCTTTCGCCTTTTACTAAAGATTTCCGTGGAGAGGACCAATAAGAGTCTAACTCAATTTTTTGATGCCCTGCTCACGCGGGGCTTCCTCACTGGTGTAAATAATAACATGAACAAATGAATGCAAATAATTCACGTAGATTTCATACGTAATGGAAAGTGTCTATCACGTGACATTTACTCCACGTTGACGAGCCTTGATTACACGAAATATAAAGATACATAATGCATTTTGGGGTTTGATCCCATGCACCACATTTAATACAGGAACTGGTGATTGGTGAAATATGTTCAATGTTTGATTTCCAGCTTTACAAACTTCACGTAGCAATTTGGTGTCCAATGTTCAAGGACACACACATATACATATATATATATATATATATATATATATATATATATATATATATATATATATATATATATATGTAGAAACAATGTTACAATTACTGCACAAACGTTCTGAATTATATACTCAGTGTTCAATGTTGGTGGCATATTGTGTATGTTGAAATGCCTTAGTCATAACGTGTATTTAATTTAATGCACCTTTTGCTTGAAACGTCCCTTTAACAACAGCACTAACTCAAGTCTAACTAAATGTTTTGATGGCCTGCTTCTGTGGGGCTTTCTCACTTGTGTAAACAATACAATTAATTCAGTAATAAGGTGTAATGTGATATATTGTACTTTAAATGTATTTACAGGAAAGATACACATCCTGATGATAACAATTGGCATGAGGATGTCTAATTATTATATTGTATTGTGTATAAACATGTCGGGAATGATTTGTTGATTAAATTAATAATTATTGTATGAATGTCGATTATGGTGGACACCAGGACAAAATCAATGTGTTTAATGACTCCATATCTTATAGGAGGTGAACCAAATGCATGATATTCCTCTACATTTACAGAAATATCACAGCTAAAAATGAAACATACAACATAATAAATGAAGAACAGTAAAGGATGATGAACAAAAGATTAGTTTACTTAGATCATCCAAATTAAGAGTCCATTTTCTCACGTAGTCACAGCTCCACCAACTGGCAAAAGAAAGTAATGGTTTGTTGACGCGCATCAACTGCATCACGTGATATTTACACCACGTGGACGAGCCTTGATTACATATAAAGATACTTAATGCATTATTCTGATTGTTCAGTTGCGCCACATGTAATACAGGAAGTAATGAATTATGTTCAATACACAAACTTCACTCAGAAAGTGGTGTACAATGTTCACACACATTCACGCGTACACACACACACGCAGACACACGCACTCACACACTCACACACACACACACACATATCCACGTATGTATATCTGTGTGCGTGTGTGTGTGTGTGTGTGCGTGTGCGTGTACGTGTGCGTACACATAGTATGAAAAAGACTGCAACCCAATGCATAAAAATAGGATTTAGGAAACACCAAAATAAAATGTGATTTCATGATCCACTCACGTTTAACTATCTGATTAACGTTGTAAACACGTACAAAGTATAAGCTCATGATACAAACACTGCACCACGTGCGTATACTACTTTATTATGCGGTGTAGTTTGTAATGCACCAGAGGTGAGGCACTTGTCTCCAAGCTAGTGGTCCTCCTCTCTGGTGTTCGCCAGGTATCACTCTTGGTTCTCTTCAGATCGCATAAATCTTTCGCCTTTTACTAAAGATTTCCGTGGAGCGGACCAATAAGAGTCTAACTCAATTTTTTGATACCCTGCTTCTGCGGGGCTTCCTAAACGTGTGAAAATAAACAACCGTAAAGCTGAAGTCTCCAAAAAGATAACCCACTTCACAACAATGTGACAGTATTTAAGACCGAGTGTAATTTCAAATAATTGCGGAATATATTGTATTATTATATCCATGATATATCTGCTATTTTTTCTCAATCGCTAAAACCAATTAACTGAAAAAAGTTTTCAGTTGTTTCAACTCATTTAACTAATTGTGCAGTCTGTTGTCAATACCTTAAACTATTTCACATGGTGAAACACAATTTGCAGATCTCACTTAAGGCCGATTCATACTTCGGCGTTTTCAGAAAAACGGACGGATACGCAAGCTTTTTCACCCCTTGCAAGCTTCTTGCAAGACGCACGCAAGCTTTTTCACACCTTGCGTGCGTCGACCCCTTTTTCTATCCACGCGTCAAAAATCTACACAAGCATACACAAGCCTGCAAGGCTGTGATTGGTCTGCTGGTCTGATGACTACTTCCTTTCTGGAGTCTCACATTTCCGGTTTTCATAGCATAATACCGCCATTTTTAAAAGCCAAGACGATCTTTTTAAAAAGATGAACGCTATTCAGGAGCTGCTAAGCGAGGAAGTCAGGAGGTATGAACACCTCTATAAACCGTCGATGGCGGGATATAAGGACGCGCAGATGGCCTCAAATTCGTGGAGGGAGATCTCCTCCAACGTGGGTTTGGCGGTGGACCTGTGCCTTTGTGCCTGAAAATGTGGAGGAAACTGCGCGACAAATATGTCCGCGAGAAGAAGGCGATGCAGGGCAGAAGTGGTGATCCTGGGAGAAAGATCTCTCCTTCTCCCTTTTTTGTATCGCTTTCCTGGTTGGGCGTGCACATAAAGCATTCATATTCATTTTCCACCACTTAATAATCCATTCATATCGATGTGAATCAATCAATACTAATACAACTTAAACTGTAATGCGTTTTAGTTTCATTTCGCAATTTATTTAATGTATAATCCATAGCAGCTGCCTTAAAACACAACGTTTTTTCTTTTTTCATTGTCCCGCTGCAATTAATACCCCGACGTCCGAGCCCGACCTGAGCCCTAGCATGATTTCTAAATATTTTGTCGGAGACGGCCTGGCTGGTCGGGTCCAGTTGGAAGAGGTGAGGAGATATGAACATTTATACAACCCCAATGATCTCGGTTGCCATCCTTTACTGTGTGTGTGGACAACAAGACCTGGTAAATAAATAAACCAACGACTTCCACACACAAAGACGTCATTCTCTATGTCGTCTTCGACAAAAAACGTTACTCCACCTATTGTTCGGGCGGTGAACTGCTTTGCAACACGCGCAACTTGTTTTAGGAACTATGAATTGAAACGAGCAATTTACACAAACAATTACACACCGATTTACGCTGTTGTAGAAGTATGCTCCAGCCTTTAGACTTTTCAGCAACACTAGACACATTTTCAGTTTCAAAACATATTCTGCACTCTAATGCACATGTCATCCATACTGCTTAACACAAGCGGCACAAATAAAATTCAAATAGAGAACACATTTCATTGATTAAACACAATCACTCAAAATTGATGTGACACAACCTATATAAGCCAGGTATAAGCCAGTAAGGACATTCAGAGAAGAGAACAGGTACAGTATAATACTAAATGTTCGTAATTGCAAATGTACTGTACTACGCTATATGCAGCTGTTCAATAGATACATGAGAGGCTTCTTCCCCCGTTGCCTCAGGAGTGGACATATTGCTTGTGACGTCGATGAAGTGCTCTGGCCTGACCCGAAGACAAGAAGAAGCACATTGATAACATGTTGACTCGCTTTACTGTAGTATTGTATACTGTAGTAGGCCTACAGTGTATTGTAGGCTGTATAATGTACAATAAACAGATTGTATGGCCTTTAACATCGTGCTTTCTATTTGTTACAGTCACAGTACTGACTGCTTAAAAGATGTTGACTGGTTGCAGGTTCATATCAACAAAGAGCAAGAATGACAGTATCACAGAGACAGAGAACACGTTTGTGAGAAGCAGGGTACACTATTTTAACAATAGGGGTACATAGGGGAGGAGGAAGAACAAAAGAAATTGCAAAGAGCAAAGCACAGTAGTAATTTCTGATCAATTTTAAGCTGCTGTAATATAACATGTTTTCATTCATAGGAAAACAAAATTGAGATTAAAAATTTGAGAGCAGATTTTGATTTTGAGCACAGGTACATCTGTGTTCAAGCAAAAGTTTCATTTTGCAAGAGGATTCGGAGGTTTTGTAAATAGTGCTTGAAGATAAGGTTTTGTGTTTAAGGTTTTAAGAAATGGGTGACCATTTCAAGAAAAGTGTTTGAGCAATCTAGAAAAACTGTAATGATGCATGATTTAAACGGTATATAATTACAACCCACAGGTCAACCATTTTGAATTTTGGATTACTTTGAATTGTTGAGTGTTTTGTACCATTCTCAGATCAGCACATTAACAGTAGCTTGTATATACAAACTGTGTGAATTAGACTGCATAACAGTGCGTGTTCAAGTATCTTTAATGGATAGAATGCACACAAAACGATAAAGCAAGCTGAACATTCCAACGGTACTGACACGCTCTACTCCCAGAATGCCTTGCGTCACAACTAGAAAAGGGAGAAAAGGGTGAGATGACACATTTTAGAATGTAGATTAACATTTAAATCACGTACAGAGTATAAACTCAGTAAAATAACACGGCACCACGTGTGTTTACTACTTTTTTATGTGGTGTAGTTTGTAACGCACCAGAGGTGAAGTACGTGTCACCGAGCTACTGGTCCTCCCCTCTGGTGTATTTTAGGTATCACTCTTGGTTCTCTTCAGAGCGTATAAATCTTTCGCCTTTTACTAAAGATTTCCGTGGAGCGGACCAATAAGAGTCTAACTCAATTTTTTGATGCCCTGCTTACGCGGGGCTTCCTCACTGATGTAAAAGTAATAAATAAGACCCAAATACTTGAAATGCTGGGTTACCAACAGCTGTTCTTTGTTTACCAAAGATGTACTATGTCCACAGAATACGAGGTGGAGCACACATAAGATGGAGGCCAACTGCTGTTACAAACCACAAGAGTAAGAAGGACGCCATTTCCTTTCTACAGACGGTCGGTCGAGGTGTCTGAGTTTCTCGGGTGTTTGTCTCATTCTCAGATCTAATCTCTAACAGTAGCGTCTATATACACATATTCTATCTAAGACTGCAGAACACTGCCTTTTAAAGTACAATAATTGTGCAGGATTCAATCAAAACGATAAAGAAAGCTAACAATAAAACCGGAAACTAGATGCTGCACTCCCAGCATGCCTTGCGTCACGATTTGAAAAAAGAGAGAAAAGGGTGGTACGATACTTAAACTAAACAAGTTATACAGTTTAAATTACATTTTAATCACGAACAAAGTACAAGCTCGGGCTCTGGTTATATGTACTACTTTATTATGTGGTGTAGTTTCTAACGCACCAGAGGTGAAGCACGTGTCTCAGAGCTAGAGGTCCTCCTCTCTGGCGTCTTAACAGCATCACTCTTGGTTCTCTTCAGAGCGCATAAATCTTTCGCCTTTTACTAAAGATTTCCGTGGAGAGGACCAATAAGAGTCTAACTCAATTTTTTGATGCCCTGCGCAAGCGGGGCTTCCTCTTCTATGTTCAAATAAATAACTTAATAATTTCGATATTCAAAATAAACCATACTGTGCAAACTGAAGCTTAGCTGCTTTGCTCTACAGAAACATATGTGTAGGAAATTCAGTATGTTTTGTTCTTATGGTTCAACAATTGCAACATTTTAGTTCATCCGTTCACTTTATTGGCTGTGTTTTGGCTGTAAATAAGAACTTAGTTGCTGATGGTCTATATTTAGGGTTTCCACGTGCAGCATTAAATAATCCTTCTTTCTTTCTGTATGTTAAACACATTTTTAGCCAACGCAGGGTCCTTTAAACGCACCAAGAAACGGCTTCCACTGTATGCAGCTTTATTGTTGATGTATGTATTGTCCAAGATAAAGTTTATATCAGTTTAATACTGGATATTAAGTTGATTCTGGTACTTTAAGTAGTGAGGGGAATTTACTTGAAACCGTAATAATTTCATGATCTATACTCTCGTTCAGCCCACAAAGACAGATGTTCATTAATTATGGTAATGCTCATTACCATTCATTAATTATCTTCCTGCCACTCAACATTTACAACAGTATTACTTCAGTTTCTTGTTTCTTAACTGTTTAACGCATAATCACAGTCACACGTGTGTTAAGATAAAACAAACGTAAATCAATATGTAGTTGAATGTCTGCACCTCATAGGCAGTAGGAAACATGTTCCTCCTTATTCCTCATGAAAAGAGACTGACTTTGTGTGCCAGTGTATTCGTGAAGGGGGCGGGTCCTTCCGAAACTTACGATCAGGTTTATTTTCTACTAGAAAGACGTAAAACGACAGATAATAACTATTTCGGCAGTGTTGTTGTGGCTTTTATCGTAAATGATGGTTCATTGCTTTAGATCAACGACATTAACCGTCAGAAGTGTGGTATTTTAATTCTATGTCCGCAGGCTTCCCATCATGCATTGCGCCATAGTAGCTTTCGCTAATAAACGTTAAATAAACACGTGCTTCTTATATAAGCATACCATTTCTTCCGTAATATTATTTAGTGTGTTTTGTACATATTATCTAATTGTAGTTGTTATATAAGTGAGATTGAAGTGAACCGTCAGCTAAAGTAGCAATGCCGTGAAAGTGTATGGTCTCAGCGACGGTGGCCGGGTTGAACACTTTTGATTTTCTTTTTCGACTTTTACTTCTAAAGACTTCCGTGGAGAGGACCAATAAGAGTATGGCTTAATTTTTGAGGATTTTCCTCTTCTGTGTTCAAGGAAATAACTGATTAATAAGACTATCTAAAATACATCATACGCAGCAGGTATTAGTGATGTCATACCGAAAAGGACAATATACTCTGTTGAATGTTAACATGTTATTCAAAGTTTATATTGTTACAATGTTTCCTTCCTGGGCAAATGTATTCGTTGTATCCTCTGAAACACGTTATTGGACACCATCGTGGATGTAGTGCAAGTATATTATTGACTTAAATGTGTTTGAATTTCTGTGACATGTGTCTTGAAACTGTGTGTTTTGGTTAAAGACTCGTCTCTTCCAAAGTTGTCAGAACATATATTCAGAAGAGACTTGATTTATATTCAGATGGCAGTTTTCCTTCTTATTGTTGAAGTTCCCTGAGTGGTGGGAAAGTATATTAAGTAAAATATTGAGGTACTTTCTTAATTCGATGAAGCTCTGTACAATTTCAGGTTAAAAAAAAAAAGAAATATTCCAAACACATTTTATTTAAATTAATAATTTGTATTATATTATTGTATTATAATAAGTGATAATAAGTATGAGACTTCATATTCTGCTGGATAGCTTTACTGGATCAATCAAGTCTTCTCCTTTGATAATTTATGTATTTGTTGATTTATTATTAGTTTTATTAATCTGACTTTAAAATAAATTAAGTGAAGTAAAAATATATTATTTGTTTATAAAAGTAAAAGTAGAAAGTATAAGAGAAAACACTGAAAATGTTATTCAAGCACAGTACTTAAGTAAATGTACATCACAGTAAATCTTACTGATTGGTATTTCCAAGACGTGGCATTGGTACTTTTCAGGGACGTGCGGTCAGGGGAGGCATCAGGTAACATATACATTAACATTTGATGTTAATGTATAACATCAAATGTATATTAATAAAGGAGTCAGTGCCTCGCCAACCATGAACCTCACCGCACGTCACTGGTACTTTTACATGAGTAAAGTATTTAAATACTTCTTGTCGACATGTCAGAATATTTGCTTACGTGTTACAATTCAGGATTTAATGTTGCATCAATGAAGTGTAATAATAGACCTTTTATCTGAAATAACACTCCAGTTATGTTTTCCTACTATGCGCATGTAGTAAGACTCACGCACGCCGCCGCGCAGCGTTGCACCGGAGCGGCATCATGGGCGCGCATGCCATCAACAAACGCAGTATAAGCCCTTTATACATGACTCCCTGCCCCTCCTCCCCGGTTCGTCCACAGCTCCTCCCAGTTAAAACGTGACACACATCAGTTGTGTGACAGGTCACGTGACGGTAGCATTGATCCGGTAGGAGGAAGGGGAGGGGAAGAAGGGAGAGAGGAGGCGGAGGAGGAGGAGAAGGGGGTGGCTGATTTTGCCGAGAAACTGCGTCAAGTCAGCCGTAGACAGCCGGATCCCGACAGGAAGCAAGTTGGTTCGGTTTCAGAATAAAATAATGTAGTTTAGACGCATTTCCTGATTTAACATGTGAGCCTTCTGTATCGTGACGTGAAGAGGCCACTGGTTTCCTAAGAACAACAACATTATACCCCCAAAACCACGGCTGGACAAAGTCCAGAGAGTGTTAACCAAATCTGCTGCTCTGTTAAGGCTTTTTTAAGACTCGTTTAGCTCCATATTTTAATGCAGTGCCACTCCCAATGTCCCCGATCTCATCGACCTTGTTTGTTTCCAGCTTCAGTCGGCTAGCTGGAGGAGAAAATGGAACATCAAGTGACTAAACCATTTTTTCCCTGTTTCTTAGGATAAAGGTTCAAGGCTGTAGAGAGACAACCAGGGGGCTCTCTGGAGAGGGCCAACGAGCTGAACTGTTTCTTCAACAGGTTTAGTTCACAGCCCTCATCTGTCCCCCCACACAACACACCTCCCAAGCACCTCCCACTCCGTCCCCCCCTTGATGAGCTGCCTGGTCCCGGTTCCAAAGAAGTCAACTTAATCAGACCTCAAGGACTTCCAACCTGTTGCCCTCGCATCCCAGGTGATGGAGAGGCTGGTCTTGTCCCACCTTTGACTGCAGGTGAAATCATCACCGGACTCTGCCATGTGCTTACTATCCTTGTTGTGTGGGCGTGGATGACGCCATCATCGGTGGCTCTGTGATAATCAACATCATCCAACCCCTGCTGCTGAGTGAGAAGCTGCGGGGGGGTGGTGGTCAACGCGTCCCCCGTCTCCTGGATCACTGACGGCCTCACAGGCAGACCACAGCATGTCCGACCGGGCCGCGTGTCGTCTGGGACGGTGGTCAGTGATGTTGGAGCCCCACAGGGGACCGGGCTGTCTCCATCCCTGCTCACCCTGAACACCACCGACCTCCAGTACACCTCGGGGACGACGGCTCCACAACCGTGGGGAGTTCTGTGAGAGGATGTGCACGTGGTGGAGGAGGATGTGGACGTGGTGGAGGAGGATGTGGACGTGGTGGAGGAGGATGTGGACATTCCTGATACAGGAGAATATTCCTGCCCACTACCATTAGACTTTATAATAAATCACCTCTGGCCAGATCCTCCTCAAATGAACATCAATAAACCTTGCACTGTTGTCCCTTTATACTTTAAATACACTGTTTACACTAATTTTTACATTTTCATTTCCTTTGTTAGGGTTAAGGTTAGAATCTAAATCTAAAATAATCTAAAATCTAAAAATAAATCTTGAATGTAATATGCCCCGCCATTTTATTGTGTTGTATATTTGTAAACATGTTTGCTGCTGCTTCATGTAATTTCCTGGGGATGAATAAAGTAAAATATACTCTAACAAGTTAGTAACTATGGCAACATGATGTCAGGGATGTGTGGCTGTTGTTCTGTTTTGCAACAGAGTGTAACTTGCTCGCCTCGCGTCATTGAAGTTACTGTGAAGAACTGTTTCAACACGATGCCTCAATGTGACCGTAAGTAAACGAGACCATCAGCGGGAAGATTGTCTATTTCTGTCTAGTTATTCTGAACGCGTGTCAGCTCCTCCTCCTGCAGAGGAGCAGAGCTTTGCCTCGCTGAGCCAACTCCACGCCGGCCTCAGGATCTGCTGCAGTGAAATTACAGGTTTTGTAAAGAGGATCTAGTGAATGGAGAACACGACCACCTTCGTGGTGAAATCAAAACAAAATGAAAGTTCCTTGTTCAAGTTATATTTAATATTGGAAAAACACTTCAGGCCAATAGCTCAAAACCACTTACAGCCTCTATACCCATAACAATAACATTCAATATCGCCTCTCTAAAACTGTTTCAACACACATTATAGGGAGACAGTCACATGGGGTCCTGAGACCACAATGCTACTGTGAAGCCTGGTAAAAAAGAAAAATGTTTGGTGTGTTTGAAACACAAAGAGCTGGTTACAAAATAAACATTAATTTAGCTGTTCTGGTGGATTGGCTTCATCTCCGGGTGACATGGAGCTTTTCTTTCCTCCATAAAGTGTGAAGATACTAATGGAGCATGTAAAGGAAATGCAGTGGAGGGAAAGCCTCACAGCTGGAGATGGTCCACAAAAGGCCCACAAGTAATTATATGAAATTACAAAAGCCTAGAATGACTACCTGTTTCTACCCCTGTGCCTACTTCTACGGCTGCTGCATTTATTTAATTACTTGTTTCTACATTAAAATTCAACAACTATTATAAAAGATATGATATGTTCACAATACAGACTTACTTGTGACCATGCATGTACATGAAAGGTAAACGCTATAAAGCAAAGAACCGACTGTGAAATTCATCTCTTATGGGATGTTTTAAAATGTGCATGCACTCACCAAAGAGCCGTCAATCATCTTCTTCTTTTGGAATTGGCAGCAGCCGTCATCCGGAGTGCATTACCTCCGCACTTTGCTCAGGCGTGTGGACTACAAATAAAATCTTGCCCATTAATCTTGTCTGTCTAATAGAAATTAATGAACCACTCGCCATGTCCTGAATTCCAACCTCCCAAGTGTTCCTCTCATCGAACACAACCCCTGGAACCATCGTTCACACACAAGTCTTCCTTATCACTTATTATTTAACATTTAATTTAAGGAGGGTGATTCAGCCTTATCTATTAAAAATGACGTGCCTTCTCTCTCTCTTGTCCTGACATACCTCAATTACCATATCAAATGGACTCATCGTACCCTTTTGATAAAAAAGGTTTCCTTCCTTGTATTTTGTAATATTCACTGCAGAGAAAAACTCCCTGTGACGCCACAACTGAATTTATATAGAATATACTAAAATAGAAAGTCAAATTGTTGTTGTACATAAGATACATAGTACCATATTTGTATACTCTAAGGCAGCTATAATACATATTTCTATATTAATAGTAGGTAACGGTGTTCTACTTATATACTGCATATAATGTTTATGGATTATTACTGATACAGTGTGTATGTTGCATTTTACTACTGTAGATATTTAAAGTTGTGCTAATTTGAGCTGTTTTAAACTGTTAATAGTTTAATAATAAAGCAATACATCATGTTTATATACACACATATATATATATATATATATATATATATATATATATATATATATATATATATATATATGTATATGTAATCATGTGTTTGTAGTGAAGTGAGTAAATGTACTTACTTATATATCCCCACTGGAAACGTGTTGTTCAAACTATAAAATGTATGTATTTATATATTTCCTTTGTCATGTCTATGCACAGTGGATGTTTTAGTCTTGATTAATTGTCTTTACTCAGTTTGACCTCAGATTTTATTTTGAAATCCGTCCCCGGAAGTGGTCCGTGTCGCCGGTTTCCTTGATGCTGGTTTAGGAGACCAGTCCAGCTCGCCTGCATTCCTCCTCTCTCTAAAGCCTGACCGATAGAGACAGAGAAAGAAAGGAGGGGGGGGGAGAAAATACCGATTATTATTCTCATTCGTGTTGGACTTTAAAAGAGCCAGTCGCCACGCAGGACCCGACAGAGCCGCAAACAAACCCCCTCTTCAACCTGCTCCGCTCGGACCTACAAAACACGACAGAAAAAATGGCGTGTATTTCCTCTTTAATAACAACGGGACTTTCCCGTTAACGTGCAGCTCAGCTGTCGAAACGAAGCTTTCGGAGAAACGGCCTCCTCGCGGCGGATATCTCCCCTCTTTTTATCCTCCTTTTTTCTTTTCTTTTTTTAAAAATGAGGATTTTCAAGATGGCTGATGACAGCTAACAAGGACAGAGAGGCGACGTCCCCTTTAAGATTAGGAGGGCTTTTTTTCTCTATCTGTACTCCTAATCAGTTAAAAATATATATAACGTTATATATACATATATATATATATATAAAATATGATTGTTTCTAATAAATAATGACCACAGCTTACACGAAGCTTCCTCTCGGGTTGATCTAGTGTTTCATCCTGTTACCTGTGCGACGGTGAGGTGACGTCTAAAGGTAATTTACACCGTTTTATCCGAGATAAGGAAGTAGGGAAACACGCGCTGTTTGCTAAAGGCTGAGCCGACGAGAGGTGAATACGGTTGAGGCCACTGGGTGAAACTCTCCTACTGATCTTTGTGCGAAGATCTATTTGATAGATGAATCGGAGTGGGGGGACCAGGAGCCTCTGCAACAGAAACCAACATTCCTGCGGATCCTAAAACCCTTTGTTTTGTGCGCAGGAGGTGGACTCGATTATTAAAACGATTAACTATGCAGTAAACGGGCTCCAGATCAGGGCTCCGGGGTGATTTTTTTCATGTTTAATGAGATTACAAGGCCTTTGTTGTCGACAGAAACCTGGTAGGAAGACGAGAAGGAGCGAAGGAGGAAAAAAAACGAGGCCTTGTGTACAGATATGCGAGCTTTGCCACATAGCAGGCGTTATTCATCTCGGAGAAATGTGGCTTTTTTTGTTGAATTGAAGGGGCTGAAGAATCCCTGGCTGTCAATCTGACTCGTTGCACAGTGTTTATTGTCTGCTGCCAAACCGTCGCTGGTTGTGTGCGTGTAGTAAACTGCAGGTGGAGGATCCTCGGATACTTATTTGTGATTCATCGGACAAAAGCTTCGCGCTGCGTTGAGATTGACGGATTCAAGCGCCCTTGAGGTCCAGATCAAAAAATCTGGTTTGGTGTTTTTTTTACTGCTAAAAAGACTCTTTGTGTGGATAGTAATCAGGGTGTGGGCCGGACTGGAGCAGTCCGTTTTCTCGTGGTTTTCATGCTTCGTTTGTCGGACTGAATTTGGTCCACAGTCGATTATAATCCGAAGCTCTCAAGGTAAAAGGGCCCGAGCAGGCAGCGAGGAAGAGGTACACGGATCAAGTGTCTTTTCATGTGCTACACAGAGATTGATTCGGCTCTTGATCATATAAGTAGATATGTAGATGTTTCTCTCTGTGCCTTGATTGCATTTCATGGTTTTACCTGCAGCTGACAGGCTTTTAGCTTCCTGTAGGCCTATAAACACACAGAGGGCCCAGTGTGTGTGTGTGTGTGTGTGTGTGTGTGTGTGTGTGTGTGTGTGTGTGTGTGTGTGTGTGTGAGAGAGAGATTTAGAGGAAAGGAAAGCACCGTTTATTGTAATCTGTGTAACATCAGCTCCTGCTGTGCGTGTTGAAATCACCAAGGTGTTGTAATCTTTGCCTTCTCTGCTTCAATTTTCTGGATTTAAATATTTCCCCCCCAAGACTTGTTTCGAGCCGTGTTTTCCTGCGAGGACCGAGAGGCCTAAGGGTCCGGTAGAAGTGGGGAACAGTTAGTGTATGCCTGCCCGCACCATGATGTCCGCTGACATGGCTGAGACGTGGAGGAACTGTTTTGAGGAGGAGCTCATCTGCCCCATCTGCCTGCACGTGTTCTCAGATCCCATCCAGCTGCCCTGCAAGCACAACTTCTGCCGGGGCTGCATCAGCGAGGCCTGGGCCAAAGAGTCCTTGCTGGCCCGCTGCCCCGAGTGCAATCACGCGTACACGCAGAAGCCGAGCCTGGAGAAGAACCACAAACTGTCCAACATAGTGGAGAAGTACAACGCCCTGAGCGTGGAGAAGCCCGCCGCGCCGGCGCTGCAGTGCATCTTGTGCCGCCGAGGCCCGCCGCTGCCCGCCGTGAAGGTGTGCCTGCGCTGCAACGCCCCGTGCTGTCAGTCCCACGTCCAGACGCACCTGCAGCAGCCGTGCTCGGCCCTCGGGCACCTGTTGGTGGAGGCGGAAGCGGTGAAGGCCTGGACCTGCCTGCAGCACGACGAGTACAGGCTGTACCACTGTGAGGCCGAGCAGACGGCCGTGTGCCAGTACTGCTGTTTCGCCCGCTGCCGCCCCAGCCACGGCCACGCCGTCACGGACGTGGAGCTGCGACGCAACGACATCAGAGTAAGAGTCGAGTGTCCGACGCAAACATTAACCAAATACACTCTTCTTCTTCTTCTTCTTCTTCTTCTTCTTCTTCTTCTTCTTCTTCTTCTTCTTCTTCTTCTTCTACTTCAGGGTGTAGCCACTAGTTGACATCACATGAACAAAATTCCAGACTGTGGTTTGACTCCATCGCTGGCTCTTTAAACAAGAAAGATCAAATTAATGCCAGCTTTAATTATTTATTCAATAGTTTACAAAATATACCGGCAACTATTTGATAATCGATTTAATCGTAAGTCATTTCCTAAGCAAATAAAACTCTAAAGATTCACCGGTTCCAGCTTCTCTGATAGTAAACTAAATATTTTCTGAAAAGGAAGAAGACATTTGAAGACCTCGCACTGCACCCTGGGAAACCGACGTGCGTTTCATAAAGTAATCCATTAATCGAGAAAGCAATCGATTAATGTTTTTGCACCCTGCTCTCCGGTGGAAGATCAACCGATAGTCGTGGCCTTGCTTGCAAGAATTTGTCAATTCACTGGTGATCAATAAGAGTTGGCTAAGTGCCCACTCAAGCACCAAAAAGGATCTTCACACAAACCAGTGAGGTCATTTTTATTTAGCCAAGCAAATACCACCAGAACAAAGGGCATATTATTCTATTCTTGGCCAAACAAAAAAAACAGCTAAGCGGCGATGTGTCGGTACCCTTCCTCCTGGAGGGCGGGAATCGATTCAGTCCATCAGAAGCCGAATTATCCTTTCTGAACCAAAATCACATTTTACAGGTTTTTCCTTCCGCGCTTGTTCGAGAGTCTTGTGAGTTTTCCCGTCGCGATCCTCTCCGACCTCCGTTCTCATCTGTTGGAATGACACACAATGCGGTCGAGGGTGGAACAATGAGGGGCCCTCAGAGGGCCTTATCTCCCCGGCACAGGTGCATCCTAGCTCAGGGATCGCCAGTTGTGAAGGGGGGGGGGGATTAAAGCGATTCGTCGCCTGATTCTGCAGTCGACTTGGGCTTTTTTTATTAACCTCTTCCCTTCCTGGGGGTTTGGTGCTGGCGGAGGTCGGGTTGGTTTTCCTCCCCCCTTCCTTTTCTAAAGGTGGTGTGTGACCGTCCAGCTTAGTCAGAGGGAGAGCCGCGGAGGCCTCGTTGCTGACTGACTCATGTTGTTCACCCTACACCCTAATTAGATGTCAACTGTGTCATGCTAGGGTGTGTTTCCTGCTGGTAATGCTATGACTCAGCTTTATCTATAGTTAATCGGTTGCCTGGGGCACAGTCGGTTGGGACCTGCTCTGAATATTAAAACTGTAAAAACAAATAATGAATAAGCCTTCACATTGACATCTTGTTCATTTTTAATCAAGATGGGGCGATAAGTAGAGCCTGATTTAACCGCGCCCGCTCACAGCAGACGCCTTTCCTGGCCGACATTTTGACATCACGTAGCGACGGCGCAGGAGACGTTAATTACAATACCGATGGCTCGGTTCAATAATGGTTCTGGGTTAGCTGGCGTCCACAGGACCAGGACCTCCCTTAAGTGGAATGCAGTCATCATTAAGGTTATTACATACCCTGCTGCGTAAAGATGCTGTTATTAAACCGGTTTACTGCGTTAACATCTTGTAAGTGTGTGTTAGCGTTCAAGGAATAGCAGTGTGTTGAGCTAACATGCTAACATTTGCTATTTCGCACTAAGAGTGCAGCAGCTGAGGCGGATAGGAAAGGCTTCAGCTAATGATTATTTATTATATAAAACGCCAGACTTCTTTTTTTAATTGCCATTCTAGTTTTCCACAGTCCAAGGTGACGCCTGACTCGGTGATTGAGTTCAGCCCCATTGACCCTCGTGGTCATCCATGTTGAATGTAACATGAAGAAGAGTGAACCCCTTCTCCACACACACACACCACCCTACAGCGACTGCCCTCACCCCCTCTCCCCCCCCCCCCCCCCCCCACCAAGTTCACCTCTCACACCACCCACCAGCCGCTCCGGGCGAGTACCGACCTCCCCTCTGGCCCCGCTCTGATGGAAAAGATGCTGTCGTGAAATGACAGCTGACGAGCACACCCTCCCCTCTTTATAACCCCCCTCACTCCCCCAAAGGTATCCCATACATGTAGTTGTGACCCCCCCCCCCACCCCTTTTGGGACGCTTCGGCTCCTTCGACCCCGTTTTTCCTCTGGCTTCTGCTCGGAGCCTGACTCAATCAATCAGCACAACCAGGTCACAGTCCTGGATCTAACCATGCCATGTGTGTCTCTGTGTGAGGAGGGGGGGGGGTGAGAGATATCTAGGGCAGTGGTTCCCAACCATGTGCTACCGAGGCCCAAGACTACGTAGGTTTTCATTCCTGTTGAGCTCTACAGCAGCTGATCACCTCATGAAAAAAAATCAGCTGCCCTCTTGAGATGATGATGAAGAAGATGATGATGATGATGATGATATGTGAACAGATCGGCAGCCTGTGAAAAACAACTGCATTTCAACTGGTGGGATTAATGATGAATTGAAGGCCCTTTTTAACCACTGAAATATTTGAGAAATCCAATTATACAAGAATATTGTATAAATATTTCTTAAATGACCAATAATACTATTTAAATAAAGTGTCTTTTGACAAGTGATGTGGTCTGTAATTTATAAACGATACAAAGAGAACAAATAAATACACGTCTATGTGGACGCTTACACACTCTGAGTTGGTGACCTGTGAGCTCGTTGGCGTAACGCCTCCCAGAGAATGAAGACTTGTTTGTTTGAATCTAGATCATCTCGGCAGTTCCACATTATTTAGCTCTGTGATGTGTTATCGCCATGCTTCTGTCATTTAATGTTGATTGAGGATTATTCATATCACGTCATTAAATATTAATAACATGAAGGATTAGCAAATCTGTGTCAACGACATTCCTATTCTCAGACTTAACGTCGGGAGCGACATAAAGAATCGCTGCTCTCATATGGAGCCATTAATTACGTTTTTTTTTTACAATTGATTTTGACCTCGAGCTCACCCAGATGGGCTCCTCGGCTTTGCCTGAGCAGGCGACCGCTGTTGTTCACGCGCCGCCGCCGCCGTCGTCCTGGAAATAGCGAGTGTTGTTTCCACAACATTGCCAAAGCTCTCTGGGCGGCTTCCACCGCGTGAATGCAACTTTTTTCTTTTAAAGAGTACAAGTTCTGAGAGAAGAGTGGCTGGAGCTTTTTCTGCCTCAGTACGTCCATTCATCTATCTCCGCTCGCCGCCCCCAGCTCCCCCAACATTAGTCCTCGCTCTCTAATGCAAACACAAAATAGCTGTTCGTTGCCATGACGGCACACCCTCCCTACTCCCCCCCCCCCCCCCCTGCCGCCCACCCTCACAGGGATTGTGTGTTGGTTGGGGACTAAATTAGCCGCCTCCTGGATTCTATATCTCCGGCGTGGGGAGGGGATGCTAGCCGAGGTCGCAACCCCTTTAAAAGCTGAACTCTTTCTTTCTCCCTCACCTCGCAGCAAAGCCTGTTGCGGCAGCAGGAGCGCGTGGAGGAGCGCGTGCAGGAGATCGAGGAGCAGCTCTGCAAGCTCGACTCTGACAAGTGTGTGGTGGAGGTAAGTTGTTTTTAACACCCCGATTCTTCGGGCCGTCGGTAAGCACATCTTCTCCGCGGCGTTGATGCGAAGGGCCATCTGAGTGGATTGTCTGCGTGTGTGTTTCCTCCACAGGACAGGGTGTGTGAGCTGAAAGAGGAGGTACGTCTGCAGTACCAGCGGATGCACCAGCTCCTGGAGGAGGATCTCGGTCGGACGCTGGAGGCCCTGGACCGGGCTCAGGCTCGGTTCTGCCAGGAGAACGCGGCCCAGGTGTTGGCTCTGGGCGAGCAGCGCCACGAGGCCCAGAAGCTGCTGAGCTCCATCCACACAGCCTTCAGTAAGGCGGAGGAGCTGAGCTTCATGAAAAACACCAAGCCGGTTAAAATACTCACAGACAGGTGAGAACCAAGTCTGATTTATGTTTTGTTTGGGTCGTTTTTCCTGTTTGGCCTGTGGGTCCAAACTGACGTCTTATCCTACATCTGACGCGGCTCTTGGCATTTCTTTTGCAGGTCTCAGGCGTGTGTGGGCAGCAGCCTCCCTGCTTACAAAGTGGGGAATCTAAACTCTAAACAATTCCTATCTGAAATCTCAAAAAGAGAGAAGAGCTTAAAGAGAACGCTGGAAGGTAGGATAAAAAAAAACACATTTCATCCGGTTTTAATCCCGGACATTTATGTGAGTTTTCTTTTAATAACCACTTTTCTCTTCTTTCACACCTTTTCCCTTCCCTCAGTTCCCCTCACCCCTCCCTCCACCTTCCTGCAGTCTGTCCCGGCGTATTCCAGCGGTCAGAGCTCCGGCTCTGGAGCAGAGAAACGGAAACATTCCTCTGCCTTCCCAGAGGGGAACGGCAACGTCGGAAAGACCGCCACTCCGGGTTTCAAGGACTCCTCCTCTTCTTCCTCATCTTCTTCCTCATCGTTAGCCAAACAGCCCTATCTGGGCTCCGGCTCTGCCTCCGGAGAAGGTCAGTCCACCAATCAGCAGCCTCTGGGCCCCTGCGGCCCGCCTCACATCGGTGAGGGCGGCGGGACAGGAAGCGGAAGCGGCTCTCTGACCAACCACCATTCAGGCTCTGTGTTCGGCTCTTCGCACTTTCCTCCCGGAGGCAGCGGCTCCTCGCACTCCTCCCAGCAGGCCGTGCTGCCTCAATACGGCGGCCGTAAGATCCTGGTGTGCACGATGGATAACTGCTACTGCTCCGGCGTGCCGTCGGTGTCGGGCCACCGCGGCCATCCCCCGTACCCGCGCTCTGGCTCTTTTCCCTGGGTCAGCACCCAGGACTACCCCCCGCCTCCCGGCCTGGCCTCCGGAGGTCCGTCCATGCAGGGCTTGGCGGTGAGGGACTGGATAGACGCCTCGCAGACGCACAGACACGCAGATTTTTATGGGCTGTACGGGCAGCCCTCAACGAAGCACTATGTCACCAGTTAACAAAGTAGACACACACACACACGCACACACACACATATACACACACACACACACACACACACACGCGCGCACACACACACACTTGGATATAGAGACATGCATCAAAATAGCACACCGTTACCATCTTATTAACCGGAGAAAAAAGTTAAACATATACACACATTCAAATATTAAGATTTGTACACACACACACACACACACACACACACACACACACACACACACACACACACACACACACACACACACACACACACACCAATCTAGAACATGTACACACATTCGGGGGCAGGGTTGATCTCTTATGTGTTTTTATTTTCTTCTTTTCTTTATTTTCAGTCAGTGTTTCATGTAGTGTATTATACGTAAAAATGCAAGCCAACACGCTCACTCTGGCACAACTTCACTCAGCGTTTTACACATGAACAAGAGAGGCCTAAGAGAAGATGGAGACGTGCATCTTTTTATTATTTATAGAGCAGAAGATGGATTGATAGAAAATCAATTTTTATTAGAAAACGCCTCTTCGGGGCCGTTCGTCGACGCTAAAGGAAAAGAGATGACAACCGTGCAGTGTTGAGCTTTCCAGTTTAGCGCCTCATGTTTCTCTCATGTAATCACCCTCTAGTCGTACTGAGATCGATTGCCTTATTTTATTATTGGCATCATGTTTGTTTTCTTCTGCCCGGCTCACTTTTTTTGGTTTATCCTTTTAAAAGAAGGACTCTAGTTTTCATGGCCATGGCACCTCATCCCTTCTTTGTCGAGTTCAGGGATGGATCGTACGGCTTGAACACAAAACGCTCTTCCATGGAACACCCACAATGCACTTGTGGACGCCTTGTTATGCCTGGACTACAGATGCGGACCCACAGAGGGACACTGGAGCTGCATCTGAAGGGCCGGTTGACCCTGGCCCAAAGAGTTTTGAGGATTTGGCCCTTACGCTGAGCACTCCCCTCCTGCTATCAGGCTTCCCATCGGACAGAAAACCTTCTTCTGACAAAGACTGTTTCCATTTAGTAATTACTATGACTTTGTGTTATTTGGTACATCTGTAGGTGTCATGCTTGTCTAGAGAGACTTTGATTTTAGAGGAAAAGGCAAGACTGGACAGACCAAACCAATCAAGCATCTAAAGGATCTGATGATGCTGTAATTGTACTTCCTGCAGGGCAAAGATGTCACTTCCTCTCAATAAGCACACAAGCTCTTGGCTTCCTGTTTGCAGCTGAAATCATGCAAGGAAGAGTTTTTTTAAGCACTCAAAAGAAGAACAATGGGGGGGCGGGGGGAGGGGGAAATGTATGCAGTTTTTAAAATGAGTGTATGGAAGAAAAGAAGGGTGGGAGGAGTTTTTTTCATCTAGTTTTTCTAAAAGATCAAGACTGGACTGCGAGATGTAAGCAATTATCATCCTAAAAAGGAGCAACGTAAAGAAAAAACAACAACATAAAAAGTATCTTTTTTTTGTACATATTTTGTGAAATGGAAAAATTACAGATGTGATTTGGAGAAGGGTTCCAAATAAACAAACTCATTAAAACCAGTCTCTGCTGTCACTTCTTTTTTCATCTTCTTTTAAAGGATAACGGTGGATATTTTAGTGTTTGTACATTTATCTACGCTCTCCAGCAGCAGGTTTAACATTTGAACTTTTCTCGAATTGCTGTTAGAAACACTGCTGCACTGTTTGCACTAATAATAATAATAACAACTTTATTTATATAGCACCTTTTTAAAAACAGTTTACAAAGCGCTTTGACAGACAACACAGGAAACAGTGAAGCCCAGCAAAGCCAGACAGACTAAGGTAAGAATTAAACCCTGATAGCTCATTACAGTAGATGAAACAATTATTACAAAATAATCATTTAAATAGTCAATACATCGATTAATACGACCTCCCAGAGTTGTGTTATACATGAATGGAGCTCTGTGGTACAGGGGAAGGAGCTAGGTTAAATGGTGAAGTTCATACAGTCATCCATACACAGGCATCTGCTTACTCTTCAAGACTTAAAAAACAACAAAGAAATGACATCCTCCCACCAAGAAATCGCCCAGCTCATCTCCTGTTGACCTTTCTTTAACATGCAAAAAATCTGCCTTGCTGCAGTATTAGTGTATTTATTTAGCTTAAAAACACACGTCCACAGGAGAACACTTGAACAAACTTTAAATATCTCTGTGTCTGCCCAGTTCAGACGGGGCTCATGAGTATGTGTGGGTGGAGGCCCGCAGAGAGAAAACAGGATGGAGAGAACGAGTTTTGAGATGAGTAGTTGTTTGTTCAACTCGTGATTAAGATGTTGCATTAATGCCCCCGCCCACCCATCCGGTAGCCCATTTCAGAGAGTGCGGACGATTAACCTGTGTCTATGTGCTCTGAGTAAACAGGAAATGCAAATAACAATAAATAAATAAATAAATAAATATATATATATGTTAGTAGAGGAAATGGAATGTATATGGACGAATACGCTAATCGCTTCATTTCCAAGAGTTAAAAGAGAAAATTGATACCGGGCTCATGTTTGTCTGCTATGAAGCTACAGCTAGCAGCTGGTTAGCTTAGCTTAGCATCGAGACTCAAGGTGAGACCATTAGCCTGGCTCCGTCTAAAGGTTACACAATGAACCCACGTGTCCTTTTTCCAGTGAAATGTTTTTATCCAGATTAAACAAACAAGATATAACATGTGTAACCTTTGGACTGAGACTGTTTTAACCTGCTTTCAGCCTTTATGCTAAGCTAGCTGTCTGTAGCGTTGTACTAACGGACCGACATGAGAGGGGTATCAACCCTCGACAAAAAGAAAATGTTTCCCAAAATATTCAAAACTATTCCATAATTTTCTTATTCTGTTTGGGGTTTTTATACCATTTCCATGGTTAGTAATTACCTTTTAATCTCAAACCTATAAAGCTAATGTGGATGCAAAGTCCTAAAACTGCTCCCAAAGAAATGGAAATATATTGTTTCATTAACTCACGATCATGTGAAAGCTTTAAAACCCCAATCTAACCTCATGAGGAAGTCTTGAATGAACTTTCAAGAGTTGAACATTCATTCAAAAATGTCTCTTTGAGTTTCAACACCGTTTCTTTCCTTCTGACGCCAATCAACGGTTAAAGTACAAGTAAAAACAAACTTAAATCATATTTCTTCTTCTCCCTCCGCCCTCGTGTTCCTCCCACCTCTTTCCTGTCCTGAGGTCTGATGTTTTTTGTTTCTCACATCAGCAAACCTCAGCAGAGACACAGGCAGCCAAGAACTGTGGGGTCGGAGGTGCAGCATAAATTACAGCTCTGCTCTATCTTTCACTCCCTGACACACACACACACACACACACACACAAACACACACACACACACACACACACACACACACACAAGCACACAAAAACACTCCCTCTCTCTCTCACTCTCTTTCTGTTGACACACATTTTCTCACTCCTCATGGATCACACAGCTGCTGCACAGCTGTGTGATCCATGAGGAGAGGCAGTAATCTGGTCGTCTACGTCTTCGATATGTATCTCTGACGCACACACACACACACACACACACACGCACACTAACACACACACACACACACACACACACACATTTACACAAAGTCTTGCTACTTTAAATTACCTACAAACACTGTGAGGGCTAAAAGCTTTTCTGCACTGATAAACCAACCACAACCCTTTTTCTTCTCTTATTGGTGGTTTTAAAATAAACAGTTGTTAAAGTTGTTAAAACAACAACGTTGACTGTTGGCTGTTTTATGTGAGCGTCAAGCAGCTGGTTAGCTTAGCTTAGCATAAAGACAGGAAACAAGGTGAAACAGAGAGCATGTCTGTTGTTGGTTGGCAGCCAGATATGCTTTTTATAGTATTTATGCTATGCTATGCTAAGCTAAGCTAACCAGCTACTAAACGTAGTTTCGTATGTAATGTTCAGAAATGACAGCGATATAAATGTTCTCATGTAACTCCCAAGGTGCGTCATTCTGTATTTCTCATCCTGCCTTGTGAGAATGTAATGCTATGGAGAGTAAAGGGACAACAAAGAGGGAGAAGAGTCTTTGTGAGAAGAGAGGACGCCTTGACAATGAGGATCTTTGTGAGCGAAGAAGAAGAAGAGGCCGTCTTGCAGGTCTCTGAGGCCCAGGGATTCAGTCACAACGTAACACAAAATAAAACAAATAGCAAACTGTTCCTAGGCCCTAGGGACACACTGTTGGACACGTAGCACCTCCACACGTCTTCTTCTTTTATGCAATTAGTTGAGTTGCATTTACTTTCGCTAACACACTAAAATTACACATAAAGAGCATTTATTGAGACAATCGGAGAGCAAAACCTCAGCTCAAGTCTCCAAAACTCTAAACTCATCTACCGCTTTGCACCTAATTTGCAATTCAAAACGGCAATTTTTGCGATGATGCAAAATGTTTTATTTTTCAGGACTTATTATTTATTGATATTATTGTTAGTTTTTCTTGCTGGACGAGTTCTAACTTTATTATTCTCAATTGTCACAGCCAACAACTGAGTGGGTTAATATATGATAATGCTTCCTATCAGATTATGTTTTTTATCAAAATAACCGTCTGTCAAATACAATAAAAAGTGCAACCTTTCCCTCTGTGTAGAGTAGAAGTTTAAAGTCCATGAATTGGAAACTCACGTCTAACATGCAGCACAGGTATGCAGGTGGCCTCAAGCAGTGTGGTTTGTGCAATGCAGACTGACATGTCCATGAGGAGACATGCAGCTTCTCCCGCGAGGCGTTGACACGACCAGGTGGATGTACAGCACCACCTGCAGATCTTACGCTGTTCCAACCACGGAAAAACAAGACGTTGTTTATCTTTTCTGAAGCAATTAAATGTTTGATTGCCTCCGTAAAGGTAAAGAATGACACAGGCTTTTATTAGCAGTTCGGAAATTAAACTTTTGAACTGCACAAGTTTGTCTTAAAGTGATGTCAACTTGTGTCCTGTGGTTCCAGTTGCATAGCTAGCCGCACGAGTTGGAAGCAATTTCGATCCTACATTTCTTTTCTTTCCTCAGACTTTTTCTTTTGAATAATCTCTGGTGCTCGAAGAAGGCTTGAAGGTTAATGATCGACCCCAGAAATAACAAAATGTTCTCCGTGTACAACAAGAGAGAAAAAAAAACGATAAGAGACCCGTCTGACTTTCTCTTTCTTATTTAGTGAAATTCATCTTACAATCTCTTCGATCCCTCTGTTAAAAAACACACAGGTGTTTGTCATCTACATGTGGAACTAATGGGCTACCGGAACCTGGTGTTTACTTCACATAGAAAGGCTGTATTTGAACTATAACGCCCTATTGGTCTTTTCACTTGGACCATGTTTAGTTATGTAACGGTTTGTCAGAGTTTAGAAGAGACATGCTGGAAATTTGACATGAATAGTTTTTTTAGACCTTTTTTGTATATGCAATTAATACTCATACCTGCAAACTCATGAGGGGTGAAAAGGTGACAACGGGGGTGCAGGTGATCCTCGTTGTTTGATGACACCTCAAAACTTTTATAACTAGTCTTTTGATTGATCTGACCGCAAATCTAAATAATAATAAAAAAACATTTAAAGAAAAAAGGTCCTCTGAATAATTCAGTGATGGGGCCCTAATAATAGTAATAACAACTTTACATTATCATTATATATATTATGGTTAAAGTCATTCATGAACCAACTTCCTTTATTTATTTGTGTGCTCTGCTGAGCTTTGAGTCTGTTCCATGATTCTGTTCCATGATTCTGTTCCATCAAAGATGTTTTATTGCGAAGATCACCACATCGCATGTTCTCCGTGTCTCACTCCAATCTCACAAACGCCGGCCGTCTAATTTAGCCCCCTCCCTACCCAAAACAAAAACTCTTCGGATCTACAGTATTCACGTGGATGACCCGTTTTGATTTCAAAACGGCGACTTCCGCCAAAAGGTGACACGTTTGCAGGTATGAATACTTGTACAGGGGTATGACATCATAGTGCTATATCCCTTCCAGCACATCTTAACACTGAATTCAATGCCCTACTTATTCCAATTCCTGTTCTCTTCTCCTGCTGTCTCCAACAGAGGCCTCTCCACACAGCCTCCGATGCTGTCATTGTCATGAGCAGCTGACTTCTCCTGCTGCTGGTGTGTGTTTGACCCCCGAGAGCCCGGCGAGATCAGAGTGAACCGATAGCGCAGGAAGCAACTTTAATCAAGAATTAGGAGAGGAAGGATTTCTAAATTCCGTGTCTTTTTTATTCACATACAGTACCTTCAATTCTGGACAGATTACATTCAAGAATATCAAAAGGAAATGCCAAAAAAGTGAATTCCCCCACAAACCCAAGGAGCACAAAGAAATGCATTACAGTACGTAAACCTTGGTTAAAAATGTGCACGTTAGATATGCAAACATTATAGACTACAAAGTACAGCAGGGTAATATATACTCTATAACATTTTCTTAACGTAACATTTGACCTCAGGGCCGAGCTATTTACACTTGATCCAAAAATGTAGTTCCTCTCAACAATTTAATCTCATCTTTTTTTCTACATATTAACATGTACAGTATCGTTCTTTAGTGGGGAGAGTTGGAATCATTTCTTCAACATCCTTTGAGTCGCACACACACACGTCACACTGGTTGTTGTTTGAAAGCACTCTACACTCTACTTTACCATAAATAACACAATTACAAAAATATACCTCACTTCAAACAGAGTCATCGTGGAAAGATAAAAAACAAACAGCACAAACTGGAAGAATAAGATGGAGGAAAAGGTTGGGAGGGAGGTAGGAGGCGGAGGAGGCGCTGGTTTCCAGGACAGTGTGTGAGAAACAAGCTGGAATTCCAATGAAAAAACAGCAGTTTAATGGGAATGTTTGAGGTTGTGACAGGCTGTGGGTGGTGTCTGCGATTGGTTGGGACAGTGATGGTGACGTGGGTAGTCAGGGTGGAGGAGTTTGATTTCCCGGTATGGGTTCCCTTTGAAGTCGAACGGCCCTCCTCTATGTGGAGGCCAATGTAGGAAGATGTGCTGAGATTAGTAAACCAGAGATATGGTAATGCAGGGGGTTAAAAGGTCCAGATCCATGTTGGATTAGTAGTGTGTTTACATTCACAGGTATATCCCATCGTACTAAGGCTCAGGAGGGTGCAGTGTGTGTCAGTGTATGTGCTGCTGCTGTTCCTCCAGAGAAGCAGAAGACTACAATTAAAGCTATTTTTTCTTGGAGTTGACGCTCTTGCAGACCCAATTCATGCCCTCCTAGAAGGAAATGGCAGCACGGTGAGAAGAAGAAAACAAAAAGGCACGTAAAGGTGATCGCAAAGAAGTAAAGCTCAGCTTGTGCGCTCACCTGAATCCCCTCACCAGTGAGGGCGGAGCAGGACTGGATCTGCCACATGCGATCCCGGATGGTGTGCAGGTTGAGACCCTCTGCGATCTCGGAGGCCGGGGCGGCCGTCAGCAGGTCCTGCTTGTTTGCAAAGATCAGCACGGGAACGCCGCTCAACTTCTCTTCATCCAACAACTCGGCCAGCTCCTGCAACGCGCACAAACATCTGTCAATCACACACAAATGCCAAGTATAACCACTGGATCTAATATTTTGGATTTCCTATAGTCTCTCAATTTAATTGTGTTCAGCTGGTATGGACACAAATCAAAGGAATTATTTGACTAAGTAATTTGAAGACACCACCGTTGCTTTTTGAAAATATGATTCTCTATTCAGAAATCTATGCGTTACCAGACAGTAGAAATACACTGCATCATGTGACGTTAATCTCTGACTATTTTTAACCTTTTATCAAGAAGTATTATTTTCAGCTGCAGTTCCTATCTGCTGTGGGTGGTGGCTGTGATTGGCTGCTGACCCTTAATCAGCAGGTTGAAGGTCATATTTCATTCCCTGGTGGACACCGACACGAAACACAACACACGTTGAACACACCTGACCCGTCTCCTCAAATCTCTTTCTGTCAGCACTGTCAATGACATAAATCTGAAGAAAAAAAGATGTTTTCCTTGTTAGCATGTGCAGCAGGTTCTCAGTGCACGTGTGTACGGTGACTTCAACAAAGACAAACAGATCAAAACAATAATGTAGATTTTGAGTACAAAAATAAAAAAATAAAACCAAGCTTATTTGCTGTCTCACCAGCACATCTGTGTTTTCAAAGTAGTTTCTCCAGTACGGCCTGATCTTCCTCTGGCCCCCGATGTCCCACACATTCAGTTTAAAACCCTGAGACTGGACGCTCTTGATGTTGAATCCCTGCACAGAATGCAACGGTTAGACAGGGGAAGCTGAGGCAATTCCCGGGACCAAGAAAAGGATGCATCCCTGTTGTATTTTGTCACTTTGCTCTCATAAAAAGTGCCGTCTGCGTGTACCTTCCCTCCGTACCTGTGTGGGGGTGATGTGACTGATGTCCTCAGATGCCAGCTGCTTGAGCAAGGTGGTCTTCCCACCGTTGTCCAAACCCAGCAGCAGTATCCTCACCTCCTGGTCCGGTGTGCTCTTTAGCTTACGCAGGATGGACAGCAATCCCTGGAGAAAAAACAGTGATGATGCTTTTCCAGTGGGACAAGAGGCAGGTGACAAGGAGACAGCGGGAAACTAGACAGGGGACAAGGGCACAGGGAACAAGGTCACAGGGAGCAAGGACACAGGGAGCAAGGACACAGGAGAAAAGGGGGAGCACTGTTGCAGCTAACCACCATTATAAAAATGCATCTCTTCCCCTTCGGTCCCCCTGCGGCTCATGAAGACACGGCCAACTCTCCAAACGGAGCCAATGCGTGAGGACAATAGCGGGTCCCGAGAGCAGCTCGTCACATCAACTTCTTTGGTGTCACTGTACCTCGTTGGCTACCTCGTTAGTTGTTTCAGCGCAGGGCTACTTAACGTGTAGTTAAGTCTAGTTAAGTCTAGGTAACGGTACGCAAGAAGGAGCTAGAAGAAGCTACCGTGCTAAGCTAATCTCCCCTGAGAACCGATGCTGCCGTTTAACGTTTGTTTTCTCGGTGGCCATTAGATCCTCAAAGTGTTCACAACGAGCTTCTTAGCGCGAATACGTTCACGTTTAGCGAGGCGTTTAACAGCTAAACAGGTCATTATTACGACAGAATCCACACTCACCATCTTGTTGCCTTCTCTCCTGGAGACGCCGCCGAGGGTTACTAAGGGGAGTGACGTCAGACGTACAGTTACGCACAGATCTCGGGCACGCGCCTAAAGATGGAGGATGCGCGCAGCCGGACGCCTGCTGAATGTTTCAAATGCAGGCCGAGAATAGGTGCACGTGTGTCGTCTGGCGGACGGTTGTTTGCCGTGAGACGTTGACATAACGTCGAGTTCGTCAGTAACGTAATAACGCCTCACGGTGGGTGTCACGCAGGGAGCTGCCCCGCCCCGTGATTGGTGGACGGTCTGCCACGTGTTCGCGTGTCTTCGCTCTTGGGCACATTCGGTTACCTGACAGGTTCCCGCTGCTGTGTGTGTGTGTGTGAGCGGCGGTTGAGGAGGAATCTCTCTCCAGGGTAATGTTGCATTAACGTTATTAGGTTTTGACTAAAGGTTGCGACTCGCGAGTCGATGCTGCGGCTCGTGTTGTGTTGGTTAGTCGCTGCCTGCAGAAGTCAGCTGGTTATGAGTTGCATCACTCCGAGCTCACGTTTGAACTCTGTGTTCTGTAGTTCGCTCGCTCGACTTAACGAAAGACTTGGCGCCTATTGAGTGTATGTCTTTTGTATACGTGTGACTCAACATACACACGCTTCAGGTCGCTGTGTGGACTGAAGAGGTGAGTCTCCAGCTCATGCTGCGGCCTGCAGATCCAGTTTCTCAACACTGGTGAACATAACCTTTGTCATGTAGATTACACTAAACCCTGTATACCTTCAAATGCATGTAGGGCTGCAGCTACTTATGACTCTTCATTCATTCACACATTATCATAAGCCAACTATTCAGTCTGTTTTGGGGGCTGCAACTAACACTTTTTGTTGTTGTTTATCGTTCGTTCATGGGGGGGAAAGCCAATGTGCTTCTTATGTCCAACAAACAATCCAGTACATTAAGATATTGAATTGACTGATAAATATGTCACTGAAAAACAGAAAATCCATTCCATTTAAGAAACCAGCAAATATTCACATATTAGGAGCTGGATTCAGTCAATGGTTGGTGTTTGGGCCCGAAATAAATCATTGAAATGTTTTTATTTATTTACAGCATTGCTGCAGATTATCTCTTATTTCTTCCAGCAATTGAACAACTAATAACTTACGTGAGCTCCTTGATCCAGTTCAAGTTGCAGAACTGGGAACTACAAGTAATTCAATATACCCGTGAATATATGGTTTGTTCATTTAGTTCATATTTTTCGAGGTATATTCTTATACAACAATGTGTATATCTAATTATTCTTTATCAAACAAAAAGGCCAAGTATTATCTGGTTGTAGCTTTTCAAATGTGAGGATTCACTGCTTCTGTGTTCATGTAATTTGTGAATTTCATATATTTTTATTTGTGCCCGATGAAGCGAGCCACCTTGACCTACAGTCTTGGTTCGCTGGGAAATTGTTCAGTATTCTCAAACATTTGATAGTAGGAATGATCATTAGCTGTAGGTATATGTTCTCTTTCTATGGATTACAGTCTTTTCTTTTGTTAATTATATGTTGTTTATATAGAGCCACATTGACTTTTTACATTTTGCAGGCCTTAAGTTTACTTTCTAACGAACAGCTGCAGAAACACTCCGTTGCCAGCCTCATTGAGGCTTCAAAGAAGTTCACTGCTACGCTCCTCCTCATTTTCCCTCTTGTTTGCAAAAGATTAAACCACACAAGGCTTGTTTTCTTGTTGCGAGGTTTCACCGAATCCCTCCATTAAAATATTGCTAATGTAACGCTGAAGATGCTCAGTGGGACGTTTGGGTAGTTTGAGCTGGAGTCAGCAGGTTCCCTCTGGTTGTGTGGAAGCAGAATGCTGCAGCTGCAAATACCCCAAATGGCAACCCATGGAAACATTTACCAGGAGGTGGTCTATAATTTCGAGTGGAAGTTTGACCCTTGGGAATTCTTTTGTTTGTTCAGGGTTGTGTTGTGTTGGAACCAAAGGTCCCATATCGGCAGCCGCTTTGGAGAGAGTATCAAAACCAACACAAGTACTTTACTTTAGGGCCGCAACTCAAATTTAAATTATTTTTTAATCTTGCGATTTGTAACATATTAAACATAGCAATTGACTGTTAAACAACCTAAATATATTTAATTGACTATCATAAGACGTATACGACTTCTCATTCGAGAGGCCGTAACTATAGTGTTGAGCGTTTTTGCTGAAAAATATCTGAAATGATTAACTTACTATCAAAATAATTGCTTTTACTTTGTCTTAATCAATCGCTTGTGTTCAATCATATGTTTAACTGCAGGTGTAGCCGAGTCAGTCTCTTGTACTTTTCTTTACTTTTAAAAGCACATTAAGAGAATTATATTATTATTCCTCTTTTCTGCAGGTTTCCACCGCAGCAGCTGAGTGAACCGAGGCGGCCATAGACGTGAACTGTTTTTAATGCATTAGGTTGCGACTGCTTTGTAGCAACCACCATGGATCTAAGCTCATTCGACATCGACGCGCCGCAATGGGACCAGTCGACGTTTATGGGCCGGCTGAAACACTTCTTCAACATCACAGACTGGCGAACGGTGGCCTTACCTGACTCGCGCTTGGATGAGGCCAAAGTTTTAGTCGAACACTGCAGGTAAGAAGATGCATGTTTGCTGTCGCACAGAGACCGCAAGAGCCAATTGTGCGACGATGCACATACAGACACACACACACACCAGGGTTCGTACGGTCATGGAAAACCTTGGAAAGTCATGGAATTTTAAAATGGTAATTTCCAGGCCTGGAGAAATCATGGAAAAAACTTAAATCATACAATTTTTGGTAAAGTCATGGAAATTTGTTATAATCACGTGTTCATTTCCCTCAAGTTTGAAATAATTAATATATTTTTTTAAAGAAAGATGCTCAAAATATACACTCTCAATACACAAAATGTTCTAAATTGTTCATGTTTTTACTGAGATTTCAGTTTGGTCATGGACATTTGGTTAAAAGTCATGGAAATCCATCGGTCAAAATGTGTAAGAACCCTGACACACACATTATATCTTAACTCGGCAGTTTCAGCAATCGCACAACCAAGAAACACAAGTGTTGGGCTGTTGCAATATTTTCGGACGGTTTGAACTGGATCCACAAAGAAATATGAACTGACTTAGTCCTGTACAGAGTTTGAAGGGTAAAATATGCTTTAGTCAATAATCACATGGTACATAGTACGAGAACTCCCTTTTGACATTTGGCTCGTACCCATGGTGTCTGCACTTTAACTGCCATCTGCAAGTTTCAACATGAAAAATACCCGCCTCTGCATCTAGGCGATGGTGTGAAAATAGAAACAGAGGGGAGATGTTCTATGTGTCCTTGTCGTAAAGCCCTTAGTCAAATTTAGGATTTTGGGCGATACAAAATAAATTGACTTAAATTAAACATCTGCTGCCCCTCTTCAGGTCAGGATTCGTCCCTCCCGGCACCACAGAAGAGCAGCTCCACTACGCGAAGAAGCTGTACGACTCGGCCTTCCACCCCGACACCGGGGACCGCATGAACCTCATCGGCCGCATGTCCTTCCAGGTGCCTGGAGGCATGGCCATCACCGGCTTCATGCTGCAGTTCTACAGGTACCGATCAGGAGGAGCTGCATGGTTACCGCGTCATGCTCGTTTCGCAGAGACGAGCCGTCTCATCGCCGTCTGCTTTCTAGGACAGTTCCCGCCGTGGTGTTCTGGCAGTGGGTGAATCAGTCCTTCAACGCTCTGGTCAATTACACCAACCGTAACGCTGCCTCCCCCATCACTCCCAAGTAAGAACGTACTGCCCGCTTTCAGTGGATGTCTTGAAGGAACGATAGTCCAGCTGTGTTGTGTATTCAGCCTCTTTTAGACCTTGTTACTTAGACCTGATGGTGATTTTAGCATGTTGGTCTCATCTCTAAATATGTTCCAGATTCACTTTCACTTTAAAGTTCCGTTGTTAAAAGTTGGATCTCATTTCCACAATTCTTCCCTCAAGTCTGAATTATTGCCGGCACGTTAATGTAACGGCAACAGCAGCTCAGGGAGAGATTACATCCACATATTGTCTATTAACATCACTTTTAAATTATCTCTTTGGCACAAAGGAAATCTGTTTGATCACAAAATACAGTTATTGTGACAATTTAAAGTTTCTGAGTCTGTACAACATGTTGTTTACGCCTCATACAAACCTTTCATTCAAGCAAATAGTAGGACTGTAATTATTGATGCACAGGAAAATTCTTCCCAAACAAGAGTTAACGCAACGTTTTGTGACCTTTTTAAAGGTGAGGAAATTGAGTGCAGCCTGAAAATATAGAAACGTTGCTCTTCCTTTTTAGATTGGTAAACTCTTCATTTTCGTGCTGTTAGTCAGCAGTAACGACGCTCCCTCCGGCAACGGATGTCGTGACATTTATGTAACGGACACCGATGTCTGAATGTTTCAAAGTGTGAAAAAGGCTTTTGTTGTCTCTCTCAGGCAGATCGGAGTCGCCTACTTCACAGCGACTAGCACTGCGTTAGCAACAGCGGTGGCACTCAACCTCTATACAAAGGTACGCACGCACGCACGCACGCACGCACGCACACACACTGAGTTTTCCTTCTGGCTTAGTGTTTCATCAAACTCATCTGCCTCATTTTAGCTACAGGACGATCTCACTTATTCAAAGCGAGACGTTATCTTTATCAAATGAATTGTGACTATTGACAATTACAGTTAATTATGTGATATCAGTCTTGGAATTATATAGTTTTTCTGGAACAATTTGCCAATATTAAAGTACCTGTAGTAATTAGGCTGAGATATCCATCATTATGCAAAGGAACCACTTCCCACTGACGACTCACCATCTGCATTTTTTGACTGTAAAAGGGGCTTAAGGGGTTTTAAAGTTTTATTTATGAATTCTGAATCATCATCGGGGTACAGCTGACCCTAACCCCCCCCCCCCCCCACCCACGACAATATACATCATTACGGTTGTGGGGACATTTATTTCTGCAGAGTCGCTGCGTGTTCTCTTCTGCATCTGCACACAGTCTCAAATGATTCCTCCTCTTTGAAGAATGTCATCAGCTTTAAACGCCTCTCCTCCTGCAGAACGAGTCTGCTCTAGCGCCATCTCCTGGCGAGGGGAAACCTCTAGACTAGAGCCCTGCTGAATTTAGGTCAAGATGGGTGTGATTTTTTTGGAGTTCTGAAAGTTTATCAAATGTTTTGACTTCTAGTCTTAAAACTCTTAATGTGCTTGATGAATCCAATGTGGGCCGAGATTGCAGCCGAAGAGATACAACAGAGATAAAAACACATGAGGTTCAGACTTGTATTGAGAGAGCCTTCGTTCTCCAAGTATCATTGTACCCCTCGTGATTTGAAATGTTTCAGTGCCATCATGTGAAGTAACATAAGCTAAATGAACCCGGTGTTTTTGTGTCTTTCTCCCGCAGAAAGCTCCTCCTCTCGTGGCTCGCTGGGTCCCCTTTGTCGCGGTGGCGTCTGCCAACTGTGTTAACATTCCTATGATGAGACAACAGTAAGTCCTCAAGTGCTACTGCTCCAAAATAAACTCCTTAAAAGAAAAATGCATGTGGAGGCATTGTATTGCGCAGGTTTTAATGTGAAAATCACAGTGCTCTGTCTCCTGTGTTAGACCCCTGAGATGTTCTGTGTCAGGCTGATGAGGAAATCACTGTCCAAAAATGTTTTTGAGCTGTAATCATGTTTTTGGAGGCCAGCTTTTCATTTAACAACCCACATTTATTTTTTTTCGGCATCTTTGGCCATCACCAGAGTGAAATATCTCAACAACTATTAGATAGTTAGACTGGAACCATTACACAGGACAAGAGGAGCCCAAAGGATATCGAAAGGCGATACCCACCACAATCCTGCTGCCACACCAACAGAGACAAGAGAGACAAGAGATGCAGAACAGAGACAACAGAGACAAGAGATGCAGAAGCATCAGCTGCCACACCACCAGACTTCATAACGGCTTCTTTCCTCAAGTCATCCCCAGTACTCATGACATTTATATATATCCCAACCTCAGAGAGAAAGAGAGATGTTTACAACTAACATGGCGGTTGATGAGAACCTGTTTTCACTTTAAATGTATTTTTTCTCAGGGAAATTCTGAATGGCATCTCAGTCACAGATGAAAATGGCAACAATCTGGGCCACTCTACGGTCGGCACTTTGGACTCACTTCAAGAGACTTAGTTCATTAAATGTTGTACAGTTCATAAAGTGTCTTGTTTGATCTCCCCCTGCAGAGAGCTGCAGTAAAAGGCATCACTCAGGTGGTCGTCTCTCGGATCACCATGGCTGCACCAGGAATGAGTACGCAAAGAAGCCTCATCACATCAATATTGTGCTTTTGAAGCTACCCTCTCTTAACCTTCCTCTTCTTCCATCAGTCATCCTCCCCATCATCATGCAGAGAATGGAAAAATACAAGTTCATGCAGGTGAGACCTTCATCGCCCTCATCATCATCCTAAAGCTAAATAAATGTGCAGCCGTCATCTGACTCTTTCTGTCTCTTCACAGAGGATCACGTTCCTCCACGGACCGATTCAAGTGATGCTGGTGGGAGCGTTGTAAGTAGAGGCGCACGACATGTTTCAGAGGTGGTTTGTTCACATTTTTATTGTAAAATAACGTTTGTTTCTTGTTTTATTTTATAGTTTGGTCTTCATGGTGCCTGCTGCCTGCTCCCTGTTCCCACAGAGATGGTAACAAACTAGTTTCTGTACTTTCACGTGCACACAAATGTCGCTTAGACTATTTATAGCGATCCGAGAATTTTAGCATCAATTTCTATAAATGATCAAAATTGATGTAACAGAAAACCGAGATGTTGTCGGTTTTTATTCCACACATCCTTCCTTGTCAAGACCTGGTATATTACCCACAATTATACAGTTTTCTAAATATCTAATAACTAAAATAAAAGCAAATAAGCTGATTATCTAAAAAAGAGACTGAATGAAGGGTTGTTGAATATGTACTTGTTGGAAATACGATGTTTTAAATGCAAAATAACTTTGATTTCCTCTTTTTTTCTTTTTTCCCTCTGCTCCCTCCCTTCTTCCTAAAATATTTCTGTGTCTTCATCAGCTCAATGGCCGTGTCCAAGCTGGAGCCCGAGCTGAGAGACTCCATTATGTCTCAATATGGAGACGCTGTGCAACGTGTCTACTTCAACAAAGGCCTCTGAGGCGGAGGGCCAACTATCTGCTCGCCGCACAAGACCAAATGCACACGTCCGTCTCATAAATCTTCATCTTCTAATTATGATTAGATCAATTATGTCACTTAAAAAGGATCAATTTATTTGGTTAAAACTAGGTCTATCCGTTAAACGGATACAAGGGGCACTGTGTGGTCCTGTTGAGAAACCAAATGATCTCCTCTCAGGAACAGCACATTACTTTGTCGGACTAGAGCTCTTGTTGATTTGTCCTTCATGACTAAGCTTTTAAAGAAATCGTCTTTTTTTTTTTTAACTGTTCTCCTTTCTGTCCGCCAAGCTTCCTTACAATCTGTGCCTTTGTTAAAGCGGCAACAACACTGCTGGATTTATTTTTCTTTAAACTAGCTTTTCTTTGAAACCAGAAAAGTACTTCTATGCATAGGTCAAACTCATTCTGTGTGGTGCTGCAGTTCTGTGTGATAAAAGTGGAAGATGCTGCCCTCTTCTGCCAGAATGAGAGTAGACGTACGACTTATTTGCATGATTTATCTGAAAGGTTTACCAGTCGGATCATGTTGTGTGTTTGAACTCAGACTTGTGCCACTATCATCAGTATAAGATGGAATAAAACCAAAACATGTGAAATGTTGAACAGTGAATTTTTTTTTTAAACTGATATATATATATATATATATATGATGAATTGTACTTAAGAAAGTTGAGGCTATAGAACTGAGGCCGTGGAGAGAAATACTCCTTTGCTGACGTAAACGTACCAAATCACAATAGAATAGGATTTTCTGCTAAATATTCTTTAATGTTCTAATTCTGCAAACCAATTGACCTCTTCGGCGGATGTTTTGGATGCATCAATGCCTAGATGGCGTCTTACGGCTGTAGCTGGTCAATGTGATGTAGTTTTAACTACTTTTGTATTTCTTTAATTGCAGTTAGAGGTTGAGAGGTGATTATTGGGGGAGGGATCTGCTTTAATTAAATTCTTTAGATCTTTCTTTTACTGTGAAATATGACGAAAAGATACTGTGAAATCAAAAGCAATTTTTGTTTTGTTGGTGGGACGGTTAATGCAAGAGTTACTGCTCTCGTGTTTAACGATGTGAAAAATTACATGCAGAGTAAATCTAGCTGTCTAATATTACAATAAGAGTGAAGCGTAAAAATGATAAAATATGAGGATAGGGTAAAAACTAAGGAATACCTGGAAAATTATTATTTTTTTAAACACGAATATATTAAACTGATATATTTGCAGGCAGAGCTAATGGACATGTTTAGTTTCAGCCGGAGGAGGCGGCGCCCCCTGCCGGTTAATCCGGTACTACCGGGAGGGGGGGAGGGGAGGGGGGGAGGAGGAGCCGCACGGGCTGCTTTATAAAACCGCCTTGATCTTGGAAACGAAAACACTCCTTGAAGACGGACAGCTGCAGACACCAGTGAGGACACCGTGAAACCTCTCCGTTACACCGGAGCTGAGCGCGCGGACCACCCGGTGTTGTTTACTCGGTTCCTGTCGGTTCAAACAAGAGAAAAAGAAAAGCGTAACGGGACGCTGCTGGATCTACACCGCAACGCATCTGCGCAGCTACGAAGAGGCTGAGCAGAAAAACGTCGCATCATCGTTTATGAAAATGATTTCCGTTAACGGCATCCTCTGCACGCTCGCGCTGCTCGTCCTGTGGCGGGCGGAGGAGCTCGCGGAGGCGTGCAGCTGCGCTCCGGTACACCCGCAACAGGCGTTCTGCAACGCCGATGTGGGTGAGTAACGTCACAGCACCCCGGGGACTGTTGTTGTTGTTGTTGTTTACCTAGCCCATGTTGCACAAGGCTCCCTACGCAGATACGGGGAGCTGCAGCTGCGCAGCCGCCTCTGGCGCGCGCTGAATGGGCTCAAAGAAGCTGCTGGAAACTGCTGGAAAGCATGAAGGTGGAGGGTCCGCGAGGCCATGGCCCAACAGTGTGCACTGCATCCAGATCACACACACACACACACATACATACATACATACATACATACATACATACATACATACATACATACATACATACATACGTACGTCGTCATGTCAAGGTGGCACAACAACACAACTCTAAAATACAAAAGTAGCCATCTGGGAAGTACATGAATAATGTTATTTAGGTGTTATGAAGACCCCCCCCAACACACACACAACCACACTCAACACGCTCATGTTGAAGTAAAGTCCCCCTTAAATGTGTTTTAAACATCACAACAAGGAGTTAAAAGTGCACCTGTCAATACAACAAGGAGCTATATTCACAGCCCCTCTGATTCCATTGTGTGCCTCAGTGCAGTGCTCTAGAACCAACAGTAAAGGGGACGACAGTGTCTCTGGAGGTGAGAGCCTCTTCGGTATCAAACAGGATGGAGCCTGACCATCACGTACGTACATGATGTCTTGGGTCTGGAGGCAAAGTGCAGCTTCACCCGGGACGAAGCAGGCACAAGAGAGGGAACGAAACAAGGAGGGAAAGAGCAGAGAGGTGGATAAGGGATGGAGATTGGATGGGGGGTTGACTCAACCAGAGAATATGTCCTTTCCTCTTTTAAAAAAATAAATATTTCCATTCCGGCCCTGTTTCTTCCTGTGAGGGGTGGTGCTGGGAGGAATTACAGGAATGCTGCTGGGGTTTTCCCAACTTTGCTCCAATGTAATACACACACAAACACACACACACACACACACACACACACACACACACACACACACACACACACACACACACACACACACACACACACACACACACACACACACACACAACTGTAGGCCGGCTGCCATGGATGGTGGACACACACATGCGCATGCCATCTGGCTGTCTATGCAGGGTGAGTTTTAGGAGGAAAAAGCAATAAAGGTCCCGGTCCAAGTTAAAATATGCTCGGCATCCTTGAGAATGAGAAGCTCCAAGACCACACGACTTTGACTTCATCCTTTCTTCCTTCTCTCTCGACTCCGTGTTCACTTCCACTCGCACGGCTGTCTGTTTGTGGACCAGATGAGAATCTGAGTAATTTTCTCATTACAAAAGGAAATCTCTATTTTTAGGCGTGACTCAATGTCTCTCTGAGCTGGAAGGACTTTGAGACGTTACGTCTAACAGGAGAGGTGTATCTGAGGTGTGTGTGTGTGTGTGTGCTTATGTTGTTGTTTAAAGAGTGCATGAGTCAATATAGCTTTTATCCGAGGAGGGAGGATGCACGTTAACGGCACAATGGTCTGTCATTGTGCGCCGATGGTTTTCGGGGTGGACCTGGGGATGAGACTGTGTGTGTGTGTTTTTTGTCCTGAAGAAGCTCCAATGGGAGAGCACGCTGCACAGGAATGTTGATGGAGGAGCAGCCGGGTGAAATGAGTTTACCAACTCGCGAAGAATCATAATACAGTGGGTTTTCTGGTGGCCCAGAATGTGCATGTAGGACACAACACAGTGACTTTGTCAACAGTTGTGTGGTCGGACAATTAGATATTTGTTTTGGTGAAATTTTGACACTCCCACACACACTGTTCATGCAGGGACAGCAGTGTGTGTGTCACCTTCTGTTTTTCAGGCTAAATGATGCACTAGGTTAAGACCACAAGCTATTAAAATCTGACCGTGTCATGCACCTACCACACACGCACACGCACACGCACACAAACACACACACACACAGAGACAAACATCCTCTTTTTATATAAATCTGGTGCCCACAAAGGGGAACTCCCCCAGCAGCCCGGCCCAGTCAGCCTGTCCGGAGGCTGGGTGCTGTGGAAGACCAGAGGCACCCCGCTGTCTGCAGGAGTGGAGAACAACACCCATATTTATAAAACTAGGGACCAGTTTCTTAGGGAAATGCACTAAACATGCAGCATATGATCCTGTGTGATATTTTACAGTAGAAACCAATTTAATAACTTTTTATTGGACAATATTTGTATTTAGATTGTTTTGAATCATGTATTTTTACACCGATTGCTCCTATGGTTCATAAAGGGTTATAGGCATATGCTTTTCAGTAAGGTTAATCATAGGAGAAAAATAGCGCTAGAAAGAGTGAATGTTGGACTTTCATTCATCATTTTTCCTGAAACACAAAACTCCAAATGAATGCCGTGTCTCGCTCTGTATCAGCCGGATGTAAACAAGCAACTGTTTGTGTTATGGATTTCACTATTATTGACTTATAAGGTTGATGCAACGTCAACACAGGTGGTCAACAAATATAATGCTGCTTTAAATATTGAAACAATTGGCTCAGTTTTGTATAATTGTAAACTGAATACTTTTTGTATCTTGGGCTGTCGGGGCACTCTTCACCATTTTATTTATTTTTGTCATTCAAATTAATCCCCATCACAAATATGGTCGAGGGTCATGAGGGCGGCTGAAGTGTGTTTGAGAGCGTTTCGTCACTAGTTCAACAGAAAGCCCACATACGTTTGGACAAACCACATCAGGGGTGATTCGGTGAACTATGAAAAAAGAAATGGATAGTCGTGCGGTGGGGTTGAATGGGGGGGGGCACTTAGGATGTGGTGTGTCTTCGTACGGGGTTCGCATGGAAAACGTTGCGTAGTGCAGCTGATGCATGTATAAGTAATTAAATGTTGGACGGGGTAGTGGTATAAATGTGGGTCAGCTGGTGGTTTATGGAGGGGGCTCCTGGCTGCTGATTGGTCCTCGAGCCATCAGCAGGGAAGCTCGGCCTCCTGCAGGCCTCCCGGTCATCGTGACGTTTTAGCATCACACTTGTGCAGTCGGCTGCCTCCAACACGCCGTTCAGACTGCACAGGAGGATCCGCGCGGGCTTTATTACAGCGAGGGGAGTAAACACGTCTGCAACGCCGAGGCAGACAGATAAGCTCCATAACAGCAATCCAACAGGATAGTTTCCCCTCAGAATCGTGTCCGGCTGCTGATTCTTCGCTTATTAGTTTGCAGCTCAGAATGAGGTCGAGAAATGAGAGCGGAAAAACTAAGAGGAATGCAGGAGAGTGTGCCAGCCAGGTGTGTGTGTGTGTGTGTGTGTGTGTGTGTGTGCGCTCTGGCTGCTGCTGCATATTTGCATAAACATCAGAGTGGAACTTAAATAACAAGAAGTTTGCTTCCCTGCAGCTCACTAAATTAATTTATAAAGCCAGTTATCGGCGCTGATGGCTGCCTCTATTTTTGATTTGTTAATCCAAGAATCAACAAATCACAAGACAGATTAAACAGATCCTCAATTTATGTTCACCTTTTTATAAGGTTGATACAAACATCTGCCTGGTTATAAACTGGATCAACTAGTTCAGGACGTAGATGAATTGTTGTTGAGGGAAAGCCTGATATTGCCACTGGACCCCAGTCCTCTCAGTTTAGAGACACACATACCAAACCGTTATTACTGCAGCTCTAGCTTCTCAAAGCTGAGGATTTACGTTTTGTTTACATTTCATGTCTTTAACTTTTCACTTTTTGGACATTTTATACAGCAAACCAATAATAGTAGTTGTCGTAGTTACATGCGCGGAAAAGCAGAAGAAGAGCGAGAGACGTTATAAACTCTTGGAGCCATGAACTCCCATATTTGTGTCTGCTCCAAGTCATAAACTGTGTGTGTGTGTGTGTGTGTGTGTGTGTGTGTGTGTGTGTGTGTGTGTGTGTGTGTGTGTGTGTGTGTGTGTGTGTGTGTGTGTGTGTGTGTGTGTGTGTGTGTGTGTGTGTGTGTGTGTGTGTGTGTGTGTGTGTGTGTCCACGTGTCCACTGTTCCTGCTTATTTGATGTTTTCTGTCTATTGCTCATATTTTCCATTCTGAATGGAAAATAGCAGCTTGATGTCAGTTTGGCCATTAAAACACACACGGTGAGAAACATTTTCTCTCTCTCTCCTCTCTCCTCTCTCTCTGCATGCGTGCATATTAGCTTTCAACTTTACTCTTATATGTCAATTGTGCTCCTTTGTCCGTTTCCTGGTCATGTTTGGAAGCAGGAAGCTTCGTGCTGCAGGCCACATCTGTTTATGGGTCTGGCTCTCATGCAGTTTTGGACCTAATGGGAACCTTCGTTGGGTTTTCATTGACAGGCTGCTCTCGACCTTGATGTGGTATGTTGTGCAGGAGACTTCAGGAAGACTGCCCTTTTATTAGCCTGAGATGTGGTGAAAGAAAATGGGAAGTTTCAGTATCAACAACTTTCAGTGGAATCGTTTCATGATCGGATCTGTTGAGCGGACATTTTCAGTAGATTTCATAGTTTAAGATGTTTTTTAAACCAAATAACATTATCTGCTGTCAGTTTCTCCAATATGATAGTTTACTGCTTTTTTCTGTTTTACATTTTTGTAAACTCTTTGTCGGAGACAATAAGACATTTGAAATCGATATTTTTAAAAACATGCATTAGATTAATCATAAAAATACTTACAGCCCGACTTCTATTGTCATCCAGTGTGTTAGCCGTGTTGTCTGAGTGAATGATTCTGAACAGAAATGTGTCGATAAACACACTTTCGTGAAAAGTGGCCTTTGAGATTTTTACCGGAAGTAATTGTGGAACGCTGAAATCAGTTAAACGGTATTACCAACACATTCAGTGATGATTACAAATCGTAAGGCATGAAATCACGTATAAAAAAATAAAAGTGTTGTAATAAGGAAACCAGTTCCTCAAAAACCCGTATTTTTGATGAGGTTCCCAATAAATGTAATAAACGTGATATTTCCAGTTGAAAAATAAACCACAAATAATAAACATGTACATCGATACCAATGTATCTGCAATGAGCTCACATGGTTCCGGCTCTCGTCTTTTTACAAGAGCAGACTTGGTCCCCCCCCCCCCGCCGCTCTCAGCAGCTTTCTGAGACTTTATATTGGAAAATCTTTTTTTATTGTGGTGGGATCATGTAACGACGGGTAATCTGACGAAGTGTCCTGCTGTTTCCCAAACAGTGATTCGAGCGAAGGTGGTTGGAGAGAGAGAGGTGCATTCTGGGAATGACGTCTACGGGAACCCCATCAAGAGGATCCAGTATGAGATCAAGCAGATCAAGGTAAGAATACACAGATTTGAGTCCCCCCCCCCCCCCCAGATGCCTCCTAGTATTTTGATGTTCGGGCTCTGCCGCCTTCATTCTGACCTTGGACCCGCTCTCTGTGGTTCTGATCCAGATGTTCAAGGGGCCTAACCAGGACATCGAGGCCATCTTCACTGCTCCTGTGTCCGCTGTCTGTGGCGTTACCCTGGATGTCAACGGCAAGAAGGAGTACTTGATCTCAGGTGTGTATTCCTTGTCTTTTATGTCTGCTTTAGTTCTGGAGAGATTTATTTAATCCAAACATGAACAGAAATCCTAAAACGACACGTTGAGGATCTAACGGATTAAAAAAAACAACAAATAACATGTTATTAATGATCTTTTGAAATGCTGGTTGGTGAAAAAAGCAAAGCAGATTTGAAGATTAGCATTATATTTTAATAGTAGTAATTATTTAGTTATTAATTACATCCAATCCTACAAAAAGATAGTGAACGAATAGAAAGACAGACGGGAAAGCAACAGGAAACAGACACATAATCAGATATCGACCTCCAGGTGTAAACAGTCGCTCAGACCAAACATGAGATCGGATGAAGACTAACAGGCCATTTTGTGTGTAGGAGGAGTCCGTGTTTATGTTATTATGGGTAATGATATGCTGCTGACTAAACCCTGTGGAGACAGGGAGGGACCTTGTCTGTCCTGCTACAGCTTGAGCTCATGAGAGTTGCAAATATTCGTTATATGTGCCTTTTTATATCTCGATGCTCAGGGTGATGATAACGGCCAAATGAAGAAGAAAAAAAATAATTCTTCAAGACAACAGCCTAAAGGGAGCTTCTTCCTTTTAGGCTGGATGTCCGTGACCTTCCGCTAGAGGTGCATTTCGCTGCTGAAAAATCAGATATTTCCCCTAATGTATTCCTAGGAGAGTAAATATTGGACTTAGATTTATCAGGTGGACACAAGCTCCTCAAGGGCTTGCTGAGTAAATAGGCACCTGTTTGCTCACATTTAATGATTAATATGTCCGTTTTTCATGCAGCGAGTTAGACGAGAAGATTGATGCCACTCACGTCTGTTTAGCTGCGACGCTACAGCCAGGAGATGCTAGCTAAGCATACGAATGGAAACGGGGCAGAAGCGGCTAGCCTGACTCTTACTAAAGGAAATCTGTGGACCAGCATCATTAAAGTTCATAAATGAATACTTCATATCTGGTCAATTTAAGACAAAAACACTTGTCTCCAGTCTTTATGCTAAGCTAAGATGACTAACTGCCAGCTGTAGCCTTATATTTAACAAACAAATATCAGAGTGGTATCAATCTTCTTATTCAGCTTTCTACTCGAGAGTGAATAAGCATATTTGACAAAATGTCAACCTCTTCCTCTCGTGTTTATAATCCTATCACAGAGATCTCAAGTTTTGAAGACTGGCAAGTGTGACTGATGCTTTATTTTCAATGGTTGCTGGATTAAATCTTACCCAGATACAACAGATACGTTTTTTTTTTCTGATTGGCTATTGTGTAGCCCATTTCTTCTTTTTGATTGGCTGATAAGTGGCACCTCACAGCAGACACCAGGGGAGTGCTTGATTCCTCCATGGGGAGGGCGGCGCGACCAGCTAATGTTTGCGCTGCGGCACATTAAAACATGAAATGGCCAAGATATTTTTTCACCATGATAAATACGATGTGTGGCGGGAGTGCGTGACTAAAGACCGAAATGCGTGACTGTCACTCTCAATGCGTGACACTTGAGAGCCCTGCTATCATCTGGCTGTTATTGTGACTGAAAGCAGCCGAATGAGACGCACAGGATCGTGATGTCAGGCCTGCTCTGGTTTCCCCCTGGCAGACAGAGATGCCCCCGCAAACACTCAGCCATAATTACAGAGTTGTAAGAGGAGGAACTGCTGAAGCCAGCGTTTCCTCTCTCGGACTGCAGGACTTGAGCTGTGGGAACAGTGGGACGGTTCACTTTCTGCAGACCGGGGCATCTTTTTAAATCAATTTATCTCTCCTCCAGTTGGAAGTGTTAACAGCTGGAAGCGTTCCCGTGAAACGTGAGTCAGTCTCGTCCACGAAGGACAAGCTGTAAAGACTCCGACATGTTGAGAGTTGCTCTGCAGACAGATAGCGGCGAGGTCTGGAGGACGCGGCCTCGGCACATCTGCAAACTCAAATTGAAATATCTTTCTGTTTTGACTGGTGCCGCTCGTGCGTGAAACATAAACACCAGCTTCTCACACAGAGGACAGACGTCTGTGTCGATGCCTGCAGCCACCAATCCGTCTATAACAGATTATATCCGTTGTTACCTGTGAACATGTTGCCTGACGCTCAACACGTTTGTCCTTTTGCCCAATGAGAGCAGTAATGTTGATGCATGCATCATCGTGTTATGTTGGTGTATAGTTTTTTATCGCTGTCCTGTCCTCTTACAGGCAAGGCCGAGGCCGACGGGAGCATGCACGTGACCCTGTGTGACTACATCATGCCCTGGGACTCCTTGAGCAGCACCCAGAAGAAGGGCCTCAGCCAGCGCTACGAGATGGGCTGCGAATGCAAGGTAAGACACAGGAGGGCTGTCTGTGTACGCTGATCTCCAAGAGGGAGGGAGTCAGACTATTTCTTTAAATGTTTTTAGGTGACCAAATTATTTTTCTTGAGGTTATAATCCTTAAGATTTTTGTTTACTACTACAGCAAACGCATTGAGCCCCTTTGTCAGTCATACAACAGTAGAGCAACTGTTGTATCGTCTTCCTGTGAATCAATGCAGCAGGGGGATAGTGGACTCAATAGAAGGAAATGCATAGACATAATTACTAAATGACACAACATTTATAGGCTTTTGCAAGGGTTTTCAATTTCTTTGCAACTTTATAGTCAGTAACTAGTAAATACGGTTTAATTGCTCTAGTATTTGTACCTAGACTGGGTTATCGTATTGGTTCTTGAATTGAACATTTTCAATAGTCGCCCAGCAGGTTGTCCACACACTATAGAGAGATTGTCCTGTGTGTCTCTGCAGATCGTGCGTTGTCCCTCTTTGCCCTGTGAGATCTCGGCTCCGGAGGAGTGTCTGTGGACGGACCTGATGATCGAGAAGCAGGTGCACGGACGCCAGGCCAACCACTACGCCTGCGTCAAGAGGGCGGACGGCTCCTGCTCCTGGTACCGCGGCATCGCATCGCCCAAGAAGGAGTTCCTGGACGCCGACGACCCCTAGTCACGTGGCTGACCTGACTGCCTACTGCACAGCCCGGCTGGGAAATACATGTTAACGATTCCATTGAAATTATAGATAACAACATCGGGCAAAGTGATTTTTTTTTTATAAAGAAAAAAGAAAAAGAAAAGGGAAAGCTAATGTGACGGAATTTACCCGCTGGTCTGAAAACAACCTTCGGCCTCTCTTTGTATTTGATGTTCGTTAGCTTGCTCGACTTTACTTGACGGGGCTCAGAGGTTGTTCTCAGACACGGCGTCTCTGAGACATAGACTGGTCAAGTGATGATGTCACTTCCTCCTGAGGCTGGCGTCAGGAGTAAGTCAATCCTCTGGGCCACGGAGCACTTCCTGCCCCTCAAAGTGCTTTCACAGCTCTGCTCTCCGACTTCAATCAATCCCAGATTTCCTGACGATCATTCGTTACCCCTCGTGTTTCTACTTTTATTACCTCATTCTCCATTTTATTCCAAAGCCAAATTCCAAGTTGCCTTTCTTTCTTTTTAAATGATTGTCTCGCTCTCGCTCTTTCTCAATCCCTCTCTCTCTCTCTCTCTAAATACAATTAGTTACCGCTCCTCTCGTCTTCTCGAGCGGTTTGGCCACCGGTGACGTCGGACGCCCGCGACACGCTTAACTGTTTTCATGAGTGATCTTCTCTGGTTTCATTAGGTGACAATCTTTTCTCGTGGTGATTTTACCTGAAGCTTGTGACCGTCGCAGGCCTCACTGGACCAGTCTATGCTGTGTGAAGACGAGCGCTCTAAATTCAGACCGCTCGTGAGGTAAAGCACCTCCTCGTCGCCCCCACAGTCCAATCAGAAATATCCCAAATTCAACTTCCTCATCTTGTCTCCATCCCTCTCCCTTGTTCTCCCCAATATGTAGCTGTACAGTACCCATGCATATACTTTTGTTGTTACTTGATGATGATTATTATTTACTGCATTAGAACTAGATTTGCACTTTTTGAGGATGACTTCCAGTAAAGACAAGAGCCTGAACACAGAGCCTGAACACAGTGACAGTTATTATAGTTCGCCGAGACCGACGGATCCCCCTCAGGTGCAGATTTCTCCTATTTTGAGTGCTTTAGGTGATTCATATTCACAGACTTATTCTTGCTATCTTTGTCATAACAGATAAAATAGTACTTGCAATGGAAGAAAAATAAAAAAAGGGGCGCGTGAGAGGTTCGGTTATAAGGGATCTTTTTACAGATTTTATGTGTGAAAGAGAAACGAAAAAGAGCTTTGTTGGATGTTATTTCAGTGTCTTTGTATTATCTGTTGATTGTAAATGCCAACAGCAGTTTCATGGTTTGCCAGTATATTCTTGCAGATGATAAATTTCATGAGAAACAAGGTCTTTACATGCTTAACGTTAGCTTTGACTGCTCCGTCCAGTTATTAATGAAGGCTTTACCGCTGTCATAGAAAGTAAGTTACTCAATCCAAGTTTACAGTGCTGATTTATACACCTTAAGTACATTAACATATATATATATATATATATATATATATATATATATATATATTACGGAGTATTAGAGGCATTATTTAAAAGTCAACTTTCCATTTTCCATTACTTTTTATTTTTTCAGTGTTCTAATTATACCTGTCATGTTTTGTATGTGTTTTCTTTGTCCACGATGTCTTTAGCTGTAGTGTCGAGGTAAGAACGTCCTCTTGCGCTGGAGTAACGTGAGAGTGAGGGAGAGTAATCCTTTTTGGAAAGGTGTAGAGAAATGGAAAATGGGTACCTTGTGTGAAAAGAGGACTGTGCATGTGTTTGATGCTTTATGTAAGTCCGGGCGTAGGACAAAATATGCAGTATTATCAAATAAAAACCACATGTTTGAAAGAATAATCGTTGCCTGCGTCAGTCTTATTGGGTGTTTGCTGATACGGTTTCGGTTTCGCTGGAGGTCCAAAGTGTTAAAAAAAAAGAAAATGAAACAAAACATTATAAATCAAACTTGTGCTTTGAGCTAAATGCTGACGTTGGAATTTAACAACACTCTAGCCTCACAGGGCCACGAGCATGAAGTTAAGATAAGAAAAAGCATGTCAGGCATTTAAAAATAAAAACCTGGTTGTGTGCCAAATGCTGTGAGCGTACACACTGACAATGATAACATATTTATCAAGTATGTGTAAGTTTGCCTTCTAATCCAAACATCTCCAATGTGTGCTCAATTGCTATAACCTGTGGCATGAAAAGTGTAATCATTAAACTAATGAGCTGCTAAATGAGTGAAATGTCACAACTTAATGCTTCATCAACACAGTCTTGTCCGCGTGGGAAATCACATTGCTATCCTCAAATGAGATCTTAGTCAAACTTATTGAATCAATTTACCACGTGGACTTAGTAAAGCTAGCTAGCTAGTTAACCAGTCGATAATCAGGTTAACAATCAGAGCTGGTATCCTACCAGCTAGTACTAGCCAATCTCAGCGCAGTAGGTCGGGACTAGACGGAACAATCAAATAACGCTGGTGAGTTTCCTTGTGTTCACCATCTTCGTTTATCTTGTCAGCGTAGGCTACCATTATTTGCTAATTAGCAGTAAACTCAATAGTCAATACAGCTGAAGCTAAGAGGGAATAATGTCAGTTTTACAAGTCAGAAACCAAAGTATTGAGCTTGATGGCACTGGAAGAAATGTTAAAGATCACCAGTTATTACATCTCGAGGGGATCATAAATGTCTAAACCAAATTTGTTGGCGATCCAGTTGGTGACATATTTCCGTCTGGACCGATGGAGCTGCCATGGCCAAACTTAAGCTTCAATATCTCTTTTATTGTGGAGAAAAGTACTCTTCATTTAAAAATATTATAATATATTATTCCACATTTTCAGTGTGGGTATCGATATGATCGTGTAATTAATAACGTCTTATTTATTGACTTTAAAACAGGAGAACCAGTAAAGCAGCTTCTGCACGTCTTGACACTGAATTCTAAATTTAACCTCCAAACATCTGTGATGTTGGTAAATAGAGATGTCGAACCTGGCCTTCATTTGGCGTCTGATAATTTCCCACTGAGGTCGTCTGTGTGTGAGGGACGTACTTTAGAGTGGAGGAGGAGAAGGGCAGTCAAATACTCTTCAAGAGATGTGGTAATTGACTCAACTAGGAAAGTATTTCAGAAATGTGCAGGCAGAGCCCAGACCGGGCGTTTTTACCGTCTCTGTTCATTCTCTCCTCAATATGTCAAACAGGATTGTCATAATCATCTGGTATGAGAAGGGATTTAACTTCTCCCTACACTCGGTCACTGTGTCAGAGGCAGGGTGTGAATTCAACTACAAGGGTATTAGGGGAAGTGGACTGATGCAAGGTGTGTACTTCACTGACTTCTGTCACTTCTCTTTAATCAACTCTTTGTACTTCTCCCTTTGTGTTTTAAACCCAGTTGCGTAACACTTGAGACCGAGAAGTCGGTTAATTGTTGCTGCAACCTCTGAGTTGCAATCCTGGTCACCTTAAAGAGGGAGAGGACATGCAGGAAGAGACACAGAACAAATACTTGTTTCAAACATCTATGAATCAAAGAAAGACTCAAACTTTTACTTATTGTTGATTTGAGGCAACATAACATCTTTTGAACTTTCAATTTGCAAACATTTTGCTTTTAAATAATTTGTAATTATACTTATACTTTACCTTATTTTACCCATTTCAAGTTTTTTATATGTTGTACTCCACTACATGTTTTATAGAGCTTAGTTTCTAAAATGTTACCTTGGTCAGGGATAAACTTAGATACATGGTATTTAAAATAATCTCAATGCTGACCGCCTACAGCTTTTTAAAGTAGTGGTATAGTAATAAGAGTCAGATTTATTATTATTTTAACAATGGGATGTTGCTATTTTACTTCAATTAAATATCTGGCTACTGCTTTCCCCACTGGAGTAAAGGGTGAGCGAGGAATAAGAATGATGATGTTTTAGATTACCAGAAGGCCTCAATTACTTCACCCTCCAGCAATAACACAGGATGCAAATTGCAGATACTGATTTAACACTATCCTTTAGTTGTGATGCCACCCGGTGGCCACCGGACAACACAACAGCCTCTTTATGCTCCACTGAAGACCTCAACAAGCCAAAGTTACTTCTCCAACTATTTATGTAACTATGTTCAAAGAAAACTCATAGACAGAAGAATAGAATAAATAAAAACACCAACTGCTGTTGCTCTGTTCTCAGGGTGCAGACCTTCCAAGCATGTTGCACATATGTCATGAAGCTTAAGCACTTGTGTTTCACTTATTTAAACTCAAGCTCTCAAGTAAATGCACATTTAACCATGGGTGGGTGACAAATTGAAGGAAAAAACTAACAATAAGTGTATTCAAATATGGTTTTACTCCACTGCAATCTATCAGAAAAGCTTTTGCTTTACATAGATTCTTCTGGTCGCTCAGTTAATGTTTTGATGATTTTAATGGAGTGACCTATATCATCCGTTGCCCCAAAACTGGTGTTCAGTTAGTCTGTTCTGCGCTCTGTTTGTGGATGACCTGTTGTTTTTGTTGTTGTTAGTTATTTTACTCACCAGTAGTATTGTTTAAATATTTAGTTTGCTCATTTAGGTCAGATTGGTTTGATTAAGATCGTTTTGACTTCTGAGTCTTTTGTTTAGTTCAATACTTTGTTGTTGTTGTTCAAGTAAACTTAAATATTATTATTTATTTATTAAAATATATATTTATATATTTTTTTGGAGGGGGGTCGTTTGTTTATGAATTGGGTTACACTGTGGGTTCCAGGGATATTGGAGTCGGCAGCTACAAAGCCAGCATGGACCTGGGTGGCCCTATGTTGTTGTTGTTGTTGTTGTTGTTTTTTTACCAGAGCAGGAGAGGCAGCAATAAGTGTTAATTTGTTCTTTTCTTTGTTTTTCGTTTTGCTTTCTTAAAAATATCAATTGTTTTTGATTTATCGGTCAAATGACCACTACACTTGTTATACCATCTTAATCAGACATGCTTGCATGCTGACATTTGATAATAATAAGTTAACACACAGTACAGCTACATGAGGTTGATGGAAATGTGATTAATTTTGCAGGAATTTTGATAAGAAACCACATGTAGACTTTGATGTGCTGGTAGTGCATAGTCTGTAGGATTCATCACTTGGGGAACAGGAATAACTGGACCAAATGTAATGGAAATCCACCTTAAAAAATGGTGTGTTGGAGGAAAAGTTAGGGGATAACCAAAGCCAGTAGGATTTATCATAAGATCATGATATTTGTTAGCCTGACGATGTCATACTCATAATTCTAGTGAGAATGTGAACTTCCCGACCAAAAATGTTGAGGGCGGGGCTAAGTTCGGTCTGGTCAGGCTAGATATGTGTACCAATTTCATGGCAATCTATCCAAAAAGTCCTACCCTACTTTCCCTTTTTACACCCGACAATGTGTGATTTGTGATTATATTATTATCTATTACAAAATGTTATAATCATTATCCATCATTATCTATTTACATTAAGTCTCTAATTATATGGTATGTTCCCTAACAACATATCTTGGTTGAAGAGCCCAGGACATCAATGCACTTCTGAAACCCAAACGTACATCCTTAAAATAAATTAGCGTTGCAGAACGTATAGCGGTGGTGGAAGAAGTACTAACATGTTCTTTACTAAAGTAAAATCAAAAGCCTTACTAAATCTCTGTTACAACAAAACTAGGCTATACAAATATACTGAAGATAATGCTACTTCCAATGCAGAATGGCCCATTTAATAAGAATATGTATCATACTGTAGGAACCTACTTTATTATAATCAATATGCATCAATACATCACTTTAATGTTAGAGATGGTAAAGTTAGGGCTAATTGTAATTACTTAATAGGATATAGGGTACTGCAGGGTATCCTAAAGTATTATAATATATAATGTAATAGTTTATTTGAAATATATATAAATTATAATTATATTCAGTAGTCAACTAACGTTAGTTATTAAAGCTATACAATGAATAAATTGTGGTTAAGTGCGATACCTGAGTACATCTACGTAGTTAAATGTGATTTATATCGGAGTAGGTTTATGTGTGTGTATATATGTATGTATGTACATCTATGTATATATGTTTACCATTTCAATTTCCTTTTACACCGAGGGACAATATTTGCCCTTAAAATATCCAGGGTGCCACTTATGTATATACTGTATGTACATATGGGTGTGCATATATATGTATGTGTTAATATACATATATAGATATAGGGCCCCATTTGTGAATCCCACAGGACCAATCCCACGGGATGGGGTGTAGGAGTAATCACACAAGGTGACTCTCACGAAACCGTCCCATCCCGATGGGAGGTAGGCGATTCATAAGCACACCTGTCTATGAACCGCTCCTCCCGTGTAGGCGACCGAGTCGTTCCCTCTACCCCTCGCCAGACCTGCCCAACCTGGCGAGGTGTGGGTCGGCTCTGAGTCGCCTAACGCCCTCCCCTCCTGTGGGATCCACAAACCCCTCTGCTGCTTTGCTGGATATCATCTCTATTTATATACGCTGGATCAAAGCGCAGACATTTCACGTGACTGTTTCCATGGTGACGGACAAGGCCACTTCAACTTCAACCAGGAAACCCGTTTATATGTATTAGGTTGACCAGACGTCCGGTTTCCCCCGGACATGTCCTCTTTTTGAGACCAAAAAAAAAGCGTCCGGCAGTTTTTCCGAAAACGTGCGGGATTTTGCTTCGTCGGATATTTGCGTTTTTCTCGGTCTTTCACGAACTAGTTTTGACCCCTTACAAGTTTTGGAGATGGTATCTCCTTTACGTTCCACCTGAACAGTCATTGGTCGACTGATCTCAGCGTTGCCAGATACACGAAAACTATCCCCCTTTTAGGCATGCATATCACAAAACAGGCAGAATAAGAGATAAGTTATTCGCTCAGACCCCCCACCCCCGCCCAATACAGCAAAAAAAGTAATTAGAAAGTCGTAACAAAGCCATAGAACAGACAGCAGATGGCCAACATTAATACAAATAAAAAAACATCTTCTCCACCCAACACATTTAAATTGCATTTAATGAATTTAAAACCCTGCAATTAAAAACATTTGGATCTTCCATTCACTTCCAGAAGTTATGTTCAATTTAATGGACCTGCATATATATATATATATTTTTTTTTTTCAAGAAGAATATTTTGACACTTTGAATTTGTATTTGATGGGGAGTTAGTTAGCATGTAAACAAAACCTAAAGTTAGTCTTCGTTTTTATTATAAAATCCTTTCATAATTCGGTAATTTTTTTCACGTTTTTGTTTTGTTATTGTAAACAACAGATTAATTAACACAGAAACGTAGATCTCTATAATTAAGACATATAATGTCTCCTACAGCGTAGGCGTTGACACATCCTTTGGCCAACTAAATCTTGAATCTTACCTTGGAGAAAAGATCCCAAATTTAAATAAAAAGTAGATTAAACTTTTGTCTGCAGTACATCTATTCGTAGAATATGTAATTGCTCAAATATTTAAATGATCAATTCATCTAAATCACAAAAAAACATCCTCACCCTAGTCACAATCAAGCCATGGAGAAACTTGAATCTAATCCACGAAGCTATGAGGTGTTCAACATTGTGCTTCCACCACCGTCATGTACAACTGGATGGGAAGTAGTTAGTGCAGCTCCAAGCATTCCACTGATTATCGCAGGTGCTGCCAACCCTGGTCGCATGTTTCTGTGCTGCCGTTTAAGCGTCCAGCTCTCCTCCGATGCTCCACTTGTTAACCTTTTACTTTGTTTATAGTATAGAGCTGGTCATGTATTGAGTTAATTCTTGGTCATTAAAGATCTTTACCTTTCACCGTCCCCATTTTCTTGGCCTGTTTATGGTATGTGTGCCATTTATCTAAATTGATGGTCTCGTAACACACAGAGGATTCTGGATCCTGCATAGTTCATTGACTTTGCTAATAAGTTTTAAGTTAGTCCGTAAACAGTTAAATGCACTTATAATTCAAGCATAGAGGGACTGAAAACACATGAATGTCTCATGTGAGCTTTACGGCCTTGTTAACCTTGTTTGCTGTGATGTTACATCAGTCCGTTGTCACAGGAGTATAAGGGAGGACCCAAATGCACGACTCAGGAGACAGAACTGGAAAATAGTTCACTTTACTCAAAGTTCTGGCAGGAACAAAACAGATGGGAAAAGATAAACACACTTGGTAATGCTGGAGGGCTTGGTCACGAAGAACACAAAACAATCTGGCAGAGGACAAGTGGGAGTGAGGGGACCTAAGTAGACAGGAACTAACGAGGGAATGGGCAACAGGTGAGATGGACACGAAGACCAGGTGAAGGTAATGAGGGACTAACGAGGTGACCAGAGGCAGGTGAAGGGATTTGGACTGACGAGATGGGAAGCAGGACCTGGAATTACATGATAGTTAGTGAGACAGGATGAACACATCTAATACCAGAAGGAAGGTGAGGAGCTAAACTGTTATACAACAATTATGTGCGAACATCAAGTAATAGTTGAGATGGTACAACTACCTGGGGCAAAAGGGTAATGAACAAACTACAGGAGCAACAACAACAACAACAGTAGGGCGCAGCTTCATGACCCCCAACAGGAGGGAAGCGGATGTCCTTTCAGCCTGCATTTAAATCCATATGTGTTCACGCAGCCGTGTGTATTCATGTTCAATATTCTGTACAACCATGACATGGTGCTCACCTTTCATTGTTTATGAGTCTTGGCTGTAAGTCTCATTTGTAGAACACAAGGCTCATGTGAGCACAACTAACTAAGATCGTATTTGTCTCTTTGCTGATGATATTTTACTTTTGCCTCCTTTGTATCTACAGTTGTTATCCTCAACTAATTTTGGCACTAAATGGTCCCTACATTGTGAAAGTCTCACCTGTAAACTTTCATTGACTGGCAGAATTGGGGACACCACTACAGGTTTAGATCTAGCGTGAAACACATATTAACAGTCAGGGCCGGTTCTAGTCCTTTGGTTGCCCTAGGCGAGATTGAGTTTTGTGCGCCCACAATGGAGGGGGGGGGGGGGGGGGACCTTGGGCCTTGTTGCCCAGGGCACAGAAAATTGTTAATCTGGCCCTGACTGCCAGGTGATCCTCCGCCAGGGTGATGGCGGTCGCCATCTCCGCCGGCCGATGGCAGCGGACCCAAGCCGACGTGCGGGCCGGGAGCCCACCCACAAACTGCTCCAGCACGATCTTTTCCATCATCGCCTTCACCACTGGGAAGTCCCCGAGTTGCAGCCACCGGTTCGCTGCATCGATCAGTAGATGCGCGAACGCGAATGGCCGCTCCTCGGGCCCCAGCTTGGCCTCCCGAAACCGCCGCCGGTGGTCCTCCGGGGACAGGCCGAGCCTGTCCACGACCGCCTTGCGAATATCCGGGTACACCTGGCCGCCGGGGGTAGGCCTAGTGCCGCCGTCTGCGCCTCTCCGGCCAGGAGAGGCAAGAGGCGGACCGCCCACTCGTCCGCCGGCCATCCACAAGCCTCCGCTGTCGCCTCGAAGGTGTCGAGGTAGGCCTGCGCATCGTCCGCCGCCGTCATCCGCTGGTATACCGGAGCCGCCGCCTCCTCGTGCTGTATGTTAGCGATTCATTCCAGCATCTGCCCCAAGGCCAGGAGCGGCTGGGACGTCACCCCGTCACCCCCCCTGCTGTGTGTGTGGGTCCATGATACCACTTATCGGGCTCCACTGTAACAGGACGAGCGTCTCCGGGTTAATAATCAGGTCGCACAGGCAGGTTGACATTTGTGGAAATTGTTTATTTATTTCTCTATTCGTGTCCGAGCATAGTCCTCTCGTCCTCTGCTCCGGACTGCCCCTTTTATACCAGATCGGCTGCTGACTGATTACCAATCAGTGAGAGCAGCTGACTGATTGTCAACCAGCCAGCAGCCGAGGCCAAACTGGGGACAGTTGCCACAGTAACTTACGTTATCAGATATTAAGTGAAGTATAGTAAATACTCAAGTACCTACAAATTGTGATTGAATAAATGTACTTGCATTCCAACACTGCATACACACACACACACATACAGAGTAACACACACTGAGAAGCAACCGAGCACAACAATCAAAATGTCCAACGCTTTGCTAATGAGTGTGTGAATTGTGGATCACTGATATTATCACGTCAGCGCCCGCGTGTTTGCTCTCAGAGGTTTAGAGAGTAACCGTCCTTCTTATAGCGAACAACCCAAACAGTTCCTTATCAGTCGTATGATTCACGCTCACATCGCCTGATGAATTTCTACTTGTATTTTGGTTTCCATCCGTCCTCTTTCTGCCTTCACCTCCAATCTGTTTTGTTTATGGCTGATGAAACTGAACTGTTGCAGAAAACACTGTTTCAAAGAGCTTTTGGTGACGATTGCTTCGCCTCATTCAGTCAACGGTTTGATTAACCTGCAAGAGGCTCATTTCTTTACACTTTCAGGTCAGGTCTTTTGAAAAGCACCCAACAAAACCTGACACCTTTTGACTTTTGGAAATGTGCCCACTGAAACCCTCTTCTTCTGTAAGTGTCTGTCAATTTAAAATAGTATATCAGATTTTTAAAGCAAAATCATCTGAGATTAATCCTGTCCCTGTCATAAATGTAATTTGTAAAAAGTAAGACTAAAGCTCTTCAGGGATGCTTTTTTCTACACATTTTCCGCTACTGCATAGATGATAATAGAAGCAATTGTAATACTAATACAAGTAATAATGATAATAAACAATGCGTTTTAACTGAGATGAATGGTAGCTGCAGCCCCACACAAACCTTTAGATTTCATCTTTTTGAATTCCTGAAGAACGTAGATATGTGGGCAGCATTTGGGGCTGATCTGTTCCCATGAACATGATTACATTCAGATCATGGTCAGCATTGTTTACATACTTATTTTTTTGACCTTGTCTATTAACTCAGACATCTACCCTGTTTTCTAATTTGGCAAACCTGAAGCTGACATTGACTTGGTTTTGTAATAAATGTCAGAAACTGTTAGATGGAGCCTCGAGCTCAGAGCTACAGCCTCGAACCTCAAGCTTTGAGATGGGATTGATTTATTCTTGTTGCCCCTGTTCTCACTGTATTGGTATATTGTTATTATATTTATATTAATATGTTGTAATATTTGCTTCATAAGTATTTAGTTTATGTATGACAATAGACCGAGTCTGGAGTTACTTTGTTTTTTTGGAAGAAATTTGCTTTAATATTAAGTTCAGTAAGTAGTAAGTAGCCCGGATAAAATTGATGAATATATATATATATATATATATATATATATATATATATATATATATATATATATCTATATCGTAGCCTATTACTAGGAGAGAAAAAGGGACTGAATATATCTCTAAATTCATAGGCATTATGTAATTGAATATCCACCACAGGCTGACTGCAGTTTGAGGAACAGCCCCAATGAGGCTTTAAAGGAACAAGACGAAGATGAATGATATTCGGTTTCTTATACGAGGAACAAAAAAGATGGTAATTACACTTTCTACTTCTCATACGTGCTGGTCTTTCTTTTTGCGGTTGGCACGGCAACCACTTGCATTTAAGTGATTAGAGCTGTTCAGAGAGAGGCCATGAAAATAAGACAATTGTGGTCTTATGTTTCATTTTAATTTTTCCATCAGGAGACATGTTGAATTACAGAAATGTTTGAATGTTATGTTTATGTTTTATACCTTTTCTGTATTTGTGCGTATGTGTGTTTTTGTGTGTTGGTATGTCTGTGTGTGTATGCAATAAGGCATAAAAGATAACATAATGAAATAAAATAAACTTAATAATAAAGTTAATAAAACATAATAAACACTGAGTCTTGAATCTTGTAAAGACACAAAATGCCGTCAAAGTTATCAGGAGTGCGAGGTCAACAGAAAGAGGGCAGCTCTACAGGGGAAGGAGAAGAAATGAGATAATCAAAGACTAAAATAGATTTAATGAGTGGAAGAAATGAACGGAGTGAAAATGATAGAATATAGTGCAAGTGAAAGTTTAGAGAAAAAGAAGTATAAGGAAGTAGTTTGTGTGTAGAAAGTGCTGAATTAAACTCAAACACCAGCCTTAAAGGGCAATGATATCACACTAACTTAAACCCAATAGCACTGGTGCTTACTGGCAGATGTGAATAGCCCAAGTGTATTTATATTTATATAGAGGTTTATAAAGTAGCAGCTCCGACACTTGCTGGTATTTTTGACACAGTAACAAGGCTGCATGATCGGAAACCCCTCTCATTCTGTAATAAGACCCATTGTTTCCTCTACTGACAATACTGTTACTTAGATGATTACTTTTAATGTAATAATGATGCTGTAATCACTGCTACATTTGGTATTGATGTTAAACTCTATCGGCTAAATGATCAATAAGCTGATATTTCTTCCACTACAATAAAGGCTATACCATTAAGTGCTACTGCTTTGACCTGTGTGTGTGGGTGTGAAACAGCAGGAAAGTGTGCATATGTCCATTTGTCACCACCTCCAAGAATAAATGAACTGTTCAAAGTGACACTGCAGTGGGTGTCTACGCACACACACACACACACACACACACACACACACACACACACACACACACACATATACACACACACACACACACACACACACACACACACACAGCATCCGTGACCTTTTTATGTGAGGAATGTAGGCTATTATAACATGTGTTATGAGGCGGACACCTTTTTGTGTGTGTAGTGGAAGTGTGGAGAGTGTGAGGCTGGATTCAGGAGTGAGGTCAAGTATGTGAAAAAGAGGCAGGAGAGAGGAGAGAGGAGAGAGAGAGAGAGAGAGCGAGAGGGAGAGAGAGAGAGTAGTGTGTGCTTTTTTTCTCAGTCTGTCAGTCTAATGCCAGAGGAAGGAAAAACACTAAAATACTTCTGATTGAGGCCAGAGCCTTTTAGTCTAGTGTGAAGTCGGTTTCGGAGGAGAGTAGAGTCCAGAGATGCTGAGCGGGTACCACTAGCATCGCAACACGACGCGTTGCGATGGGGACGGTGAGCGAGCTGTGTGCCTCCAGCTTCCAGGCATTTCTCTGTCCTACGGTGCGACCCAAAGGTGAGTGTTTTTATTACACTCGTCAATTTTGGTTGTCAAAATAGAAATAAGATACCTATTGTCTCTGAGCTTATGAATGAGTAAACCTTGAGTTGCATTACTTACACAATTGTCTTTATCTTTCTCAGTTTTAATTAAATCGGTTGCAATTATTAGTATCATGACATTTTTGCTGGTGACAAACATGCAGAGCAAGACTGGCACAAAGTGCAATCAGTGTTCAGTTGCCGTGGTGATTTTCTGTTATAGGTTATCAAGACAGAGTGCTCTATAAATCTGTGTATGTGTGTGTGTGTGCGCTATTCTGTGTTTCTGACATTTGTCCGTTTATCTACACACGAGTCAGACACACTCTGTGTGTGTGTGTGTGTGTGTGTGTGTGTGTGTGTGTGTGTGTGTGTGTGTGTGTGTGTGTGTGTGTGTGTGTGTGTGTGTGTGTGTGTGTGTGTGTGTGTTGTGTCATCCTCTGGTCCAGGGTCCTGCTCTCCAGTGGGTGCTCGAGTGACATCATCTCCATCGCTGCCCACTGCTCTCCCTCTGTGCAGGTGCTTTCGTACTGTACCAATGTGCTCATTCAAAAGCCATTCTTACTCAATGAAAGCCGCGCGGTGAACACACAGGTTGTTTCCCCTCGCTGTAAAGCTTTTATGAGATATAGCCGGACTTTCCCCTTCTATTTTCATGTCATTTCTTCTGCTTGATTATTTATGTTACGCCTCAAGGCCTCTGAAAACATGTTCACACCTGTACCCTTTACTTTTACATTTGTAAGTTGTCAGTTATTTTATAGTGGTGATTATTAAAATAATTGCTATATATAGAATTAATTTAATAAAATTAGGTATAATGTTTTGTTAATGTATATATATTAATTAATATGATTGGTATTATTAAGATTATTTTATTTAGGCACCTACCTTTAATTCTCTACATTCCCCATTCTATGATTGTATTGATTTTGTCTTTTTTATTCCTATTGTCCACATTTTATTTTTGTTAATTCTCCTTTTTAACTAATTTTCAAATACAAATTATCTTTCCATGCAATCCTACACAACAATAAGTATGTTGTATATTATGGATTTTCAAGATATTTGTAAAAATATTATTAGCATTTTGCTTTTTACCATTTATAATTAATGAAGAGTTGGATACTTTTCAAATTCAACTTATCTTTTATTCTATGTTACTCTGGATAATCCACAGATCTCACTGCCAACTGGTTTCATTTGAACTACTTTCTACCAAAGGAAACATCCGTCTGTTGTATTTGGGTGAGCGAACCTTTTAAACGGCTACATTACAGCAGCTCTTGTTCCCTGCTCGTCTTTAGCATATCCTGTTTTTGGTGTGTCCAAACTCTGAATAAAGCACTGATTCAAGCACAGCTGCAAATCCTTTCCTCTATCCTTCCCTACATCCGCTCGTCTCCCTTCCTCTTTCCCTCACACATAGGCCATGCACCGATCATCTGATATCAAATTCCTCAGTCTTTACAGTACACTCATTTATTTAAATATGTCTGTCTTCTTCCGCAGGTAGGGGGATATTATTGTAAAGTTATTTTCTTTTGTATTTTTTCAGTCGTGTTTCCTCTTCCTGCTTCTAATGAAAGCCATTCACGACTTTGTACTGAACAGGGTGGAGTACTACAACTTGCATAAAGTTGAGCATTTACACACATCCTCAGGGGTAAATTCATTCAATCAGCTGTTTCGAGCATGCGGCTACACCCATAGAGATACACACTATACAAGTCTATAAAAACTCGAACAGATTTGAGGATGCAAATACATTTCTTCTTTTTAATTCTACTTTTCTTTCCACATACATAAAGGAAACTGCTTCTGCCAGAGAACAAAAATAGGTGTAAAGGAAAAGCTTTCAAACTGTAAAAATACAAAATCAAAATTAGACAGCTGCTCCACAATTATGAGATGAGATATAAATCAACAAAGTCTCTACATCTTCCGCCGAAAACTGAAAACGCACCTTTTCCGACTATATCTGGATTAATCACAGACTTGCACTTTAGTAGCACTTGAATGGCTCTTATTATGGTACTTTTGTAGTTTGACTATGATGAGGAAATGTTACTTTCTGTATTCTTGTTGTTCTTAGTTTGTACTATAGGTTGAAATGCACTTATTGTAAGTCGCTTTGGATAAAAGCGTCTGCTAAATGACATGTAATGTAATGTAATGTAATTGACAGCAGGTTACTGAGTCAAAGACAAGCTATTATCACTCCGAATATCATGATTATAAAGCTAATAAATCACAATCCTGGTTTAAAAGTCTAATTTCTGATGTATTATGTCATCAGCTCTCAACCAATGAGTTTTAGTCAACGACATAGATATCGATCATAGAAAGAGAGAATATAATATATAACTTTATTAGTCCCACAGAGAGAGAGAGAGAGATAGATAGATAGATAGATAGATAGATAGAGAGAGACACACACACAGACAGACAGACAGACAGACAGAGATATGTCAGTGTGTGCCTATCCGCGCTCTGATTGGCTGCTGTCGCTGAAGCCGCGCCTACGTCATCCTGCCCCAACACCGGCTGCCCGTCTCTCCCGTCCACAGTTGTCATTAACTGCCTGTCTAACGGTATCTCACTGAGGAAATACAGACACGTTTCGAGATATAAAGTTACTTTAAAGTGAACCGTTTAGCGTCGTTCTTTAAAACAGCGTTCACCAGAGTCCCAGATATGGTTTTAAAGTCGGAAGACGGAGTTGGTAAGTTGACCCGCTTAACTTAACGTAAGCTAGCTAACCAGTTTAGCCAACCAGCTAATGAAACGTTAACCAACGCTGTGTTATCGAAGTGTGCACGTGACGTCACGTATCGCCCGAATACCTGCTGGTTTAGCACTAATATGTTTGGTCGTATAGTTTCTTTCTTATAAACAGAGCAAACGTTCTTTGGTAGTCTTTATAAAGTGGTACAAGGGATCCATTACTACTCATCTATTGAGGCCAGAGCTCATGGGGGGTTGTGCTTATTGTGCAGCTTTATAGTCCATGCGTCTATAAATACAATCAATGCGCCCATTTATCGAGTGGAAGTTCGTTGGCTTGGCTTCAGGCACTTCTCTGCCCATTTTGGACACTGGCAGGGAAATTAGTTTGTGGTGAGACGTCAACAGGAACATCACGTGGATGATAAATCAGTTTCCTCACAGCCACACCAGAGCTTCCTCTGGCAACTTGAGCCACTCTTACAGGATGTGCTTTATGAGGAGGAATCTCATCCTGTCATGAGGAAACCTGTTCAAACAGATTACACATGGGATTTAAATTAAGATGTCTCACTCTGTCGGGGAGGAAACAGCTCTCAAAATGGATTACCAATAACGTGTATTGTTTCAGTAAAGGTAGCTAAACTTTCACAACTTCTACAGTACAGGAAGTTGTTCATATTGTGATTTTTGGTACCTTATTATTATTATGTTTTGTATAACTTTTTATTTAGCATTTTCCACAAACAGATTATTCCTTGACATCGAAGAAAAATAATATATATATATATATATATATATATATATATATATATATATATATATATATATATATATACACCTACATGATATGCATTCATACCTACACACATATATTTATATACCTTATTTTTAAGCATAATACTACGAGTAGTCCATTTAGCTTTTTCTTACCTGATAGATACTTCACTTTAAAACAAACTACACCACCTTGAGACAGCAGCTCAAGTTGTCATCATTTCCTCTCACGTTATTTTTCTTTTCGTGCGTCCAGCCACGGTTCGTTCTCCCCTGCTGCTCAGACTTGTTTCTGCATCCTTACCGGGCTTTTGAGCCTCAAGGCTGTGTGAATGCTAATCGGTCACCAGGTGTTTACCATGACCACACGCTCATGGCCCTGTGTTCAGCTCGTTATCCTCGGGGCCAGGGAACATTTGAAACGCACAAGTATTGCCTTGTGAACACGGAAATTGATTTGTGTTGCTGTGTGAACTGCGAGATACTGTCGCACTCAGTCTCAAAACACAGATAGTTTTCTAACTGCTTTGCCTCGGGTCCTGGGTCAGCTGCGGTCCTGTGGGTGAAACGTAATGAGACAAACCAATGAGGGAGCTGTTGTTGGGGTTTTTTATGAACAACCACATGTGATAAGCAGAAGATAATGAACTATTTAAATCTACAACAACAGACAACTCTTGTTTAGTAATGGTTATTTCTTGAATGTTGGTTGTTGCTGCTGTCCAGGAGACTCTGGGACACCAGTGACAACCACATGGGGGAGCCTGTGTTTGATACTGAGTGAAGGAGGGAGGAGTTAAGATGGACAAGGGGAGGTGGGGGAGACACACACACACACACATACACCCCCACACACACACACACCCTCAAAACACACGTGTCCTCATCTTCATTTAGCTGCAGGCCTGCTCTCCTCCTTTCCCCAGTGCTGGAATGAGACCCTGAGGATTAGGAGGCAGGGAGGCCGGACGGACGAGAGCACCACAGGATTGGGATCATTGGAGGGCTCGGGCAGGACTGGATTATATCTGGAGCTGTCAGATTGAACTGCAGTCCGTCTACATTATCCACAGGCTGTTTTGGACTGTGAATAGTGACTCAGTTGAACTTGAAGGCTTTATAAAAAAACAACTGGAGTGGGAATCAAACCTCTTTTCAGCAGCACTGGGAGCACTGGGGCCATTAAAAACCCGCGGAGACGCTTCTCAGCAGAAGGTAGACGCTTTCTCCGGTATGAACCTCAGGATTATGGCACAGATGTGAGTTCAGTGCATCATCATAACTTCTGCATCAGAGCTATTTTGAAGAAACGTGTGTGTGTGTGTGTGTGTGTGTGTGTGTGTGTGTGTGTGTGTGTGTGTGTGTGTGTGTGTGTGTGTGTGTGTGTGTGTGTGTGTGTGTGTGTGTGTGTGTGTGTGTGTGTGTGTGTGTGTGTGTGTGTGTGTGTGTGTGTGTGTGTGTGTGTGTGTGTGTGTGTGTGTGTGTGTGTGTGTGTGTGTGTGGGGACACGTCTTCCTCTGAAAATGTGAAGACAGCTGGAAACCCACACCGAACATATGCGTGGTCTTAGTTGTGTTCACGTCATTGTGTCTTCAGAGGATGTAATGTGTTACATAACTTACAAACAATAGAGCGGAAGGAGAAGGATGGAGGATGAGCGTTAGTCTTGGACGTGCTGGTTATAGCAGTCGGTCATCAGCAGCATTGCTACGGCAAGGTGTCCCATTACCAGCCAACACAAACACACTCGGTGACCTCCAGACTATGCAGAGCAGCTGGTTGAAGACCTATGTTGTTGTTTATTTCAGAATAAGTCTGTTTATTTGTCTGAGGGGAGGATGAACCGGACCGGTTTGTGAGTTTTATTTCCTCCCTAAATTAAAAAACAGAGAGGAAGTGAGTGTGAATGTCAGTTTCACTACCTCTCTGCTTTACAATGCTGCGTTATTCTCGTCCTCGGGTTTATAATAAGAGCTGCTCCGGCCTACTTAACCCTCTCTCTCTGTGGACGAGGGTTATGTGTATGTGATGAGTGAGTGCGTTACTGTCTGTGTGTTTCCAGTAGGTAAATAATATCACAGTCCAAGGCTGTGACCTTAGGCCGAGTTAAGTTCCCCTGAACAGTCACAAGAGCCCGTCTCCATGTCCTGAGATGGAGTTTGAATTGTTTACATACTTTATAATATACATAGCCTTTATAATTGTAATTTGTATATGCGTACTGTACAACTGAAAGTTGACGCCATGTTATTTACAAAATCAACGGAAAACTAACTTGTTGTCAACTTGTCCGATACCGTTTTATTGGCCGCATGAATCGATTAATCAAGAAGCAAGATCAGCCTTATATTGAAGCTCAGAAGGGAACATCATGTTCTGTGCACAAGAACCGAAATAGAACTGATGAATATAGAAAGTAAAAAATGTAAACGGGAGCAGGGACATTGACCTTGAGCTATTAGGGTTTCCTAAGCGCCAACGTTATATATTTTGCTATAATTCAGTGAGTAAATGGACTTCTGTTTGTGAAGTTGTTAAAGTTTCTTGCAGTTATATTTGTAGTGGTTAGAAAATTGAAGGTCAATTGAAAGCCAATTAAAAACTATATTTAATTCACAGATTCACTTTTTAGAATTTTAATTACAACAATCATTGTTACATGCTATAATTGTTGAGTTATGGTGAATCGTTGCTCCAGGAGTCGACACTGAGTGTCGGACCCCTCAGCGTGACTCGCAGCAGCAGCTCAGCTCCACATGTGCTCCCTGGCTCCTTGTTACTCTGCGTCATTTTCCCCTTTTCTTCACATTTTTGTCCCTAGTTGGAGCCTTTTTTAGAGAGTTGCCAATAGCCATAGCAGAAGCTTTGTTAGGCCCCCGGTGGAGAGGAGCAGTTACAGTTGGCGGAGCAGAGGTGTGATGTGTGACACGTGCATAATGCCCATCAACACAATAACTACATGCTGCATCCCCTCTTTCGTTACCTTCGCATTGAAAATGCAGAAGGTTATGTTTTGATTGCCATTTATTTATTAATTCATTTATTTATTTATTTGTATGCGTGTTACTCAAAAAGTATTAAACCGAATCGCATGCAATTTGGTGGGATGATTGGTTATTATTCACAATACATGAAAGCTGTCTGAGTGACAACATTGTTTTGTGTTTTAGATGTTCTCCTTCTTTGTTGTTGTCACCGATGTCATCACATCTCTGTGTGTCTGTGTGTGTGTGTGTGTGTGTGTATATATATATATATATATATATATATATATATATATATATATATATATATATATATGACGAAGGGGGGTGATTTCTTCCTCCACTTTGGGGTTTGGATGCTGAGGAAAATTTGATGGATCAAAGATTGTGTTGCCATAGTGACCCAGAGCAGTGGGACTCTCGGGTCAATCTTCGCCTTCCTCCTCGTTTTATTTGGTTGTTGTATTGAGTGCTGCATGTGTTTCTCTCCTCAGTGCCCGATGATCTCAGTCCAGAGGAGAGACAGGAGCTGCACAGCATCCACCGCAGAAAACAGGAGTTACTGCAGGACATACAAGTAATAAGACACACTCATCTCCGTTTCACCTTTAATTTATTTAATCAGTTTGTTAAGCCTTCATCTGAGGTTGCAGCTTCTTGGCAACGTTTTACTCTTTTTGTCCTCAGTTATTCCTGCTTGGAGCAAATGCTTTAACAAAGGGAGTTTGTTTCCATCCCTTCTTTAAAACCCTTCGGCTGTGTGGACTGTCGCACATTTGTTTCTTTTTAACAGTTCTTCTATATTTTTTATATTTAGCGTTCACGATGTAAGTGATGTTAAAATCCACAATGTTTGTTCTGTGCAGATGTATATCTGACGTTAACAACCGGTTCCAGCAGTCTGAAGTAGACAAATCCAAAGGGTGTTGTCCAAAGTTTGTTTTTGAGGGTAATTCCCGCTTCGTGTTTCCTCTCCTTGCTCTGTTGAGCTGCAGTGGAAGGAAATCCACTGGATTTGTCTGACGCCTTAAATTCAGTTAAAAGTTTCAATAGTTTTGGGCACAGAACGAGGATTGTGAAAGTCTGTTTTTATGACGCCTGTTTTGAGGCTTACTTAAAAAGTTGTAAATGTATTGTCTAAACCATTTTATTAATTTCACAGAATGCAGATTCGTACAGTGCATTGTTTACTTTTCGATTTGCATCCTTTTGTCTGAACATCACATTGTTCAGGTGGTCCTTCCTTCTCTCTGTCCTTGAGTAGGTTTGTACCTTCATGTCTAGACATTTTTTGTTGTGTGTGTGTGTGTGTGTGTGTGTGTGTGTGTGTGTGTGTGTGTGTGTGTGTGTGTGTGTGTGTGTGTGTGTGTGTGTGTGTGTGTGTGTGTGTGTGTGTGTGTGTGTGTGTGTGTGTGTGTGTGTGTGTGTGTGTGTGTGTGTGTGTGTTCGGAGGGGGGTGTATAGGCCTATGACCACTAGAGTGTTACTGTACGCATTCAAGACAGATGATCCTCTTTGTGTGGTGTGCCGGTGTACAAGGGGGGTGGACCGTGTGTGTGTGTGTGTGTGTGTGTGTGTCCCAGCTCTCTCTGCCTGGAGGGACAGTTTGAACCCCCGCCTCACTCCCCCTTCAACCTTAAATAAATTAGCGGGATTGTCTGTCGCCCTTTTATCTGGACAAATGTGTTTTGCCAGATTAGGGGACTAGCTGTCTTTATCGTCTTGAACAAAAAATAGCAGTTAAAGAAATTCTGAAAGTTGAATCAAAGAACCGACGATGACCTTTTAACCAGCCTCGTATGAATGTTTGTTGATGTATGAATGAGTTTAGGGCTGCAACTAACGCTTATTTTAATTAGAGCTGAAACAGTTTGATAATTAATTAGTAATTGTTCATTAGTTTCTCAAGTTTAAAATCTCCCAAATTCTAGAGTTACAGTTTAATTGTTTTATGTGATAATAGACTGAACACACACACACACACACACACACACACACACACACACACACACACACACACACACACAGCCTCAGGGCAGCAACACTGTGCGACTAGACTGATGGAGTTTATTGCAGAGGTCGACTCTCTCCTCTAAGCCCGCCTTGTGTTGCCCTGGTGGGGGTGGGGGGGGGGTAATGAGCCATGAGATATTCCAGTAATGGAGATGAAGGATGCTGTTTGTATATAAGCGGGGAGGAGGGGGGGGGTTAACCATCACAAAACGCATGCCAATTGAAGATATCTACCTTGTTTACCTGGTTTTCACACGTCACATACGACACACGTCCACTGAGAGTTGTAGATGGTTGTAGCTCTAATCCGAGACACTGGCCTCGTCTGCTTTTCCAACTTTTTTTCTCTAATAATCTCGATTCCTTATCTTTTCTGCTGGGCTAAGTGTTTCTCCATCTGTTGCTTCCCTCTTCTCGTTCCTCCCATAACCTCTGAGCTCTCCGGAGCAGCTCCGCTAAGCCAGTCCGAGTCTTTGATCCGACATATTCCCGTCACCCCACCCGCGTACCACTTAAGTAGCCCGAGGAGAGGGGGGGAGGCCGTCTGATGAATCTGGGTCACCACAGGAGAGGAGGAGCTGGGAGATGGAAACGGGAAGGGTGGTCGGCTCTGACCCCAGAACAGGTGCTACACGGCTCCCAGAAAGGCTTTTCTGCAGAGAGCGGCTGTTACACAAAACTCCTGCCGAGAGGAAGAAAGAGTTGGTCTGAGAGAGAGAAGCAAGTGTGTACTTTAAGCCTTTCTTTCTGGGTCATCTCGTCTGTAAGAAGTGCTGGTCTGGACGTGTTGGTCGGTGAGATGCAGCTGGAACAGACAATCGTGTGAAAAGCATTTTGCTGCCCAGAGCCAATTGACCTCACACACACATCACATGTACATGTGTGTATCAATGTTTTCTGCTTTCTGATTAACCTCTCTCTCACTGTCTCTCTGTCTATGTCTCTCTCTCTCTGTCTGCTGCCAGAGGCTAAAGGATGAGATAGCAGAGGTGACCAATGAGATTGAACACCTGGGCCTGACTGAAGAGAGGTAAAGTGTCTCTCAACCTTTCCTCTGCTTGTGCGTGGGCAGCTGTGGTCCACTCAGACTTTGTTTTAGTGAATTCATGGGGAAAAACGGAGACATCTGCGTTACACTCATAACACAGTGCACTGCTTTGTGGGAAGTAATGCTGCAGCTAAGGATTGTTTACATTATTGATTCTTCTGGCAAATATTTTCCTATCTGCTCCATAAAATGTGAGAAAATAAGAATCACTTTTTTCCAGAGCCCAATGTGAAGTCTTTAAATATTTTATTTTGTCTGACCAACAGTTCAGAACAAACATGTTTTAATTGTAATATTCCAAACACAAGGTCCACTTCACGGCTCTTCGATGACCTTTCAGCCACATTGAAAGCGTCCCCTTCTTCATCTGAACAGGGCTTTCGGTAAAGGTTGAGAACGAATGTCCACTCAACGATGTTCAGCTTGCTACGAGCTAGTGGATGTTTGGCATTTCTTCTTGAGAAATAAATGAAATGATTAGTCGTTGTTTGTTTTGTGTCATTTTGCAGAGCCATTAAGTACTTTTATGTTCTTTTTAATTGGTTTTAGGAAAAGCATGCAGAGGAACAAACAGATGGCCATGGGCCGAAAGAAGTTCAACATGGACCCCAAGAAGGTGAGAACAAATGAGGCGCTTCCCTTTTCATCTCACGGATAAGCGTAGGGCTGCAACTAAACATTATTTTGTTGTTGATTAATGTTGTGATTATTTATCACTTAATCTTCAAAACCTTTGTGAAGATTGAGTGATGTATTATTCTGTTGTTTTGTCTGAAGCGACAGAAGAAGAAACAGATCCTCAGCTGCTGTTTGATGGCGGTTGCAGGTCTAGATTAATGTCAAGAGTTTTGTGAAACTGCCTTGGACTGCATTTCTAAATTAAAATAACAAGCGCTGCTTCTGATCACTTGGTGTTTGCTCCTCATTGGACAAAACAATAATGTAATAATTGTTATTCAGATATTTTAAGAAGTTAATATTTGGTGTATATCAGTGAATGTTCAGACTGAGTAGTTCTGATTTTCTCCACCAGGGGATTCGCTTCTTGATTGACAGCTCCCTGCTGAAAAACACCAGCGACGACATCGGCCAGTTCCTCTACAAGGGCGAGGGGCTAAATAAGACCGCCATCGGCGACTACTTAGGCGAGAGGTAAGTGATACTAGTGCTGTTCGCTCTAACGGGTCATTTTTCTTCGTCATAGGAGGAAAAGCACAAGTGTTAGGAATAATTCCTTCTGTACAGCTGCAGCAAAAAGTCTGAAAACCTGGAAATTATTTTGGCACTTCTAGGTCCCTCCTCTTAAAGGCAAAGTTGTTTTTGTTTGGTTGGTTTTGTTCCGCAACATAACATTTTTAATATTTTTAAACTTTTAATGAGCTAAAAAGAAGCCGTTGTTAAGAAGTAGATATTGAGACTACAAAGCGCCGTCACATCGACTAATTTGCCTTTCCAGCATCGTCGTGTTTACTTTGCGCTCATGTGACAGTTAGGATGTTTGTCTGTTGTTTGTCTAACGTTAGTTTTTAACCAACAAATTTGTGCCTTATCAATATGCTATTAGCTTACTATATTATGGCGCATTATCAGATCTGTGTGTGTGTGTGTGTGTGTGTGTGTGCGCGTGTGTGCGTGTGTGTGTGTGTGTGTGTGTGTGTGTGTGTGTGTGTGTGTGTGTGTGTGTGTGTGTGTGTGTGTGTGTGTGTGTGTGTGTGTGTGTGTGTGTGTGGTGCAGAGATGACTTCAACATTGAGGTTCTGCACGCCTTCCTGGAGTTACACGAGTTTTCAGACCTGAACCTGGTCCAGGCTCTCAGGCAGTTCCTGTGGAGCTTCCGGCTGCCCGGTGAGGCTCAGAAGATCGACCGCATGATGGAGGCGTTCGCCCTGCGATACTGTCGCTGCAACCCCGGAGTGTTTCAGAGCACAGGTACATGCAATTCAGAAGAGGGAGGATAAAAAAATCATTACAAATCTAGTTTCACAAATAGCATGTTGAATTTATTTCAGGAGTCCATTGTATTTTGTTTTATCCTTCCCCAAGAACTCCCTTTCTTATAGCCATATACTGTTTTTAAAAATCAATCACAAACACATCACAGATAATGTCATATATCCTTTTGTCTGACTCATGTTCAATGCACAGCGGCTGCACATTTCTGTCCTGGCATACACTACCTTGTGTCCTCCTGTAGTTTATGTACATGATTGAAATCAGCTAATACAATTGAAAAGGTACACACACACTCTTTGTCTACCTTCACAGATACCTGCTATGTGTTGTCGTTCGCTGTGATCATGTTGAACACGAGTCTACACAACCCGAACGTGAAGGACAAACCCTCCGTTCAGAGATTCACGGCCATGAACAGAGGCATCAATGACGGGGGAGACCTGCCGGAGGAGCTACTCAGAGTGAGAGGCATTCATTTCCCTTCAGCCTTCCCCTTTGTGGTCTATTTGGACGGTAACAAAGTGTGCTTGGTCGTTATGCAGACAAAAGTACTACAAAAGCACATGGTTTTATTTGCTTTGATGAATTGTGTATATCACACTATATTTCCAGTTGATGTTACGCTTAATTCTGTTGAATAAAATGTCTAACGTTAGTTAAACAGCTAAAAGGCTGAGTTAACACAACAAATGTAGCTTTATCCTTGTTTAAGAGCTGTATTTAAATAACAATAGCAAAGTATCGGCATTAAAATATGCTTCACTAATGTTGCATCTGGTAAAAGGTACAGTTCCTGTGTCCTGCTGAGAGACTTAACCCATAAAATCACAATTATTAAGTTATTATATTTTGTATTAATAATCTGATATTGCAAAGTTAGTAAAGCTGTAAAAATAAATCAAGTGGAGTGAAAAGTACAATGTTGGCCCCTGAAATGTCGTGGAGTAGATGTAGAAAGTAGCATCAAATGAAAGTACTTCAGAGAAGTACTTGAGTAAATGTCCTCCCCCTCGTCTCCGTGTAGAACCTGTACGACAGCATCAAGAACGAACCCTTTAAGATCCCGGAGGACGACGGGAACGACCTCACACACACCTTCTTCAACCCCGACAGAGAAGGATGGCTGCTGAAACTCGGTACGAGAAGCCATGTGACGTGAAAATCAGAAAACAGAAATAGTAATGCAACTCTTTTATATTTGGTGCATGATTATTACACAGATGTGCTTTGGGCCGGTCACCAGAGAAGACGGCTCTAAAACGTGCGTTTTATCCATAAGACGTTTATTAGTCACCCTGACTGGATTTCACGTGACTCGGGCTACAGATATGCCTTTTGGTCACACAGGATTTAAACATGAAGAAGACGCAGCATTCAGCCGCGAGTCAGCTCTAGAGAAATGACTTTAAAGATGACTTTGTTGTGAAATGAACATTTAGTTCAACAGCCGACATGGTAACGGAGCGCTCCCTTAACACGTCTCTGGTACTGTGCAGCGTGATTAAACTACACATTTTAGAGCGGCCTTTTCATTGTGGCCAGTGTTGCGCACACCTGTGTAATTATCATGCTGTCTAATCAGCATCTAAATAAGCCACACCTGTCAGGCGGATGGGGATGGGTCGTCTTGGCTATGGAGAAGCGCTCACTCACACAGATTTAGCCACACTTGGGACCATAATTTGAGAGAAATAGAAACAGTCTACATTGTTTGATTTCAAGTTGTTAAAAATGGGACCAAAAATAAGTGTTGCGTTTATAGTTTTAATGCATTTAGTTTCTGTCGTTCTCAGTCAGCGTTATTCCTGGTGTGATTCACTGAGCTGGGAGGCCCTCTAGTGGACTAGATGTGTAACAGCACCTTCAACATGAGGACTTTGAAGTGGTGTAAAATTATTTTGTTGACATTGTTCTTGTTTGTTTTGTGTTTCATGGGTTTTGACTCCAGGAGGTATGTACCCTTAAACTCTGCAGCATTAATGCACTGCTTTGCTTCAGAACTGACACCCCCCTCCTCCTCACCCCCTCACCCCTGCCTTTCTACTCCCACTGGCTTTGTGCATTTGCCCTCGCATCACAATTGGCTTTCGATTGAAGACAGATCATTCCTGCGCTGTATGCTCTTCAGACCTGATGTGAAAACATTGAAAGTAGTTTCACATCCTTTTCTAACTGCTGGCAACCTGAGCCACGTTTTCACTTCAGCTTTCATTTTAGCGATCAGGAAGGAGGCTCATGTATAACTCGCTGATTTGTGCAGTCGCTCTGCTTCTGTCGTCAAATGAAGTCCAGGTTTCTGCTCCAACAATGTCAGTTTTGTGTCCTTAATAAAGTTGTAGCTCAACTGTAGTCTCTCCTAAGGTGGACGAGTGAAGACCTGGAAGAGACGCTGGTTCATCCTGACGGATAACTGCCTCTACTACTTTGAATACACAACTGTAAGTAATAAGAGATTTCTCATAAATAATGGATGTTGTCACAAGTAAGTACTTGGATTTATTGTCTTTCTGCTGTTTTCAAGGACAAAGAACCCAGAGGAATTATTCCACTGGAAAATCTGAATATCAGGGAGGTCGATGACTCCAAGAAACCGGTAAACTCTTTATTTCCTCTTCTCTTTCAGACGATCTCTTTTGTGTAATTAGACAATTTCTGCTGAGATGGAAACGGCAGATATTGAGGGATATAAAACTTTCATAAAACTGGATGCAAAAGAGATGCTGCATGCCAAAAATAGCATAATATGAACCAAAGATTCTAATAAATCTGGTAGTTTGATGTCTTTTAATGTCACCTCTATCCACCATTACATGTGGATGTGCATTATGTATCTCACCTATTTGGTTGGATAATCATTAGTTTTTTAATTAAAGATCTATATAATTGTTTATTTGTTTTCCTCTTTAAAACACATCCAGAGTTTACCAAGAATTGTTTTAAACACATATATATATATTTTAGCACTTTTCAGTCGTTTCCTGATGTTTTTGTTTTTGACAGAACTGCTTCGAGCTCTTCATCTCGGCCCACAAAGATCAGGTGATCAAAGCCTGCAAGACGGAGGCAGATGGACGCGTCGTCGAGGGAAACCACACTTTTTACAGAATCTCCGCCCCGACCGCCGAGGAGAAGGACGAATGGATCGACAGCATCAAGTGAGCCACGTTGAAACCCCCTCCTACAGGCAATCGGCAGGAAGTCCCGTATCTAACCCTCCCTCCTCCTCCACCTGCAGAGCCGCCATCAGCAAAGACCCGTTCTACGAGATGCTGGCCGCTCGCAAGAAGAAGGTGTCGTCTCTGAAGGGGCTGTAGAGCTGCTGAGGATTACATCGTGGGAAGGTTGGACTGGACGAGGACCCGATTCCTTCGCTGCTGCTGCAGTGACGCTTGGACCCGACGGAGGATTCAGCTCTTAAAGAAGCTCCTCCTTTGTCCGGTTAGGACCGGTGCAGGTTCGGTACCGACAGCTCGTTCTCTGCCCTCCCGTTTAAAGTTTAATTTCCTACCCAGAGATGAAATTATTCAGTCGTAGAGCTTTTTATATTGTATCCTATTTTTGAACACTACTACTTCTGCAGCTTTGCAGCTGGGCCCTGTGGTGAGCTCTCTCTGCTGTCTGGTTCCCCTCAGAGACCTTCACACAGCTCTCTGCAGCTCCTCAAACAGGAGAGGTTTTCACTCAGAATTTATTTCATTTGTGGTTGATCTCCAGGTGAGAAAAAGACAGCTGCTGATGTTTTATAAAAACCTTTCTATACCTTTTATGAAAGACCTATTACATAAAAGGAGGATGATGGGAACAGCTGATGAATGAGTCGCATCGTACATTAAGGGATCAGAAAACACTGAATATATCAGCTGGAAAACATTTCATCACCTCTTCCTGGACGCTGGACTTTGTTGTTGTATTGTCTGACAAAACAAATCTCTTTTCTAAGCCTGTTTTCTTACTGCTGTTGGTCTTTTGTCAAAGCACTGTAATGAAGGCGATGCATCAATAGCTACATATTTATTTATCCAGATTTCTTTAATTTATTGTTTTGAGTTTTGTCTCATTAAAAGTTTGCAAACCAACATTTTACGTTGAAATAAAAGTCAACAAAGACAAACCAGGACTGGAAAATGTTATTTCTGTAATTGTTCAGTCATTAAATTGTTGCGATTGCCGTGTAATTAAACAATTTATGCCATTACCAACTTTCCTTTTCATTTAAAAAAAAAATCATCTAAACTGTTTTCTGGTTGAGCTGAAAAGACATTTAGAAGATACAGGAAGCCACTATGAAGACTTGTAATCGGATGTAAAAGTGCTGATGCAGCATGACTGCAGCATCAATCAGATGACGTGGAAGATTCCTGCCAAACATTTTACTCTACGGGAGGAATGCAGATTATTCAACCTGCAGGCGTGTCGCGCCTATTAAAATATTTAACTGTAAAACATTCTGGAGATTAGAGAAGTATCACAAGACAAACGTCTTTTAAACGAGCCGCTTTCTTTAAAGTGATTCCTTCATTAATATTTTTTAAAAACATGTTACATTAAATAGATTAATACTTTAGTGAATAAAACAAATAGCTTAAATCTGACATCACCTAATAAGGTTAAGTTAAACTACCTTTACATGAGCAGTTATTGATGGGTCGTTTCTGGACACCTGATGAATGTAACTCCAATATTTTCTGTTTCTAGCTCCGTTTTGGCCTCGAACGGGTCAGGCAACCCTCCGGATGTTGCGCTGCTCAACGCTACAGTGTAGTCACCAGGTCACCAGGTCACCAGGCCTGAGCCGTGTTCGCTGAGCGGTTAGAGTCTGGTTGTTGATCTCCTTTAACCTTTTAATAAAGTATTGTCTTCATATGTTGCTATGGCGATGAGGGTGAATATCCACCACGGGACCAAAGAAAAAAGTTCACGCATTTAAAGACATTGTTAAAAACTCACATCCTTTAATATACAAAGATAACACAGACTGTACAGGTTAGCTCCGATTACTGCTGTAAGCTCTCTTTCAGACGTCTTAAGGCCCCTCGTGGGATTGTTTACCATTACAGCTGCTATCAATAATCGAATACATGCAGCACGTACTTAGAGAGGTATCTGCAGTAGGAGAAGTAGTTTAAATGTTTGTCGTTTTTTAATGCGTGTAGCAAAAAGCAAAAAACATTTTAATGTGTAATGACGTCATTAGATGTTAAAACAGTTGGTCTGGTTAGAAATGTTTTTAACTTCCTCCTTTGGTGTGCGAGAGGTCGGGTCCTGGACACGCTGAGGGTTAACACCGAGGAGGCTGAAGATTACCCAGCATGCCGGTGGTAAAGTATCTCGTCTGCAGAAAGACCTCCAACTCGACCTTTGACCAACGCAGAAGAAGACTCAAGAAGACGACTCACTCCTGCTCAAAACACAGAGAAACACCTTCAGTATTTTAGATTTGTACCACCGTATACATTTTACTAACATTCAACATTATGACACTCCAAATTTTTTGATTGTGACAAATTCTTAAAAATCTAAATATATATTTTTTAACATTGTGACATTCAATAATTATAACTTACGATACTTTGACTTTTTATAAGTCACAACGCCATAACTATCCCACATCACTGCTCATGCGAATGCATCATATGAGGAGGACCAGTGATCCTCATTCAACGCCATCAGATGGGAGAAGAGGGGCGAGTTCAATGTGTGAGACCACAGTGGGAAACCGCAGCCTCACCACTAGGGGGCAGGCAGCTCCACCCACAAGGGTTTAACATGACTGGACATCAACAGCTGAACCCTGCCTCCCCTCAGAAGAGTTGTCTCCAAGCTGTTGGACGTTTTTAGTTTAACAATAGAAACCTGTGCGGCCGATAAGAAGTTTGTTTTCTTTGTCCTTTTAACCGGAAAAGCTTTTGTTTGGAGGGCGGTTTTTTTTTTCCTTCGTCAGCAATATGCAATGAAATAAGCAGTAAACACAGAGGACAATGTCCTGAAGATGAGTAAACAGTCAGTGAGCAATCCAGAAATAATAAAGGGATTAATTAAATTACCAGACAAAATAAAACAGAACAATATATTTTTTAAAGTGTTTATTGTGAAAATAATTGTTTATAGTATTCAGTGGTCTTAATTTAGATTACATTATTTTTATTGGATTATTTTTTATTCCGGAGCGAAAGCCACTTCATCCAATGTTAAAGAAAAAACATAATCACCACATAACTAACTATCTATCTAGAGAGAGAGAGAGAAACTAAACTGAACTAAACTAAACTATTCAAACATTAAGTGAGCTTCAAAAGAAACCCCCTGTGCTTCGAGTGATGCGTCGTCTGTTCAGACGGATCCCGATAAGATTCCCGATAAGATTCACTGCCAAGCTCCCTCAACATGTTTACAACAAGTAGATCACCTGATCATCCCCCCCACCCCCCTCTTTGTTTCTATCCAGGTAGTGTGAAGGAACCACCCATTTACTGTAATTATCCTGCATGCGACACTTCCTGTTCTCAGAAACTAACACCCATTTTTTTTGTTTATCTCCTGCTGTGGTCTTGACAGGTTTCCTCTTGGCTCGCTATCGAGTTTATGAAATGAAAAAAAGAGAAAAAACATCTGCCCTGTCCCGAGCGAGTAGTTTGTCTCTTTCCCTATTTTTATAAAAAAAAAACTCTTAAAAATGTTGACTGGCGACGAACCCTCCGACTTCCCCTCGCCAAGTCTTGCCATGACCCTGGTAACCGACCCCGGTAACCGACCACGGCGTCAGACCGTCAGCGCCACACGGCGCTGACTCACTTCTGGGCGCGAGTGAATCAGCCGGCGGCCGGCCGCGCTCAACCTCTGGTGACGGGGCTGCTGGGAAGACGAGGACGGGACCTGCGATTTGGGACACGCCACAATGACTGCAGGCATTTCTAAGAAGCCACAGCCTGTGTGTGTGTGTGTTAGGGAGTTCTTTACAGTATGTTCAGGGCAGTATTTTGTCCACAAGGCAATAAACGGCCAATCAAAGCATGTAAAACATGCTTTAAAAGGAAAAGGCGTGTATTCTTTTACAACTTGCGTCTTATCCTTAATGGATAACGCTGAACTCTCGAGGGTCGACTGCAGGTCAGAGGTTAGCAGGTCCTTCTTTCAATCGGGGGATTAACTCTGAATCCTTCTCTGTGTCTATGAATACAAATGTAACATTATTGTATGCAATGTCCTGAACTCAGTAGTGAAAACAAATTCGCAAGAGCCTCAAAATAATACTGGAGTATTCCCATTTTCCACTACTTTATACTTTAGAAATCACTTCAGCAGAACAATGACATTCATTTATTGATATTTTACTGGATTTGGAAACAACTTGTTAGCAAAGAGATGCCTCTGCTCTCTTCCAGCAGACACGGAGCAGCATTATTATTCATGGAGTGGGTTTTATTTCCACCTCAAGATTAAAAGGAATAATATTCTGTTCTTTTAGCTCCGTTTTGGTCTCCACCAAGTCGTGAGGTACACGTCTGGCTCTTCAGCCGGTAAACACTCCAGTAAACCAGCTAGATAATAACCGTGTGTGTCGGGTGCCGAGCAGCTGGTGTACAGCAGAGCTTTACGACTTTTTCCGTTGACAACAGCTGCGTCTGGAACCCGGGTCGATACGAGGCCGAACCAAAACATTAAAGTTCTGGCTGTAAAGAAGAAGAAAAAAACTGAGATCTGAAAGACCCTTGAACGTTTCATGGAGCTGCAGAGTTGGGTGCCACTCTCTGTGGGGTCCTCTAAACCATTATCGATATCAAATTATGAATCAGCTTCAAAACATGATATGAAACAACCAAATGGGTCAGAACAAAACAAACAAGTTAATTCGATGGGAAGAGGATCACCTGGGAGCGACTTAGAAGAAGTTCTTGATGAAGGGCGTGACGAGCTTCACCCACAGCTTGACGTGGCGGTCCGGCCGCTCGAACGTGGAGCCGGACACCTCACTGGACCGCCGGTACAGCACCTCCTGCTCCTGGGACGCACACAGGGGAGTCGTCAGCCACGCCGTCGTTCGTCCTAATTTCCGCTCGCGGCCCGCTCACCTCCTGCAGCTGGCTCTGCAGCTCCTCGTTCTCCGTAACTATGGCGATTTGGGCCTCCAGGTCACGGTGAACCGAGCGGTAACCGAAATTAGGGGAGCCGATTAGCGTGAGGCAGGGCCGATCCTGCCCCTGGAGGTAATACCACAGACCTGCGAGGAGGGGCGACAAGAGGAGTTCTCCAGCAGGGATGTGTGAGCCGGCCCAGACCGCGGCTAAGAGGAAGCACATGCACAAGTCCCCCGCGCCTCTCCAAAACTTCAAAGCTGGAGAGAGAGCGAGTGTACATCCTCGCCCCGAGGCTACGGCGAGATGACTGTACGAGCCGTCTTCTCTCACGCTACATACCGCTGCGACCACAAGGAGAACAACATCACAAAGCAGACGGCGGTTACGCAATAATGATTACGGATATCGCTTAACAGAGGAAGAAGATGATGGGACTAGGAGGAAGACGTCTCTTAGTATTTTCGGGACCCTTGTGGTTGAGGAGGAGTTGCTGATGTGCCGATGTTCATGGAAAAGTCAAGTCGCCCACAAGAAGCGTGGACGCCGCTTAAAAGTACCTGCGATGCCACCGCTGTCATTGGCGCCAGACGTACAGAGTTTTCCCCGAATTGTTACGAGATCTTGAGTTTAGGAAGATGCGTGTGCAGATATTTCCCAGAATATGTTCAACCCCGCTTCCATTCAAGGGATTTAGGATCGTAATCTCTTGTAATCCAGATTGGCGCTATATCGTCACATTTCAACCATCTCCACATTTTGACACTTTTGTTTGGCCTCACCTTTGGCGTGGAAGGTCCACTGTGACCTCTGGTACTCGTGCAGGTGAACCCTCTCCTGCTGGCCCAGCCGGCACACCTGGTCGTAGAACTGTCTGGCGATGTGCGTGTACGCCGCGGGGATCGCCCCGGCGACGCCCTTGGCCCCGAAGAACCCGTTGACCTCGGGGGAGGCGGTGAGGATGCGGTAGCTGGCGCCGGCGCCCAGCACCAGCCGCATGTAGGCCCGCGTCAGGTTGAAGTAGCCCGACGTCAGGAACACGCTGGAGTCCGGACCGGCGTCACTCAGCAGGCGCTGGAGGGACGAAGACCAGTTTGGATTTAGTCTTTAAAGAGCTGAAATGCACCTTTGTCTTGATAACGGTATAGTTAGTATAATTAGTATAATTCCTCTCCTCATGTTGGCTCACTTGTGATTGTTACGTCTTCAATAATTATTCTGACCACTTTTAAATGCTTAGTGCTTCTTTTTTTGTGTCATCTTATCATTAAAAACATGTTTCACACGTACGCGTTGAATCGGAACGCAACCACTCTGCATTTAAAAAGGACTCCATGTATTCACAGATTTTCTTGTCCTCCCTATTTTTTATTGAAGTGTATTTTATTTGTTTACTTCGGTGGCCTGACGATGCAGGAGAAACAGGTGTTGTTGTGCGAGGACAATACGAGTTTAACTCTTTTAAGAATCTAGTTTTTTTTCCAAAAAGCAACACGTCTTCTACGTGCACTCCTGGAAATAAACATGCACAACAGCCACGTCACATCCTGGTAAACAAAAGCAACAAAAGAGGAACAGTGTATTGAAATAAATCCAACTTGTTGCAACAAGTCCTCCCTTTGTGAAACTTGTTAAATGAAACTTTTTATGGAACCAGTTTGATCTGCTGCTTTGACTTATAGTATGATCACTTTATTGTGTTCATTCCCAGAATATTTGACTATCTGGAATAAATGTTCCTATATTTCCTCATGTTATATCAGTCACATGGTTATCTATTAGTCATGCATTATTGTATTAATCACAAATATCCCATAATGACAATAAAGAACCGTAATCTAATTACATTTATGAACAAAAGGTCAACTTCAAAGTGTTGACGACACGAGTGGATACAACATTAATAATTTAACAGCAGGGCCAAATGTTATGTTTTAATTTTAACATCTTTTCCGCGTGCTCCGTGTGTGCTTTGGGTTCCGATGTCCTGATGTCCGGCGCCTCACCTGTGTGACCTGCTCGTCCACCTGGATCCCCAGAGGCTTCATCTGGACCAGCGGGAACACCCAGGTGTCCTCCTCCTCTTCCTCTTCCTCCCCCTCGCTCATCCCCTCCTCCTCCGACGCCCCCGAGCCGTTCAGCAGCTGCTGCCTGACGTGGGCCGTGTTCACCACCTCCATGATGCGCTTCCTCGCCGCCACCGAGAAGTCCTGCCTGTTGCCTGGTTACCGCGGGAGAGACAAAAAAAAACATGAGCACGCACAAGTGTGAGGCGGGTCAAAGCGATCTCTGGGTCGCAGCGATCTGGGCTGCGAGTGGTTTGAGAGGATGTAGGCACGCTTACGAGCACCAAGCACAGAGCAGGATGTTGATGGGGAGGAAAACACAACCTCAGCCGAGGAGCCGTCACTCTGGAAAATACTCGTCTTCAATTTCCCGGAAAATTACAGTAAAAACTATCAGTTTAAAAGTCGTGTTCACAGAAAGCGAAGCCTTCTGGATAAGAGGAGCAAACATCTTTCTCATTAGCTTCCTGCACTGCTCCTGACTGCTGACTTGACGCTGTGCCAACACCAAACTTTCTGCACTTCTAATTTTTCTTGGTCAGCTTTTAGGAAAATGTGAAACGGGACTATTTTCAACTTCATGCAAATGACATTTCCCCGTGTTGCTGGCGAGTTCCGCATGACCTGGAATCCCATGAAGCCTCGAGACGGGATCCGCTCGCGTCCCATAGGAAATGTAAAGTTGTGTCCTTTAGTGCCTTTAGTGAGTTTTTACCCTAATTCTCACAAATCTGTCACAATGTGGTCATTTAGTCTGATTATTATGGTGATGGGATGAGAGCGAGGACGTTTAATGGTATTCTTGTAAGTCAAATTCTTCATTGCAGATCACCAGTTAACGTTTTACATTTCCAGTGTGTGTCAGTTCCCAGTCCATGTCGTCTTCCAGCAACGACGTGACATCACAACTCTATTCCTGGTGTTCGTTACCACGGCGGCCAAATCCTGCAGACATGATGTCATTCATCCCACAAGCTAACATCCTGGAAGCCTGCGCTCCTGTTACAGACACCCTGGACCAGTGTGTGTGCGTGGAGAAATGCCTGACTGTGTTCCCATCCGGCTGCATGGCTAGCCAACCACAAGAGATCACACACACACACACACACACACACACACACACACACACACACACACACACACACACACACACACACACACACACACACACACACACACACACACACACACACACACACACACACACACACACACACACACACACACACACACACACACACACACACACACACACACACACACACACACACACACACACACACACACACACACACACACACACACACACACACACACACACACACACACACACACACACACACACCTCCATTAGTGAAATCCATCAGCTCCTCCTGCAGAAACACTGGGCCGCGGCCACCGTACCAGAGCATGAAGTGTCACACTGTGTCAAAACATGTTGGAGGGTAAACATGTGTCTGTGTACACACACACACACACACACACACACACACACACACACACACACACACACACACACACACACACACACACACACACACACACACACACACACACACACACACACACACACACACACACACACACACACACACACACACACACACACACACACACACACACTCTACCATTGTACGGGTGCACCATGCCCTCCTGCACGGTGACCGAGTCGTCGGGCTGCAGCTGCAGGGAGACGTCTCCCACGGCGTCCACCAGGTCGGAGAAGAAGTCGGCGACCTCGCTGCAGTCCTCCAGCAGCACGTAGCGGTCCTGTCTGTTGGTGAAGTACGAGTCGCTCAGGTTGGCCCTGGTCAACGAGAGAGGGACTGTTGTTAGGGGGCCAGGGACCACACCGTGTTTAGACAAGAGGAACGACAAAGAAGAGGCTTGGTTTGAAAATATGAGCATATTTCTAAAACCAGAAACATGAAGAAAGCCTTAAAGGGAGAAATCTTCATCAGGTGGAGATAATTAATGATGTTACAGCTCAAATCGATTCACAACATCAGGTACTATTACTGAACAGGAAGTTTACAAATGTAATGCCCCCTTCTACAGATTGAGCATCTGGACAAACGCAAACAAACAAACAAACTCGTATCGACGCCGACGTGAAGAGCCGGGATGCAACTCACCCGCTGATGATGATGCTGTCGTCAAACAGGTAGACTTTGATGTGCTGGACCCCGATGGTCTCGTTGAAGCGCTCGGGGACCAGCCGGCGCAGCAGCCCCCTCAGGTCGGGCGTGTGGTACAGAGACACCCTCATCTGGGAGACGAAGCGCTGCAACAACGGCAGCAGCATGGTCCTCGAGTTGGTCTGGCCTGCACGTCCAAACACAGACGGGACGAACGTCAAGAGGACGAGCGGCGGCAACAACGTGAAATACAACAAAAAAAGGAAGTAGCAGTAACCTCGTGAGCCGCGGGTGTAGTCCAGCAGGATGGAGACTTTGAGATCGGGGGCGTCGCCGTTGTCCTGCGAGCGTTGGAGAGCCTCCTCCATGCAGTCCACCTGAAGAAGAACAAACAGAGCAGAGGACAGACGCATCAACGTTAAGCAGAACCACAGATATCGTCTTTTTCCTCGACGCTTCAAGCGAGTGTTCGGACATCCGTTGCACAAACAACTGATTAGTCGATCGAGGGAGAAGTAAATCGGTAATTAATCGTTATCGTGCAAAAAAAATATCAGAATATTTATTGTCTTCAGCTTCTCAGGCGTGAGGATTTACTGCTTTTCTTGGTTTCATAAGATGGTAAATAGATCATCTTTGAGATTTGGACGTGGCAATATTTTCAGAATTATCTGTCAGTTTGTAAATGAAATAATTCATCAAGAAAATAACAGATCAGTCAAGATCAATAAGAACCACAGGCATTAAACACAGCCATACATTTTCAATGAATTTGGGGAATTGCGCTCCAGCCTCAAGCCGCTCGAATCGTTTCACTGCAGCAGAAAACTTTGAGGACATTTTACTTTGAAGAAACAGCAACAAAAACTGTTTCCTGTTGTCTGTAATCAGGTTCTCAATCCTCCCTTCAAGTCTTCGTTTGTCAAACCACAAGCTGAGGTTTGTATCCCTCTCGTTGTCAGCCAGTGTCATTTGGTGTTACTCTTGTGCTCCTACAGCCTAGGAGGTGTTTCTTTACATCTAAATTAAAGGGCACTGGACTGACGTAAAAGTTGATAAAAATCTGCTTCAGTCTTCAACGCCGTCTAACTTTTCTTATCAGACAGTTATCATCTGTTCCCCGAGCCGTGGGCAGAGCGGGAGGAGATGGCCGCTCTTCAGAGGGCAACACAGTCGTTATTTGCGCCGATCGTCGGCATTCGTTCCTCATCTTTGATTTCTTTCAGCTTAATTGTGCATCTGGAGCCCAAATGCATTTTTTATACGCGACTGTTGTGTAAAACGACACCTACACCTCAAGCTTGGCTCTGGAGGGAAATGTGTTCACGAGTTGGAGGGGAACACTGAAACAATAGTTTCCTTTACGGGAAAGAAGCATTTAGTCACGATGCAACGTCAAACCGCTCAAACTCCTTCCACATCACATTCCAGGAGAGAAGTTTCACTAATGCAACATTTTAGTCATCAAGCAACAGAACTCTGACATCCTGAGACAGGAAGCGTTGACCCAGAGGAGAGCTGGTTAGAGGAATGGTGGACACTTGATTATTATGTAAATGAGGTTGATTGTGACCGTATCCCATTTTTATCGGCAATAGAAAACGCCGACGGTCTCCAGAAATACAATCTCAAGGAGCAGAGTGAAAATATATGATGTAGTTACATAAATGTAAATCTTATTTCTCCAGAGTATTCAAACAACCCTCGAGGAGAGAACTACATGGTCAGTCGCTCGTCTGTAATCAAGTTTGACGCCCCACATTTAAACCATTGACCTCCTTTCTGCATTCAGACAAATACTCCGGATGATTTTTTTTGGCGAAGCTTTGTCCACATTTGCTTTAATCCTCTCATGTCTGGTTTTTAATATATTTATCATCAAGCTCTCTGAAAGAGGAGTAACTTTGTCAGACTCAGTTAAAACATTAACATGTAGAAAGTGACATCAGATTTTCACATACGAGATAGCGGTACTCTCTACTCTGAATTACTTTTGCATGTGTGGAGCTGAAAAGGTTTCCTTTGACATCTCAGATTATTTTCGCTGCCTGCACCTGCGCTAAAGTCAACGCGCCGCACAGGTGTGAGAGTCAGCATCGGTCGAGAAGCTGAGCGTGGGACCCGGAGCCTTCGGTTCAAACCAACGACCGCTCGCGTGTTTGGAGTCTGAATTTAATTCAGGTCATCGTGTCCAATTACAAGCAAACCTGAGCGAGAGGAATCACACGGCCTCGCCGTAACGTCTGCAGTCGCCCATCATCCTGGGAGATTACAGAGTTTGGCAGCAATCACAACTGATTAAAATGCTGCTAGCTGTAATTGAACATGTTGGACTTGTCTGTGCCTCGTTCTGTGATTCACCGTCTGCTGCGCCAAACCAGGACACACACTCACACAACCCAAAGAACAGCTGCATGAGTCCAGCCTGTGGTTTGCTCTGGGGTAACGTTGTTATGCTCGGCCTTCCAAGCATGAAAAACAGCAGGAGATCACATGCCAACACTGCTCTCCTTATACCCATAAACCCTTGCACTTTGGGGTCATCCCGTGGAGCTGGAGAACATTTCAACTCAGAAGAACACTGTGGCTTTCTTGGAAGGCGACTGACTCACATTTTCTGGCATCTCCAACCACTTAGTTGGCACAAGCTTATGTTTGGATGCCATTGTTCTCACCTGCCTGCCCCACACACACACACACACACACACACACACACACACACACACACACACACACACACACACACACACACACACACACACACACACACACACACACACACACACACACACACACACACACACACACACACACACACACACACACACACACACACACACACACACACACACACACACACACACACACACACACACACACTTCTCACCAGCTCCTGCTCCAGCTGACCTGTTCCTAGATACAGCGAGGCCATCACCACGCGCCTCCTCGCCGTCTTGATCCGCGCCTGAGGGGAAACAAAGAAACAACAATGAATGTGTGTCACAAATATCTGATACCGAGAAATAAAAAATAGGATTATTTACTGGCAGTCACATGCGCACATACAAACAAACCGGATTCCTCTAGAGTCATTAATGGAACAACGTTGGCATATCTTTGGCAGTTGTTGCAGCGTCAGGTGGATTACCGTGTGTTTAACGTGGAGAGTTCCTCCGGTTGTTGTAGTCCGAGGGGGTCGAGGGACGGGAGAGCGAGGTTTGATCAAAATAAAAATAACTCTGGATAAAGCATATTTAAGTTTTCATTGGGAGAAATGTGCATCGCTGAGATCCTGACAAACTCAACACTTTACTTTGTTTTCCCCTTGTAGTATTTAGTATTATTATTTATTATTTTAGTATGAGTAATTCGTATTTTAGTAGTAGTAGTAGTAGTAGTAGTTGTATTTTAGTATTGTTTTTTGTGTTTTTATTTGTATCTTTTATTTGTATTAATGCTCTAATGTACACCCACTGCTGTGATCCTGAAATTTCCCCACTGTGGGACTAATAAATGAATATCTTATCTTATCTTATCTTAAATGGAAGTCTGCAAGTGAGTTACCAAGAGGAGTCGGGACATTGTTTGAACAACAAGCAAGTATGTTGATTGATTTATCCGTTTCCTCTATAAAATGACAGAATGTAGGGAAAGTGCATATCAATTTTTAATGTCTTCAAATTTCTTGTTTTTCCCGACAAAAAGTCAAAAACTAAAATTCATTCAGCTTCCATGGATACGGGAAGAGGAACATAGCAACAAACCCTCATAATTGAAGAACTGGAACTTAATGTTTTATTTTTTCAGTTGAAATGAGTCAACAAAAGTTGCAGATTACTTTCCCATGAATCTTATTTCATTCCTGCAAAGACTTTTATTAAGAATTTATAAATGTTACGACGGTGAACCACACACACACACACACACACACACACACACACACACACACACACACACACACACACACACACACACACACACACACACACACACACACACACACACACACACACACACACACACACACACACACACACACACACACACACACACACACACACACACACACACACACACACACACACACACACACCTCCATTGTACTGAAGAGGGAAATCTCAGGTCGATTACACAAAAGCGGAAGTGAAAAGGTCTGATCCTTTGTAATTTGGGCGAAGTGACCCTTTAAGGATTACGGCCGTCTGACTCCACAATGGAGGGAGACATCCTTTGCAAAAGGCGTTGCTGCTTTAAAAAAAGAAGACGATATTTCATCCTGTTCTTTGTGCCAGTTCCTTTTCATTTTGTTCAGGGCACCACACACGTGGTTGGCTGGCTTTGCAACACAAGTATCCTGATATACTGTCGCACCAAACAAAAGGGCGTGTGTGTGTGTGTGTGTGAGAAAGTGATATAAAAGAAGTGTAAGTGTCAATAAATCAGACGGACCGGTTCCTCCGTGTCCCTTTCGTCCCCTTTTCTTCCTCTGTTAAGTTGAAGATTTTTTTCGGGAGCATTTGGCAAAATAAGAGACGTCATTTTGCCAATTTGTGTGAGATGTCTGAATATTTCACATAACTAGACTCCCCTAGATCCACTCTGTCTTCCATCTACTCACAATTTTGGTTTTCGCCATGGCACCAAATATCAACTTCGTAATAAAAAGAAATCCGTTGCTCTTCCTTCACTACTGTTTAGTATTCGTTAACACTGACAAAGTAAGTAAAGCTAATTGAGCACGCGCTGGTATTTGAAGGATCGTTGCCTTCAGCGGCGAGCGTTTAGAGTCGTTTGTGTGGACGGAGAAATCTAATAAAACTAAAAAGGTTGTGTGGACAGAATAATGTTTTAAAACAAAGGAGGAAAATATTTGTTAAAAAAGGACCGGTATGTTTAGATAGGGCTCACTATATCTACCTTTGCATTGAAAATGCGGAAGGTTATGTTTTGATCGCCGTGCATTTATTTATTTATTTGTATGCGTGTTACTCGTATAACAAAAAAAAGTTTAAAACCGAATCGCATGAAATTTGGTGGGATGATTGGTTATTATCCGGGGACCATTTGATTAGATTTTGGGATTGATTAGGTCAAATGTCAAGGCCAAGGTCATGGAAAGGACAAAATCTTATTTTTACCATAGCACGGTCAATTTTTATCTAATTAGCATGCAATTAATGCCAACATTTTCAGAATTTAATGCCCAATCGTGTGATATGCGAAGGTATGCGCTCCACCGAGTGCCCGTTCTAGTTCTGTATGTTATGGTAAAGCGTTTGACAGGATGCAACTTGTGTTAAAGTATAATGTGTATAAATCACAAAGCCATACATTATGTTTGGAAGGGCCTCGACTACGACAACGAGACGATTTCTCGTATGCAAAACAACCGTTTACGCTCCACCACGTCCTCGTAGGAGGGAAGCTGCTGCACAGCCGCCACCACAACAACAGCAGCAGCGTATAAAGTGTTTCTTTGTTCCCGGAGCAGCTGAACAGGCTAAAGTTAGAGGACACACTAAAGTATTCCAACGTGGTGACACACAGCAGGTGAGGGACGACCTAAAGAAATACAAAGAGCAACCCAGTTGGTTTAATTCCAACTGAACATTTGCCTCTTTCTTTCATTTGAATGAGTCACAATCGATGGGAAATGTGCCAACGAGCACATTGTTATGAATGTTTAGGTAATCTTTTTTTAAGTCGTCGAGCCTCTATATTTAGCACAAAAGAGCTCAACGACTAAGTCCTGGCTGCTGCGGCGCGCTTCTCTGCCAACGTAGGTGTTGCAGAGAAACACACTTTGGGTAAAGTAACGCTTCCTCAAATACCTCAAGCCCCTCCGCCCGCATGCAGAAACATCAGCAGGCCTTTGTTTTGGTCCTTGAGTTCTAAGCTAAACGAAAGAACGGACCTTCATCGCCTGGTAGAACTGGTCGGGTGAGGTGAGGATGTGGATGTGGGTGCCCGGCACACGGAAGGCGGGTACGTGCTCCGCCATCCACTGGAAGTGGCCGCAGAGGCCAGCGGCGCCCTGAGCTGCGGCGGGCCTGGAGACATGTCGGGGGGGCGGGTCGGCTTCGGCCAGGAGGGGAGCCAGCAGCAGCACCGAGGACCTGGGGGGAACCATCAGGAGCTTTACTTTTACACATGTGGATTCAAACTCTGTAAAGTGACTTTGGGTGTCTAGAAAAAAATCGCTATATAAAATAAATGGTTATTATTATTATTATTATTATTATTATTATTATTATATTATAACAGTGTGTCTGGATGTTCTTCTTCAGTGTCCTAACGTTCACCCCGACACCACGTGTCCACCGGCTCCGCCAAACGGTCTCAGAGCACGGTCCGACGATACGGCCACGATAAATAAAGACGGGGTGGGGTTCGATTCTCAGACATGACTGTGAGCCTCAGAGGCTGATTGTCAGAACTCAACTGAAGGTCATCATATTCATTACCGCCAGAACACGCATACGTTTACGTTTTGGTTCGGAATCAAACCCACAAAAAAACTAAAGAAACACGTCTGCGAGAAGTCGGAGGAAACAAAAGTCACATAAAAACAAAAGACGGAGCTCGGAATTTTTTCCAAAGCCACTTTGCTGACTTAGAACTTCTGCACTAAACGCAGAGAGGGGATTTCCTCCTCGGGCTCAAAGTCCCGTCGTTCATAAACAAGCATACGCTCAAAGAGACCGTCCCATATAAGAGAACATCTTCGTGTCCATAAAGTGACACATGTTATCTGGAAGCGGCACCTTGAGCTTGGTGATGAGGTTATGCAATAAGCGACGGATCGCCCCTGAACCCTAAAGCCCTTAAATTGTTAATGCAAGTGGTAAAATATAAGAAGCGTGTGCCGGGAGATAAGACACGCTTTGAAATGAAATGCATTAGACATACCGTCTCCGTAGACGCCCCCTAAATTAAGACCATCACAGCGGTGTAGCGCACTTAGGAGAACGGCGATTTCGTGACACCGAGATGAAGTTAACTCGTTAAATTTAATGAGGTTAGACACTAAATTAATCATGCCGGACTTTTGCTCGTTACTGCAATGAATAGAGGAGCCGTTTACTTCAATACGAGACTGCATCGCAGCCCTCTTGATCTGAAGCATGTGACGGGAAACAACCAAATCCGTCCGTCTTCCTCATAATTCAAAATTCCCTGAAAATCCCTTTGTGGCTTAATAGATTTAAACCCCCGTTTGTCTCCACAGATTCAGTTATCAAACTTTTTACCGTCTGTCTAATAGAGTGATGAAAGAAAAAAAAATTAACATTGCAAAAGGTCTGTAGATGGCTAAGCATCACACTGGATCCAAGTCCACAAGCCAAGACTTTCCATTTTTTGTTGCCTTGTCCTACTTTGAACATTTATATGATGGAGGAAATTCTGCAGGATTATAGTATGAGATAAAACAATAAAAGATATGTAGATGACAGATTCTCAAGCCATGCTCTACACTTGGTTTCCTTTTCGGTAACAGAGACACGGACCAGGAAACTGCCGATCACACCAAGTATCTAACAATTAAGCTTGTTCGACATTAAGTATTGCAATTACACAGAAAATAAAAGATGTTCTTGTCGTCAAATCAGAGAGCTAATCAAATCTTTAAACTGGAGACAGCCAGGTTGTTTCCCATCATGCATTGCAGTTCATGCAGACGGCTAATACTGAGAAAGTTCTCCTCCTAAACAATCGAGTGTCCTGACGGGGAACATCGCATCACAGCCTGGTGCGTGAACGGCACCGAACGGGCCTGAAGGACATTCACACCAGGTGTTGCATGAATTAGACCGAGAGAATCACGAAGGTACCGGAGACTCCAGCCCAGAGTCTCAGGCCGCCAGGAGTCTGAATGAGGTCTCGGCCTCAGGTCTTTGTTCAGTTGATGGACTGAACAAAGACAAAATCATTAGTCAGAATTCCTTCTGCTCAGACACGTCAGGGCGTCACATTAGAAGAAGAGTCCCTCTGACCGGTAACGCCTCAGGTGCGTTCTGCTACCGAGTGACATCACCTATGTGAAGGCCGACTGGAAGCATCACATGATGGGGAGGCTGTCAGAAAGATGTAAATAAGTCGGCTGGGAGAACTGGTCGGTTCAAGCACTATACTTCAGGGTTCTTACACATTTTGACCAATGAATTTCCAGGACTTAAAACCAAATTTCCATGACCAAACTGAAATCTCGTTATAAACATGAACAATTTAGAACATGTTGCGTATTGAGAGCGTACGCCGGCTTATATTTTGAGCATCTTTCTTTAAAAAACATATTCATTATTTCAAACTTGGCGTGAAAGAACATGTGATAACACATTTCTATGACTTTTCCCAAACTTTTATGATATAAGTTTTTTCCATGACCATTTTAAAATTCCATGACTTTTCCAGGTTTTCCATGATGGTACGAACCCTGATACTTATACTTCCTCCTGCGCTACTTTCTACTTCACTATATCTCAGAGGGATATATTCTAATGTTTAACTTGACATGAATGATGAAACGCTTAAGTTACTTAACAAGTTGAGATTATTGCACAAAAGAAGGAAAAATCAATTAGAAAAAGAATGTGTTGGCAAATTGTTATAATTCTCCATGAAAAAACAGTTCATGGTACGAACTTCTCAAGTGTAAATATGTGGTTGATACTGTTGTACTTTAGTTCAACTTTGATAGCAGGACTTTAACTCATAACTAAGTAGTTACACAATGTGGTGCTACTTCTTGAGTAAATGATCATTGTACTTCTTCCAACAGCTGCGCTCTCACTCACTCATTCACTCCTCCCTCACTCCTCTCTCAAACTCACTCACTCACTCCTCCCTCACTTCTCCCTCACTCCTCCCTCAAACTCACTCTCTCTCTCACTCATTTCTCCCTCAAACTCACTCCCTCACTCACTCCTTCCTCAAACTTACACTCTCTCTCTCTCTCTCTCTCTCTCTCTCTCTCACTCTTCCTCACTCCCTCTCTCACTCCCTCACACTAACCTTCACTGACTGAAACCTGTACTTTCTCGGGCGACTGGCTTCTACGTGGAGGGTGGAAATCCTCTGATTCTGACTATAACGTTCCCCCTCAATCAGCTACATGTTGAAGGCTAATATGTTAAATAATACAAGGTCAAAACAGAGCCTCACATGCCAGATCTTTGGCGCATTAGCAGTGACAACATTAGCAAAGCATCTGTATCTCTTCGTTGTCGAAAGCTCCACGCAGGTAACTCGTGTCTCTTACCCTCCTCTTCTGTCCCGCGCGCGGAAAAGCCGGTCAGATATTCGGGTAAACACCCCGGTGATGGCCGGTGAGTACACGGAGTACACCAGCCTCCTCCAGGACATGGGAGCGGCCATTGCTGCGGCAGACAGACTTTGAATACAACTTTATCGACACAACTTGCACAGACAGGCTGTGCTTATTGCCGGCTGTGGTCGTAACGGATACGCAGTGTTCTGAAGAGTGTTCTTTATTATGTATTTCCCGCAACAAGTGAATACATCAGAGACAATAATATAATTAGTTGTTTATGTCTGTCCGTGGTGTTTTGTGATATTTGAATGCCTTAAAAGGACCTCTAGTGGTCAAACTGTAAACTACATCGTAACTTCAATGTTGTGGAAATGTTTTTATTGACAAAAAGAAAGAAAGATTTACCCTGAAGTTAACCTAAACATTTTTTTGAATCATCACAATTATTATGATTATTATAATAATAATACTTGTTATTATTATTGTGATTTGTATTATCTGAATTCATATTATTGTTGTTGTCATAATGTGTGTGTTTTTTCTTTGTATTTTAATAAAATGTTTTGTGTATGGGAAAGAAGCAATGCAATATCATGTTTTATCATCTTTAATAATGATGCTTCACAGTTAAAACATATTTGAGATTAACACATCAATACATTTCTGGTAACACACAGCGACTCACATGATCTTTTCCAGGAATGAACCAGGTTTGTGATCATGCAGTACACATCTTGTTCACAGGTGTTAGTTCCAAGAAATAGTCCTTATATAATACAATGGCTTTAAACTCATAATCACACTGTAATTACATATGTGTGTTTAGTAGTTAGTAGCATGATGAACATGAATTGCTGTTATCAATAGTGTTATTATAGTTTGAAAGTTGTTTTATTGATGCCCACATACAGTGACTAGAAGCAACATAGTCGTCATCTTTGATCTTTGTTTACTTTTATAATTTGTGCAGGATTTTTTTGTGATAAAAATAAATAAAAATAACATGTCAAAATAAAAATAATAATTGTGAGCATATGAAAGGTATTTTATTGAGTACCGCTTATTAAACTACCTAACAGTAGAACCACTTAATAATAGTTCATAGATCAAATATAACGATAAAATAAGCTTTCACATCTTCCAGTAATAATTAATCAATACAATATATGATAATATAACACTGACAGAGAAAATGCTGCATTATTATTACATTTATTCTTAGTACCTTCAGCGCATTTTCTGAGAATACATTTATGTTTTTATTGAAGTAAGCCTTTGGATGCAGGACCTTTAGCCTGTAATAGAGTATTTCAGTTCAGCAGTATAGCCGGCTGTTGCTCAAGAGCACTGACAGTAAGTCAGTTGCTTCCTGACACAACACGAGGGCCTGATAGACATCATCTTTAAGCGTTAACTGGCTTGCAGCTCAATAATAGTTAATTATCTGTCATGTTATGGATTATACTTTTGCCTGCAGTTAAGGTAAGGGGATCCTGTGTGGAAGAAACTAATATGTTACAGCAGCATAAGATATCAAAGGAAATTAATATTAGTATTTAGATCAAAATAATAAATGTATGTAATCAAGAATATGACATAGAAAAGTACAAGAACAAATATTATTGAGCAAATATTTGCAGTAGTAGAAATTATATGTGCTCAATGTTGTGGTGCTTTATTTCAGTGTTTAAATGTTATATTCCTTAACATGTCAGAGGGACATATTTGTTTATTATTTGACATACAAATTCTCAACTTAGAAAATATTTTGCATCAAGATCAAATTATATAAAGCTATAACAGCAGCCTGGTATAATAGCATAATTTTAATACAATGCAGTTTATATGGAGTAATGCTTGTTGCCCGGCATATAATCCTATCTATATGAGCCAGTAAAGTCTGGAACACTCATATAATAATGTAACCTATTATACATTTTGAATTATTCCGTATGTGGAGTTTGTAACTTATTCACGTATGCGCGTGTGCGCACGTGCACGCGCGTGCGTGTACGCGTGAGAGAGAGGGTACCAGGAAACAGCCCTGCAAAGGTCACGCTGATTATTTATTGGCAATCTGCCGAGAACGAGCGCGGGCACGTGCATGTGTTCTCTGCGTGCACGAGCGTGATTCCTGGAAGAGGATCTGGAGGCGGAGCCTTACGAACATCGGCGTTATTCCGAAACAACCTCCAGTAACCTTTATGTACACACGGACACGGTCTCGCCTTCAGATATCGCCGACACAACATTCCTCCGCGCAGGAAAGGAACCCACACTCTTTTTGGATACTTTTTTTTTTCTTCTGATTTTAATGCCTGAGTTAATAATTCATTTAGCACTACTCTCGGGTAGTTTGCATATCTTTTCTGTTGGTGAAGAGCGGCTGCGCTGCGGGGCTGAATATATCCGCAAGGTAAGTTAAAGAAAAGGCATCCGAAGCGGCTCGTTGTGCATCACTCGGGCAGACGCGGTGACAGAAAAGAGACGCGTTATAACGCAGATGTAAGCACAGCTGATGTTAGTGGCTGCTATTGGTGCAGTGCAGCCGGGGAGGTTGGAAGTATACATTTTTTTAGGGGGGGGGGTTGTTTTGCAATAATAGTGAGTATAGGAGACCGACTTCCATACCGGCGGCTCTGGTGCGGTTCTGAAACGTTATGGCGCCTCCTGCTTCCCTCGGTTCCGCACGGTCCGGCGCAGCCGTCTCCAGCTCCCCGTCAGGGGGATCAGAGCAAACCGGACCCGACAGAACACTTTTTGTCTGTTTTATTCACGGTGAAACCGGAGAACGGGGCCTCTGTGGCGCGGTCGAGCAGGGAATAAGGAGTTATTTATTGAAAACGAGAAGGGGGGGCGGGGGATTAAAAAAAAAAGCGCGCCGGACTCCCTCACAGTCACCCCGTTTCTAAAATCCCTTGTTGCGGTACGCCCGATCGAAGACAATTGAAAGCAATCAGGATCCAGTTGCTGTCTGGCTGCGCGGCGCAGCATCAGGCTCCGCGCGAGTAAGCGAGGATTCATTTAAACTAAATATAACCTGCCTGCCCAGTCGTGCCTTATGCATTTGTCGGAATCGTCTTCACTGCATTTCACGGGGCTCAACCGGAGCTCCATGTGGCACGGTGGTCGTTTATTTTTGTCCGTGAGCATGAATGAAGTGTCAGAGGAGACTGCAGCCTGAACGTGTGCATCGCTCTTTATATAGATGGGTCATCTGTGCTCCTTGTCTCCAGCTGTGTGTAGGTGCTCTCTCCCAGCCCCTCTCTGGATGCATCAGACTCCTCTGCCCCGGGGCCCTGGACCCGGTGTGTGACCCAGCCACTCTCGCCCCATCCCTCCACTCTTTCCTCTCCCTCTGCCCCAAACTCCTTTCCACCTGTCCACCTCTGCGCTCCTGTTCTGGGCCCCCTGCCTCTCGACCAGCGGGCAGAGGCAGGGGGCCATGGCGCCATGGTAGTCTTCAGCGGACGCAACCCCCTCGCCATGAGCAGCGTGACCCCTCCGGAGGGCAGGGTTCAGGGGTCAAACTCTACCCTGCATCACTACAAGCCCTTCAGCTCACATGCACACTACCAGCAGGTCAGTCACACATGAGTGTATATAGAAAAAGCTGTTTGCATGATTAAAGTGTAAAAATGGGCTGATAATGAGTTTTTTAATGATCATTTCAGGTGATGCGTGCATTGCGTAAGCTGCAGGAGAGTGGGTTTTACTGGGGTGCTGTGGGGGGGCGGGAGGCCAGCGTCCTGCTGCGCTCGGAGCCGCCCGGCACCTTTCTGATCCGCGACTCCTCGGACCACCACCACTTCTTCACCCTCTCCGTGCAGACGGCTCGAGGAACCAAGAACCTGCGCATTCACAGCGAGGGAGGGGGCTTCTACCTACAGCCAGACCCACAAAACACCCAAGAGCTCCGGCAGTTTGATTGCGTGCTGAAACTCGTAGCGCACTACATGGGGAAGGGGCCGGATGCCGGAAGAGGCAGAGAAGGGGCGTGTGGGGGTAATTCAAGAGAGGCGGAGAAGACGGGGTGCAGCGTGTATCTGATCCACACCAGCGGAGAGAGGATTCCCCTGGAGCTGCGGCGGCCCCTCTCAAGTTCTCTCTCCTCCCTGCAGCATATGTGCAGGAGGACCCTGAACAATCTGGGGGGGTCGGAGCGAGCGGAGCAGCTCCCACACACACTTAGAGACTTCCTGGAGGAGTACGACGCTCCCATATGACTGACGGGAACTGCAGGAGCGCCACCAAGAGGACGGCACGGACAAGTTCTCGGCTTGTCCGTGAATAGAGGCGTCGTCGGAACGCCGACCAGCGTTAGCCTCCGATGCCAACGTGAGGTCAGTTTTTCATTGTGTCCCAGATCTGCTTCAACTCTGGCGGACACCATCTATATAGTCTCCTGGGGGGGTCTGGGGCGAGGAGCGGGATCTAGGTAACCAACCATTACCTCGTCCGTCCAGCCTTTGCAGAAACTGACCACTAATGTGAGTGGCAAAACCAAGTCGGAGGTCAAAGGTCAATGTTTTCTTATGACTGACTCAGACGCAGAGCACAGCCTCGTAGAAGATTAACCAGTCGATATTAACGACGACAGCGACGCCGTGATCAATGCACCAACCGGTGGTCCCCGCGGGTTAAATGAGCTGAAGAAGAAGAAGAAGCCTCTCTTCTCTCAGCCGGACATTTACACGCTTTGGATCAGCGGACTGAAAGAAAGACGACCAAGAGCAGAACGGTTCAGAGGGGGTGAAAGAAGGAGGAGTTAACAGAGAAAAGGCAAAGTCCAAACGTGGGGCGTGTGTGTATGTGTGTGTGTGTGTGTGGGGGGGGGGGGGGGGAGCAGAGAACATACAGTATTTATTTGTCTGAGTGTGTGTGTGTGTTTGTGTGTGTTGTGGGAGCGCACACATTTCCATTGCTGCTTCCCGCAAATGTTGCCTCACAGAGGGGCAGGGGAGAGGGGGGGGTGGTCATGCACGCCAGCTCCATTCTCACACACACACACGCACACACACACACACACACACACACACACACACACACAGGTACAAGCCAGCATATAGATTGATTGGAAGCGTGGGAACAACAAAGAGAGAAGAAAAGGCCAAAAAAATCATTACAAAGCATCTTCTCCAGTTTGAATCCCGGTTCTCCTTCATTACCTTTTCTCTGCAGCCCCTCGAGTTGCATGTGCTCCTCGACAGCGACAGAGAACAGGCAGCTGTTGCCGAGACAAAAGATTGTTACGGAGACAAAAGTCTTGGCGCGAAACCAAACAAAACAGCAGAACTTATTTTTATCCAGACCGGCTGGAAAAAAGTGTCACTGTTAAAGCTCCTTGGGGAAAGACGACGGGGATGAGGATCCATAATATTTGAGGGTGGTGGTGTGTGTGTGTGGGGGGGGGGGGGAGAAGGATTGAACGAAGGAGAAAGAGGAGCGGGAAATGGGATTAGGAAAGGGAAATTGAAGAGGACGGAGAACTGGGGAGGGGGCTTGGGTGAAGGAGAACGGGGAGGAGACATACTGGTATACAGCTACAGAATTGATGTGATTGATGTCCCAGACTTTGAGGAAATGATGGAGCTCAACAGGACGCCGCTCCTTTAAATATAAAGCCACGTTTGCCAAGATGGGAAGGAAAAAAAGAAGTTTTGGCTGAGTCTTAATTCTGTCTTTCAGACCCTTTCACAGTGATTTATTGTTTAACATTATCATCTCCAACGTATTTCCTTTTGTGCTCATGAAGGAGAAAGTGAACTGTTATGTGGACTTTTTTTTTTTATCCCAGTAACTTTAGAAAGGTCCCCCGTCCCCCCCGTCTTACTTTCCATTGTTACCTCTGAAACAGGAGTTGTTTGTGTCTGTCTGAATGTCAAGGGAACACAAAACTTCCTGAAAGTGATTCTTAAAAACAAAACAAAAAAAACAAAGTAAAACCAAGACTCAGATTTGATCAGAATGTTTTTTATTATCTGTGTTTGATTAGTGCTCATACTTTACCTGTGATCCATATTGGAGTGGGAGCCTTTTCACATCATAAAATGTTTTGATCTCATGTGGCCACTTGACAAGAGCACTGAAATAGTACCACGATGATGCTTACTATTATTATTATTATTACTTTTGGTCAAATCTCAGTCTTATTTCCTCACGTCAACACCCAGTTTCTTTGTTTGTTTGTTTACATGTGTTGCACCAGTGACCCACATGTGTTATGTGAATCATGTTGTCTTTTATAAAGACTCTCGCTAAAGGCTGGCCACTAGTCTGGCAAAAATACAAGCTGTAATATCTGAAATGACAAAGCATTACATAAAAAAAGGAAAAGGAAACGTTGCACATATTTATATTTCTAAAATATTTCAATAATTTATATTAAAGAGCACTATTTTTACAAAAGTCAATGTGTTTGCCATGTGTGTTACTTCACTTCTCTGTTCTCTTACTTCACTGAGTCAATATTGACTTCACTTATCGTAACGTATTGTTAAGGCGGACTGTATTCCAGCAAAGCCCCGCAAACAGATTACTGACGGGAAAAATAGGATTTCCTCGTGAAACAAAGCAGTGTTTACTCAGTCGGCAGGCTTTTAAGGAGCCGGACCGTCCCTATATGAGCACACGCACACACACACACACACACACACACACACACACACACACACACACACACACACACACACACACACACATTCACATTCATCATAGGGTTAAAATCACTGCAATCATCACTTCTTGTTTTCTCTGCTGAGGCATTGTGGGTAAATTCCAAAGGCATGGGGAAACATATAGAAAGGGGCGTGGACACGGTTTTGTCAGATGTTCCCTGCAGATGTACACAACACACAGTGACAAAGGGATTCCCAGAAGCATGCAGTTATGTTAACAAATACACACACACACACACACACACACTTTGACACAGCAGTTACTGTGTCGAGAACTTACTTTGGGTTGGACCTAACTGGAAAGGAATGCAGCCCGGTTTTATACATCCTGCCTGAGGGCCTGAGTGAGGATGGTGTCTTCTTCAGAGAGAGAGAGAGAGAGAGAGAGAGAGAGAGAGAGAGTGTGTGTGTGTGTGTGTGTGTGTGTGTGTGTGTGTGTGTGTTTGAGGTCAAATAGGTGAAAGGGTCCACGTTGGAGATTTACGATGGTCTGTGGTTTTAGTGTGCAGCCAATGCAAAGTGTGGTTGTGTGTGCTGATTGTTGTTAAAAATGAAGCAAGAGGTGAGTTTCTTCACTTCAGTATTCCTCAAACACACACACACTCACACTCACTCACACACACACACACACACACACACACACACACACACACACACACACACACACACACACACAGTTCCAATTCCCTGCATACCTTGTGTTCTATCTGAGGCTGGCTTCCAGGAAATGAGGCACTTTAATTGAGTTGAGTTTTTACGGTTTGACTCGTGATGGTGTGTGTATGTAAGCGCAAATGAGGTGTCTTTGTGTGAGTGGGTGCATGAGAGAGAGAGAGAGAGAGAGAGAGAGAGAGAGAGAGAATGCCACCTGAAGCGACTACAATAGAAAATAGAAAAAAGCAAAAGGAGACAGAAAGAGCATTGAGTTCAGCTCAGAAGGGTTATACATATAAATATATATATATATATATATATATATATATATATATTTATATGTGTGTGTATATATATATATATATGTATATACATATATATATATATATTTATATATATATATATATATATATATATATTGACATTAGATTATTCACCACACATACACATACATAGACACTCACAACAACCCACATATATACACACACGCCAGCCACAGACCTCTTAGGAAGTGAATGGACACAGTTTAACAACTGTTTGTGCAGCTTACCTCAGTGCAGGTATGGCTACAATAACTCAAAAGCCCAGTTTCATAGTTCCCTATTTTGCTATGACACTTGCAGGAATAAATGTGTGTTGAAAGTTGCTGTGAGTGTGTGGGCTGAATACAGATAATTGACTTGAAATGGGAGCAAATCCCCACAGGCGAAGAGATGATCAACAATCACATAATGTGTGTATAATGTTTAGTCATTCACATACTTCTGGCTCTAAAAAGGCGAAGAACTACCCCGATTGAGCTTCCCTTGCATCTTAAGAGCAAAGTGTGTGTGTGTGTGTGTGTGTGTGTGTGTGTGTGTGTGTGTGTGTGTGTGCTTGCGTGCGTGTGTGACACTAGTTCTTTATGGGAAGGACTGAGAGAGCCATTATAAACACATAAAAAATGACGTAGCTCAAACAGCAACGAGAAAGCCGTCTTCCCAAAATCCAACCAGAGTAATTCAGTTTTATACACAAACACATTGTCTAAATAAGCCAGCTCGGCTCACTATGACTCACTGTGTTCCCCACAGTTGCCTGGTTAGCGGGGCTGGAATATTTTTGCCTGCATCCTTCGCTCCTCTCGTGAATCTCACACACTCATAGAAAGTCTTTCCACCATGATTCATTTTTTTTTTGGGTAATGACTGTGTGTCCAGGGCTCAACGGTTGTCAACAGTGTCCCCGGCCAAGTACAACACCCTCAAACAACTGAGCCTGATTCGTTTTTTTTTTTTGTGTGTGTGTGTGTCGTTTTTTTAACAATCAAAACATTCACGCTAAAGTGTGGACGTAAAAGCTTCAACAATGTGTTTCAATGCAACGCAAGGAAATAAGCAAGCGGAGCGGTGAGGGGAATGCTTTCCAAGTAACTGATAACATTCTTGCGGTATGATTAAAATCTAAGTGTTATTAACAGTTTATGTCTTCGTTTCTTTTTTTTGATCTCATGCCAATGTCAACGATGTCAAGCGTAGAAGGTGGAAAGAATATTAAAGGGTCCGGGAGTATGCCGGCAACGAGCGATCCACAGTGGTCTTCCAGGAAGGAGCTCCGGTTTGCTGATTATTTCTTCCAGGAAGGCTTTTTTGTTTGGCTGATCTGCGCTTATAGGAAAGACGTTCGGTTGGCCCATCAGCTTGAGTATTGTCACAGCCGCTTCTGATAAAGCCAGACCAGCTTCCAGGAAACCAGAGAGTTACCCTCCAGCATTCCATCATTCCTCCACCATCAGCGCACAGAGGGAAGGAGAGGGAGCAGGAGGGGTATAACAGGGACACGGATCAATAAAAAACATATGAGAAGCATACAGATGCACTCAAAAATGCATGCATGTATGCATGTGTGTGCTTCAGTGTGTGTGTGTGTGCATACATGTGTGTGTGCAAGAGACACACAAACATAGCCTTGACGGGCTCTCACTGACCAGCTCATTGTGACATATTAAAACCGCAATATTTTTCTGAACTGACTACACCACCATCCCCCCTACATACACGCACACAAACACACACACAAATACACACACACACACACACACACACAGCAGCAGCATCTGGAACTCATTGTAACTTAACTGAAATTAATTTCCCGGAGCACCTGGACAACCTGACGGATGGGTGTGCCCGCTGTTACTGGTTGCCGAGGCGACCTGCGATGACCTGGAACGTACGAGCGTGGTTGTGAAATGCAGTTGTGAGACGCGCTGTGGGAGACGCAGTCGCGTTGTTTTATGGGAGGCGGCTGTTTTTATTCTCCATCCACAGCTGTGCAGAGCGGCGAAGAAGCTCGGATGCCAAATGGCTTACTGTAACGGCATGGACGCAGACCAAAGCCTCCACTCTCAGGTGTCACTGAGTCCCCTCTGCCAGAAAATTGGGCTGCAGAAGATTTGAACTTGAGACTGCAGTGGACACATGAGCACTCTCTCATGCACACATATGGTGAGCAAGGGGTACACATCTACACATGCAATGACAATTATCTGAAAGACATCTGTAAATGTCTGATTGATGTGAATATCAAGAAAAAGAAGAAAAGATGTGAACCTGCTATAGTAGTAGCCAAGTCATCGTCTGAGGGACATAAATGTTGGCTAATACATTGCAAATATGTAGAAATATTTAAAAAGATCTATTACCATTTCAGCACAAGAGAAAACAATAAACTAATTATTATTCATCCTCTGAGGACCATGTCTGAACAAAATGTCACGACAATCCATCTCTTAGTTTTTGAAATATTTTTGCAAAAAAAAAGAAAAAAGGATTCACCCTTTAGGGACAACGATTATCTGTACGTGATTTCATTCAGGACACACACACAGACACTCCCTCCCTCCCTCACTCACACTCTCACACACACAGACTAAGTCAACACTACTACCATGTGTAATGTGTTTGAATTAGCAGCAGTAGAGAAACTGTGGGAGGGTGTCGGTTACATAATAAAGAATGAAGAGGAGATTAAAAAGGCTCCACTGGCCGTGGCGTTTCTTTATCAATACTCGTACATCGTGGCTTCCACATTTGATCAAATCCTTAACTGTCTCTATTGTACTGATTGTACACTCCATTTGAAGAGGTCTTCTCTGCACATTAAACCTGGCATAGGCCTTCAATCCAAACTGGACATTTTAAATATGATCAGCGGCGCTTTACTGACAATAACTGGCAGGCTGCTCTGTTTCGTCTCAACGAGGATCCGATTGGATTAAACAGCCTCATTGCTGAGCGCCCTGCACCGAGTCCTTTCAGTTTCAGCCATTGACCTGCCACTGCACGAATCTCCCAACAAACAAGTGTGTATGTGTGTGTGCACACTTAAAGGTGCAGTGTGTAGGATTTAGGGTGAATCCAGCAGGGAAGTAGGTGCTGGAAATGAAACTTTCCCTGCGTGCTAAGCGTGGAGTTGAACTACAGTGGGCGACATGCCAACTTGAAACAGAGAATGACCCTGTCCAGAGCCAAGGTTTATTTTGTTAGTTCTGGGCTTAGCAGCCGGTTCCATGAAGAAGACCCGCTCTGTACGTAGATATAAAAGGTTCGTTCTAAGATAACCGTTCTTACATGCTAAAGAAACATACTGAATAATATTATATACAACATTTTCGCCAATAGATCTCTTTAAACGTGACTCACTGTTCTTTCAGACTGGTCTCATTTAGCATTCATAGCTTCACCCAGGAAAATTGAGTACCCCGTAATTCATAGATATCCCATATACTTATTTTGTATGTTATCCACGTATTCATGAGGAAGTTTAAAAACTGCAAAAGCACACACAAGGTGGGCGAGAGAGGAGCGGATCAGTGGAACAAACAGCGATCTTTCAGCCAGAAGACGAGCTGCTCGATGTGAAAATTGAAAGTCAACGTTGATTTATTCGTCACATAATTTACGTGACGTAGTTAAGGCATTTCTGTGGTAATCTTAACACAAACAACACACTTTTCCTGAACCTAACTAAGTGGTTTTGTTGGCTGAACCTTTCCTTTGAAGACTAAAGTATTTTTGAAAAGACCATATATGAGGGGAAATTAACACACGTTCCTAACACAAATAAATACTTTTCTGTAAGATATTTCGTATTTGCTGTATGATGATTTGTTGGTTCCTTTCAGTGATGATGACATCAGACTAATCATTGCTCTCATTGAAAATTAATTCTCTGCAATAGGTGCATTTAGTCACATAAAGACAGACCGTCTCACTGTATTGTAATGTGAAGGATCACAGAAAGAAGAAAACAGGGTGTGTGTGTGTGTGTCTGCCTGTGTGTGTGTGTGTCTGGGTGTCTGGACATCTGGACGTCTATCTCGGCATTTGCCTGGGTGTCTGTCTGGATGTCTGTCTGGGTGTCTGGACATCTGAACGTCTGTCTTGGTGTCGGTCTGAACGTCCGTCTGAACATCTGTCTGGATTTCTGTCTGGACATCCGGACAGACCTCCGGATCTCCAGATACCAAGACAGACGTCAATCAGACGTCAGTCTGGATGTCGTTTGTCCGTCTGTGCTTCCATCTGAACGTCTGTCTGAACGTCCGTCCGGGTGTCCGTCTGGGCGTCTGTCTGGGCGTCTGTCTGGGTGTCTGTCTGGGCGTCTGTCTCATGGACCACTTCAGCTCTGGGATAGTTCCTGGGAAAGCCCGTTGTCTCAAGTGTATTGAGAAACAATAGCATGTAAAAAAATGCATTGGCGCTTTAAAGCAAGAGTGTTTGCCGCTTTTACACGTGTGCACTATGGGTTAGCAGTAAGAAACAACAGTTAGCCGTGAAGCCTTATATTGGCTTGTAAGTGTAAGACAAAAGTTTAACAGTGTCCCCTAGTGGTGGTTTGTGTTATGACACAATTGGAGCATCCCCGCTGTGTAAGAAAAGACGCTTTTCTTTTAGCCATTTTGCTAGTATGCTGTTATTTCATTTAGAAACTAGTGTCCCCACGTGTCACCTCCTAGTCTGGCATCCTCACGGGGCAGCACAAACAAGTGTGTGTGTGTGTGTGCGTGTGTGTGTGTATGTGTGTGTGTGTGTGTGTACCAAGCAAACAAGTGTGTGTATTTGTGTGTGTGTGTGTGTGTGTGTGTGTGTGTGTACCAAGCAGTGAATGCAAGAGCCAATCGGGGAGCTGCATAGACACTGAGCCCCCCAAGTACTGCTGGTTTATAGGGCCCAGCTTCAGGGAAGTCACATGACTTCCCAGAGAGAAAGAGAGAGAGAGAGAGAGAGAGAGAGAGAGAGAGGGGAGAGAGGGAGAGAGAGGGAGGGAGAGGAGTGGGCAATGTGGGAAAGGAGGACGAAGAAGAGAAGTGAAAAAAGGGTCAGCAGGGTGTGAGGGGTGAACTGAAGGTCTGGTATATAAAGGTGAAAAAAGAAAGATGCCACTGTTCTCGGAAGTGAAATTGTACAGGCGGGTGTCTGTAATTACAGCTGAATGAATAAAACAATAAATGAGTGAGAGAGGAGAAGTCGGTAAGTGGCTGAATGAAGGACGAGATGAATGAGTGCACACAGGCCATCGTGGTTGCAGTTAATTACTACAGCGGGTAATCTTGATGGTCTAGTTAACCCTGCCTCATACTGTCATATAACTCTCTCCACCACATCACTTAAAGGGACAGTTCACCCAAATGACATAAAAAAGTAGTGGTGGATGATTATGGCAAAGGTTATGAATGGCTACAATGGAAGTGATTTAAATGAACTTTGAGCACTTAAAACCTTTTAAGATGGCAACTTTCTGCATACTATAATTCATCCGTTGTTCATTGAGACTATTCATTTGGAAGGAAGTGGTTCCAATGAAAACCAATTCTTCCGATGTCATGCTTCAATCGGGGGTAGAGACAGAAGAACATCTCAAACCCCCTCAGGTCCAATGATGGGAAATCCTAAAGCTTCAGCATACAATGACACTTTGGAGTGTGCGTCCATTTTTGCTTCAAAGGTTTGTGGGAGGGCCCTTTCCCGTTTCACCAGGACAATAGCCACTTTCTACAAAGTGAGGTCCCTGAAGAAATGGGTTTCCTTGATTGTTGTGGGAGGACCTGACTGACAAACCCATCACACTCACTAATGCGTGTGAGGCTTGAAGCAACACATTATCTGATTTTGTTTAATAAGCATTTCCTTATATTCAATTCTGTAGCTGACAGGACACCAGTGCGGTGACATAAACATCGGGGCGATGTGGTCTGAGCTTTTGAATGGGCCGAAGCTTTTTGACGGTTCTTTTGGGAATCCAAAGGATTAGGAGATGAGAAGATTTCAATAGTCAATCATTGTGGCAATAAAAGCGTGAATGAGCTCTTGACATGAGTTTGGCTACTTTAGTAATGCAATAAGAAAAAGCTGATGTTGTTACTGATTTTCTTTGACTTTCATGAGTCATGATAACGCTAAGGGGCATTCGCGTCTCGTAAAATGTAAGTTCCAGAAAAACTCAAGTAAATTGTGAATTGCGCTTCGAGGGATTACGTTGGCCTTTGACATATCACAAATACGTTTCAAAGGGGTAAAGAAAGGCCACACTTTGACCCAGGACACGGCTGCACATGTCCAATGAGGATGAATTGTATATATTTTTTATTATGAGAGTACACTTCAGTTGTTCAGGAACATCATTCTGTAGTAGACATAGATAGATAGAGATAGAAAGATACATACATAAATACAAACATATTAATAGATGGATAGATGGATAGATTGATGGGTAGATGGATGGATTGATAGATAGGTAGATGGATATGTGGAAAGATGGATTGATGGATAGATGGATAGATAGATAGATAGGATGACTGTAAATCCCTGCAGGCAACGAGACGATCAACAACCACATAATATGTGTGTAATGTTTAGTCATTCACATACTTTTTGCCATAAAATGGCAAAGAACTACCCAAATTGAGCTTCCCTTGCATCTTAAGAGAACTGTGTGTGTGTGTGTGTTTGTGTGTATGTGTGTGTGTGTCTGTGTGTGAGAAATAAAGCTTGTCCACATGGTCCTTGACATATGAAGGGGGAGTGGGGGGGGGGGGTTGAAATGTGAAACAGATGTTACTCTTGTTTCACAGTCACTGATGTCGACACCTTTAGACTGCAGAGGGAAGGGTGTGTGTGTGTGTACGTGTATGTGTGTGTGTGTGTGGGTGTGGGTGTGTGTGTGCGTGCGTCTTTAGTGTGTGTATGAGAAACCTCATTTGAGGGAAGGCTTCCCATAAACACCTGTTTTGTTCCAGTTAATAGCTTTCGTCATGGTGAAGAAATGATGGCCTGAGAAAGAGAGAGAGAGAGAGAGGGAGGGAGAGAAAGAGAGAAGGGGGGTCACCTCCATTCCCCTCCTTCTGTGAAAGAGAAGAGCTCGTGTGGGATGAACACATTCGTTTATTCATTCGGCCCGTCTATTTTCAGCCCAGTGGGTTTATGGTTATTGGAAAGGCGTTGCCGTCTCGCTCCTTCCCAGAAGGAGTCAATATTTCTCCCTCTCCTTCATTTCTCCCTCTCTGCCTTTTTTTCTTCTCTAATTCAATATTTTCTCCAAAACACCACTCTCCTCTCTCCACACAGAGGCAAGGAATGCTCAACGGCATCTGAGAGAAACCAAACACACACGCATACGGACAAAAGTGTGAGGTTACAGCAAACCGGGATCCCGGAAAAAGCGACTCCTCCTCTGGCCGTCTCTCCTCACCGCTCCCCTTCGCCGCTCTGCGTTGCTTACATCTTTATCTCTCTTCGTTCGCGGCTCTTGTGGGGCTCTCGAGACCGACTGTGGCCTTTTTACGACGCTGATGTTTGCTAATGACTTTTAATGACGACTTGTTATGGCTTATAAAACTCGGCTCTGTTACTGGCAATATCAACTTTAACTACAGTGTGGTGCGGCCCTGATAACACACACTGGGACCTCCATCGAGTGATTAACATCCGACAAGACAGCGTGAGCGTGCCAGCGAGTGGGAAATGTGTGTGAAGGGGAAGGAGATGTGAATGCACTTGTGGGTCAGAAAGAAAAAAAGTGAGTGTCAGATGGAGGTGGGAGTCGTTTTGTAATGAGTGCAAATCCCTCGCAGCCTAATCTCAGTCCACGGTAGATACATTTCCAAATATTGACCAAGTCCCGGAGACACGAGGGAGCCGGGGTTATATTGCCGATAAAAATAGAGTTACGGGCTAGATATAACCAGTTCAGTTTGGGCCCAGCCTGTGGCCCCATTATTTAAAGTGTTTGTGTAGGTGTGCGTAGGGAGATGCAGATTTTGTGGGACATGCTTTCACCTCCTTTTTCACTCTCTGTAATAAGATAAATGGATGATGGCTGACAGCTCGGAGGAGTCAGCTTTACAGCTCGGCGCGGGGATAAAGGTCAAGCCAAAAGCAGGTTTGTGACCCCTGAAGAATCTGAGGGTGTCACTCGTGGCCACAACACAGTGTAAACACATCATACACAGACAGACGGACACAGATGCACAGGGACACATTTACACATGTGCATGCCTCACTGCACTGAGGATTAATGCAGGAAACAGTTAAAAACATACAAGATGTAAATTACAACGTTGTCTGTTTGCAGATAATTGTCGAAAAGTGGAATATTTTGAGGGAAAAGACGATAATTCAGAGGGCCAGAGGGTGATGAGTGTGTCTGAGCGGAAATGAGTATCTTTGGTATTCAAGGCTGATGATAAAAGAAAGATTCTTCTCAACAAACACGTTTTCTGTGGTACAGCAAGCCACAGAAGACGAGAAAAATGGGATGTTGACCGCTCAGGTACTCTTTAGCTCAAGGAGGGTTTAAGAGGAGATGTCACGCTTCATGTCACATGGACAGTAAAATGTGGTCTGCAAATAACATTAGTCCCATGCCCATCGCGTCACATCATAGCCCAACATTGTGGCAGACATGCTTCGATTTTAGTAGCGTCTGGTTATGCTGTTTTTTCTCAGTAGGTTGTTGTATTTATTTTGGATTTCTGTTAGAACCGGATTCACACCCAAACGCAAACAGTTGCTGAAAAAAACAGCACACTGTATTCATAGCTTTCATCTTGGTACGGGCATAAGTATATTTAACAGAGGTGTATGTAATAAAGGTTGTGGAATAATTGCTTAGATCAATGTTTTCTCATCTAAATATTGTTTGTTTGTGTGTGTGTGTGTGTGTGTGTGTGTGTGTGTGTGTGTGTGTGTGTGTGTGTGTGTGTGTGTGTGTGTGTGTGTGTGTGTGTGAGTGTATTGACGTGGTGAAACGTTTGATCTTGTCCTGGCTAAAGATTCTTCCCACGGTGGCTCTATCAGGGGTTTGACACAGGGTGAGTCTCAGGTGCAGAGAAATAAGCTGGACTCGATATGAATAAGAACAAACTCTGAGCCAAAAGTTCCAAAAACAGCAAACAGTGCAAAAGGGGGCAGGCGGGGAGGTCAGGAAACCATAGGGCTCAAGGAAGACAGAACTAAAGACAACAATCCAGCAGGTGACAAAGGACAATACTGACACAATATATAATAATAATAATGATAATAATGTATACTTGATTCCACAATGGGGAAATTTGTGTCTGCATTTGACCCATCCTTCGTTATGAAGGAGCAGTGGGCTGCAGTGAGGCACCACGCCCAGGGAGCAGCTGGGGGTTCAGTGCCTTGCTCAAGGACACTTCGGGCTGCAACTAATGGGGAGAGCGGGGATTGAACCTGCTACCTTGCGGTTACGGAAAGACCACTCTCCCCAATGAGGTAAACCGCCCCCAAATGTAAGGGGGAAACAGGTGTACGGCATGAGACACTAACGAGACAAGGGTGGCTGATGGCAGGTGTAGGGAATTAAGCAATTAAGACACAGAACACAGGAGACACAGGAGTAACAGAACAGGGCATTACAGGATAATTGATTTTGTTGTCATCGAAGCAGCTACATTTATTATTGTAAGACATATAAGCTAGATGTATAATTCATTTGTTGTACTCGTGTCAATACATCAAAATCTAAGCTCAACAATTGTTTTTTTATAGTGTTCACGACCAACTCATTTTATACTGTAATGTGTGTAATATCAAAGACGGCCAGCAGATGTCGCCATCTTCCCACAGAGTTATTGACTATTTTAAAGGGGCACTATGAGGAGGAATACGTCAGACCTGCACCAGAGACGCAGACGCATATCTCAGGAACAGAAGGAAAATGCTAAAATCTTCTTGTCCAGAGCAATAGAACTCAAAACCTGTTATAATGAACGGCGGGAGCAGGACAGCCCGGTTTGATTTAAGTCTGTAGGCTGCGGGGCTGTCCAGTGATAACATTACATTACAGTAGTCCAGGCAATCTACCCAATTTAACCATTAAAAATGGAAATAACTGCAACAGAATTTATTTTTGCACAGAGGTCTTCTATGAAGTGTCCTGAACAACATACTAAAAGTCCTAAGAAATTAATGTTGCGGAAATAGGTTTTATATGCAAAAATCCAAGATGGCCGCCATAAATCTATAATGTCTCATATCTCCGCGATCACAAGAGATATTTGAATTATTTAAAATGCTACTACACCGTTTTTGGACATAAATAATCATTTAGAATAGGTTACGACTTTATCGGATGAAATAACCATAAGAAAAAAATCCAATATGGCCACCAAGAATCCATTTCTTATCATATATTTGCACTGATCTACAACATTTTATTGAATTAAATTGGATAATACTATAATAAAGGCAGATAAGTATTTACAAGTGTATTCACTACATTGAACTTTAGCAAAATATTCATCAACATAAATTCTACACATCACATAAAGAGTATAACAGAAAGGTGACACAACATCCTACGATTGTCAATACAGTGATTGATCATTGTAGTTGATCATTTTTAAGCGGTCACATTTGCTTTAGGAATATGCTTCTGTTCTTCTTTGTTGTTGCGTTGCAGCACGCCACTGACCAATTGGTGGTCATATCAGATTTTCTTCCATGATCATTGCACCCAATCAACTCTTTACCTACTATTCTAAATGATTCCTTATGTCCAAAAACTGTATAATAATATTTTAAATAATCAGAATATCTCCTGTGACCGCGGAGATATGAGACATTATAGATGTATGGCGGCCATCTTGGATTTTTGCATATTTAACCTATTTCCGCAACATTAATTTCTTAGGACTTTTAGTATGTTATTCAGGACACTTCATAGAAGACCTCTGTGCAAAAATAAATTCTGTTGCAGTTATTTCCATTTCAAAAGTTAGTTTGCCTGGACTATAAGCCTTATCGAGATGACCCAGAGGTCATTGAAAGAGAGCCTCGGGGTGATGCTAGACAGTCAACTCTCCCTGACGGCCAACATCGCTGCGACATCGCGTTCCTGTAGGTACATGCTGCACCACATCTGGAGAATACGACCTCTTCTTACCCAGAAGGCGGCGCAGGTTCTGGTCCAGGCTCTGGTCATTTCGCGCCTCGACGACTGCAACTCCCTTCTGGCTGGTCTACCTGCTAAGGCCATCCGGCCTCTGCAGCTCATCCAGAATGCAGCAGCTCGACTGGTCTTCAGCCTCCCGAAATTCACCCACACCACTCCGCTCCTCCGCTCTCTTCACTGGCTACCGGTGGCGGCCCGCATCCGCTTCAAAACATTGGTTCTGGCGCATCCGTGCTCTGAACGGATCGGGCCCGCTACATCCGGGATGTGGTCACACCGTACACCCGCACGTCAGCTCCGCTCGCAACAGCTAACCGACTTGTGACTCCGTCACCTCGAGCTAATCACTCGAAATCCAGACTGTTTGCTGTCCTGGCTCCTCAGTGGTGGAACCAGCTCCCCACTGACATCAGGACAGCAGAAAGTCTCTACATCTTCCGCCGAAAACTGAAAACGCACCTTTTCCGACTATATCTGGATTAATCACAGACTTGCACTTTGGTAGCACTTGAATGGCTCTTATTATGGTACTTTTGTAGTTTGACTATGTTGAGGAAATGTTACTTTCTGTATTCTTGTTGTTCCTAGTTTGTACTCTAGGTTGAAATGCACTTATTGTAAGTCGCTTTGGATAAAAGCGTCTGCTAAATGACATGTAATGTAATGTAAAAAGGAGGTAGAAAGTGTTGTAGCTAAGACACTCAACAAACTCAAGAAATCCACATTCAAGTCAGCCGGCGTGAATGAGCTGACCCAACGGCACCAGCTGGGAGGAGCAGCCGAGACCAGAAAGAAATGCCTCCGGCAACCAGCCACCCACCAGAGACTGACATGCATACAGTCGTGAGGGATTTCACAACAGAAAATGGCAGACAATAAAAATATGGCTTCCATGAGCACAGACACTAAACCAAATAGGAGCCACACAATGGCTCAGAGAGGTGCTCGGAAGAGAAGCTGCATGGCTTGCCAGGACAAAGGTGAAGGAGAAAGCTGCAACCACTGTTTCATGTGTGGCCAGGCTGGACATTTGTCTCGTGGGTGCAGGGCTCCTTATCAGCCTCAGGCAAAGTAACTGATGAGGAAGAAAAGACGAAATACCAGCCGCATGTGTAATGTGACGCAAAGGGTTGAAATGTAGGTTTGACAATAAACCTGTGAAAGCACTCTGAGGCCCGGAGCGTTAAACGCCTCCATCACTTTGTCAGATTGTCATGGCTGCAAGACCAAATGGAGTTGCAGCCATGACAGAAAGAGCATGTATTGATTGGGTACTTGTAAAGGGTTCTACAGTATACCTGTGCTTGTGTCCAATGACCTGAAGGTTAGCTGAGGATCCCAGAGGCTTCAACGGGATTGAGGAAATGATAAATACACAAATAAAACAGCCGTGAGTGACAACAGATGTATGTGTTGCACAAAGAGTAAATATGGCATTGACTCCACTGCTGCTGAGGCCTGCATACAGTCAATGCACACTTAACAGTCAGATGAGGAGGGAATGATTGGGAATGTGAAAAAAAGTCCTCCTTACTGGAATATCCTACTATGTCAAACCTGGAGTGACAGCAAAGCATAGGATCCCAGACTTATACCAGTGCTCCAAAACCAGTTCACCTGGAGGTGAAAGGGTACCTGCAATTTAACCAGATTCAAGGATATTAATCAATTTCTGCATCTCACTCCTGTATTTTATTTCTTAAACTACAGTTCCATTTTTATTCTATTACTTGCTTTTTGATTGTTTTTAATGTTTTAATAAATGTTCTTATCTAATCTTGTTTTTAATGCTTATAATGGATTTATGTTAAGCACTTTGAATCGCATGGTTTATGAAATATATTGTACCAATATATTTGCCTTGCCGCAAGACAGACGTCCCATCCCGTCAGACAGGTCCAAGCAGGCTCATCCTGTCAAAACAAGGATTAGTTAATTGCAGCACCCTACCTCAAGTATTGAGCTCTATTTCCACACTGACATCTTAACTATAGGAGACAGATCAAGTGCGGCTGCAATCATCCTAACCTGTCACACGTGTGGAGTGCTTGTGCAACTTTTTGAAACTCTTTGAAAAAACATGATGTCCTTGAAAACTTCCAGCAGAGTTTTGTTTAAAGTTTTGAACCATGGTCTCGCAGCTGCCGCGGCGGGATGCAGCTCTGTGCGGGGCTATTACATCCTCAAGAAACCCACGCCACGAGGACCGGGGTGGGGCGCCCAAAGCCGGGTGGTTGACCTCCGCAGCGACTTGATGGCCCAGCCCGAGCCGGCAATGAGGCAGGCCATGGCCAAGGCGGCGCTTGAAGATGACCTGATAAAAGGAGAGGAGAGGATTTGCGGTAAGAGTCAAAGCAACTAACATGTTTATGAATTACAGAAACTAACATTAGTTTTTAAGGCACCTGCAATTCATTCTGGTACACGTTGTTGTGAGGCTACTTTTTAGAGAAATTCAATATATGACTCTCCTTTTTGTCCTGTCAAACCAGTCTAATGACAACCTTGCATAAAACAAGGATTCTTGACTAATTATCCAAAAAGTGTGTGTGACATCCTCAATCTCTGAGCCAGAGGAATCTAATGTGATCTGTTTGCACTCTCCATTTGTCTTAAAACATGGAGCTCTTCGGTCACATAGGAGTGTTGATCCATAGTGTGTTTGAGTGAAATAGACTATATGGTTAGGTACCATTTAAGGCGTGGCTACCTTTTTTTGGAGATCAAATCTTTTATAGTTTTTTTAAAATATGCACATGCAAAGGAAACGATGCACACATTGTGCGTATACAAAGGTACTCAGACAAAATACTGAAAAAAAAAAAATTATGAAAGAATATATATCTAAATACGCGTAGACTTGCACAACATACTAACATATGCACATAAGGTGTGTCTACCCTGTAACCGATGGTTACCACAGCGTTGTCTGGTCTGGGTGTTTTATTCTTTGAACTTTAACGCTTTCACAGTTAGTATCGAGTTCATGAAAGTAAAGTCAAGATCCAAAAACATATTAAATGTTTCTCAACAACTTTCAAAGTGCCAAGATTGCAACAGCCAAAAACTAACTAAAACTAGAAAGAGCATTTCCTTTTGAAAATGCGTTGGAATGCTTAACATTTGAAAGCTTGAAGCTGAAAAATAAAAACTAAATTGCTGAAAAAGGTTTTAAAATAGCTGAAATAGGTTTTAAAATAACTGAAAATTTCTGAAAAAAAGCTGAAATAGGTTTGAAAATAGTTGAAAATGTCTGAAAATAGCTTAAATAGTAAATGAATAAGTGAAAATGTCTGGAAATAGCTGAAATATGAAATGAATAACTGAAAATAACTGAAAATAACTGACAATATCTGGAAATAGCTGAAATAGGAAATGAATAACTGAAAATAGCTGACAATATGAAATAAATAACTGAAAATGTCTGAATATAGTTGAAATAAAAAATTAAAGCTGAACATAGCTTAAAATAGCTACCCAACAGATAAAATGGGCTGAACATAGCTTAAATATCTGAGAGACAGACAGCTGAGAATCTGATGAAAGCAACCTGTCAGAACATTTGGATTTGACAGAGAACTATAACTCTGATCCTAAAGACGTCTACATTACACACGTGAACGTGTACATGTCCTTAAATATGTTTTTAGGTTTAGAAATGAGAGTGTAATCGCAGTTCAGAAAATGTTCCTGTTTGCTTCAAAAAAGTTGAAAGGTGCTCAGAATTACAATGGAGATGACTGAGCAGAAAAGTGGACTTCCTCCCTCTTTATGGCTTCTCTAGAAAAAATCTGGGAAACTGTTGGATTCCACAGTCACTTGTCTACGACAAGCACAATATTCCCTACTACTTTATCAACAGATTATGTCTAAAGAGTAAGAATTGTGGCCGTAGTGACGATATACAAAAATAATTTCCGCTTGATCCTGACGCAGCTGTCCCCTCTAGCGATGACATCACAGCTCTAGACTTCCCCACACACACCCATTCATAACTCCAGGAGGAGCGGAAAAACACATAAAACTAAAATGGTAACAATTAAATAACTATACGAGATATGAAAAGAAGCTGAATTATAAAGTTATAGCTAACACGTTTGTCAACATTTTAAATGTGGAATTGTGTCTTTAGCTGAATGTATGCCGATATAGTAAGCTTTTAAAGTTGAACAAGTTGAAGCGGATTTGAAGATTTCTCTCATTAGATCCCATTCATTATTTATTCCATAAAAAAAAAAAATTGAAAGAATTAAAAATATTTGAAAATACAGAGTAATAGCTGAAGGCTATCTGAACATAAGAAAAAATGAATTGCTGAATTTGCTGAAAATATGAAGATACTGTAAGCTTTTTAAAATTGAAGATTTTCTCCATAGGAACTGATGAATTTAAAATAACATAAAAGTATTTAAATATACACAAATTTTAAATATTTGAAATCTGAAAAATCTTTCCCCTCTAATCCCGAAGAAGCTGATTTTTTTTATATTAGAATTGTTTAAATAGCTGAATATATGAAGGAGATGGAAGGGGACAAAAAAGGTACGGAAGAAATAGAACAATAAGAATAAGAAATATAAGTTTAATAAAGATTACAAGAACAATAGTTGGACTGCTGAAGCATTCCAACTAATAATAAAAAGTTTAATAAAGAAGACAAGAACAAGAGTTGGACTGCTGAAGCATTCCAACTAATAAAAAGTTTAATAAAGAAGACAAGAACAAGAGTTGGACTGCTGAAGCATTCCAACTAATAAAGAAGACAAGTACAAGAGTTGGACTGCTGAAGCATTCCAACTAATAATAAAAAGTTTAATAAAGATTACAAGAACATAAGTTGGACTGCTGAAGCATTCCAACTAATAAAGAAGACAAGAACAATAGTTGGACTGCTGAAGCATTCCAACTAATAAAGAAGACAATAACAAGAGTTGGACTGCTGAAGCATTCCAACTAATAAGTGCCACGCCTCGAAGCCTCAAAAATGTGTTTCATACAGTAATGAATTCATACAATAATTCAGCATGCTATGACTGGGATCAAATAAGCAATGAATTCACGACTTTTATTGCATACGCGTCTTTGAGCACCTGGAAAAGTGCTAGATAAATCGAATGTATTATTATTATTATCATTATCATTATTATTATTATTATTATTATTATTATTATTATTATACACTTCGAACCAAAGTGTTTGAAGGTGCAGGTACAAATCCAGTTTCCTGAGTAATTGCAACTAAATACTATGCTGACAAAAACATATAATAACCATTCAATACTAAAAACTAAGCAGATGTCTGCCACAATGTGTGGCTATGCGGCTATAATGAAGTGATGCGATGTGACAGACATTGATGTAATGTTATTTAATTACCGTTCTTTTTTTATTACATTAATACAATTTGTCTAATTCGTACAGAGTTGGAGGAAATTACAGCCGATATGTTTCAGATGGAAGCTGCACTGTTCGTGCCCTCTGGATTAATGGGCAATCTCATCGCAGGTGAGCTGTGCCTTTATTGGCAGAGTCTGAAAACACTTTTCTGACTTCAGAATAGTCAATTATGGGCAATATTTCTTCATGCAGTGATGGTTCACTGCAGGGAGCGCGACGACGAGATGATTGTGGGCGACCGGTCCCATATACACATCTACGAGCAAGGAGGGAGCGCACAGGTGAGTGTCCCACATCAGCAGACGGGCCTCCTTCCTCATCTATGAACATGCAGTCATTGTTTGTATGTGTGTTGACACAGATAGCAGGGGTCCACGCCACCACAGCGGCCACTCTCCCTGATGGATCATTTGACTTGCAGCAGCTGGAATCAAAGATCCGCCATAATTACCCCAGCCCCCACTACCCCCGCTCACGCCTCATCTGTGTGGAGAACACACACAACGTACTGGGAGGACGTGTGCTGCCTCTGACCTTCCTGCAGGAGGTGTGTGTTGTCTGTTGTACTATATATATTTGCCTTAGTTGCCTTACTGCAACATAATATGAGATGCATGCTCTCACAGGTGTGTTTCCATCTCCAAGATTCGTGCTTTGGCCGATAGAAACGGTCTGTCACTTCACATGGATGGAGCCAGAGTGATGAATGCTGCTGTGGCACAGAAGGTGCCTCCATCCACCATACTGCAGCACACACACACCGTCAGTGTGTGCCTCTCCAAGGTGGGACTGCAAAACACAAACACACACCCACAGAATTGACCAGAACACACACATGATGTGAACCAACAAAGAGCGTGGAGACGAACAGAGCAGAACATCTCAAAGTCTTATTCACCTTCCTCTGTGTACCAGGGTCTGGGTGCCCCCGTGGGGTCCATGCTGGCTGGACCCCGAGACTTCATATCCAAGGCAGTGCGATGCCGTAAAGTTTTGGGTGGGCATATATTTAAAAGTGGTATGCTGGCAGCAGCTGGAAAGCTGGCTTTACTGGAGATGGTAGAAAGACTGGAGGAGGATCACCGTAATGCAAAAACCTTTGCTCAAGGTGAGCAGCTCATATTTCTGACAGTGAAATAATGAACTGCCTGCTCATAACTTCTTCTCTTTTCTTCTCCAGCTCTGCTCGACTGTGACCCTCCTCTATTCGCTGTAGACATGGCTGCCGTGGAGACCAACATCCTGCGTTTCCATCTTCAGGAGTCCAGTTTCAGCCCCTCTGAATTCTGTGACCGCATGTGTCAGGTTGGCGAGGGAGAGGAGGCAGCACTGGGAGAGGGGATACAAGTTCTCATGTACCCTTTTTTCGGAAATTCGGTACGGGCCGTATGGCATCTCGGAATTTCCCCTGAAGATACCCAGCTGGCCATCCGAAAAATGCAATTTGTGGCTTCTCAGTTCTTGGAGGAAAAAGCCAGGGCCTAGTGAAACCTGATGCTTCCTAAGGTGTGTTGTCTAATATTCAGGACTGATTTTAGTGAATGAAAAAGATTTTAGTGAATGAAAAAGATTTTAGTGAATGAAAAAGAGATTTTATGATTATGATGATTACGAAAGCTTTAGTAGTGTGGAAAAAAGAGGAATACCTTGAGGAACTAGAAAATGCATTTCCTGCTGAAAATGCGTTGGAATGCTTAACATCTGAAAGCTTGAAGCTGAAAAGTAAAAACTAAATTGGTGAAAAAGGTTTGAAAATAGCTGAAAATGTCTGAAATATTAAATGAGTAGTTGAAAAAGTCTGGAAATAGCTGAAATGAATAACTGAAAATAGCTGAAATATGAAATGAATAAGTGAAAATTTCTGGAAATAGCTGAAATATGAAATGAATAAGTGAAAATGTCTGGAAATAGCTGAAATATTAAATGAATAACTGAAAATAGCTGAAATATTAAATGAATAAATGAAAATAGCTGATAATAACTTAAATATGAAATGAATAACTGAAAATGTCTGGAAATAGCTGCACTTTTTTTTTTAAGTTGGACATAGCTTAAAATAGCTGCCAACATCTTAAATAGGCTGAACATAGCTTAAACATCTGAACATATGGATTTTTTTCTACAAAAGAATTTGTTAAAACCTGTCAAATAAAACATGATCAAATCACCAAAATAGTAGAATCAATAGAGAGGAAAGATAGAGCTGAACGCGCCGATATGTTTGTTATTTTCTGGGTTAAATGAGACCTGAAAACTCTAATATTGGTTCTCTTCTGTGGCTTAGTTCACTTCCTCGTGGACATACATTTTGAAGAAAATATTACGATTCACGTTGTGATTTTGCAAAGTGTGTATCCGCCATAACTGGTTTTCCAGTGTTGAGCAAAAGACGAGGAAAGTCAGAATAAGCTAGCCTGCTAGCTTAGCTTAGCTAATCGTAAACTTTTAGCACCGGACTAGTATGGCTCCACTCACCTCTCCATCAAACTGTGCCAGCTGCTCCCGCCTGGCCGATAAAATCTCTGAGCTGGAGGAGAGAATCTCCACGCTGTACAAGATCCAAGTAGCAAAGCAATTAATGGATACCATCATCTTCGGACCGACTCAAGCCGACGCAAGCCGAGTGTCCGAGTCAACTGCTCCCTGTGCCGCTGACATGGCAGCTGGGACTGTCTCGCCGCCAGAGTCCGGTGTCGCTGCTGCTGACACTCCACCGGTCCCTGTCCACGGGGATTCATGGATACATCTCGGGGCTCAGCCTGAAGCCTTGGTCAGCTCAACTCCACAACACCAGGAGCCTTGGTCCCGGGTCGCTGCTCACAGCAAGAGAGGGAGGTGCCACGCCCCCCCTGCACTACCTTGCCGTAACATCCAGCTGGAGAACAGGTACGATCTTCTGGACCAGCATGACTTCCCACCTCTGCCTGAGGGACCTCCTCCAGCTCTCCGGCTTTCCCGTGACTCACCGTCTCCACCGAGCCTTCCAAACGCCACAACGCAAAACTTCTCCCACAGAAAGATCTGGCGCTCCATTCCTCAATTCACACCGGCACCACAGAGAGCTCCAGCCGCCAGCTCCACCCGTCCTCCCGCACCCTCTTCACCGTCGCAGGCATCGCAGAGAGCTCCAACCGTCAGCATCGTCCGTCCTCCCGCACCCCATCCACCGTCGCGGGAAACGTTTTCTCCTCCGATTGTCCCCTCTCCCACCACGCTCATCATTGGGGACTCGATCGTGAGGAACGTGAGGAGAAAAGGGGCGGCCACCTTTAGTTTTCCGAGCGCAAAGGTAACTGACATACTTGAAAAGCTTCCTAGCATCCTGGCCAAACATCCACTTGCCCAGGACGTGGTCGTGCATGTGGGATGCAATGACACTTTCAACCAGTCATCTGAATTACTGAAACAGGATTTCAGCATTCTCCTGGCCTCCCTTGAGGTCCTTGATAGAAGGGTCTTTATCAGTGGACCTATCCCCCCGCACAACCGCGGCATGGGCCGCTTCAGCCGCTCCCTGAGTCTCCACTCGTGGCTCAAGTCCACCTGCACAGCCCGAAGTATGTTTTTTATTGACAATTTTGATCTTTTTTGGAAACGTTCTGCCTTTTTCCACCCTGATGGCGTTCACCCAAATGGCTTATGGTCACGCACTCTATCGGACAATATTTGTTACTCCATCCTGACTTCACCATCGCATTGACTACCTCACCCTGCATTTCCCAACCTTGTAGTCTGCCAACACAAGCACTCCCCTCCTCCCCCCAGTATAGTCAACACTAGCTCCACCTGGTGGTCTGGCGAGTCTCCTACTATTCCCCCGCTCGTCTCCACCTTAACTTCTGCTCCCCTGCCTATGAACGTTCCGGTCAGAATCACTAACCCCAGCTCGCGCCCAACGCTTGGTCAGGTTCCCCGTGTTCCACGAGTGTTGCGATCAATCCCACATACCCCTAAAGCTTTTTCTTTACCTTCTTTTATTCCCACCATCATTTCCAGCCGCAGATCTACTGCAGCACGCTCGGTAGCACACCCCACTAATGCTAATTTTAACAATTTGATTAGAGTTCCTTTGCAACATCCCGTACTATCTGCAAAAAATAGCTATTTGGCAAATGTTGGTCTTTTAAATATCAGATCCCTCAATAATAAGTCTTTTTTATGCCATGATTTTATTACATGTAACAAACTGGACTTTTTTATTATCACAGAGACATGGTTATCTGAGGGAGACTATAGTCCTCTTATAGAAGCAACCCCCCCTGATTTTACACACCTTCATCAACCCAGGCTGTCAGGCAGGGGAGGGGGGGGTTGCTGTTATTCACAGAAAAGATTTTAAATGCACTCCCATCTCACATAGTAATTTTACATCTTTTGAACATCTTGGTTTTATGGTAAACTCAAAAGCTCCTGTCATCATATTAATAATCTACAGGCTGCCAAAGCCAAAAAGTATCTTTATCCACGAGTTTGCCAAACTTTTAACTTATTTTATGTCACAGTATGACAAAATCCTTATTTTAGGTGATTTTAACATACATGTGTGCTGCCCGTCTCAGACTCTTGTTAAAGATTTTATGGATACTCTGGAATCTTTTAACCTCACTCAAGCAGTACAACAACCTACTCATTCAAAGGGTCACATCCTTGACCTCGTCCTGTATAATGGTCTCAGCCCTGAAAACTTTGAAATTAAGGATATCTGTGTGTCTGATCACAAAGCAGTTTTATTTAATGTAGTTTTATCCCAACCTCCCACAAATCTCAGTTCACCTGCTCGAAGCCGCGTTTTTAACTCCAGGTCTGCTGATACATTTTCAGAGCTTTTTATTGCTGCTTCTTTAACTGCTTTTAATTCACATTCTGATACAGAGGAGCTGGTCTCCCTTTTTAATAACACCTGTCAAACTGTCCTGGACTCTGTTGCTCCTTATAAGATAAAAAAATCAAAAAGAACCCCACAGCCCTGGCTAAATGAATCTACGCAACAACTCAAGAGAGACTGTAGGAAAAATGAAAGAAAATGGAAAAAAACTGAACTACATGTATTTTATGAGATTTGGAAAGATGCAATGAAAAATTATCAAAAGGCAGTCAAAGAAGCAAGAGCCTCATTCTTCTCTAAGTTAATTTTAGATAATCATTCGAACCCAAGAGTTTTACTCAAGGTCATAGACTCAGTTATAAACCCCTCCCTCTGTCAACCTACTGAGGCCTCACAAGAGATGTGTGAGAGGTTCTTAAATTATTTTATTGATAAAGTAAAGGAAATAAGAGAAGAAATTATCCCCCCAACTCACATTTTACATACCAGTAGGGACATACAAACCTATTTTAGTAATTTTGAACATGTATCACTATCCTTTTTATCTGATATCATCGCTCACATGAAATCAACTACGTGCAGCCTTGATTTTATTCCCACAACATTTTTAAAAGAGGTTATCAGCACTGTAGGGCCTAGTATTTCACTGATTATTAATAGCTCCCTTTTAAATGGCACTTACCCATCTATTTTTAAACACGCTATGGTCCAACCTCTTTTAAAGAAGCCGAAGCTCGATCCTTCCGTTTTATCAAATTTTAGGCCAATTTCTAAACTTTCGTTTTTATCAAAAGTTTTAGAAAAAGTAGTTTCAAACCAACTTCTAACTTTCATGAATCACAACAATATATTTGAAAAATTTCAGTCAGGTTTTAGAGCACTACATAGTACAGAAACTGCCCTCCTCAAGGTAACTAACGATCTCCTTTTAACAGCAGACAGGGGGGAGAGCGCAGTTTTAATTCTTTTAGACCTGAGTGCAGCCTTTGACACAGTAGACCATGCCATTTTAATTGATCGCCTTAAAAACTGGGTCGGCATCAAGGATGCTGCACTCAGCTGGTTCTATTTAAAAGGTAAGAACCTTTTAAATAGAACCTTTTCGGTCGCCATAGGGGATCACTCGTCCTCCACGGCACACATTACCTGTGGCGTACCACAAGGCTCAATTTTAGGTCCGATTTTATTCTCTATTTATATGCTTCCACTCGGCCAAATCCTCCAACGGCACAAGGTTTCTTTTCACTGCTATGCTGACGACACGCAGATATACCTTCCGCTGAGACCTGGTGACCCAAAGAGCCTAGCTGCTATCCTGGACTGTCTCTCTGATGTCAAATGTTGGATGGCACAAAACTTTTTACAACTCAATAACTCAAAATCGGAAGTAATATTATTCAATTCCCCAAACAATAACACTAGCCTCATTCAGAGTGAACTTGGTCCCCTGTCCGCCTACATAAAACCTGTTGCAAGAAACCTGGGCGTAATGTTCGACACCAATTTAAATTTCGAAACACAAATTAAAAAACGTCCAGTGCTGCTTCTTCCAATTACGCACCATTTCCAAAGTCAAACCCATATTGTCACACCCCGATCTGGAAAAAGTCATACACGCACTCATATTCTCAAGACTCGACTACTGTAATTCACTCCTCTCAGGCATTACCCATAAATCTATCTCCCGCCTCCAGCTAGTCCAAAATGCAGCAGCTAGGCTTCTTACTGGTTTTAACAGACAACTACATATTACTCCAGTTCTGGCCTCACTCCACTGGCTCCCAGTTAGTTTTAGAATTGATTTTAAGATTTTGTTGATCACTTTTAAGGCCCGTCTGGGTCTTGCCCGGATTACGTTATCGAAATGTTAACGCCATATAAGCCACCTCGCAGCCTTAGATCCTCCGTGGGGCCCTCCTGGCCGCTCCAAAGGCGAGGCTTAAATCAAAGGGTGATCGTGCTTTTTCCACCAGGGCCCCTCCACTTTGGAACAACCTACCGGAGGAAATAAGGCTGGCAGAATCAATAACTTCTTTTAAATCACTTCTTAAAACCCACTTTTATAGAACTGCTTTTAAGTGATGTCGTCCTTTTGAATTTGTATTTTAATTGCCTATTTGTTTGGTTTTACTTGTATTCAATGCTTTTATGGTATGGTCTTTTTTGTTTGCCACCATTTAAGTTGTGTTTATGCTTTGTTTATCTGTAGAGCACTTTGTAAACTTTGTTTTTAAAAGTGCTATATAAATAAAGTTATTATTATAAAGTTATTATTCTAATATCTCTCCATATATAGACACACGCGCGCGCACGCTACCACGCGCTCGCACAAACTGTGTGGCTTGCATTGTATGATAGACAAGAGCGTGTGTGTGTGTGTGTGTGTGTGTGTGTGTGTGTGTGTGTGCGTGTGTGTGTGTGTGTGTGTGTGATCCGCCACTGATTTGCCTAATGTGAAGCACCTGTGAGTGAGACAGACAGCTCTGAATCTGATGAAAGCAACCTGTCAGAACATTTGGATTTTAAAGAGAACTATAACTCTGACCCTAACAACTTCCACATTAGGAGAAGCTCAAGGCTTGTGTGAACGTGTACATATCCTTAAATATTTTTTAGGTTAAGAAATGAGAGTATAGTCGCAGTTTAGAAAATGCTCATGCTTCAAAAAAGTTGAAAGGCGCTCAGAATTACAATGGAGATGACTGAGCAGAAAAGTGGACTTCCTCCCTCTTTATGGCTTCGCTCGAGAAATCTGGGAAACTGTTGGATTCCACAGTCACATCTCTACAACAAGCACAAGATTCCCTACTACTTTATCAACAAAATATGTCTAAAGAGTAAGAATTGTGGCCGTAGTGACGATATACAAATCTTTTTTCCGCTTGATCCTGACGCAGTGCTGCACTCTAGCAATGACGTCACCGCTCTAGACCTCCCCACACACACCCATTGTAAACGTCAGGACGAGCGGAAAAACACATAAAACTAAAATAATAACAATTAAATAACTATACAAGATATGAAAAGAAGATGAATTACAAAGTTATAGCTAACACCTTTTTCAACATGTTAAATGTAGAATTGTGTCTTTAGCTGAATGTATGCCGATATAGTAAGCTTTTAAATTTGAACAAGTTGAAGCGGATTTGAAGATTTCTCTCATTGGATCCCATTCATTATTTATTCCCTAAAAAAATAAATATTTTGAACATTTGAAAAGATAAAAAAATATTTGAAAATATACAGTAATAGCTGAAGGCTATCTGAACATATGACAAATTAAATTGCTGAATTTGCTGAAAGTATGAAGATATTGTAAGCTTTTTAAAGTTGAAGAGTTTCTCCATAGGAACTGATGAATTTAAAATAACATAAAAGTATTTAAATATATACAAATTTGAAACATTGAAATATGAAAAGTAATGCCATTCTAATCCTGAAGAAGCTGATTTTTTAAATATTTGAATGGTTCAAATAGCTAAATATATGAAGAGTAGAAGAGGGACAAAAAAGGTACGGAAGAAATAGAATAAAACGTTTAATAAAGATTACAAGAACAATAGTTGGACTGCTGAAGCATTCCAACTAATGAAGAATTTTCAGGGGCAATGCTGTGAAATAATGGAGATAATCTGTGTTTCTATGTGAAAATGAATGTTTTGTACACTGATGAGAAAAAAATAATAAATCCAGACATTTGATGGCTCCATGTTCTCAAAGTATCTATTGTTGGTGTTTTTGTATCACAGTGTACAAATTAACTTTGGGTTTTAAAGACATCAAAATGTCTATTTCTTTAATGATTTCTAAAGCAACAAGCAATCGATTAACTGAGAAACCCTCTGACAGTATAATCTTTTCATTTACATACCTGGGAGTTGCAGCCCTAGTCACAATACAATCATTATACTTCATAATATCCCTTGTGTATGTGTCTATAAACAAATAAACTAACTATATATATATATATATATATATATATATATATATATATATATATATATATATATATATAATTTTGGTAATTTCTCAATGTAATTCAGTAACATTACTATCAGAAACTGCAACCTCATAATGTACCAACTCGTCTTAAAAACAATAGGAACAACACATTCATTAGGATTAAAATTGCACGTAAGAGTGACCCATGTTATTTAATCTGAACTATTTATAATTCTCTGAATTATATTACCAACAAAGATACGGTTTGAAATGGCAGTACAATTAGAATCAGAAATAGAGACTAACTCAGTAACCTTTAACATTTGTCAGAGTTCATATGCAGTATAATTAGCTTGTTTGGTCTAACAGCGACACCTAGCGGTGGAGATAGCTCGGTGCATGCTGATGGGCAGATAGGTCATCCGTTAACTTTCCTTGCAGTCAATGATTATCGATAACAAGAGCCAAAGTCCGACACTTAAACATCTCATGGACATATTTGGAAGAGGATCATCATGTATTGGAAAACGTTTTCCAGCAGGGTTTTGATTAAATGTTTTAATCGCGGTGTCGTCGCCTCGAGCAAACCGCTCAGTGCACGCGATGCCGCCGCTGCGGTGCTGGCACGGAGCTCCACGCGGAGCTATAACAACACCGGGAAATCCAGGTACCAAGGGCTGGGAATGGCGGCCCGCGGCCGGGTTGTGGACCTCCGCAGCGACACGGTGACCAAGCCTGGGCCGGCGATGAGGCAGGCAATGGCTCAGGCCGAGGTTGGAGATGACGTCATGGGGGAAGACCCGAGTGTTAACGGTGAGAGCCGAAGCCTTTTGTAGTAATGAGTACATTCGGAACCAGCTTGTCTGTGAGTAGTTGACAAGTCATTACTCAATTACTATGAATCAAGGACTGAAGTAGATGTATTGATTATTCAAATTCAGGATATATTATGTTTGTGTCTATAGGCCTATACACGTATAATAATAATAATTTAGACTTTTATAGCGCTTTTCTAGTACACAAAGATGCTGAATAGCCTATTCTACTGTTTGGGGTGGCATCATCTGAATGCATAGATGGAGCCCTTCATCTTTACATCTGAGATAAAACATAATTCTTTTAATATCTGACTAATGTCTGCAGAGTTACAGCAAATTGCAGCAGATATGTTCGGGATGGAGGCTGCACTATTTGTTCCCTCTGGAACCATGGGTAATCTCATCGCAGGTGAGCTGTGCCTTCATTAGAGTCTGAATATACCCACATGAGGTCAGAATGGCCGTTAATGTGCACACTTTTCATTATGCAGTGATGGTGCACTGCAGGGAGCGGGGCGACGAGATGATTGTGGGCGATCTGTCCCATTTACACCTCTATGAGCAAGGAGGGAGCGCACAGGTGAGTGTCCCACAGCAGCAGACGGGCCCTCTGCACCTCTTTCCTCATCTATGAACATCCATTCACTGTATGCAGATAGCAGGGGTCCACGCCACCACAGCGGCCACTCTCCCTGATGGATCATTTGACTTGGAGCAGCTGGAATCAAAGATCCGCCATGATTACCCCGACCCCCACTACCCCCGCTCACGCCTCATCTGTGTGGAGAACACACACAACGTAAAGGGAGGACGCGTGCTGCCTCTGACCTTCCTGCAGGAGGTGTGTGTGTGTGTGTGTGTGTGTGTGTGTTTGTGTGTGTGTGGATGTCTGTTGTAATTGTGTACTACAAATGATTATTTAAACATCAGGATATAAATCATTTTCTAAAATATTAAGTTAAAAGTGCACAAGTGTAATCATAAGATAATTAATCTTGACAGTTACAAGGTTAGATTCATGCAAATGATCTTTGTGTGTGTGCAGGCACGTGCACAGACAGACCCCCTAGTGGTGCTCAAACACCAGCCCTTCTGCCATGGATGAGAAAAGTGCCCTTTTTGCTGGAGCCCACTTTTTTTCATTCATCAGTATTTAAGAATGAAAGTTACTCTCTCTGTCATCAATTCCCCCCAAAATGTGTTTTGATATCCGACGGGGCATTTATTTGAGTTCTTACGAGAATGTAGAATGTCCTCCCCCCGCCGCCCCCCTCCTCCTCCTCCTCCTCCTCCTCCTCCTCCTCCTCTTGGTGCTCGCGCAGTGCTCCTCGCGCTACCAAACGGGTGCACCTCTTTCTCCTCTTGACCCGCAGCATCAGACTGACAGGTCATGACAGTTTTGTCCCCTGACGCTGTTTTGTGATAAATCAACCACAACATTAGCGCTGCTGAAAACATTACATCGCAACTGGTCCGACGATTCTTAAAAAAATAAACAAACAAAACGTAGGTCAAGGAGAGCATAATCAGTTTATTGCTACTTATGCTTTAACTCTGTCCCAATTTCTTTTGGCAATGGGTGCTCTTTTTGGAGGTTTGAGCATCTGCACCCCAACATGTCTGTGCACGTGCCTCTGTGTGTGCATGATTCAATAGGCGCCTTCTGTCTAACTTGTTTTAGTTGAGTAATCTGTCAATCTTACTTTTTCTGAGTGTTAATTGGGTTGTCCTGAGACCAATCCAATCTCATTCACAGGTAGAGGGGTGGGACTTAAGCGGGTCAAGAGGTATAGCGTGTTAGAGAAGGCAGAAGCTAATTAACACTGAACTGTGAATGTTGTATGAGAGAAACGATGTTCATTACTTTGTGGCTGCCGGCTATGGTTTGGACTTGTATGATCTACAAGAGGTAAATACAATATTTCTCTATACGTTAACTAAGTATTTTGACTAGCTAACGCTAATCGCGATAAGCATTAAATGTTATGGTTAGCTTTGCCTTCACACAGTTAGCGCTGCATGCCAAATCAGTTGGTAAGACAAGCTAATGCTAACGCACCACGAATAAGGAGCGTACGGACTGTTTCCCGCGTATGCTGCTGTTGGTTGCCGTTTCCTCTGCCTGCTGAACACCACCTCGCTAATATTCCTTGGATTCTTGAGTAGCTTGCACGTGTGTTTTGTTAATTGCTAGCCTTAAGTGGACAGGTGAAGCGCCCATTACCGTTTAGGCCTCTACCAAGTGACGACTCCGGCCTGCAAGAGGGGTTTTGTTATTTGGATTGTGTGTGTGAGAGTGTGAGTGCGTGTTGACCATATTGATGTTCACATGTTTAAGATGTTCCAAAGATGAATTCATAATCATTTTAGGGTCTAAAAAATACCAAACTGTATTTTAAGGAAGTTAAAGTATCTTGGGTTTTCCAAAGTTCAAGAACTGTTTAAATCAGATGTTAAATACAATTTTTTTTTTTAAAAGCTAAAATGCTTGAGGCACAAACCTTTTGATACCCTAATTATATTGGAGGCTCCGCCAGTTATTTTAGTTTTCAGAATAAGAGAACAACAGTTGTAAGAACCATATTCATTTGTAAGAACAGGTAATAGCGCCATCACTTTTAAAACTGTACCCAAGACCCCGACAATAGTACTGCTACACCTAGCTGATTAAAATAATACTATTTTTAGCTCCATGGGACGGGTGTTACACTTATAAATCCTTTCCTTACCAGCTCTCACAGGTGTGTTTCCTTTTCCAAGGTTCGTGCTTTGGCCGATAGAAACGGTCTGTCACTTCACATGGATGGAGCCAGAGTGATGAATGCTGCTGTGGCACAGAAGGTGCCTCCATCCACCATACTGCAGCACACACACACCGTCAGTGTGTGCCTCTCCAAGGTGGGACTGCAAAACACAAACACACACCCACAGAATTGACCAGAACACACACATGATGTGAACCAACAAAGAGTGTGGAGATGAACAGAGCAGAACATCTCAAAGTCTTATTCACCTTCCTCTGTGTACCAGGGTCTGGGTGCCCCCGTGGGGTCCATGCTGGCTGGACCCCGAGACTTCATATCCAAGGCAGTGCGATGCCGTAAGGCTCTGGGTGGGGGGATGCGACAGGCTGGTATACTGGCAGCAGCTGGAAAGCTGGCTTTACTGGAGATGGTAGAAAGACTGGAGGAGGATCACCGTAATGCAAAAACCTTTGCTCAAGGTGAGCAGCTCATATTTCTGACAGTGAAATAATGAACTGCCTGCTCATAACTTCTTCTCTTTTCTTCTCCAGCTCTGCTCGACTGTGACCCTCCTCTATTCGCTGTAGACATGGCTGCCGTGGAGACCAACATCCTGCGTTTCCATCTTCAGGAGTCCAGTTTCAGCCCCTCTGAATTCTGTGACCGCATGTGTCAGGTTGGCGAGGGAGAGGAGGCAGCACTGGGAGAGGGGATACAAGTTCTCATGTACCCTTATTTTGGAAATTCGGTACGGGCCGTATGGCATCTCGGGATTTCCCCTGAAGATACCCAGCTGGCCATCCGGAAGATGCAATTTGTGGCTTCTCAGTTCTTGGAGGAAAAAGTCAAGGCCTAGTGAAACCTGATGCTTCCTAAGATGTGTTGTTGAATATCTTGGACTGATTTGATTACATTTGCTCAGTCTAAGCAACCTTGACAAACGCAGCACACATACTTTACAACTGGAGTCGCTTTGGATATCTTTTATATTGATATTATTAATTAAAAAAGAGTCTTTGTAATGTATTTTGATTGGTACTTTTTTATTATATAGAAACAGTACATTAGAAACAAAGAATGGGGCACCCCTTTTCTATTGTATTAATTTGAACATATGTCTATCAGATTCATCTGTTTTCAGGAGTTAATGTTTATAATTTAAAGGATTTCGTTTTTTTCTGTCTTATCCTCGAACTTCTCAAATCTGCATCTGTCGGTAGTTGTGTTAACTTTTAAATTGAAAATATTTAGCCAGACGATGGCTCAGGTGTGTAAATTAGCTTTGCGTGCCGTTAGGCAGAAGTGCAACTCTTCCTGATTCGTATTGCCTTTTGTCTTTATTTTCCCACATAGCAAACAAAAAACATGGCAGCGGTGGGATTCGAACCCACGCCATCGAAATGACTGGAGCCTAAATCCAGCGCCTTAGACCACTCGGCCACGCTACCTCACGACAACGTGAAAGATTCCGTTCATCTATGTTTCTGATAGATCTTCAGTCTGTCATCGCTAATATGTGTTGATAATGGCTGGCTCATCCTGACTGCAGCTAGTTACTGATCTCAACTTGCTATCGTTATTGTTAAACCAACCATTTATAGACCTTCTGCATGTATATGTTTGTCACTTGTTTCCCTTTTCCTTAATATATACAACGTTTGCGTTATTTATGTAACGTATTTTCAGAAATTCCTGATTGAACTTTCTGAGAGTCCCCTTCTCGAGAGGCATTATATTAAAGTTAATCTAAACGGTTTGGCGTTCGCCCTTTGTTTACTCTGTGCTGCTTTCAAATACTCCTCCGTCGTCGTTACAATCGGTTCGCCCGTTTCCTTACAATGTAATTGTTATTTGTCTATTTTTTGTGCCCCATGAATTGTAGATACATTCTCAGAAGTAATTTTACATTCTCGATCGCACCTCTCGCACACACGCGGTACATGCACCCATATAATCTGCTCGTGGTGGTTTTATATTTCCGGGAGCCGTGAAGGCAGCATGATGCAGGGGCGTGGCTTTCAGAGACCCATTCTACGTGCTCCGGGCTCACGTCACTGTGGCGGACTACATGCCGCTGCCAGGCGCGTTCCCGGACCTTCAGGAGACATTGGAGAACCAGGACCGAGTCTGCCTGGTCCGGGATGAGAGTTTCACCGTCGCTGCTGACGCCTCGCGATCTGTATAACTTCTCACTGAAACCGTGAGACGGAAGAAACTGTGAGACGGAAGAGGACCTGGCTCACGTCACTTTGTGACACACAGACTATCGAGATACGGTGATTAAAGACGTGTTTGCGCCTACGGGTAAAATGTATGTTTTGTTGGCCACGTAGAACAAACTAACGTCAATGCTTTTGGGGAAATATGCATTGCATCTTGCTCTTTTATAATATACAAAATCCATGGTAGCTGCTGAAGTTCTGTCTGTGGGATGACGGCTCACGTGACCGCACTAGCACATTGTTGTGCAGATCGTTTATCTTACTTGGATCTGCATTCTTCTCCAAATGTGCTCCTCGATTATATATAAAATATTGCGGAACAACAGATGTTTCTGGCTTTTGAATGCTGACGCTCACCATTGATGCCTTATATCAACATGACATGAATATGCATTTTTGATTTTATGTTATATTCATATGCATGGGATGTCATGGTGCAGGCACATTCAAGGCAAACCAGATAACTCTCACGAGATAATCTGCTGTGCATCTATGATGCAGGGTTGTTGTTGTAAACACTTACTTACATGGCTGCCTGCCACAAATGAACCCCGCACTCTCTTCATGTGACTCTACTTTCCACTCGGTGCCCTTCACTGCTCTCTAGGTCCACTCTCACTCTCCTGTCTTGTCAACAGCACAACAGACATCATGGAGGATGACATGATGTTCAGCATGGAGGAGGAGGGAAGCGCCAAGAGGCCCCATGTCCAGCAAAGCACCCCCAGCCAGCGCCCCGCCGGCCAGCGCGTCTCCTCCCTCAGTGAATCCGCCAGTGATGATGAAGACCACTTCATCTGCCCCATCCTGGACGACTCCGCCAAAGACATCTGTCACTACCTGAAGAATATGGTTTACGCCCGGCAGCTGTCAAACTCTTATCCTAAGGGCGGCTTTATGTTCAAGGTGAGCGGCCGCCTCGGCAACATGATGCCAAATGGACATGGCTGGTGAAAATTATCGGAATATGTTGTTGGAATAAAGTTCTGGGGGATTGTTTAGTTCTGCAGTTGTCTGTGAGAACAGCCCTTTGCCTTATTAGGAGAGGTGTCCTGTGCATGCCTGCACGCACACACGTACCAGCATATATATATATATATATATATATCTATTTACTGAAGAGGAAAACTGTTCAGCCACCTCTCAACTGCACTCTCACTGAAGAACAGGAAGTTCTAAACAGGTTTTTTTTAACTTCATGTGATTATCTTGCATACGGACCCGTCTCTCACGGCTTCGAGTCGGGCCTCCTCCACATGTGAGCGGTACAAGGGCTCTTTTCAGACCCGCTGGGCTCCAGCCAACTGCCTGGGATGTGTACTGTTGCTGCTTAAAGCAACACAGCAATTTATGTTACATGAACTGTTTTGTATTTGCAATGTAAATGTTGTGTATTCTTTTCTTGTTTATTGATGAAAAGCTGGCCGTTTTCTTTACGTTTCTGTTTAGAATGAAACAGAAAAGTTGGAAGAACCTCAACCGTACAGGGTTTTGTCACTGAGAGCACGGGTATGTTATATATCAGTTATATCTTCCTTCTCTCCCTCTTCACTGGTGACCAGCTGCGCCTCCCTTTTCCCAACTGCACCCTTTAATTTACTTTCTTTTTCCTTCTTTTAAAACAACTTTCCACCTACTCACATTTACTCTCTTCATGACTGATGTGCATTCTTATCAATTCAACCTCCCTGTCTTCTCACTGTATTTATGTTTTATTTAATCAATCTACTTTAACAAAAAACATGAATGTTATACTGTTATTTCACAAAACTACACAGAAAATGTGTCTTTTTCATCGACGTTGTGGTTTCGGAAAGCTGCTGCTCTATTCTGGGAATCGTTTCAGAAAACGAAAACAAGTTTTCAAAAGTAGAGCTAAGAATGCATTTTGAGAATAACACTTCAGACCTGCAACATGGTGATCCTAAAGCATGGAGAAGCTACACACCAGCAGGTAAACAAGGTCAATTTAAAATGTGCCATCAGCTTTTTTGTCACAAACAGACGGGCCCCTCTTTCAGTCCAAAAACCGGACCCTTCATGGAACTCCCTCACTCTAAATATAGACACGTCCCGCTGCACAGTGCTGTACGAGGGAGACGTGCTGCTGTGCAGTGCCGCGTGGGTCAGGGGTCGGGGTTACCGTAGCAAGTCTGGCTTACTAGTGACACTTGATTCCCACCAAGAAAGTTATTTATTGCATACGGCATGGCTGCAGATGGCCAAGAAACATCACATGCTTATCACATGGTGGAGGGAGCAGTGAATTAAATGTATTTCAGTTAATATTATGGAATAAGAAACCTGGATTTACCCCAATTCATCAATTCTTTCTGAGGCCTGCCTAACATTTAAACCCTATGCACCTTTTTCTTTGAATGAGTGTGGTCTTGTGTTTCTTTCCTTCCCATAACCTTTCTTTTCTCCTCATTTCCACTCTACTGCAAAATAGGGATGCATCTATCTGACACCCGATCAGATGCCGATACCTGGGCTTTAGGTGTGGGCTGATACCGAGTATTGATCCGATGGTTAATTAATAAGCTGTATTCCTCACTGTGTGGAAGTGACAGGGATCATTCTTATCTGTAAGGCAACAACAAGCTTAACTTAATCATTGCTTTCCTATCTTTGTAAAACTAAATATTACAAATAAATAGATATGAGTGTGCTGAATTGTTATTATTGGTATATTAATGGCATTTGATAACAGATCAGCCTGTTGTAACGGATTGCTCATTCAGTGATTTGAGTCAGACTGATATTGGTGCATCTCTACAACAAAATAAGTGTTTGGGAAACAGATGTTCCCATTCTCTTTGCATGAACACCAATACTGTCGGTTAATAAGTAGTGTTTGCTCATTCCAGGAGCTTTGGAAACACGCCATCGAAAAGGCCAAAGCTATGCCCGACCCCTGGGCCCAGTTTCACCTGGAGGAGATCGAGGCTGAACCCTGCATTCGTTACAGGTACGAACATCAGTGTGTGGCTGTCAACCAACACGGAAGGCTTTTTGACTAGTTGTAGCAGTAAAAGGACACGTTTTGATCTCGATGGCTCAGTCCCACCAGGTGGACCAGTGAGCCATGACAGGTAGCCAGCATGCACAATACCAGGAGCCCAGAACCAGCCTCACCAGTCAGTCTCTTCCAGCTCGCCTAATCCTAACTCATGTTATGCCTCATGTTACAATGTTGTCTGACTTCTTCAGAACATCAAATTAAAGCTGCAGTATTTGTTATCTTTGGTGCTCGGGGTCAGTGCAATAAGCTGTAAACACAAAACTTACTCATTAATATCACTTCTCAAAGTTCATTCTGTGGCTCTTCGGCTGCTCGATGCTCCACTGTGTTTACCAATTTGTCAGGTGGCGCTGAATAGGGTTACCAGACTACTTTGACTAAAAACAAAGCTGATGAGAGCGGTGCTGGAAAAACAAAACAATTAACTAGAAAGATGCCGTGCATTTAAGGAACTGCAGAGTCATGAAATAATGTTCACGACTAACAAATACACAGTCATCTAAGTCTCTGTTATGAAATATTGATAAGTTGGTGTTGGTCAATGCAGCTATTCACATTTGGCTCATATATGGGTCAGTGGTGCTGCATTTTGAACTGTTGACAAACATTACTGCCCCACCCATGGCCACATTGATGCCCTTTGACCTGCCCAAGTCTTTTTTTAGCTGTCTCGTCCTGCAGGTGGGAATACTGTTAGTGTTAACGCAGATATACCAGCCAACAAGGCTGCTACATGAACATGCACACCTCTTGCAGACGTGGGCAAAATTATATCAAATTAGAAGAAGGAAGAAGAAGAAAAAATATTCCTGTGTGTGTGTGTGTGTGTGTGTGTGTTATGCCAGTTACATTACAAACTTGTCAGGAGCTGGGATCAGCCTCCGTTTTCATGTGCTAATTTTACCCACACGTAATCCTACTCCTCCTCCTCCCCTCTCTAAAGCCCCACCTCCACTTCTCCCACCCTGTAGTATGAACTCAAAGGAATGAATCACGTTGGCACACTGTGTTCCTCAGGCTGAAACGGTTTGTTGGGAGGAAACCGTTTGGGAGAAGAGTGCACTGTTCTTTTTTCAGTGGAGGTTAAAGCCCAATACTGAGTCTGTAGTTCAACGCACCCGGGTGTGAACACTTGCAGCTGCATCTACACTTCATGCAGTATTTATTAACTCTGGACACACACCAAGCCAAACAGACACGCTGACCCAAACTGCATGTTCCCTGATTACACAAGTTATATCCAAAAAGTAATGTCTGCAGAGAAAAAGGGCCCTTTCTTTAGGAAGAAGCACACAACACCTCGGTTTTATTCCTCACTCTTTGTTGTCTTTCCACACAGAGGAAGCCAGATGCTTTATGTGCCACGATGAGGAATATTCATAATGAGCTGTTGACATAACAACTCCCTCAGGGAGGGCAAAGAGTAACTTGGCGAACGTAATCGTGAGTTTTAGTACCTGAAGTCGACTCAAAAGAGACAAACACGTTCTGCTCAGAGTTGTAGACCATGAGTGATTTGTAACGTAACAGGTGGAGGGAGAAAGAAAGAAAAAGCATACATGAGTCACAAGAGTGTCTCTCAGCCACTCTGCTTGAAAGTAGACATTGTTTTAAAGAGCTGCAGTAGATTTAGCATGACATATTAATGGAGGTTGTGCTGCCCCGAAAATAAATCATTTGGATTAGTAATTAGTATCTCCGGATTGTTGTGCTTACTTCAGGATGAGACCATGCTCCAATGAAGATGCCAACATTCTGATGTTTAGCAGATGTAATATTCACCATCTCCGTTGTGTGTGTTAACATGCTAATATTAGCAAATAAGCAGGACACACACAATAAAACTGAGGATGATCGAAATGTTTTGCAGCATTTCTATTAAAAACCAAAGGGAACAAATGGACATTTTGAACTGATGGATTTTATGTGATTTTAAGGAGCATTCATCAGGCTCAGAGAGCCACAATGGACTTAGCATTTAACTGCACATTTAAATTCCCTGTCCCTTTCTGTAGGTATAATGCCATCACAGGAGTGTGGGCTCAAGACCACACCCACATCAAGATGGCTGCCCAGGTATTACTGCTCTTTATATTTGTATTGCATTCCGACTATTAAAAAAATGCACATATTCTCATCGCTTGTCTTATTTATTTCCCACAGCCGTTTGGGAGAGGTGCCATGAGGGAGTGCTTCAGAACGTAAGTTGGAATATTTTTCTCCACCCATCAGTTCTCATCCAGCGGTTATTAATGCCCTCAATAGTAATAATGACCTTTGTGTTCTTAGTGTACAAAGAGCAGAGGGTTGTTTTAATGGTGCTGGACCACATTCCTCACATGTCTTTCTCCGACTCGAGAGGACAGCTGCTGACGAATTCTGTCATTTCCGAGCCAAAGATGGTTCGGAGAATGTCGCACTGGACCAGCTCAATACGGTCTTCCAGGATGGCAGCGGGGCTTCAGCTCAACTGATCCTCTGGCTGTTTATTGTTTTGGCTTTTCATGCCACTGCAGAATGAAAGAGAGGCGGGAGAATGGTCAATTGTTTATGTTTAAACCTCAGTTATGTAGTAAATGTGAACGAGAGGTTTGCTGTTTGCAGTACCCCACAGAAAGATTCCACTCTGACAAAACTGTGAGCATGAAAATAAATCATCCACTCTTACAAGCCCAAACAAGTAAAAATTATAACATCTTCTGATTGAGATCATCCAGAGGTTGGCACCTGCTTTTGGGTTAATCTGACATAAATTCCAATTTACGCTACGATGGACTGTCGCTTTAGTTGTGTGTATTTGTTAAGGTTTCTATCTGTAAGTAAACTGGAAATATGTTTAAATATAAGTGAAATACTGCTCAGTAATGTCATATATTATGTATTTTCCCTTCCAGAAAGAAGGTGTCAAATTTCTCACACAACAACAACTGGAAGATGGCATCTAACTACGTGTCCAAGCGCTACATGGAGACGGTGGACAGAACGGTCTACTTTGAGGACGTCACTCTGCAGATGGAGGCCAAACTCTGGGGAGAGGAGTACAACCGCCACCGGCCTCCCAAACAGGTACAGGAACAACATTCAGTCGCCTGAAGTGCCGCTAGTTAACAGGACCGGACCATCAGCGATCAGCACAACCCTCCTACTTTAATCTTAGATTTAGGGCTGGAATCATCGTTTTCATTATCGATTAGTTAAAAAAAAAAGATAATTAAAGCAATTGATTGTTTGGTCCATGAAATGTCCAACAAGTGTGAAAAAAGATCCTAAAATGTAGTGGTTTGGCTGACCAAAGAAATCTTTCATTTGGGTTTGAATCTGCATCAAAACAATTGCTATTACTCAATCATGTAATGTGTGAGATTATTTTTCACTCTAAATTCAGTAGTTCACAATAACATCTCATCTCAATATTAAGAAATCCCACCTGCAGCCAGATCTACACCCACAGCTACTTGTTCTTCTGCTGGAACTTGAGGAATCAGAAAACATAACCTTTGTGGTGATTGTATTTATGTGTGGTATTATGCATATTGTGTTATTTACATTATACTGAAAGCTAATATATAGTACCCTACTTTGATTATACACAATTTATTTTTAGATTAGTTCCAGGTTTCATCTTGGGGTCAGTTCATTTAGCATTTGGGTTTTATTGTTCATGCTGAAGACTTGGGGGTTACCATAACTCTCATAATTTCAGCTCAAGAGTTGCATCATAATAAAAAGACCCTAAACAATAATATTGAGAGTATCAGTATCTGTAAAAAACAATGCACTTAAGCATGTGCAAAATTGTCTGTTATGTATGTTTGTCTTGATATCTTGACCTTAATATTCCTTAGGAAGATGCATCTCACTGCACATCTCAATAGTGCAGGTGATAAATAATCCCATGTGACATTAGCATTACGTAACCATCAGCCTGGCTGCTCTTCATAGGGCCACTGAAGGGCCTGTACTGCTGGGATGCTAGTGTTATTTACCTCTCTAATCCTCAGGTGGACATCATGCAGATGTGTGTGATAGAGATGACGGACAGACCAGGTAAACCTCTCTTCCACCTGGAACATTACATCGAGGGCAAGTACATCAAATACAACTCCAACTCCGGCTTCGTGAGGGACGACAACATCCGGCTCACCCCACAGGTGCGCTGCGTCACCTTTTAGTGTTAATACATGTTAGAGCTAATGCTAAATTCTTAACCTTCATTTATTTCTGCACCCGTCAGGCCTTTAGTCACTTCTCTTTTGAGCGATCGGGCCACCAGCTGATCGTTGTGGACATCCAAGGAGTTGGAGATCTCTACACTGACCCTCAGATCCACACAGAGAAGGGGACGGACTTCGGAGACGGAAATCTAGGTACGGTTCCCCTTTGATGCCGCTGGATTCACCTGTGACGTGAGAAATAATGTTATTTATTATCCCGTGTTCCAGGTGTGCGAGGCATGGCGCTGTTCTTCCACTCCCACGTGTGCAACAAGATCTGCAAGAGTATGGGCCTGACATCGTTTGACATTTCCGCTGCAGAGAAATCCCAGCTGGACTGCACCAACAAACTGCTTGTAAGTGTCAGGCAGGGCCAGATAAAACCACAGTGGGTCAGGTTAAAAATAGTTGATAAGATAAAATTCCCACAGATGTCCCTAAGATCTAGAAACTGTCTGTTCCCATAAGCGAACAATAAGGGGGGCAGTAGCTCAGTCCCCGGGGAATCGGCGTGGAAAAAGAGGACCAAGTACGGAGAAGATGGATGCTTATCTTCAGTGTATTCTGCTTTTTCTGTTGCATCATCAAGAAAGATTGATCTGTTTTTATTTTCAGAAGTCAGCCAAGACGGTGCTGAGGGGGTGCGAGGAGCCCTGCGGTTCTCCTCGTGTTCGCACCATCTCCGGGAGCCGGGCGCCGCTGCAGTTTTCCCGCCCGTCTTCCGTGGACGACAGCACGGGCGACGTGGACTCCATCCCCTGCTCCCCTCTCACTCTGCCCTGCTCCCCGCTGCCTGCACATGGATATCTGGCAAAGTCTCCTCTGGGTACGGTGTCCATGATCAATGTCATTACACACTGCACGTGTACAGTACATTTAAATGTAGTTATTATCGTGTCCACCGTTGAAATAGTTCTGTATTATTTTTGCATTTTACAGGCTTTTCATTTATGGCAATGGGCGAACATGAAAGACGCAATTATTACAACACAAGTGAAAACAGGGTGAGCAATACCTCATAACCACACTGTCGTTATATCGGTGCACCTCAGGTTTGAGTCCCGAGAGTCTCTATTGTTCTTTTACATTACGTTTGTATCTATTTTTATATATAAATAACACACAACGGGGCGGACTGCAGCGCTGCCAAACAACACACACGAGCCGCTACACTGGTTCAGGATGTATTTCTGTCTGTAGGACTCTGATAGCGGCGGGGACAGCGGCTACCCCAGCGAGAGGAGGAGTGAAGGAGACCCGCACGACCATGTGGACGGGGTAAATATTTACATCTGACTTTTTGTTTGATTTAATTTTGACAGATTTTTTTTTTAAAGTAGAAATTATATTATATTATATTATATTATATTTTTAGACACACTTGTAAGTTTACTCACAAATATTATTCTAAACAAATGATTATTAAACCCCAACATGTTAGACGTCTCTTGTTAACTCTCCGTTGTCCTTCAGTGCTCTCAGCAGCTGTTTCCCACATCGAGTCTAAGTGTAGGTTTTATAAACGCATGTTGTATCGTCACTCAGGCCCACCATCGCAACCATCGGCATCAGTCTGAGTCGGACGACGACAGTTTCAGACGGGTAAACAGACGTAGAGACAACATCTGTACATGTCATCATCCCCATCACCGTGATCAAATACCCCCCTCTGATTCCCCTCATCCTTTCTTTTCCAGCTTTGTCTGTTTTCCCTTTTGTTTTTCTTCCTCATCACTTCATTTAACAGCAGAAGCCGTTCCTCACCTCTCCTCTGATCTAACTCCTCCTGCTCTTTGTGTTTTTCCATTAGAGGAAGATTCCAGCGTCTCCAAGAGTCACTTCATACCTAAATTCTTACAATGCTGAAAATGAATGGGTGATTATTTGCATGGAGGCTTGTGTGGCCAGGCGGTTTTATCACTATTTATGAAGCACGACTCTCTCAAGTTACATTTGATTGGATTAGACTGCTTGTGAATGAAAACCAAAAAGCAGAAGGCAAAGAAAGCAAAACTAACATTTGGAGCCGAAACACCATCTACCTCTGCTTCACAGACTCTGTCATCTTGCCAAGTGTGTGTGTGTGTGTGTGTGTGTGTGTGTGTGTGTGTGTGTGTGTGTGTGTGTGTGTGTGTGTGTGTGTGTGTGTGTGTGTGTGTGTGTGTGTGTGTGTGTGTGTGTGTGTGTGTGTGTGTGTGTGTGTGTGTGTGTGTGTGTGTGTGTGTGTGTGTGTGTGTGTGTGTGTGTGTGTGTGTGTGTGTGTGTGTGTGTGTGTGGTTTATTAAGGATCCCCATTAGTCTACACACCGTAGTGGAGACTATTCTTCCTGGGGTCCAAGCAAAAACACATTACAATACAAGACAAATACATAAAATGCAGTACGGCATGATCAATTATCACAAAATCACTTAGACTTAAAAACAACATTTACATTAAAAGTAAAATAATAATACCTAAATACCTTAAATACCTAAAATAATAACCTAATCTACTCTAATTTCCTTTCTGATTATTGCTGCGTTAAGTTTCCTTTTTTGTGTGCGTGTGTGTGCGTGCGTTCACCCTGAGTGTTTCCATCCCTTCACCCTCTTTGTTTTCTGATTGTGGTTCAGAGCGTCACCATTCCTTCAACTTCTTGTATTTCCTGACTACGTTTTTCCTCCTCAGCTGACAGAGGACAATTGGAGCGTCTACCATTCGTCTCGCGCTCACATCCACCGGTCGTCCTGCGTTGCCACCGAGGTGGAGCGGCTCAGCGCTCTGATGCAGAAGAAGATTGGCCAGTCCATCCTCGGGAAGGTAAAAGATCTGCTCGGTTGGTTTGACGGTAATAAAGACGACGTATGTGGCAGGGCGAAGGACTGAAATTAACTCACACGTGTGAGCCTCAAGCAGGAATAAACATTGTGACAAAAAACACACCTCACACACATTCACACCAAACACAGATTGGTTTAGTGTTGGTAGAACAAAATGAGCACATATGGAATAGCTGTGTCCTACATAGGGATTGTATACAGTAAATGCAATATGATAATCTTTGTTGCATATTGTTTCAGCTCTACAACAAATCTAATACGTTTTTTTCTCTTGAGAAGATCTTGCTGCTACTTTCATTTGAAATTTTGAAAGTGAACTTGGCTTCAATTAATTAGTCCGTAGTTAGGGATTGGGATGCATTGTACGACAAACAGCCATTAAAACAGTTTATAGGTTAAAACAAACACAATTATCGCAATGAGAGCGAAGGCAAACATCATATAACACACTTAATGAATTGTAGCTCCTGTCAACACCACCTGGCCCTGAAGCTGCATATCTGAATTGCTCTTCTAAGATCCTGATTCTGAAAGCTGGTGTTCAAGGTGAATTTCATTTGTTGAATAAATCCAGGATCCCCTTTCTCCTGAACCAGGTCCACCTGGCAATGGTGCGGTACCATGAAGGGGGTCGCTTCTGCGAGAAGGACGAGCCGTGGGATCAGGACTCGGCCATGTTGCACCTGGAGAGAGCTGCGCTGTGCGGAGAGCTGGAGGCCATCGTGGCCTTGGGACAGTGCTGTCTGCAGCTGCCTCACCACATACTGCCAGAAATGATGCTGGAGGTAGGTGTGTTCAGCCTTTTGGTTGTGTACAGCGTGCACCCTTGTGCTTTAATATGTCTGTGATGTTGGCAGGACAACGCTGGAAACAAGATGAAAGGTTTCAAGTACCTGCTGCTGGCTGCGGAGGCCGGAGACAGATCCTCTATGATCATAGTGGCCAGAGCCTTTGATTCAGGGATCAATCTGTCAGCTGACCGGTCAGTGTTTCAGTGTTGACTCCTGTATTATGAATGGACTTGTGGTAAAGATAAGATATGACAACACTGCCCCCTAGTGGGATTTCTGAAAGTATTATACTTTTTTTGCTAAAGGGTTTGTGCATTATTCTTTTCTCTATTTTTCAACCATCCAGAAAGCAGAACTGGAAGGAAGCGATTCACTGGTATGAAAGTGTGTTGAACATGACGGATGACGACGAGGGAGGTGAGTTCGATGGCACGCAGGACGAGCCTCGCTACCTGCTGCTGGCCAGAGTGGCAGAGATGTGCCAAGTGGGAGGCTACGGCTTCACGGCGGACCCACAGAGAGCAGGTTGGACCCCACGCTGGCTTAACAAACCTCAAAGTGTTTCATACACTTCATTATACAAATAATATTCCACTGAAATGTGCCCTAGTCTTTCATAAGCTGTAGCTTCCAGTAGTTTGAAAGGGTTGATTGTTTGGTACTCAAAAGCTAGATTTTCAGTGGGCCGAGTTGTTTAATAGAGGAGGCTTCTTATTGACCTTCACTGCTGGTTTCAGTCTTTTTGAGGGATTTGCTCACAGAAAGAAAATGTTCATAATCAAAAGCCTTTCTTGAGTGAATATATATATTGAAAGTTCCTCGTTAATTTATGTAAATAATTGCGTCTGCCTCCATCCTAATGGCTCCTACCTTCCTTCTCTGCAGGTGATCTGTTTACAGAAGCAGCAGAAGCTGCCATGGAAGCCATGAAAGGTCGACTGGCTAACCAGTACTACACGAAAGCTGAAGAAGCCTGGGCGCTAATCGAGGAGTAATTTTGGATACACATTCTTATTACAAAAAGGACACCGAATTTTGAATTTTTTTACAGACAACCTGAATGGTTACAGTTTACAATTTTTTATTGGATAATATTATCTTTTTGCCAAGGTGATGGGTGCGCGTGTGTGTGTGTGTGTGTGTGTGTGTGTATGTATGTGTGTGTGTGTGTGTGTGTTTTTAACCTTTTAGAGTCAGGCTTCAATGTCAAGGTCTCTGTTCTTCTTCTTCTTTCTGTTTCTTTTCTTTCATTCCCTTTTCTTTTGACCGTTTGATTTTGTGAATGTGCTTGCATGGAAGAGAAGGTCTGAATGATCAAAACAATGCCAATAGTTTACCTACTTAGCTCTACATTCATGTTGGAAAAATGCATGTTACAAAATTCTTGGAATATAAAACGGTTAAATAAAGTTGGCTTTTTATGGCATGTCACTATTCCTCCCTGTTTTCTTTCAGCATTCTGTCAATAAAGGTCTGTTACATGTCTTTGGACAGTAAAACACACTTTTAAAAGCATTTCTTAATGTTTAGTTCACTTTTCTCAAAATGCTCTCATGACAATTCATCTCAAAATGCACAAATGCAACCAAAGATCTTTGTCACTTACGACACAATAACCTAAAAATGGGTAGCATTTTTATTCTCAAACAAGCACCCCATACAAAACGTATTGGATGCACATTAAAAAGGTTAAGCTTGCATAGTTCCTGTAATGTCATACTAAATAATACTAGTTACGCTACAAAAAATAGATGGTAAACAAATTCAAATCAAAATCACTTCTATATTTTAAAGTGACTGCGCATTAATTATTCCTTATTAATTTATGAAATGTATCATGTATTATTTCTATGTATCTATGTATCTTTCAGTGACTTTGAGGTCTTCTACGGGGGTAGCGTGGCCGAGCGGTCTAAGGCGCTGGATTAAGGCTCCAGTCTCCTCGGAGGCGTGGGTTCGAATCCCACCGCTGCCATATTTTTTGTGCATTCCTACCTAACAAATACTATTTACGAAATCAATGAAGTATGAAACTGTAGAGTTAAAGAAATAATGAGATTAAAACCCCAACTCTGTAGTGATGTCGCTGTGCATTATGGGCACTGGCTCCTCCCCACGTGTCTGTGGAGCACAGTCAACATGGTACGGACACCGACAGATTCCGGCTGGCCGACGTAGGACACTACTCGCCCTCACGCACCACCTTTATAGGCCTTTCAGACACTAATGAGAACGCGAACATCTTAGCGTGAAGTGTGCAGGTGAGCTCGACATATTCCGGGCGTTGTTTTAGGAAACCAGAGGGGCCGTTGTGTTATCGTGCACGTTAGCACGCCAAGCTAGCTTGCTAATGCTAGGCTGCATGTTGGCTAGTTTCGTTGCTCGTACGTTTGTTTAAAGGACATCTAAACATCGACTTGTTGGTCCTGCTTTCTTTTGCAGGTGTGTGTATGTGGTTCAACGTTACGTCTGCATACCGTAATACCCCGCACGTGCAGGACAGGCCTGTGACAAGTGGACTGGAGAGTGGTTGCTAGCTTATTAATCGAGCTAAACTAGCCAGTAATGTGACTTATTTCTACAAATACTATAATGCGTATTGCTATAATCGTACGTCGTTTGTTACGTGTTAACTACATGCGACCTTTGTCTCACAGTGTCACAGATCAGTGGTTTAATGTTGGTTGCATTGTCTTGCATCATGTGAGATGTACCTGTTTGTATGGATCATAGCATCACTTAGTAGACCACCATGCCTTGCTGTCTAACTTTGGGATTTTCATTGTTGACTTTAAGTTTATTGAAACAGAAGACCGTCTTTTAAAAATATAAACATTTACAAATCTCGAAGACTTGATATCCGTGGCACAAAACGACAACGAATGAATGAATGATGTAACCTGGATATGCTGAATCACAATCTTCCTACTGCACCAACCAACTAACTAACATCGTGTTTTGTTGTGGCATAACCAGTTTGGGTGTAGCCACTTGGACACAGTGAGGTGTAGCTTTAGAATATATTCCACTAACTGAGTGTCTTTGTCACCAGGTTGGGTCTGTGGGATCTGCTGCTCCTGTTTCCTCTCCCCTTCTAGTCTGTCCACATCAATATGGCCAGCGGGGATGACGATGACCCCATTATAGAGGAGGTATGTCAGGCCAGACTGAGATACATTAACCCACACACACTTTATCGAGTAGCTTTTGTATCTGTGCTACTAACTGCCATTGTTGTCCCCAAATACCATAATAAGCAACAGCATTTTACAGGGTGACGTTGTGTTGTCATCATCATGATCATGGCACTGTAGTTTATTTTGAACCAGAGATACTCGCTCACAAAATGTATATAAATACACAGCAAGAACTAGTCTCCAACAAATGCACCATTTACTTTGGTTTTGAGTCAAGTTTGATGAGCACCCAGCTGTTTTTGAACATCTAGAGTCATCGTGAATGATTCTAGATACCGCTATATGTTTAATATTTATTTAAGTACAACGTTTCCATTTTATTTATAGCACTAGTTTTGTTAGTTTCCGATATAACATAAAAAAATACTAATGTCACATACCATTGCCAAACTATTTAAAAGAATTTAAAGTTCATTGCACTTCGAAAGGGTTTAATATTATTATTATGCTATTATTTTATCATTGTTTAATATTATTATTTATTGGGCAATAAATAAAAGCATTTATTGGGACCGGCTTCACTGACTCATCAGCTCCTCAAATAACTTTGATTAATGTTTCCCCTTCTATTTAGATCGATGTGTATCTTGCCAAAAGCCTTGCAGATAAGCTGTATCTTTTCCAGGTAATACTGTCCTCTGTTGCACTTAATACTGATGAGTCCGACTCTTTGTTTCTACAAGTTATCTCAATTATTTTGAACATGTTCAAAGTGTCACAAGTCCCTAATCGCCTTTATTTATTTATCCGGACTAGTACCCGGTCCGACCATCCACGATGACCTATGATGATGTCAACCACTTGACGGCTAGGATCAAACCCAAGCAGCAAAAGGTAATAAAAGGTCTCTTTAATACATAAGTCATTCATCAGTGTAGAACGTGTTTGTAATCTATCTTTCGTCCCACTCAATAATAAAGGTGGAGTTGGAAATGGCCATCGACTCAATGAGTCCAAACTACTGTCGCAGTAAAGGAGAGCAGATCGCTCTGAATGTGGACGGCACGGTTTATGACGAAACCAACACCTACTCAGCGTGAGTCCATCAAAGCTCATCTGCTCTCACTAACCAACATTTTTTATCAAAAAATCGCTGACTAACAGCTCGATGAGACGATGGATACCCATCTCATGTTTGTACATTGAGTATGACGCTGCAGCCCGGGCAACGGTTAGCTTAGCATAGAACTATCTGACCATTACAATATAGGATGAAGTGTGTCCCAATACACAAGAAGTTAAAGCAGCATTAAAAAATATCAACATTGGATGAGTCTGGGTTTACTTTTCTTTGCTCAAGAGCAGAATAATTAAACCGTAAAGGTCTCTGGTTTAAGCATTATTCATTTTTTTTCCTCCAGGAAAGTGATGGATAAACAGTCCTTCACCTCCATCCAGGCCACCACCAACACCTCCAGATATGCTGCTGCTGTGTTTCGTAAAGGTCAGATTTGAACCGACAGTCCACTTCAACACCTCACTAGTGTTTTTGTTTGTCGTGACCTCGTCGCTGCTTCTTGTAAATACTCGTATGTTCACGGTCCGTATTAATTGCTTTAAAAATTAACGTGTTTACGTTGAAAATAACCAGATTCTCAAGATATTCCCCATGTGAGCACCAAACGTAGTATTTGGGTTTGAGATTGTTTTATTATTTGTATTGCAGGTGAGCTTCACGTCACACCTCTGACCGGAATCCTCCAGATGAGACCGAGCTTCTCTTACCTGGACAAGGCGGACACCAAAACCAGAGAGAGGGAGGCGGCCAACGAAGGTGTGCCAATTAAAAAGAAAATTAATAATTGAGAGATTTGGAGTATTTAGATTTTTTTCATTATCTTTTTTGATGACAAAGAAAAAAGGGCGAGATCTGTCTGTATTTGTGGGCTGTGTTCTTTCATTATAATATTTTAGATGAATGACTTGTGTTTCGGAAGAAATACTAAATAAAATAAAATGTTCCAAGTTTTTTATTAAGTCGAATTCAGTTCTATTTTTTAAGAAAAGAAAAATACCCATGATGCTTTTACTAACTTGTAAAAATGGCTTAAACACGACTGTTATGTGACCAGAGTCTTTGATCTGCAGGTGGAGATTCCTCCCAGGATGAAGCTGAGGAGGATGTCAAGGCCATCACGGTAAAGACTGACTCCCACATGCGCTCACACACTCGCTGAACCCATCAGTTCCAAAATATATACATGAACTCTGCATGCGTTTCCTCTCCAGGTGAGGTTTGCTCGACCCGAGTCGGAGCAGGCGCGGCAGAGGAGGATCCAGTCGTACGACTTCCTCCAGAAGAAGCAGGCGGAGGAGCCCTGGGCTCACCTTCGCTACCACGGGGTCAAGGTAGGGGAGCACTAGGGGAGCCCTCACCAGGCCACCGCCGACCTCCACACAATACTTTGACCATTAGTTTTGGGTTCTCGGCCAAATGTGACGGAACGTGCGCTTGTTTTGTCTACATCATATTATTTACATTTTAGGACGGGCGCTCGGAGCATGAGAGGCAGTACCTATTCTGTCAGTCGGTGGACTCCTCCGAGAACTCTGAGCTGGTCAAAACACCAAAGTGAGTATCGAGAAATGACATTTTAATCTGTGACTTTGACTTGAAGATTCGACTATGTTTTACTTTGTGATGGGGATGTCACGATACCAGATAACATTTACGATACCGTGGTTAAAAACAAAAAAATAAACGCATAAAGCTAGTATTGGGAAGTTCCCTCTTTATTATCCATATATATTACTGTGTAAACATCTCTTTCACAGAAATATATTTTATTCAAGTTTCTTGTCCAAAACTCTATTTGACAAGATAACATTTAAACACATGTTCACTTTATAATTTACATGCATCCGATTCTCATTTTTACTGAAAAGAGCTTGAACACATCGTGAAGAAACTCGATGTAACCTCCGAAAAGGTAGTTGTTAGCTTTGTTATGTTGCCCATCGTAATAGCAATACTGACTTTGTAACCTTATGCATCTATGAGTATTTTCTGCCATCAAAATGCTTGTTTGGTCTTCTTGTAAATATCACACATGTGGATTTGATGTCTGATGGTGGTGATAACTTGTTCCCTGTGTTTGACTTGTATTGATTTTGTATTTGATCTTCTGGCAGGATTCTAAACTATTAGTTCAATTCTTCTGGTTCTCCTGTCCTTATTTATTTTCTGATGGTTCCCTCTTTACATGCTCACTCTTTTTATTTGTGTGTGCAGGGAGTACCTGGCGATGCTGATGCCCCCTGTTGAGGAGGAGAAAGTGTAAGTGTTCCTCCCTACTGACCAGTAAGAGATTTAAAGAGGACGCCGGTCACAGAGATGCTTCATTGACATGTTCCTCTCTTCCTGTGTTCGTTAGGGTAAAACCAGTCGGCCCCAGTAATGTGCTCTCCATGGCTCAACTCCGCACTCTGCCACTGGGAGAGCAAGTCAAGACTCTGATGAAGAATGGTAGGCCAGCGCATTTAAGAGCAAACATTGCACATTTAGACCAAAGCGGAGCCGGGAAGTAGAGCTGATGGGCAGGCCAGCGCCTTCCATGGCCGCTCCGACACTTTTAGTATATGTATGAATATGTGTGTGAGAATAAGTTTATTTGTCTGGTAATGAAGTGAATGCAGCATGTGCAGATAGGACATCGGTTCATTATGTTTGACAGTTTCTCGTGCAGTTTTTCTTTAAGCCAGACGGGTGCGACAAAGCCTTGATATCTATGTTAGACATTTGAAATGATTTTATAAATAATTACCGTCGCATTGAAAATGCGGAAGGTAATGTTTTGATCGCCGTGTATTTTTATGCGTGCGTGTTATTCGCATAAGTAAAAATGTATTAAACCGAATCACGAGAAATTTGGTGGGATGATTGGTTATTATCCCGGGACCATTTGCTCAGATTTTGGGATCGATCGGGTCAAAGGTCAAGGTCATGAAAAGGTCAAAATCTTTTTTTTACCATAGCGTGGTCAACTTATATCCAATTGGCATGCAACTAATGCCAACATGTTCATAATTCAATGCCCAATGTTATGATATGCGGAGGTATGCGCTCTACCAAGTGCCCGTTCTAGTTATTTAATGCATTCAAACGGAGTTCCCTCAGCAGCTCGTTTCCAGTTGGCCATTTTCTTTGCTCTGTGCATTTCTCACACACATGAGATGCATCCTATTTATACCCTATAATCAACATTCAGTTGAGCGGTCCTCCCTCTGGCAGTAATATTCTATATTTTGTACCCATGTCTCGTCTTCAGTCAAGGTGATGCCGTTCGCCAACCTGATGGGGCTGCTCGCCTCGGGCACCGACTCCACCGCGGCGCTGCGCTGCATCCAGCAGGTGTCGCTGCTGGTTCAGGGCAACTGGGTCGTCAAGAGGTGAGAGCAAACGTCGCTCAAAGAATCTAACAGATTTAAGGTGTTTTTAGAGTTTGATAGAACTATGCAGCCGACAATGAGACGATGCGTATGTTCTTCGCCGTTTTATAATGTTCTCATTAAACTCTCGCAGCTGGCAGCTCAGTGACGTCTGTGTGTTTTTGTTTCTTTCTGCAGTGATGTCCTGTATCCTAAAAACACCTGCAGTCCCCACAGTGGCGTCCCTGCCGAAGTGCTCTGCCGGGGCCGGGACTTTGTGGTGAGCTGCTGTTACAAGTGACACCAACAAAAGGGCTCAGCCATTAGAATGTGTGGTTTCAAAGCCATCGTGACTCGGTTGTTTCTTTTGTAGATGTGGAGGTTCACTCAGGAGCGCTCTGTGATGAGGAAGGAGATTGCAGCCATCATCAAAGTAAGACCATAATCCCCGAATGACTGATTGTTCCTGCTTAATGTAATATTGCAACATGGTCCAACAGATGCATCATTGTGCAAAAAATCATTTTATTGAATGGAGGTTACCATTTTGTGTAATTCGACCATCTAGTATATATTAGAGAAATTGCAGTGAAATTAGACTCCTAGGTGCAAGGAAGTCATTTGTGCAAGTGGACTGGATCTGGACTGATTTAATAATAATAATGCATTCTATTCCTAAGGGACTCTTCATTCAAGAATCTCAGAGTGCCACATAGCCAGTATAGAGTTTACAGAGTTTAAACATACTAGAATAAAAAAGGATTTCAGACTATCCTTCTGATCTATTGGAGAAACCAGGTTCTCACAACAAGCCTCTACAAGTTATGTAGGAGGGGATGAATTTGTATTAGTTCTTGTGATTTGACCGACTGCTGATGAGAGTTCAGAAACCAAAACGTGGTCCGTGTGGAGTTGCTCGGTGCCACCAAAGTATCTCGTGGTTGTTTTTCAAGTAAAGAGAATTAACAACGTCTTCCTCCCAGCTTCCTCCGGAAGATGTGAAGGAGTTCTTGGAGCATGTGGCCGTTCCTCGAGTCAACCGGGGCTGGGAGTTCCTGCTGTCTACCGATGCAGAATTCATTAAGAAACACCCGGACATCGCTCACAGGCAGCACATGCTGTGGCTCGGCATCCAGAGCAAGTGAGTCGCACTTTAAACTGACGATTGTGTCGTCGGTCATGGAGGTGTTGTCTAATGCGGCATCTCTTTCCTTTAAGGTTGGAAAAGGTCTTTAACTTCTCCAAGGAAGACTTCAGGCCAAAGACTTCCCCGCCGCCCGGTGTGTACGAGCTTTGTTTCAGCTGTTGACGTGTCGACGATGAACCATCCGTCCCACTGCAGCTGACGCCTGCGTGTTGTTTTCCAGAGGTTGTCCATGTCAGCGGGGAGGAGCGGCTGAAGGTGGCGCACGAGCTCGCTCAAGGAAAGCAGTCGTCCCTCCAGAAGGACCTGGACGACAGGCGGGCGGGAAGCGGCGTCCAGGTCAAACAGGAGCCGGTCAGCGACAGAGAAGATGAACCGATGGACACCACCTCCTCCGTCCCCAACGGCTCCGTCAACGGGCACCCCGGGGCCACCTCCTCCGACTTCGACCTCGCCAACGGCGACGGCGGGAACGCGTCGTCCCAGGAGCTGCACGACTTTGTGATAAAGACTTTCAAGAAGCATCTTGTACTGACGCTGAATGAGTTCAAGAGGCTGCTGAGCCTCCACCTGGCCTCCATGCCGGTGGGACGGAGCGTCTTCCCCTCCATCTCGGACCACATGCTGCAGGACGCCATACTGCTCTGCCAGTGCAAACAGATAATGGTGCCTGTGAGTATTCAGGACGGATTTCCTCCTGTCAAAACGAAGGAGTCACAAGGTTTTGGTTGTAAAACTCCCGATTCATTCACACTGGATGCTCCTTCTTTCCTTCTTGCGCTCCACCATTGTTTCATCAGTTTTTCTCATTCAGTCGAGTGAAATGTAAACTCTTGTCAGACAATAGTCGGGTAAAAACTAGGGAAGCACCGGCAATATCGGCCGATCCATATCGGCCGATATTGCCATTATCGGTTTTGATCGGCGTTCTCAAAACGGCCGATCAAACCGATCGATCAGATGACGTCACATCTGCGAGAAATACTATCAGAGACGTTTCAATCTCCGCGCGCCGCAACGGAGTAAATGCGCCGGCGAGTGCCGCAGAGTGAGAGGTCCCCGAGGGGATCCTCCCGCTGCGAGCGGCGCCCCGTCCCCCGAGTTGAACCTCTGGGTCAACTCACCGACACTCACATGTCTGAGCCCCTACAGACTGATGCTCACGGCACACGCATTCCATCAGGAGCGCGCGAGGGTTTTCATAAAGTTAGCCGCTAACTTTCTGAAAACGCTCGCATGCTCCTGATCGAATGCTAACTGTTAGCGGAAGGATTTAAATGACACAACATCCAGTTTTGCAAAGATAGCGGAAAGAGCCACGTAAAACAACATCCGTTTTTCAAAATAAGATGTCGACAAATCATACACTAACATATACAAGTACAATGAACTGATTTTGTATCTTTATAGATCGTTTCTGAGATTTAGCTTAAATTAAGCTAACATTAAAACATTGTTACTGTACCAAGGAAGAGTTTATAAAAATAAGTCAGACTTTTGTATGTTAAAAAAAGTCCTGTATATAGATTTCCCCAAGAGTTCCAGGAAATGAATAACGCAGATGTGTTCCATACATATCTGGAATCAATCCCCTACAATAGGAATCAAACAATTTTAATATATCAATTAGGAGAGTTTTCAAAGTAAGTCGTAAATGTTTAAAGAAATCTGTAATTTCTTTAATGTTTGAGGTGCTTTAGATGTGTATTTCCTCATAGTCCTAGGCAATAATGCTACACAATAAATAGAATGCTTCAATCAACGCCGTGATCGGTATTATGGGATCGGCAGATACTATTTCAGTGATCGGTGATTGGTATTATCGGTGATCGGCTGACACTGATTTCAGTGATCGGTGATCGGTGATCGGCCCAAAAAACCTGATCGGTGCATCTCTAGTAAAAACACTGCAAAATATATGAAAACATCACGATGGGCTTTGGGTATTTTGATAAACATGGATACAATTAATAAATATAACCTAATTTGTAGATTTATTAATATAAAAAATGTATCATAAGTTGCTGCGTGGTAAACGCTCCACAGTCTGTGCTGTGCATCATGAGGATATCATCGTCTTCACACGATTGGTTGACAGACAACAAATTTGGGTTTAGAAGTGCTGAGATGACCACCTCTTGCAGTAGTAGCTGGTCTGGGGTCCATCTCGATTTCGACTGCCTGCAGGGGCTGAACAAGGTTTTTTCTCAGATATCGGTTTTCAGAATAACGGCTTTTAACGGCCGTTTTGCTCGAGTGCTTTTGTTCCTTGGAAAGCTCCCGGCCGGAGCACTGGAGCGACGCAGACCCGCTTCTCATGTTCCCCTCGAGTTCCAGCCGCCACCCGATACCTCCTCCGTGTGTTCGGTCTCTCCTCTGTGTTGGACTTAAGAGAGACGGTTTCTCTTTCTGTAGCTGTGTTTTTTTTCACTTGGGGCGCCGTCTGCTCGTCGGGTAGAAAGTGGCGTGGGCCGCGTCCGTGTTGTTGCATTAGGCAGCTAGGTCACCTGCCAGACCGGCCCTGTCCTGGTCTGGGTCTTATCCAATCAGTATGCGTGACATTAGAGGATTTTAACAAACGCAAACAGGGGGGGGGGGACGACACCATCTTTGATTTAAAACAGATTATTGGCCTTGACGCAAAGCTCATTAGCGCTCATAGAGGGGACTGAGCCGGTTTGTTTGCCGACCTGGAGTCAGTGAACATTATTGTTTAGACGTCTGACGTTCCTGAGTCTCCTGTCTGGACGGTAATCCTCCTCGGTGTCGGTGCTCGGCCTCGTATTGTTTTGTCAACAGACGCATGTGACTGAGAAAGACGAGAGATGCCGTCTTTAGGTAACCGTTGCATAAAATAACACTTCTATCAAGGAATTGATCAACATGCTTTGTGATGAACACACTTCACTGGGACAAAATCAGGCTGAGAGCTTTACTGAGGAAAGAGCATGAACTACCGTAGCAGGTAGTGGCGACACCATTTCTAACGTTTCTGTTTCCCTCCTCCTTTAGTTTCCTGCTCAGACCAAAGCAGCCCCCGATGAGCAGAAGGTGTTCGGTTTGTGGGAGACTGGACAGGAATTTGACAAGGTAAATACTTTTAGACGTAGGTTATAAGTAATTCCACAACATCCTCCTCGTCTCCCGACTACATGCAGCCTTTTGCATTTGAGATGCACCACGAGTCGGCCTGAGAAACCAGCGCGTTGCATGTGGGCCGCGACCGGCTGGTTCCATTGCTGCAAAGCATCAGGAGAGAAAAGTCGGACACGGCTCGGCATGCGGTGCTCGTCGTGTACCTCCCTGAATTCTTGTAACTTGGCGTGCAATCGCGTTAATGTCACAAAATTTCACTGATAAAAATGCTATTTGCATGTTTAGGAATTATACAAAATAGGACACAAACACGTGGGATTAAAAGTCTTAATTTGTGTGTATATCTTTCCAACCACATCAAATTGTTGACGTGATATTCAACCCTTTTCTTTCTAACACATGTACTACTTGACCTGTGTCTCTACGGGTCTGTCTGCACACAGGCAACACGGTAGTCTAGAGATCCGGCTTCACACTCCCTCCGTGGCAATGTGGAGGATGTTTATGGCTTTTTGCCAATTCCACCTGCAGTCCGTGGGTTTCTCGTTGTCGTCTTGATTCTTTACAGTTTGTGTTGTTTGTGTACGCCCTCGGGCCTATTGGAGAATAAAGCATTTCATGGAGCTAAGCGCCTCTGTTCATGCTCTACGACGCCAGAATGTGAGGTATCGAGGTGCTGGTTGATAAATGTTGTTCTAGCCCCGCCTCCCATCCATTTCCAGTCTTCCCAGTTGCCTGAGATTTATGGATTTTCTTATCTTAACTCGCGGCATTAAAGCAACTAAGCGTATTTCCCAAAATGTTACCTAAAATTAGATCTGTGTTTTTCCTCGCGCAGCATCGTCGGCTGCTGTACGACCTGTTCAACAAGAACTACCGCGTCCGGAGGAACGTGGTCCAGGTCAAACTGTCCCAGGAGTTCGGAGAAGTCCCGAAGGCGGACCTTGACCGGCTGCTCCATGTGAGTCGAGCGACGACACCGGGCGTGCACCTTCTTCTTTCCTGGAGCTTTTATTGTGACCCCTGGTCTAACCTGTCGCCTGTTGTTCCAGGAGTGCTGCATCAGCCACGCGGGGATGTGGTACCTGAAGGGAACGCTACAGTCCTGACGCTGAGAGCATGCCGCCCTCCCCTCACCGACAGCCAATCAAATCCTCTCTTGGGTGTCTAGTGGGAGGGCATCCACAGAGATGAGAGCCGATCACAATCAAAGCTCGCCCCGCTCTGAGCGGCGGGCGATTGGAGGACAAAAGATGTCGGCCGCTTGCTGAACGTGAAGCGTTTCCCGTTTCAACTGAAGCATATCTGACATTAACACTCTGATGCAGCGCGGAGGATAGAAACTCCTCACATCCTCACCATCGTGTCTGAGGAGTAAAATATGAACATATATAGCAAGATATATAAATTAACGGTTTATAAGTAGAGTTTGGGATTTTTTTTTTTTTTTTTTGGACATCCGTGTTTGAATATTTTTTAAATAAACGTTTTCCGGATCAGGGTGGAGTTCACCATCTAATGCAACATGGCTGCAAATGCTTTGATTTTACTCAATCTGGTTTTGGAGTATTAACGCCACGCTCGATGCGCAAATGAAAAAGTTGAGCTTTGTGATTGTTTGTGACGGTTACTTGATTTAAACGCGTGGAGCGCTTGAAGAAACTTGCCAAATTCACAAGTCGGCAAAACTGAAACGTAAAGGGGGGAAAAGGATATGCAAAAGGTCCCTTTGTTATTATGCTCAGGTGGTACAAGTGAAGCCACCGGATATTTATGGCCCACGAGGGTGGACTGAGGTCTCAAACTAGAGGAAGGAGTGGATTAAATGGCTGGTGTCGGTTTCTGGTCGACTGTAAATGGTTTGAAACGGTTTTCTTTTGAGAGATTGATTTGGAAGACGGCCAATAAAGATGCAATGTTGAATTATGTTTGTTTTTGGTCATGTGTTAATAAATCTGCAAAGAGGAGCGTCTGCCTCCATCTAAAAGTGCCTCGCAGGACAAACTCCCACCCACTCCTACACGGAACAAGAGGAACAATAATACTCCGATTCTCCTTGAAATACTTTGAACCCCTCGGAGTAGAAATGAGGTCGTGCATCAACGCTGTATTTGGTTTGTTACTTTGCTCAATAAACCTTGTTAATGTCGACTTATCTGACGTTTTCTTCTGTCGTTATTAAAGTCATCTGTACGAGACATTGGAGATGGAAACCCCAAATATCAGAACCTGGATTAGTTACTTTTCTTTTAGAATACACTACAATATGTTGAAGTATTCATGATGTGCATAAAGAAAGACTATTGATGTTCGGTTAAGCCTCAAAGGTCAAGTTGGGTTCAAACTAAATTCAGGCTTCAGTTAACTTAACTATCTCAATTAAACAGGAAGATGATTGCAGAGAAAGGCAGAAATCCTTTTTTTATATTTATTTTTTTATTTCTGATGTGTATATATATATATATATATATATATATATATATATATATATATATATATATATATATATATATATAGTGGTTTACAAAAGAAACCATTTTGTGGCAGATTTGATCTGTTGATCTCGAGACCGACTAAAGACCGTTGCACTAATCTTTCAATAAAACGGTTAATTCACATTCTCAACATTTGTTTTAATGGCTCAACCAACTAACTATAGAAATGTATTTACATAAATTGTAGTTCTGTATTCTTTTAGATACAATCGCTAGAAAATCTGTTCAGGTGGACGGGATCTGGTTTCATTGATGAGATCAATATGATAATCAATATTTTTAAGTATCATGTCAAAGACTTTGACTTTTACCGTTCTTTAATTTTTACATTGTTAAAACTAGCAATGTGTTGAAAAGGCAAATTACAGATACTAACGTAACCTCAAATGTGTTTGTTGTTAAGGATTTATATGCATTCATTTTAATCTGCCATAGCAACACCGTTTCCCATTAATGACTCTTCTTTGTTGTCTGTGATGTGTTCAGGGCCTGGATGGCTGACGTCAGCCATTTTATTAATTTATATTATGTAACTCAAAGTGCATCCGTGATTAATGGTGTCCAATTTGAACCGTCTCTATAAATAAAGTTGAATCATATTTCGCAACACAAATAAAGACTCAAACTTCCATCTCAGCTTTGCTTCATGTTTTATGTCTCAAACATAAACCATATGGTCCAATTATGAAACCGGTTCAAACACACCGTACACACACACACAGAAGGTTATTCAGCACACGATCTAATAACGACATTATACAGACGTGTAAAGTGTCAAAAGAGCATTGATAATGTGCAATATTCTAAAGTGCATCTCAACGTGATTTTCTTTACAGACGTCTATCTACAAACTGTGTGCACATCTCGATAAACACCGTCTCCTGATCTATAATCTACAATCAGGAGGCGGTTACAGCATCAAGTACATGGAGTTAGTCTTTTGGTAAACCTCAGAACTTCCCTTTATTATATTAACACTCAGTCATCTAACCTATCGTTACTCTTTTTAAATCCCTAAGTATCTCAAAGTCTAACAATATAAACTCCTTCAACCATTTAAAAACTTGCATTGGTCGCTCTTATAGGCGCAGGCAAAACTAATCAACATGGAAGGTATTTTTTTTGAGTAGCTACAAAGAAAAAAGTTCACATTGGATCAGAAAGGAGCTCAGTAAACAAAACAAGCTGCAGAAACATTTTACTCAGTAGATTCGTAATCTCCTGATCATCTTATGGGAAGTTTCCATCAGGAAGAGGTTTCATCTGGGAACATCAGTGGAGTAGTTGACTTTATAAGCAGAATAATCGACTTAAAGCCGCTATTATTTATATTTTTATAATAATTTATCCAATAGTATAGTGAGATCAATGTGGAGCGGATCCCTCCGCCTACAGAGAGCAACAAAGGGAACAGAACTAGTTCCAGTTTCTCAAGAGTCAATATTAGCTATTTTTCTTCTTCTATGATAAATTTAATGTAGGTTTGGGTTTGGGCCTGTCAGACAAAACAAAAGGTTTAAGGGAGGTCATTTTAGTCTTGTGTTTAAGAGATAAAATAATTGTATATTTTAATTTAATAACCGGAATGGAAAGGATCCTTAGTTGCAGTTTGTTTAACAGAGGAATTAACTTAGAAACTACATTTCTCAGATATATTGAATCGTTTTAAAAGTTTAATTGGAATTGCACTCAACATGGTCTCCATACTATCAATATTTAGCACCAAATTACACATCTTTACATCTTTTCCAATACGCTTTCTATCAATCTACGTCTTTTCTAGGAACCGTTCTATCTGCTACCGCTACGTCTCATGGGATGAAGACCCAGAAAGGATTCACCCCGGGAGCTTGTGTGTTAACCGGGTTGGGCAGAGTGAGGTAGAGGTAGAGGGAGCGCACAGTGAGGACGGCCGCGCGAGGCACCGGTGTTTCTGCAAAAACGAGCCCCATCCGAGCCGCGAGCTGGTGGCCATTGACCTCGTGGTTCCTGCATCGCTCTCGTCTCTGACCCCCTTTTGCAGTAGAAAGTAGTCTCTGTTTCACTGGGAGACCATACCTCGTCTTGCGGCAGGTCTCTTACGGAGCTCCTAAAGCACCGTGGGCAGCATCTCCCCAGCTGAGGGTCCCACTCGGTTCTCAATCAGGTCCTCTTTGGTTTTCTGAATGCGGGAGAAAATCTCCCTGAAAAGTTCTTTGTACGCCGGCTGGTGAAAGTCCTCCATGTCCATCAGAGCGGGACAAGCGGCGGCAAGAGATGGCTCACCCTCCTCCTCGTCCTCGTCTTCCTCGTCTTCCTCCTCCTCCTCCTCCTCCTCCTCCTCCTCGTCCTCCGCCTGCTGCTTCGGCCCGAGGTGGCAGCGCCGCAGCAGCTCGTCGTACTTCACCTGCAGGGCGCTGTACTGGGCGTCCACCTCGTTGAGCAGCGAGATCCCGCGGTACCTCACCACCTCGGCTCGCCGCACGCAGGAGCACTCGTGGTTGTCGGCCCCGCCGGGGGAGTCGGGTATCTGCGCGGCCTTCGTCGGCCGCTCGCTGTCCCAGCGCTTCAGGACCCAGGGGCTTCTGGCGGCGTCCCCCTCGCTCTCCTCCTCCGGGTGGAGGAACATGGCGCCGGGCAGCAGGCTGTGGATGGCGTCCGGCCTCGTGGATCGGGTGGAGGAATCGGATTTCCAGAGCTGCCGAAGCTCCTCGGCCTCGCGCTCCAGCTCGGACACTCTGGCCTGAAGCGGAGAGCGGAGAAGAGTTCATCACTCGAGATGAACTCTGGATGAGGCAGGGGACGCGCCCTCGAGCTTTCACCCTTGTTTTACCTCATTGTCGGAGAAAACAAGTCGACTTAACCCTCCTGTTGCCTTCAGATGTACCAACATCTTTTACCCTTTTTGACCCCAGCAGTTAAAATGTCCAGAAAATGATTAGAATTAATATTGTTTCCCAAGTTTAAGTGTGAGGTACTTTATGTTTATTTGTTGACGACCTAAATAGACTTTTAAATAAATAAAAAAGTTTCTTATTTGTTTTAAACAGTGAAAAACAGCCTGGGGTCAAATTGTACAGGACATTGAAAACATATCATCATGTGAATTTGATGTTTTCCCAGTTGTCCCCAATAAATAAGGAAAAGCCATGAATATGCATAAAAAAGAAAATGTTAATCAGTTTTTTAGAGACGTCAAACATTGAATGGGGTCAAATTGACCCCAAAGGTAACAGGAAAAACGAGCGGTGGGGGAGCCATTCTCACCGCGACAGTACGAATATATATGAGATACCATTGTCACAATACATGTCCTGTAGTTTGTAAATTTGTCCTGTGCAAAACAAACAGGAGGGAGTGGTCCGACGTACCCGGCAGCCCTCCATCCCGGCCAGCTGCTGCTCCAGCGCGGCGTTCTCGCCGGCCAGCAGCTCGGCCTCCCGCTCCGACGCCTCCCTCTGAGCGCGCTCACTGGCGAACTGAGTCTGGAGGCCGCGGAGGGATTGGCGTAAGGACGCCTGCTCCTCCTCGTGCCACGACACGTCGGAGGACTCGAGGCCGTCCGAGGCCTCGTCGTAGTCGTACCTGCGCAGAGACACGAGGGGCGGTCAGAACCACATACATCTGAGACAATTTGAGGAATGTTATCTTCTGGTTGTTCTCTTTTCTTTGGCATCTTCCTCAATTCTTCATGAATTTAAGATACAGCAGGTGATACAAGTGGACCTTGAGTGGGTATGAATTCGTCCTCTCTTTTACAACTCTCGGTTGGGTGCGCTTCATAAAACCGGGAAAACAAAGTGAAAGGTGACGAGGTGTCCAAAGGTCACGAGCCGGGTTCAAACTCACAACACTGAGGATTCATAATGAGACTTGTACAAAACAAGGATTTAGATTCATTAAATCAAAATCCATTTAATATATTTAAAAAATATATATGTACCCGATACTGGAGTCCGTCTATCCGTCTTTGATATGTGTTTTTTTCACAGAGATCTTTATTTGGTAAAAAACACTTTAAGATGGTAAAAATAACCAAAAATCTAAACCCAAACAAACAAACGAACAATTTAAATATATTTTTGCCAATAACGTAGCTCCAATCCAAATGAATAATGTATCAGTAGATTATGAATCAGCTGAAGAATTAATCTCATCTGGAGAGAGAGATTGAGACACGTTCGCGGCCTCCAGCTCAGACTTTGACCTCTTTCCTTCCAACCTCATCCCCCACAGTTCACACCCGTTTCATGGCTCTGTGGCGAGTTCACCGGGGAGACGGACGGCCGTCTGATCGGGATGTTTTGAAACTTGCCGACGGGAAGTGACCGCCGCGTGCAGCGAGGAGGATTAGCAGACATCCTGGAGTCGGCAGGACTCAGGAGGATTTGCTGCTTCCCTTCTCGAAGCTCACAAAGAGCTTCTGGATCAGGGACTAGGCCTTTAAGAGGGTTCCTCTTCCAGGTTCAAGTTAACACCAAACAATCTTACAATCAGGATCAATTCATCCACGGGAGAACCGTGAGCTGAATGACTCCCCGCCCCAGGCACCAGTTTTTATTGTTTACGAGACTGTTAACTGGGGGTGTCAGTCCATCAATCAGCAGCTATTTGGCTTTCATTTGAAAGAGAATATGTGTATTTTCTGAATAATATTCTCTTAATTCCAAAAGCCAAATATGTTCAATGGCACTATTTTTATAAAACAGAGAAAAGAAGCAGATCCTCCGTTCCAAGTAGTCGAAACGAGCGAACGTTTGCCATTTTTGCTCGATAAATGACTTTGACGAGGAATTAATTATGAAGATGATTCTACTGCTATCGACCAACTGTCTCAGAATCAAACTCTTTTCAAGTAAATTGAAATAGTTCATTTGGTTTGATAAAAAACAGAGAAGTTGTGTGTCCATCAAAAGTTCTACGACCCTGAGGTCACGTCTTTAGTTAACGGTCTAAATTTAATTTAAAAGCCCGAAATATCACATCTATGTGGATGTGAGTATCCATCGACGGAGCCCCTAGGACACAAACCCCGAGCGCCGGCGCCCTCACCGCTGAGTGTTCTGCAGCTCCTTCAGGCAGGAGACGCTCTGGGAGCTGCGAGGAGGCCACTTCTCTCTGAGCGGACGCTTCTGGGCCCGAGACGGACTCATCTTCAGCTCGTCCACCTGACGCAGCAGCTCCTCCACCTGCGTCTGCAGCAGCTCCCCCGTCTCCGTCAGCCTGGGCGCAGAGCCGCGGAGGTCGCTCACGTTAACCGGCGAGGGAACATTCGAGTCGAGGTGAAAATGTGCTTCTCCGATCTGCCGCCTCACCCCTGGATCTTCTGCTGCGCCGTTCGGCCGTCCAGCAGCAGTTTGCGGTTGCTGTGCTCGAGCTCCCGGGCCGACACGTCCAGCTGCTCGTACACTTTAGCGTGCTGGTCGTTGACCTGCCGGAGGAGGTCCACCTGCTTCGTCAGGTACTGGAGGAGGGGGACAGAGGGAGGGGAGCGGGGGGAGGCATGAATGATGGTTGGTTGTGCGTCTGCTAAATAACATGTAATGTAATGTAATGTTGTGCATCGTCATCTGCACAACAAACCGTATACAACGAGACACCCAGTCTAGTATTGATATTTCCGTATGCGTTTTTGAAATATGGTAATTCATTAAATTTAAATGGTATTTATGAAGCACATTTCATACAAAAAAGATGCGCAGAAAAAGACAGAGCCGAGAAAGGAACATTGAAGCAAAACATTTTTTTTTAATTTCCTTATATATATATATGATTTAATTTTACAGTGCTGTATTACATATATGTTGTGTATATATACATATATATTTTATTTTGTATTTTATATTTCACTTTGCACACTTTACTTTATGCACAGTCACTTTCTTTCTTTCTTATACTTATATTTTATTGTGTTTAGTTTTATCGGTGCTGCTACTGTTGTCAACAAATTTCCCCTTGGGGATTAATAAAGTATATTTCTATTCTATTCTATTCTATTCTTAAAGAAACAGAGCAGAAATTTTCAAAAAAATTCAATTGACACTTAAATGAGGCTAAAGATCTGGTCTTGAACCTCACCTTTTTCTGTAGTATTTTTACTACAAGGCACTTCAAATATTGACAATGAAAACAAATCAATAATATGTAGGTCAAACTACGAGCGGAATCAATGGTTTCTAATGATTACAGTGGCGCTCGCACAGGAAACAAAGCCACATTATTATTCGCAGTTAAATGTTTCAGCTTGTTTTTTTCATCATAAAAGAAAAATAAATCGTAAGAGCTAATCTCACATGTGTGTTTACCACCTGAATGTCTCTAATCAGTGGCTCCTAAGTCAGTTTCCTTAAGAACAGGTTATCTTATCAGCTGCTGCAGCGAGGACACTTTGAACCTTTTTCTCATGTAATCTGCTGGCTGTCAATCAACTGACCGTCGTCACAGACCTGCAGGTCAATGTCAGACTGAAAATACAGTCACAAATAGATGAATACCACGTATCATAGTTAGTGTGTTAAAAAAACGTAATGTGTTGTTTAGATTTGTTTAGATTGTTTACAAAGAATGACGGTTCACACAGTAAAGCTCAGGTCATGAGCGGGATTCAGAAACGTGACATCACAAGTGTCCCGTAAAGTCTTAAAAGATTAGACTGTCAGCCGTGAGAGATTTAGTGTCAGACCAACCTCACTTTACCAAATTAACAGGTTGCAATTCCTGAAACATCGGAAAAACCTGAAGCTAAATATTGAATTTCTTTGAAATAAGACCATAAACTAATAATTTAGTTGAAGGTCACAATCCTGCGTGGGCCTCTCTTAAATATGTAGAGGAAGACACATAATAGTAATATAACTGTAATTTACTTCATTTATCCACTTGTATACTGTCTAGCAAATAATATGTCATGATTAAATTGGTCATGCTTTCCATAATAATATTAATATACCAAATACAGCCAATCAAATTAAATATTGTTGACATGTTAAACTCAGTTGACAATATGTTATTGATGTATTTACTAAAGAGTACTGTTTTTCTTACTGACGATTAGCTCTAGCATCTGTTTTAGAGAGTTTTCAATATATTCTGAAGCAATATAAACCTGCGATTGGACAATTTAGGGTAACAATCCAGAGGAATCCAGTGCTTCATGAACCAAGTAGGTACTTTTGTGAAAGTACCCTCTTATTTACTGGCCGCCGCCTCTTTACCTCGATCTCCTGCAGTTGCTCCTGGTTGGTGGAGTACATCTGCTGCAGGCCTTGCTCCAGCTCCCGGTTTCGCTCCAGCAGAGACTTCCCGAGCTCGGCAGCCAGCTGCAGGTCTGAGGAGAGACGGTGAGGAGGAGTTAGAGCCTCAGAGCTGCTCAGCCTGATGGAGACGCACCGACTTTAAGTGTAAAAACAGCTTTGTGAGGTTGTTGGTGGTTGTTGGAGGCCAGTAACTCACTTGCACCCACCTTTATATATGAACTGAATATGTAAGTATTTAAGTAAGGGCTGCTGGTTATTTCTGTATGGGCCTATTTATGTACCTGACTGACAATTACCCCAACCACTTAGTGTCTGTTTTTCCTTCATATACCATTAAGAAAATGGTTTTAAATTAAGCAAAGATTACCACATTGAGAGGGGAGGGGTACATTACAAACCCAAATCCATAGGTTTCACTGTAAAGCATGAAAACGTCAAAAGTCAAAGTCCACTTCTTCATTACTGAACCTTCTTTCTTTTCTTTCTCATTTTGCCGCATATGTGAGGGTCCTGCTGACTCCTGTGGTTTCCTGCAGCCCGCCGAGATGTTTTTACACTAAAACAGATTTTAGACTCCATAAAACATCCTGGCTAAAAATAGTATACATTACAGACTCAGAAAGCCACATGGGAATTCTTACACATTTAACCTCCGATGCACCTGCGGGTTCGATAGTGAGGTTGTAATGCAACGCTTACATTAAATGTCCTAAATCCATATTAATTTTCGTTTGATTTGACTGTTGATATTATAACATGATGCATGTGATTCAATGGGGTTCAGAGACAAAGACTGAAAGGGAAATTGTACCATGTTCAAGGTCTTGCTTGTCGTACCACGGTTCCTCCTCCTTGATCTCAAATTCCTGCTCCACAACCATGTCCGTCAACATCTTCGCGGTTCAAATCAGTCTCACTCTTTCAGGAGGAATCCGCTTTGTAAACATGAGGAGGGAGGAGAGCACCGCGCGGCGATAAACGGCTCAGCCCGCGTCCTTCCTGCCGCTGTCTGCACGCCTGCAACCGGCACCGGTGTGCGTTCATCTCCAGACCGACGGACAGACAGCTCACGGTTGGTGACGGCTCTGATGCGTTGCAGACGTGTTTCCGGTTTGGGACTTTCAAAATAAAAGCAGCCAACGCTGCTTGCTAAAACGTCACCTGCTGGTGGCGTATGGATATGTGTTTAACAATAATAATAAATAAAAAATATAATTCCAAATTAATACATTACACTATTTAAAAAACAAATTTTAATTAACGTGGAGTGGTTCTCCAGGCTCAAAGCAAGAGGGGCCAGGGTTCGGACCCTGAACTTGGCCGGTCCTCCTGTGTGTTTGATATTATCACCTGTGTTGAACTCTGTCCTCTTGGGGGTAAGAAACGTCTTGGGGATAAGAAAATGATAGCTCGGACCCATTTACAGAACAATGTTTTTTATGACTGATATAAAAGCTTTCAGGGATCCATCGGCAGCCTACCTTTTGTATTTATAGACACACATGGAGCACGAATCAAACTAAGTGTATCCGGACATATCGTCCAACAGTTTGTATGTTGGCATTTTAGAGATGTCCTGTTTATTTCGTAGTAGTTTCTGCTCGTATTTTGAAGAGTAGTTGGAGTGGTTTCCGGTTTAGACTTGCGTCTCTCTATGAGTTTGACGCATGGTTGGAGCGTCAGTTCACCACACCTGCTCCTCTGTGTGAGGTTCGCCCGGTGGAAACCGCAGCGCAGTGAGTCCGGTGGACCACAGGAGGGCGCTGCAGCACCAACGCGCCTTTAGACGTTAAAGCGTCTGGTTCAGAGAGCAGTGGATATACTCAGATAATCATGTATGGACAAAGGACAGAACAAGTGAACGTTTTTTAGGTTTCTAGCTGTGTGGTTCGATGATAGGTCAAACATGGAATGAGATGCAGGGGATGGTTATGACATTTACTAATATGTTTAATGTGAGGTGTTTCACAGGGTCAGAATGGGGAGCCAACAGTCCCAAATATTTATATCGCTCTGATGAGATCAGTTTTCAACTATGGTTGTGTGGTATTCGGATCAGCAGCAAAAAACGTCACTAAAAAATCTGGAAGAGGTGCAATCCCAAGCTCTGAGACTCTGTCGTGGTGCTTTAAGAACAAGTGCTGTGTTTGCTCTTCAGGTGGAGGTGGGTGAGATGTCACTGCATTTGAGTCATGAGCAATTAACTTTAATCTTTTGGGCCCGTCTGCAAGGACGAAGATGGTCAAAGAGATATAGCATTGAATCAAATACCATTCACTTCTACACCTTTTTCATAAACACCACCGTGACTATTTCCCTCAGTATTAGTTGAACATTGTTTTCTTAATTTGAACAAAACCAAAGCACTGAAAAATATTGAAAATATTGCAGGAGTGGTGGAGGATAGACTTCAGACAACATACCAATCATTTCCCCCAGCATACAAATCTAAAGATCCTAATACAGGTAGAACCGTGTTTGATGTCACACCATCGTTTCAGTATGAGGCCAAAAGAAGAACGCCAGACCATCTATCGGTGTTTACAGTTGAGTCATTTGTTCAGCATTAGTATCATTACAATCATTCACATCTCATAGCAGGAAGGATTTAATCAATGAAATATACAAATCACGGTTCAGACTTAATCATTTGGGTATTTTGGTATAATTCATGTGTGTGCCATCACATTTAGGGTAAAGGGCAATGAAGTGTCAGACACATTGCAAGCATTGGAATGTCAGAACAAGACAGACATTTTATTTAGAAAAGCAGAAACTAAATGAATAATCACAAGAAACTTTACTAAGTAATGGCAGCACAGTTGGCACGCAGTAGGCACAGGAACACATCTGCATGCTATCCAGAAGGAAGTTGAAGGGAGGATGACCAGAGGAAGCACTGCAGAAGGAGATGTGTGAATCAGAGGAGTGGACACACAAGGCTGAACAAAAACAACACAACCAATAAATAAACATCCAACAGGACTGTGTGAACACTGCAATATTGCATAAACTGTAGAGTATATCATTTGCCATTTCTAGACATTCATAGTTTGAGAGAGACTGAAGTGGAAGCTGGATGTAGAGAAAATACAATTAAGAGATGCATTAACCTTGGGGGCAGGAAAGGTGTAACAGTTCAGCTTCACACCTTCTTTTTTGTATTAGTTGTTTTCTTCCTGTCTCACTAACTATCCTGTCATTCCAGGTCCTGCTTCCCATCTCGTCAGTCCAAATCCCTTCACCTGCCTCTGATCGCCTCGTTAGTCCCTCATTACCTTCACCTGGTCCTCATGCCCGTCTCACCTGTTGCCCATACCCTAATTAGTCCCTGTCTACTTAGGTCCCCTCACTTGTCCCCTGCCAGATTGTCTTGTGTTTTTCTGACTAAGCCCTCGAGCGTCCCACAGTTTGATTAATCGGTCTGTTCTCTTCCTGAAGACGCTCTCAGTAAATAATCTTTATTTGCATTATCTGTCTCCTGAGTTGTGCATTTGGGTCCACCCTAATCCTGTCGTGACAGAAAGATACTGTATTTTTTGTGGGGTGCTGATGGATATGTCAAGCTTGCCTGTCTTCAAAACTTGAACGCCCTGTCTCTTTAACAAACTAAACCAGCACTAAAAGCCTTTTGCCTGACATACATAGTCCTTTTGTATTGTGATGTCCTTTCTATGAAAAGCGCCATTTCAATCTGAGGACGAGCGTCTCCACCACTAGGGGGAGCATGGACTTAGCATTTTTGATCTGAATTCCCCATTCAGCTCAACATTCCCAACACACGCATCTTTTATTCAAACAAAGAAGAGGTTAAATCATACATTTTATAACAAAATAAATCAACATTATAGATTCACGGTACACACATGATGAAACAGAAAAACAGACCAGAGCCTTGAGCCACACACAGATTCACATCTAGCGTTGTTATAAAGATGATAACATCCTCACGGTGGATCTTTTGTCTGAGAACCATCCTGCCAGCTCACCATGACGAGGCCTTCAGATGATGATGAGTACAGCAATTTTTCTTTGGGGGGGGCAGTGCACATTAATAAAAACATTTCAGTAAATGTGCCAGAGTTAGCCAAGAGGCTATTTTTCATCTGTAGTCCCATCACCCTCTTCACACTCCCTGTCTTCCCCCTGTCTTCCTCCATATCTTCCTCCTGGTCTTTCCCCCTGTCTTCCTCCCTGTCTCCCCTGTCTTCTTCCCTGTCTTCCCCCTGTCTTCCTCCCTGTCTTCCTCACTGTCTTCCTCCCTGTCTTCCCCCTGTCTTCCTCCATATCTTCCTCCTGGTCTTCCCCCCTGTCTTCCTCCCTGTCTTCCTCACTATCTTCCGCCCTGTCTTCCCCCATATCTTCCCTCTCTTCCGCCCTGTCTTCTTCCATATTGTCCTCCCTGTCTTCCTCCCGGTTTCCCCCTGTCTTCCTCCCTGTCTCCCCTCTGTCTCCCCCCTGTCTTCTCCCCTGTCTTCCTCCCTGTCATCCTCTGCCATCTTCCTGATTCTCCACCTCTGTTTTGCGGATGTCAGTGAGATGAGAGAAGCCGGAAGCGAGATGTCTGCTGGGACTCGGCTTCTCAGAGTGATCAAATAGCTGTGATCTTTGTTTCCTTCCTTTTACAGAATCAACACTCTGTGTATGTGTGTGTGTGTGTGTGTGTGTGTGTGTGTGTGTGTGCGTGTGTGTCCCTCCATCTGCACTGACACCCGTCGCCTTTATGCTTTTATTGATGCTGTATTGCCTTTTCATTTGAGATTTCATCGGGTGTGAAATGCAAAAGCGTCCGAATGGCCCCCGTGCGCTCCTCCTGCCTCCTGTTATTCCATCACGAGGTGTGTCTCGGAAGAAAGGCAGAGATCCAATCATGTGTTTGAAAGCAGCACAGCGTCTGCAAGTAAAAGGATGTCAGATAAACGGAGGGAGGGAATGGAAATATTACAGGGGAGGTGGGGGGAGCCAACAGGATGATCACCGCGGTCCACCAACCCAAACTCTGACATTAATGGGCGGCGGCGACGTAATGATTGGTTAAAAGACAGATTTGGAGCTTTACTGATCTGTTTCCATACCAACTGCCTCAGCCGAGCTGTGTGCGGGTGTAATGGGATTTGCTGGAAGTGCTTCTGGCTAGAACACACACACACACACACACACACACACACACACACACACACACACACACTCTATCTCTCTCTGCCTCTATCTCTCACACACACACACACACACACACACACACACACACTGTGTGTACTTGTTTTAAGTTAATCTTCAAAGCTCTTACATTTTGCAAAAATCCATCGTGACAGGCATAATTTTAATTTGTTGTGATTATATTTGAGTGGATTTGTTTCCCTCTTCTTTGATGTTTTTTCTTCTTTCTTTTAACGTTTTCCTCTTTCGCCCTGTCGCCCTTTTGTTCTGGACATGCGCGCTACACACTGTCAAGGATGAGGAGATATACAGTCGCATTGAGAGAGCAGCCGCCATGTTACCATGACAACCACGCGCGATGCCAACTCTCATCCAGGATCACATATGGACTTGTGTGGGGAACAGACAAAGGACTCGGCAGAAGCAAACAGGCACGCTGCACTTGTGTGTGCATGGTATTGCTTTATTGTTGTCCTCATCCGTGTTGTTTACAGCCGGAACGCCATAAAGAGGAAATTAGAAAAAGAGAGACGCATACACAGAGAGAAAGATGATGATAACAGAAATTGGATTTGGGTTAAAGATTGGAAACTGTTATTACTAAACACCGACATCAAAGGCATCGATGGCAAGGGCAACTATGAAATGTGTTTTTTTTAAAGTTTAATTTCCTAAGTAATCTCCCAGCCGGAGGCCCGTTGGGTAAAACCAAACTCTGTGAAGTAGATGAATTTAGCTAATCTCTCTCGCACCGCTTCAGGGGATAACACAGGCACATAGATAGAACATTACACTGATGGTTTGGCTCTCATAGTTTATGAAACGGAGGACATCTCATTCCTCTGATATACGGAGCGTCGATAGTCGTACAACCCTAACCCTGAGAAGAAAAACATGCCTTTAACCAGCATCTGAGAGGAACGTTAGTGTGAGAGGATGCAAGGTGGAAAAAAAGACATACTGACGGAGGTCTCCTGCTCTGATATTTTCTGTGTGTGTGTGTGTGTGTGTGCGTGTGTGTGTGGATGAGAAGAGACGTGGCCAATGTAGCATCAACACAGAGTGCTGAGAATGCAGACAGGAGGGATGATGGATAGTGTGTGAGACGAGATGTCTAACTCCGTTCCACACAAGCAATCCAATTAAGAGGTGAAATGATTAATACAGTCGATCCACAAGAGAATTAATCTGCAAGTATTTGAAAAGTCATATTTAGAGATATTCTACATGGATCGCGAGGTTGGCCGCTCTACACTTTGCTTCATTGGATTGATTGAAATGTGGTTTCCTCGAGAATGCATCCTAATAACTGATGCATCCTAATAACTGATGCTTTTTCTTGCCAACGCCATTTTTTTGTTCAATACTTTACTTTGTGATCATCTTCAGCTGTACTTTATACATACATACATTTTCTGCCCCGTATCGGGGTTTTGGGTCTCGGAGCTAGCCAGCTATACAAGGAGGTCCATTGGCGTATTGTTGGTCCCCACGGTGACACAAGTCCCCATGGGTCAGTGTACACTCAGGTAAATGTCCCCAACAGGATAGAAGTACAAGAACACACACACACACACACACACATTGTGGAAAATTAGCTGAGCTGACCACTTCTCTCCAGCAGTCACAGTCCAGCTGCTGAGTGAAGACCGAACGTCCTGCAGCCAGCTCAGTTTTTTAAAGGCTGTGCTGATCTGAAATGCTTCTCGTTGGATTTGCTTCAGACGCCATTTTGAAGCAAAGCGCGGAGGCAATTTTGTCAACAGCCATAATCAAAATGTGTGTTTTTTGGAAGAGCGTTTGACACCCTCAGCCAAATTCTTTCTGGGCTGATTTTATTTCAAAGCCAGTTCCTGTTTTGAATGTTTCCTCGCAAAGCAGATCATGTTGAGCATTTTTTTTTTTTCCCATTTGTTGTGACTTTTTTTTTCAGTGTTCATAATGTTTCCAAACTTGCTTCTTCATGTTTTCCCCTGACTATGTGTTACATATGCAGCAGATGGACAAAGTTATGGTTTTGCACGTCACAATTAAATCTTACATGTTGGTTATGAAGTCTAGATTCAAGTCCGGGTGGGAAACGTACATTTCTAACCCCGCATTAAGGTTTTATATTTTTGGCTTGATTATTTCAGTTGTGGCGGACATCCACCAAGAGATTATAAAACTGAAATGACTACGACATTACTCTGAACTAATAAACTTTTTTAAGGAACTGGTCTCACGGGTCTGGACAAACCTCCAGACAGGACTTCCGGTCAACCACTCAAACGGTCATGGTGGACCTGGCAATGTTTTATGGCCCCATCTTTGTAGTTTGTACAATTATTCACATTAAAAACTTAAATAAACTGTTGCTTTATATTCTAGTTCTAGACTATAAGTCCCTCTATTGTATATATCTATATTAGTATCTATATATTTAAAACATTACGTATAGTTATTTAAAAATCAAGTTACTTACAAATCCATAACTAACTACACACTTGTTCAAGCCGAACCAGATATATCTTAGACCTATCTAAATTAAATGAAAACTAATATAAAGGTGCTTCATCATATTTACTGGTATCATTTGCAATAAATTAAACGTAAAAACATCAATTATCACTGAATACCTGGTCAAATGTAATTATTTTCATTTATTTGTAGTTCATCATTATTCATTGTACAGCTCATCATATTATTGATGAATTATTCTCAATTAGTTTATTTGATTGTTTATTCATATATTTATTTTGTAGTAATTTATTTGTGTTAGTCAAATATATATTTTGTTTATAAATAACTGATCATTTGAGATGTAAGAACTCTTTCTCAGGAGGTGGGGCTTACTGATGGTGGCTTATGGTGGAAGACAAGCATCATTCTTTTGAACTAATATATGTGTTCATGAATCACAATTGAATCACTATAATAGTAAAATACATTTCTATTTATTAAATATAATTGATTAAATCTGCTTCCAGTAACAACGCTACACTGTGTTTATTTCTGCACAAGTGCTTAAGCTAAATAATAGTTGTATATTCTCTAAGAGAAGAATGCAACATCTTACTGTATATCTTGGATCACGTGTTTATCATCTCCACGTGGGAAACACGTGAAGCCAGAGGGTCGTTAAGTTTGTCCAAAAGCCCAAACAGACAGACTGACAAAAAAAGTAGAAAAAAGTATGGACATTTGTTTTCATATATCACTGTCTCCGTTTGACTGGTGCATTTAATGAGGTTCATCATCTGCAAAATTGTGAGTGATTAAACAAACACAATCCAATCGATCAACAATTAATCAAACAGATGACGGATGAAATAAAGTGTGATTGTGAGAGATAGAAGGAAAGAGAGAGAGGGGAGGAAGGGACATATGCTTGTGGCATCAGGTTTTTGCAAAGCTCAACACTATTTCAACCAGGATTGGGTCTCTCTCTCTCTCTCTCTCTCTCTCTCTCTCTCTCTCTCTCTCTCTCTCTCTCTCTCTCTCTCTCTCTCTCTCTCTCTCTCTCTCTCTCAGCGTTTATAGTGCCGCACCCTGTCCTCTGTGCGTAAAACCCACGTACACCATCATCACACAGCACGTTTCCCATTCTTCCAGCATCTCGGGAGGAGCGGAGGATCCCGGTTCACCTCGCGCACAGGTCGCGCTCAGCGATGGGAGTGGAGCGCGGGCTGTTCTGCCTATGACACGGACGCGCCGGGCGGGAAGGATGGCTCTCACCAGCCGGGACATGCTGTGCTTGATCGGAACCGCCTGCCTCTGGCTGCCGTTGTTGGCGGAGGTACGTACTCCTGTCGGATGAGGATGTTATGTTGATGATGAAGATGTTATTTTGTTGATGAAGATGATGGGGTTGATTTTGCGTACTGTTTTTGCCCTTTTTTTCTTGACCCATGTCCCATGACAGTCACGCTTTGATGACCTGAGCTGCGTTTGACATACTGTACACACTTAATTCAGGTCGATAATTACTAATGATATAGGATCGATAAGCCTATACACAATTGCGATGCAATGCAACCACACATTTGAGAAGAGACTCGTGTGTGCTGACGTGCTCCACAATAAAACCACCAGTGATTGATTCCCGGGTGCATTTCCAACAAAGCAGGTGCAGGTCGGGCCGTTAAAAGAGCAGCAAACACCTCTAATCCGTCTTTTGGCCAATTAATGGCGCATTTCAAAGCGCATTGTACAATTAAGTAGGCACACACGCGCGCGCACCAGCAGTCATGCATGGTCGCAATTACAACCCCTCCACCACCCCCATCCCCCTCCTCCAACCACCTCGGCGGGATACCAAGAGGAACCCGTCCGTGGCTCCTGTGCCAAGGTGGCGCTGTGAATGAACCCTGCACTGAGCCGTCTGCTCAGACATGTTGGATCCTAAAACTAGTGAAGCAGGTGTTGTCCGATGTGGGTCAGAGCACCCAGAGTCACAGCTGATCAAGTGCAGTCATTTAGACCTCCATATTGTTTTAAAGTCCTTATTTTGTATATAACAACACATTAATGCTAAATCAACCATTAATAATCAAATTCATTTATTTTATGTGATGCTATGTTGTATGGTAACATGTGTGATGAGCTAATGTGTGGCATATGAGCCGTATAGAGAAGTCATTAGTGGAGTATGTGCAGGATTTAATTAGACCCCCTTACGCTGGAAGCAGCCGTGCATGTAGCACAAATAGCACCGTGCAGATGAGTTTCAGCTTTTTCATTTCAACTTCATTAGACACGTCTTTTCATCAGCAGGAGACTGAATGCAGAAAGAGGCTACACAACATTTTAACAAAACATCAACGATGTTCTCAAGTGAATAGAAAGGAAACCAAACTGTGGAAATCCACCAATCTGGAATCTCCAAATCTGAATCACCTCCTATGTCTTTGTATTTAGATCCAAAGTCTGCGTTAACAGCTCTGTGTTAAAACTGTTCGTGGTATGGTTGTAAGATGAAGTTGCCCTCGTGGCTCATGGATCTCCTGGGGTCCCACTCAGGGCCCTGCATGCCAATGCACATGTGCAAGGAACACATCGAAATGAATGTGCACAGATCCGTACTACGTTTTAACCAAGAAGTCCTTCAAATCAAACACATTGTTCATGTCCTCCAGCATATGTCTGTGCCTTCACAAACCTTCACACCTCACTTTTAATCTAAAACACGATGGTTTAGGTCTGATTAGGATTAGGCTCAGAAAAGGTTTGGTCACATTTAAAAAAGGATGTTGGGTTGAGTTCAAATAAGCACTTTGGCCACATATGTCATTCAGAGCTTAAATATTGCAGTTATTTATGTAATAGAGAGAGGGACTCTCTCTCTCTCTCTCTCTCTTTCTCTCTCTCTCTCTCTCTCTCTCGCTGTGTGTCTTTGTAAGCTTCCCTGTGCTTTGTCAACTGCCGGCCGTGCTGTCAGAGTCCCAGAGTCTCTCTATAGCGTCACTCTGCTCCTCATGCCCCCGACTCAGTGACTATGGCCACTACTGGGTTTCTTCATGGGACGGAAACATACGTCCCGTCTTGCTGCACCTGTTGGAAAGACTGATGCTGTCCTTCACCTTGAGAGGATAATCTTGAACAACTGCCAGCTCACCGTCACAGAGCACCTGCTGTATCTGCTGTGTACATTTGTCTTTATGCAAATACACCAAATTACTCTGTATTCTTCTAATATCAGCATGAGAACATGTTGTGAAGCTAACATGTTTAATGGATGATATGAAACCTCAACTTAAAGCACTTTATCGTTCGTAAATAGTGCTACAGATTTGAGGCTCTTTCCGGTTAAATCCAGACATGGTGCCCAAATCATAAAAGAGGAAACTCGGCTGAAACAAATAAAATCTGAACCAACCAGTCAGGTCAACACCGCTTTTGGTCATTTAGCACTAAACAGGTTTATGATAAGCATCACTGTTCTATTCCGCATGTATCAGACATCTTGCTTCTTCATTTCGTCTCGTCCACATCTGCAGTCCCACACACCTGCTGCCCCAGTGTGTGTTGGTGTGTGTTGGTGTGTGTTGGCACTGGTCGCAGCTGTGGGAGCGTCGGGACTGATTACCGCTGTAATCGAGCCGTGTGATTGATATGAACGGAGGTATCAGCGGCCGTGTTCGCTACCACAGGTCACCTGTTCCTGTAATGTCATTAAGCCGAGCGGAGAGGCACACTGCAACGGCTGTTTCACACGCGTGCATGTGTGTGTGTGTGTGTGTGTGTGTGTGTTGTCGGTTGTCTGAAGAGCAAAACTCACCTGTGTGAAGGTGAAATGTGTCGTATTTCTCTGCCCTCACAGCGGCAGCAGTGTGTGTGTGTGTGTCTGTGTGTGTCTGTGCGTGTGTGTTCTCTCCTCTTCTGCAAGGTGCCCCACTGCTTTGTATTGTCACCTGATTTCTGAAAAATATAAAAGGACTTCTCTTCCGTCTGATATCATCTGTACCTGTGAAGTAATACGAGTGTTTGTGTTTATACTGGGTGGCTTGTACCTGATAGATTTATTTGACTGATGCTTCCTGCTGTTAATTAATAAACTCATTCACAAAAGCAAGTCAATTGGGAAAATACTCCTCAGCGTTGAGCCTTTTCTTCTGTCTTTGACCTGAGAGCATTTCACATTCAGGAAGAGAACAGCTTCACCGCGGCTGAGGCCTCTTTTCTCTCCATAAATTCATGTTCTGGGGCCCGGTGCTTAAAGTATTTCCACCAAGGTTTCTGAGATAATCTGCAAATTAACCCCCTGCCCTCGGCAGTCTGTCTTTGTTGTAGTCGCGTTTGTTTCATTAACCTCACGTCTTAAATAATGAGCTGAATTCTGACATTCTGTTCCTCTGTCTTCCCGTCTGCAGGTGGTGGCTGAGGACAGTTACTTAAACGAGGTGCAGAACTCAGGTGAGTGGGAGGTGATACTCCGAACACAGCATCTCCTCCCGTCCGTACTCCTCCTACACCATCGCTCCCATCCCGTACCGTGCATTTTAACCCACATCCTGACTCAGACGTCATAAATCCCTCCGTTGACGCCTCTTCTCCACTCTCCGCATCCACCTGCCTCAGCACCGCTGCCACACTAGCTCTCCCCTCTCTTCTTCCCTGCAGCCTGCAGCTTTCTGCATTTTATTCCCCTCTTTTCTCTTCCTTCCCCTACATCCCCGAGAGGAGTGGAGGCCATGTTGGGGGGTGGGGCGAGGAACTCCTCCTCCGTAGCTCATTTCCATCGCAGAAACGTCTGCGCCTTGACAGCCGAGCACACATTGACAGAACATGTTGTGCGATTACAAACGCACCGCTAACCTCTCTGCTAATACCACCTCCAGGCTCAAAGATTGGCACATGGATAGCAAGTATGAAAATACAGAAAATGTTGCACACAATGTTTCTCTGTTGCAACGTTTGCCTCCAGCTTCCCTTTGTTGCACAATATTTTATTACAAAAACCCAGGTTACGCAGTGAAAAACAGAGAAGCAATTTTCCCATATTTATTAAAATGTGTGTGTTTTGTGGCGAAAGATGCAATTTCCACACACACACACCACACCCCCACACCCCCACCCCCCCATACAGGGAGCCTCCGACTGTGAACCGTGTCAAATACTCATTGTGGCTGGGAAATGGATTATGGGTAGCAGGGAGACTGAGTGTTCCCATGGCGATGGGCAGAGTACCGTTGTCGTGGCAATGAGGAGGGTGTTAGCTGCATGTGTGTGTGTGTGTGTGTGTGTGTGTGGTTGTGAACAGTGCGGGTGTTGAGAGGAATAAAAGAACATGAATGAGGCACACATGACGAGGGAGGAGGCGGACGTTAACGGTCGTGAAGGAGGAGAATTTAATATAAAAGAGAGACATTTTAAAATGTCCTTCTTTCCTCTGAAGATGGAAGTGACAATGTAGTCTGGGTTAGTTACGCTTTTTTACTTTATTAAAATTGAATCAAGCAGACTATATAACTGTTATTACCATTACAGAAGAAATACAGCTTTAAAAAGAGAAGAAAGTGATAAAACACAATAGAATACATTTGATATTATCATAGAAACCAAAGCAGCATAAACATTGATGTCTTTAGAGAGAAAAGGCCGTGATGAGCTGTAACATGGCTCACTTCCTAACACTGGACCCTGAGTTAATGTCCCCCTTGTCTTCAACATACGTGACTGAATGTCAGTTTATCATAATTTTTTAAGCAAACATGACATTTGCTTGTTCCAAATGTGAGAATTTGATATCATAGATGTTGGACTGCTGAATGTTTTCTGTTACTTTATTAACAAAATAATTCTTAAAGTTAGCGTCACGTGTGTATTCATAGGACCAAGGAGAAAAAAGTGGCATGTTGGTGAATAACTGTCCACCAGAAAGCTCCAGAAATTTATTTATTAAACACCCATAAATTCCATGTTTCCTGTAAAGAAAAAAAATACAGAATATGTTGTGCAACCAAACCAACTGAAAACACCTCCACCTCACTTATTCACAATGTGATAAGGTGCACACATGGCAGCTGTACTGTAGTCGATTATCTACCAATCTGCACTAGATTCATTCATTCTTTAATATTTACTCTGTTCTGTTTTTTGACAAATGCTCATTGCAGTCAAACACATCGGCTGCATTTTAGTAAATATCACGATCACTGATTCCTCCTAAAACTTCCGTTCACTCGGTTTGATGGACGGGAACGATTATCATCGGCCCCAAATTTGAAGCGTGTTCGTTATCACAAGGGTTGAAGTACGGATGCAGTTTTTCAGTAAAGCCGCACTCGGTAAACGAGTACATGAGAGTTGATTTCTGCACGTCGAAGAAACAGATTTGTCCTCCGTCATAATCCACAAAGACACCGACCCGCTCCACTTTTCCGAAGAGTACCGGCGAGTTTGGAGAAGTGACGTTTGTCAACGTGCCCTTTACGAACTGGATGGCCCAAAGTCCAGAGTGAGAACTTTGAGGCGCACCCTTCCTCGGAATGGACGCCGCGGCCACGCCCAGACTCCACTCCGTCTTCCCGCCCACGAAGACCTCGAAGTAAAACCGTCGCGTGGAGAAGCCTCTCTGGCCCAGAACGGCTAAACTTGTAGTGAACATCTTGGGGTTCAGGCTTCTCTTGATCCATGAACTCGGCACGTACCTCACCTGTTTCCTGTCGTCCGATAAGATGAGCAGAGGGTGAGCGGTCTCGGCGTCCAGCACGACGTCCACCTCGTAGCGCTGCACGCCGCTCAGCGTAGCGCTGTCGGACACGTCCGAACACGCGGAGACATTTTGAATGTCTGTGCTCAATTTTTGCAGCGACTTTCGCAGTTGAGACACCGAGTTGCTCAACACTTCTTGTATGCGGCGCATTTCCACCTGTCCATTAAAGCTGACCGTGGACAAGTCCGTCACGCGTGGTAGGAGGGACGTGTCTGAGGAGCAGCGGAGGAACGTAAGCGGGTCTTCGGTCCGTTTCAGCTCCCTCAGCTTTGCGGCGGTCTCCCGCAGCTCGCCGATCTCTCTCTCCACGCCGCTAATCAACCCGGCCGCTCGTTCTTCCGCCGCTCTTTGCTTCTCCTCCATCGCCTCCGCCAGCTTCGCCTGGCTCTTCTGGATCTCGGAGACCAGCGTGACCAGCGTGGCGATCGCCTCTCTGGTGTCCGTCTTGCTTCGTTCCGCCGCCGCCGTCACGTCTTGGACCTTCTGCGCCCGTTCCTGGATCATCTGCTGCACTCGAGCCTCGGTGTCCTCCAGCAGAGCCCTCCTCTCTGTGCACAGATGCTGCGCGTACACGACGTCGTGGTTGGCGTGGCGCGAGCCGATGCAGACGTCGCACAGCAGAACCTCGTCGTTCCTACAGAACGCCGTCAGCAGTCGGCTGTGCTCCTTGCAGATGCGGTCCTCCAGGCCGGCCGTGGGCTCCACCAGCGTGTGTCTCTTCAGGCCGGCGGCTCGGTGATGGGGCTCGAGGTGGACGTCGCAGTAGGAAGTCAAACACTCCAGACAGGATCTGACCGCCTCGCGCCGGCTGTCGGTACAGACGTCACACGGCACCGCTCCGTCCGGGCTCCGGGTGTCAGCGTGGGTCAATTGAAGCGACATGAACTGCGACGTGAGCTGGGAGATGAACGTGTTGACCTTGAGGTCCGGCCTCCTCTCGAAGGATTCCTTGCAGACGGGACACTGGCTGACCGGGATGTCGTCCCAGTAGGCCGTGAGACAGGACAAGCAGAAGTTGTGTCCGCATGGTGTGGAAACTGGCCGATTGAACACGTCCAGGCAGATCGGACATAAAAGCTGGTCCTCAGATAAAAGACTGTTGCCGGAAGCCATTCCTGAAACACAAACAGAGAATAACTGATAAGGAAGGTGATAGATTCACATGGACAAAGTTCACTCTTGACTTCAGAAACAGCTGTCATAATAATAATAATGAGCAAAGCTGAGGAAGAACATGTGATATGAAAAAGGATTAATAAAAAGGACTTTGTGTTTAGATTATTTCTCCAACAGGGCAACACATTTCTTTAGATACATTTCCCAACAAAATTTGATAGAATTGGAAAAAACTACAACATCCACACGACATAGACTTCACTTCTTATGTGTTAATAGTGATAGTTTAGCTCAGTAATGGCTACTTACCTCTGTGTGTGTTGGTCTGTAGAGGAGAAACAAGGTCCAAGATCTGCTTGCTTACAGGAAAAAACGTTGCTGTCAGTTATTTCCTGTTTGTAGTTTCTTAAAGAGACAGGCACCTTTTTTTGGTTGACTGTGAAGTCAGAGGCTTTCCTCAAGAATTGGATACCAGTGAGAGAGTTTTATGATCAATGACTGAGTGTGTTCTGTATTATTTATTGTTTGAGGATAGATTTCTGTTCTCTGTCAGTGTATTTCTGCCTGATCGATTTCCTGTTTATCTGACTCTCTCTCTGCTTCCTCCTCCTCCGACTCTTCCTCTTCTTTTTCTTCAAATTGAATGACTAATAATAATGACTAATAATAATTACTAATAATGATGATGTACGTGTCACAAATATATATGTATATGTATATATGTATATATATATAGCATATATATGTATATATATGTGCATATATATATTATTATTATAACAATTATATGTATACATATATATGTAACAATTATATATATACACATATATATATACAGAGATATATATATATATATGCTACAAATATACATAAATGTATGTATATATACGTATATATGTTACATATATACATACATTTATAAATACATACATATGTTATTGTTACATACATATATAAATGTATGTATCTATCTATCTATATATATATATATATATATATATATATATATATATATATATATATATATATATATATGTAACATATATATGGGTAAAAACTAGTACACCAGAGACAACATTATGTATGAATCTAAAGACTTTTGATTTTGTGAGTTAGGTTTTAACATGAAGGCAGAAGTAAAACTATATAAATAATGAAACATCTCTCACACCATCTGCATGTGCTCGTAATAGTACAACATTAAATGAATAGTGTACGACGGCGTATGGAGACGGACTCCTTTGGGTCTGAGCGTGAACTCATCGAGGGCTTAACGCCTGCAGCCTTTTAGTTATAGACATCATTTTATTCCTGTGATGTTTATGGTTCAGACTGTAATTGAATGTGTGTGTCCCACTATGCACCAACTTTGTGAGTGTGTGTGCTGCATGAGGATCGCACCGTGTAGAATAGATAATGTCTCAGGACGGCCAAGCCGTGTGTCTTGAGGAGATAAGACTGTTGCTGGTTGCTGAAGCACCTCTGCCATTAATCATAGTTTAGTAGCTGCTTGGCCTCAAAACCCCTCAAAGCAGAGAAGGAGTGAAATCCTTCAGAGTGGAGGTGAAAAATACTTCACCCCAAGTAAAAAAAATCCAATCTACATTTGGAAGGAAAGTAAACAAGACAGGATGGAAGGATGCAAGACAAAAATATAAATAAAAAAATAATGAACGGATTAAAGAATCAGTTCAAAACTTCCTCGGAGGGCAATAGTGTGCTTTTATCTGTGCCACTCAAGTTAAATTGTGCCGTGTAATTAATTATCCGTAATGCAGGATGCGCGTCTCTATTTGTCCGCAGTATATAACCTGCTCTATATTTCGTGGCCTCGTTTTGCTTCACTTTGATGTCAGCGGTTTCTCTCTCCGTCTGTCTCAGCTTCACTCACACACACACTGCTCCCTCTCAGAGAAGATTACTGACCACCTCCTGTTAAAGGGCTGCTTTAAGGTTATGGAGATTTCACCAGTTCAAGGTGGATCAGCCGGGGTAACTGCATTAGGAAGGACCCTGACCATGTAAGCCTTTATGCTCAGAGAAAACACAGACATGGGGATAATGTGAGTTGAGTAAAGCAATTCCACTCCTCTTCCCTCTCACTTCTTCCAAACTCCCCTACCCTTCTCCCCCTTTTAATTAACATTGTCCTCTCTGACCCAAATCCACCACATCTCATTCTCCCATCATCTCTCCCCCGCCCTCCTCCTCCTCTTCGTGCAGTGCCTCTGTCCTGCTCTGAGGGATTCACAGAGTTGGGCTACTACAACGGCACCGTGTCTCAGACGGATTCTGGCGCCCCCTGTCTGAAGTGGACCGAGTTTCCTGACTACGTCATGCAGTACCCGGGCCGAGGGCTGGGCGACCACAGCTACTGCAGGAACCCGGACCGGGAGTCCAACCCCTGGTGCTTCTTCAGGCAAAACTCTGGAGCCATCGGATGGGCCTACTGCGACTGTCACCAGGGTATGGCACAACACTATATTTATATATATACAAATGAAGTGAATGGCACAACACTATATATATATATATATATATATATATATATATATATATATATATATATATATATATATATATATATATATATATATTAAAGAACAATTAAATGTTGGTCATACATTTTTTTTCTACTCCACCATTTTCTAACAAATACAATTTCACCAGCCAAGTCCAATATTGGGGAAATAAGTTTAAACTGCACAACACAATATTAATATTGTTTCAATTAATCTGATGAGGGGTCTGGACTCCCAAGGGTTGGCACAATTAATCTGAGGAGAATACATATCTTTTGTACATAATAATGCCCAAAAGTCTTGGAATCCCTGGTTTATAAAATGTCAGAAATCTTTGAAAAAGATGGTTAAAGTTTCTTAATTGAAAGAATTAAGAAACAATTCATTGCAACCAATTCATTGCAACCATTCTTAACCCCAAACCATTTGTGTTTAAGGTGTTAACACTGTTATATGGTTGATACAGCATCACATGACTGCCATGTGGGATTGTTCAAAGTCACAGAGAAATATCCCGACTCTGCATTCCCACTCAGCTGCTCAGAGTTTTATTAGACTCAGTGAAGCGTTAAGCCTCTAACAGACACACATCTCCTTCAGGAGCAAAGATAAAATATGCTTCATAACAGTTTGCGTCATGTTGTGTTCACAGCTTGTTCTGCACCCCATAGTGGCCACAACCATAATAACATGAACAAAGCTTTTTAAACGATTAATAGATCATGGATTCTGCTGGTGAATATTAGATTGAGCCCCGCTCGTCGAGTCGTAAACCATCTCTTCTCTCTGGATGTTTTTCTCTCAGGTGCGGCTCGCCTGGTGGGCAGCTCGACCTCCGGCAGCGGCCGAGTCGAGGTCTACCTGAACGGCCAGTGGGGCGCGGTGTGCGACTCCCACTGGTCAGACAGAGACGCCAGTGTGATCTGCAGGCAGCTGGGCCTCGGGTGAGAGGGGACGGACACCTCCTCCTCCAGAATCGATGTTTCACCTCTTTTTATTTTTATTTACACACGTCTCCTCCTCCTCCTCCTCCTTCTCCTCCTCCTCCTCCTCCTCCTCCTCCTCCTCCTCCTCCTCCTCCTCCTCCTCCTCCTCCTCCTCCTCCTCCTCCTCCTCCTCCTCCCTCTCGACAGTGACATCGGCGCGGCGCTGCAGCCGTCGCAGTTCGGCTCCGGCTCCGGCCTCTTCCACTACGAGCGCCTGGGTTGCCGCGGCGACGAGAACACGCTCAGCTTATGCTGGAGCAGGACGTTCGTCACCGGCGACTGTAGCCATGGAAACGAGGCCGCAGTGGTGTGCGCGCCGCCGGAAGGTCAGCGTGACTTCCACAGTGTCATGGCAACCAGAGTATTCCACCCTCCACACACCTGAGAGACCCACAGAGATTTATTAAACCCACACCGTGTACTTTATGTTATGCTTTAAATAATAATAGCCATGCTAATAATTTGACACAATAATAAAAGGCGGTTTGACCTCTATTGTGTTTCCACATGCTCCCTCAGGCAGTGGCCCTCCGCTGCGATTGGTCGGCGGCGAGGAAGACTTTGAAGGTCGAGTGGAGGTGTTTCACTCGGGGAGGTGGGGCTCCGTCTGCGACGACCAATGGGACGACAGAGACGCCGAGGTGGTGTGCAGACAGCTGGGTTACGGGTACGTCCATCAGGGCTTTCACAGCTCCACACGGGTCAACAGATATGTGTGTGTGTGTGTGCGTGTGGGGGGGGGGGGGGGGGGGGGCATGTTGGGCACTTTTGTAAACACATCCCTCACCAGCAGCCCTGGACCTCGGGGTTCGTACATTAAATCACCACTAGGGGGTTTTGCATGAAAGGATGTGGACAAATCTAACAATGTGTTAATCCATCTCACAGTACGCCTGTACGCCTCCTGTGGTTCTCCCACTGAAGGGGCGAGTCGTATTTAGTCTTAGTCCTGTTTTAAACGTAGCGTCGCCCTCGGCTTCGTTATAAAGACTCGATCAAGAGAAATCGTAAGAAAAGGGAAATTGAAACCAACTCGTGAGATGCATGCAAGAGCGGCTGTAGAGGGGTGCAACAGGAGGAAAGCAGTCTTTGACATATGACATATGTTTATATCATACTTATTAACATCATTGTGTTGGTTGGAAAAAGCAAAGACAGCGTTACAGGTGTAATCCTGATACGGCGCTCACAAAAAACAGTACCTGTAGTTTCATTAAAAACAAATGGTAGTTGTAATTACTCAAATAGGAGCAAATCAAATGCATTCGCTTGGGTTTATTTTTCATGCCGCTGTCGTGAGTATTTGTACGTGGGATCGTCTCAAAATAAACGTCAGTGGCCAGTTTCATCGCGGTGGAGAAGCGTGTCATCCGGTGCACCGTGGTGACTCATCTCGGGTTGTTAACAGCTGCTGGACAACAAACGGAGCTCGGATAGAAATACAGAAAATCAAGAGCTGTGTTCTGGCAGTCAGAGAGGGGATGAAGTCCGCCGGTGCAGATGTGCTCGTTGTAACATCTGCAGGTGTCTTCCTCTGCGTGTTAAACAAGTGTTGATGCTGTAGCTGTGAAGAGAAAGAGCTCCTCCGTGCTCGACATTAGGTTGCATTTCATCTCCTCTCACACAGTGGGACATCTGTGTGTGTGTGTGTGTGTGTGTGTGTGTGTGCCTCTGAATAATGGATGCTTGGATGCCGATGCACAGGTTCTCACACAGGCAGCCGTGCGTTTTAAGTGAGTTGATTTCTCCCACCTGGATAGTTTTTTTCTCCCTGCCACAGGTATGTGTGTCAAACATTTACACACTTTCTGTCTGCCGAGTGACACCTGAGTCCCAGGGTGATGTCGTTGTGCTTCTACACAAGCTCACAGCCGGTTGTGCTTTAGATGGCGGGCGGTGTTAGTCTCATTGCAGTGGATATGCCTTCGAGTTTAAGATGATGAAACATTTCAACACATTACGAGAAGAGAAGAGAGATGGATTTTAATTTGTTTTCTCCCGATTCTACTGGTCAGTAAAGTGATGCAGAGGAGCAGGAAAGCGAAAACACACAGAATGGCCTTCTGCAGCATTTCAGCATCAATAAATAATCACCACTTAAACATCCTCGTAGGAGCTATTCATTATTTATTTGGATGATTTGATTTATTTTGGACATTTTAGAGTGTTTTTCTTTTGCTGTGTATAAGAACGGGGAAAAACAAGAACAGATTCAATATGCACCTGAGAAGGTTTACAGTGTGTGGCCGTGCTGATGTGTCATTGTGTTGTCAACTCATTGCTATTAACCTTTCTAATGACATTCACCATTCCTAAACTGTGTTCTCTTAAAGACTCCTCCAACTTTTCCAACTAGCATCACTTAAAAGCTATGAATAGGATTACCATGAAAAGTCACCCAGATGTTGGCCTCAGGATGACATGCAATGCATGAAGGGATCCTTTAACTGCCAATCATGTGCCGCCATCTCCTAATTTAAAGAGAAGAAACAGCGTGCATATCTGTGTTGTAGGGGTGTGGCCAAGGCCTGGTCCTGGGCTCACTTTGGTCAGGGGTCAGGCCCCATCCTGTTGGATGCGGTGAGGTGCACTGGGAATGAGCTCTTTCTGGAGCAGTGTCCCCATGGCGACTGGGAGCAGCACAACTGTGACCACATGGAGGATGCCGGGGTGTCTTGCAGCCCTTATACAGGTACATGTACAGCACACGCTCACAGTTTAAGGCTTCAAGAGGCTATTTATAGCCCCTGCATATCAATAAATCATGACTGCATGAAGCAGAAACATCCTCTTAGTGACAAGCAGGATGTATGGGAACTGAGGAGTAACATATCTAATGGCATTAAATAACAGCTACTATCTATCAAATGAATTCAACATGAGAGATGTTTGCATCTATACAAATGTAGTCTGGCCGCATGTTTGCATGAATAATGTTCTGGGAAGTCAAGAACATCTGCTTTCAGCCATATTTGCATTTGCTTCTTTGTAACGGCCACTAACTGAACCGGTTCCAGATGGGGTGGTGCGTCTGGTCGGAGGAGACAGTCCCTGGGAGGGTCGGGTGGAGGTCTTCCACAACAGCGACTGGGGGACGGTGTGTGACGACCACTGGAACCAGCAGCATGCGGAGGTGGTCTGCAGACAGCTGGGCTACAGGTAGGGAGACAGGTGGACACATTCACGCCGCTCCTTATGTTTGAGAGTGACCTGAAGACGTTGTCACATGACAAATTATTCCTATTATTAGTTTAAAAAACACATTTTTAAAAAGTCAACAGTTGGGGTTGGTTATAGAATAATCTTTCTCCAGTCCGTCATGGTTTCACTTGTTAATGTTTGAGCCACAGTGACAATATTAGTTTGTTTTCTTTGTGTAATTGTGAAAGGAAAAGACAATAACATCAAAGTGTGGAAACATGTTTGAGTGGAAACCTAAAAAACAAGTATGAACTTGAAAAAGAGCACATTTGTCCTTCCATAAGGTTATGCTACTCAAACCTATTAACTATATTATTAAAATGTATTGTAATTTACATTAGCTGGTTATCAATTTGAAACCTGAGAAGAAATCAGGTTGATGATGACGATGATCATTACATGATGAAAGCCAACAGAGATGTTACTTTACATCCTTTTCATGTCTTATTTAGAGTATTTTCATCTGATAAAAAGGGAAAACTAAAAACACCTAATATCCACAGTACAAACAGGGTAAAACTGAACCTCTTCCCCCCCTCAGAGGTCACGCTGAGGTCGTATCCGACGGGACGTTCGGCGAGGGCGTCGGTCTGATCCTCCTGGACGACGTCCACTGCGAGGGATCGGAGACCTCCCTGCTGGACTGTCCCCACGGGATCTGGGGCCGCACCGACTGCTCCCACGGCGAGGACGTCGGTGTTCGCTGCCGGAGACGACCGAGCCCGGAAACCAACGAAGTGCCGGTGATCTCGCCTTCCACGGGTAAGAGATGAGATGATCGTCATCAAGGCCGGGGGGGCATGTATTTACTAAGAAAGAGGATGCGAACTGGGCTGATTCACCTCGTCATCATTCTGTGTTGTAAATATATTTGGGTTTGTTGGACAGGAGCTCGCTGACTGTGCTGCTGCAAGTCATCCTCCAACTCATTTTGCACACTATCCAGATATATATATATATATATATATTTTATTTAATTTTACAGTGCTTTATTTATATTTACATTTACATATATGTTGTGTATATGCTGTGTATATATTCATATATATATATATATTTATTTTATGTTATTTTGTATTTTATATTTCACTTTACTTTATGCACTGTCACTTTCTTTCTTTCTTTCTTATACTTATATTTGATTGTGTTTAGTTTTATCGGTGCTGCTTCTGTTGTCACCAAATGTCCCCTTGGGGATTAATAAAGTATATTTCATTCAGTATATTTCATTCATTCATCCTGTATGAACAGAGTGCAGAGCTCAGGCCAGGCTGTGTGTGTTTTACTTTAATTTATCAAACCCTTACAGAAACGTCATCACACTTAACTAAATTCCAATTTGATAATAAGCCTGCAAAGTGTGTTTCTGAGGAGAAACCAGCTCCGTCTCCTTTGGCGGCGCCGTATCATTACCTCGGTGTGAAAACATCCGTGTTGTTCTCAATCCAAAGGGTTTAAATGCCACATGTTGACAGCTGGGAGAATAAAGAGGTGTTTACTGGGCCTCCTGTCGACACACAGCCCATTAGAATGAGAATAGAGGCGGAATAAAAGAGGCACCGGGCTGCCGATGACATTCAACACCGCCAGTGGACGCATCCATCGCTGTGCGCGTGGACGGGAGTCTGTAGACGCACCGGCCTGAATATAAAGGATGTGTGTGTGTGTGTGTGTGTGTTTCTCTTCGGTCAGGCCCCCTGGTGCGTCTGGCGGGCGGCGGCAGCAGAAAGGAGGGCCGAGTCGAGGTGTATCTCCATGGCGACTGGGGAAGTATTTGTGACTCCGGCTGGAACGACCTGAATGCAGCCGTGGTGTGCAGACAGCTGGGACACAGGTGTGTATGCAAACGTCTGAAAGAGGGTGGAGCTTTGCCCCCCCCCACCCCCCCACCAAAAAAAAAAAAACCTGTTCCCTCCCTCCTCAGTGGCGGAGCGGTGGCATCCAGAGGGTTCGGCCAGGGCAAAGGGCCCATCCACCTGGACCAGGTGAGGTGCACCGGGAAGGAGGAGTTCCTGGGGGAGTGTCCGTCTCTGGGTCAGAGCGTCCGGGGCTGCAGGCGGCGGGTGGACGCTGGAGCGCGCTGCGACGTCGCCCCGCGGGGGTCGGCGGCGCCACCCGAGCCTCGGGGGCCGAGCTGTGGGCTGAGGAAGCTAGTGGAGGAGGAGAGCAAGAGGAGGAACCAGGGCGAGGAAAACGTGCTCAGGTAGGATTCACAACCTCATCTGGTAAAACCTAGCTAATGGATCAATGTTTCCCCAACGAAAAGATAACGTCCTCAAACGTCTTGTCTTATCAACGCCTCGAAGACGTTCAGTTGGTTGTCAGACATGAGCAAAGGAACCAGAAAGAAACAGATCCATTATTTGATTTAAACGCTCTAAACACCTTCGTGGCTCCATCTTGGTGACTTAGCGACTCACGATGAAGTCATAGCGTTGATATTTTCAAAAGTGTGAATATTGTAATATAAATATGATCATAAAATAGCCAAAATAAATCACTACAATGAGTCTCCACTGACCTCCTGCTGGTATTTATGTGGCCTCGTTCCCTCCAGACGACACGCAGCAGCTTCATTAAGCACACAGAGACCCACAGACCAGCTCATGCTCTTGAATGTCAGTTATTTTTGTAATAACTTTATATAGAAATATGCTCTGTGTGAGGAAAACGTCACCTCACAACGTGAGCGGTCTTACAATAAGATTTAGGTAATAATGCAAGACTCAACTCATTTGTTGTCTACATTTACACTTAAAGGCATTAAACAAAAGTAAATAAGATATAAAGTTGAATGCATTGAATAGTTTTGAATGTCATGTCATCCATCAAACTATTTCCATATAGGGTTAATAAGAATCAATCTACACACAGCACCAAGTCATTGACATGAAGTGACAGTAAACCTCGGTGTGGGGATCAGCTTTGAGTATGCATTTTTTTTTTAAAGCTGTTATCTTTCCAAATACTTGGAATCGGGCGGTTCCTCCCTGGTTAATATGCTCTTCTACATTTCCTGCAGCAGTTTATTTCAAACTAAACCCCAGAAACCCAGAATAAATCATCATAAATGCCACGCGGTCGTTCACGTGCGTTGGCAAAAAGAGCAAACTGCCCTCAGAAAGTCAAAGAAGAGGCAGCGCGGCGTTCTGAAGGCGACCTCCTCTCGCCCCCTGCAGCACCTCGTGGCCGTGGCAGGTGTCCGTGTGGCTGCAGTCTGAGGCGGAAGATGGAGATCCTCTCTGCAGCGGCACCCTGATCAGCCCCTGCTGGGCCCTGACGTCCGCCTACTGCGTCAGCAGGTAAGCGGGAGGCCTCTCAGGGAGACCTGCCCCGCCGTGGCTCGCCGTGTGGCGTCCGGCCTCACGCCTCCCGCTTCCCCTCCTGCAGGTTCAGCAGCGACCCGTCAAGGTACGCGGTGCGCGTCGGGGCCTCGGCGCAGACTCTCATCCCGGAGCAGGTGGTGGTTCACCGGAAGTTCAAGGGTCAGAGTGGCGGTCACGACCTGGCTCTGTTGAAGCTGCCCAGCACCAAGGGTCACTGTCTGACCTTTGACCCCGACACCAACGCAGCGTGCCTCCCGGACACGGACACGGCGTTGGGAGGGGCCGCTCCGTCTTCTTGCGTTGTCATGGTTACCGCCGGCTGGACAGGACCAGGTAATAATGCCTCTTTGAAGATCAAACAAGACCCAGAATGTATCTGAAAATAGGTTTTGGAAGATTTCCATACATTTTTATTTCAGCCCCAGGTGTAATTTGTGTTTAGTAGAATAGAATAGAATATAAATATACTTTATTAATCCCCAAGGGGAAATTTGTTGACACAGTAGCACCAATAAACTAAACACAATAAAATATAAATATAAGAAAGAAAGTGACATAAAGTACATAAAGTAAAATATAAAATACAAAATAAAATATATGTGTGTATATATATATATATATATAAATATATGTAAATACAGCAATGTAAAATTAAATAATATATATATATATATATTTAGTGCTAAAGTTTAGTTTAGTTTAGTGCTAATTAACACATGTTAGCATGCAAACCCACTAAAGTCATCGTCAGATTTAGTCACTTGATGCCCCTCCTTCCATCATCTCCTCCATCCTCTCTCGTAGACTCGGTCCTTGCATCCTGGGTCCCTCTGATGTCGTCATGGCAATGCAAGAAGCGCTACGGCGACAGCTTCTCCAGCCACGGCACCCTGTGTGCAGGCAGCCCCCCGGACACCAGCCTCCTGCACGACGACAGTTGTCAGGGCAACTCCGGAGGCGGGCTGGTGTGCCAGGCGGAGACGGGCCGGTGGGTCCTCATCGGGGTCGTTGCCGGGGGTTACGGCTGCGCCGCCCCCTCGTCTCCCGCGCTCTACACTCGAGTCAGCCGCTTCAGGAGTTGGATCCGGGAAGTCACGGACACACGGGAACGTGCGGAGGAATCGAACGCACACGCGGACACACAAGAGGACCTGACACGCGTTGACATTGACCTGACGCACGGCAAACTCAAACACACACACGACCGACAGGAAACAAACGAAATCAGCGACGCTCAACAGAAACACGGTCACCATTCACACGGCAACCAGCACGGCAACACACACGCGCACCGCGTAGGGGACGCCAACGCAGACACACACGGTCCGGTCTGATCGAGGCCGTGTCATTGGCTGGACCACCTGTGCCATGTGACCCCCCTCCCCCCCCTGAGGAGGCGGAAAGAGGGTTTAAAGGAAGACAAAAGTAAACTTTAAAAGAAAGATGCTCCTAGCGGAGGTCAGTACAGAGGTCAGTACACACGGCGTCTCTGCTCATTAAGAATCTGGACCCGTGGTGTGTGTGCAGAGTGAGTGTGTGTGTGATCTGTGGCGCTTTCCATGCGAGTGACAGCCTGTTGAGAGCGAGAGCGATGGCTGATGGGGTCGGCAACGTTTAGGTTGAGCCTGGCATGCTGATCGGGGCCTTTCACCGGGACTGAATATCCACAAAATCAGAATGGCATGTATTCTAAGGACATAGTGTTTAAAAAATAAATAATCCGGGGATATTCCTAAAATGTTCACACAAGAATCTATGCTAAAATTCACCCTTTAATGTGTGTCTTCTGTGTCTTTAACAATACAAATCATCAAACTAACCACCAGGACATCTGGAATTAAAACGCTGGCTGTAGATTATCACTGTCCCTCTCGGATTACTGATGTAGATTAACCCCAAACGGCATCAGACGCCACGCTTCAGATGCTCCAGCAGGGCTCGTCTCTTCAGGCTCTTTCACGCTTACTGATCAAAGTGATTAAACTATTTTACTGAGGACCATACCGGTTGTTCTTCATGTTTTAGTAGATTCATTCACATTATCGATGATGTACACAAGGACTGTTTTTAGTCACAAAGTTAATTAGTTGCAATCCTAAAAAACAACAGGGCTTTCATTCTGAAGCATAATGGGTACCGTTTTCTATATTAAGACACACGTTCATAAAAAAGTTTACTTTTCTTTATTAATGGCTAATAATGTGTCTGCTATTAATTTATAGATCAGCTTTTGAGTTGCCATGCTTATAATTAACATTTACCAACTAATACTTTTGGCTTATCTGAAAAAACACTTTTTATTAATGTGTAATTAACATTAATATAGGCAGGCTTGATATTAGAAAGTAGCAAACACACCGACTGCAAACAGAAAAGCAGTAATTTATTAACCATGAATAAACTCATTACTTAGATCTTATATAATCCCTTCATGAAGGAGGTTTTATTAGAACGTGTCAGCGGTCAACATTTAATCCACACATGCAGAGAGCATAACTACATATCAATTCCTGTTATCTTTGCATCTTAAATGTTATGTTAAAACTATTTCCTGACTTTCCAGGAAACGGTTTCTGGAAAATTTGAAACTATCACAATAAATCAGCATTCATTTTTTTCTCAGATCAATTAACCGCCATTACTTCACGTCAATAATGGAGAAAAGCGTCTTGCAGACGCGATTGATCGAATTACACAACTCAAGGAAGAGTCTGCTAATTGATTTATTAAGTGGGGGAAAATATTAAACAGGAAGATATGGTTTTCCTCAGCAGTTATGTTAAGTGTATATAATTTATTCAGGGGCTAAAACTTGAAAACACACCGGTGTGGTCCTTTTTAAACTGTACAGAATAATTCTCTCCTTCTAAAAAGCCATTGGAAGCCGTCGGGTTGTAAAATATCTTTTTGTATCGATCGGCTCTCGATAGATAGACGAATAGATGAATAGATGAATAGATGAATAGATAGCTGCTAGTCCTGAGATTAGATAGTTTGTGTTACTGCATTTCATTCCTGACTGGCTTAGATAGACGAACTCTAGTTAAATGTTGTCTGTTCTGTTGTATTCTAAACAGATGCGCGATCCAACCTCTAGGTGGCGACACTGTTCTACTCCCCCGGTCGTTGGATGAGTGGCCCTGATGTTCTTTTTATACTATAAGTGTTGGGACTTGACTTGTGCTTTGATGTGCTGTGAACCATTGTGTCGTGAAGCATCCTGTAACCTGCCGCGGCGGCATCGCCTGCACACGAGCCCGCGTGTCGTCGTGGAGGTTCCTGTACCGTGTGTCTGTGGCCGGGCGGCGAGGGGGCAGCGCGCCGCGTTTTAAGGCCTTCTGTGTTAAGCTACTTCCTGAGTGTAATGTGCTGAATCCTGAGTATTAAAAGATATACCTGGTGAGAACACCTCTGTGTTGGTGTGGCCTATCTTCTGTACATGCGATGAATAACCGGGAGTTAACTCTGATGTATGATAATGGTAAACCCATCATATTAGGATCATTATGTAATGTGCCAACTGTTAGCTATGAGACATTTTCCACACACAAAATACATGGATTGTGTGACTAAAAAGATATGTATAAAAGCTTTATTGCCTCCCTGTAAATGAAAAAGCTCAGTCACTGGTGAGCATGTTAATCTTGTCTTTTGTTTGGACTGGTTCCGCTCTGAAGAACAGGGGGATCAGAGCCCTGCTGCAGCGGATTGGCACATTTTTATAGAAAACTGTAGAATAAGTGATTTGTAATGAGCCTCAATGACTTTGCTTTTGGGACGTGGCTAAATGTTTAGAAATCTGATCTAAATATGTTGAATATGTCTGCAAGACGGGCTGCAGTTATTTGAATATAACAAAGCAAGGCAAGGCAAGTTTATTTGTATAGCACATTTCAACAACAAGGCGGTTCAAAGTGCTTCACATAAAACAATTAAAAACATAAAAAAAAATATTTAAAAAGTAGTGAGATTGGGACGTAAATTTATTACCAATATGTAGATTATTATTTTATTTATAGAAATAGTAAATGCTTGACCATAAAAAATAAAAATGGGGTGGAAATAATTTAAGTTTCAGAATAGAGTAAGTGAAAAGTAGTAATGCCACAGTAAAGAAATACTCATGCTGTAGAATGGTCTTGGTATTCTTATCTGTATTTTTATGGCAAATTATATTATTTTAACAATTTTTTTACGAGATACTATACTACAACTTCTTTAACAAATGTTGATGGTATACTATATATATATATATATATATATATATATATATATATATATATATATATATATATATATATATATATATATATATATATATATATATATATATTTACGATGAGCAATTAAATGATTATATCATGTTTTTTTTATTATTACTATTATCTCTTTTTTAAGTAATATGCAATGCATTTTTATGGCAGACTATATTACGCCCCATAATACTACTTCAACATGTTGTATGACATACTATACTTTCTTTATGACACTACTATTACTTTTGTGCAACATTTTTTTACTGCACTACGACTAAGGGCATAATGTAATTATGTATTATGGCGTGACATTATTTCTTTAAGGCACTATGATGTGCTACACTAAGACAATTTAATTTTTAGGAAATACCATATCATGACTTTACAGGAATTATTGTTTTGACACACTATACCTTGAAATATAAAATTGAAGATTAAACACAAGCAAACAGAAAACCCTCCATAGGTCTCGTCTCTCCTCTCTCCCAGAGGAGGAGGATAAGACTAAGGTAAGTAAGTGATACTTGTAAAGTAAAGAACCATAACAAAAAATGTTAACCACCCTGTGAGGACCCACACATTTTTTTTAAACTGTCCTGAATTTAATAAAGTGTGTAATATAAAACACAAACACTATGTGTACTGTCATCTTTTGGAACATGTTTTGGTGTCAATGACCAAATGAAGAAACTGTGAAACTGTTGCTGAGCAGCTGCCACACAAACCATTCACTGGTTATTTGTATTTATGGCATTCTGCACTATGACATCATTCTAAAGCATTTTCAATGACATGCTGTACTACACATTTTAATACTCTTTGAACCACATACTTTGCCATGTTATTAAAATATACTTTATTTATATTTATGACATACTATACTAAGTGTTTGTATAGTTAAGAAATGTCACACAAACACTTTATTAAAATGATATATTACTTTATATAGAAAGTTGAATGATGACATACTGTACCAGTACTTACAATGACTTCTTTTCCAAATGCCATAAAAGGAATTCATGACTTTTTGTTGACGTTTTATACTCAGACTTTTACATGTTTATTTCCCACAACATCCAATATGACTTTTTATTGAAAATGTTAATAAAAAGAATCCACTTTAAAAAAAGGACTTGTTTCACTACCTTTGGTGAACAGGTTACCTCCTCACAGCCAACTACCTCCAGGAAGAGCAACACGTTAACCTCTATACTACCAAAATGTGATGTTTTAACCCTCCTGTTACCTACAAATGTACTAACATTTTACCCTCGGGGTCAATTTGACTCAAGCAATTAAAAACTCCAGAAACATATTAGAATTAATATAAAAAAAGTTTAAGTGTCAGGTACTTTATGTGTGTTTGTCAACTACCTAAATAGACCTTTAAATAAATAAAGTATTAAAGATATTAAAGATATTTATTATATATTTGACAGTGAGAATATGTGTTCTCAGTTGTCCCCAAAAAATTAGGAAAAGTCATGAAATATGAAGCCCAAAAAATGATTCGCATTTTTATTTGGAGACGTTGAACATTGAATGGGGTCAAATTGTGCCCAAAGGTAATAGGAGGGTTAAGTTAAGGTTCAAGTTGGATTTAATATAAAAAAAGAGGAAGCTGGTCAGACCGGCTAGCTTCAGCTTTCTGTCTCCGCGCTGAAGCTTCATACCGTACCATCAGGAGTGCCATTAAGCTTCAGAAATTAAGCATTTCTCCCAATTTAAAATTCTCAGAAATTCTAATTAAGATTGAGAAACTGAACCAATCGCTCACATCTTGAGGATTAAAACTCAACTGAAGCTTCTGACCAAACAGCCCAACAGGAAAATAGTTGAGGCCTTCAAAAATAAATCTCCTTTAAAGGATTATTAAATAAAAACCTGTCTAAATTCACTGTGGGCAAAGTTTCCAAAAGATAGGTTGAATATTAAAATTATTTTCTCAACCAGCAATAACTGGCACATTAACAACCCCCTGTCCTTTGCTGCATCTACTTAGAAATTATCAGAAACATTTGTTTGAGCTCCGAGATTAATAAAAGAAAATAAGAAGATGGGAACACGTCCTTTACAACCTTCACAAAGTCAAAAGTAATTTAGATTCTGGAGGCTCGTTGTGGGGCAGCTTTTTTCATTTTATCGACACGAAGAGTCGAAGGTCAAATAGCCAAATCAAGAGTTTCTCCCTTGTGTCTTTAAGTGTGTGTGTGTGTGTGTGCGCGCACACACACACACGAGTATGTGAGCGTGTGTGTCCAAGTTAACCAACTGCCGAGCGCGCATTAATCACAGAGCAGAGGAACCAGAGGGAGCTGTCCTACATCCCACGGACACGCTCCCAAGACTCATCCTTAAAATAACCAGGCCCATCATAAATAACACCACAAAACCTTCTTTTATATTTTTAATAAGGCTGCAGCATGACTCAACACTTCACAGGCCGCACTCCAGCTAAAAGAAGAGCAGCAGAAGATGGAACAAGCGAGTTGTTGAAGGGAAAGCAGCCATTGTTTTATGCGCGTGTGTGCGTGTGCGTGTGTGCGTGTGAATGGCCCTGGAGGATAGCAGCGTTACTCAGGCCTAATCTGACTTAATTTGACGGACACGTCCAGCTGTGATGTCGGGTGGCGTTCAGAGCATCCAGCAGGCCACAGAAACACGATCCAGTTTCATGTGTTTATTTTTTTTACTCTTGTTCCTCAACAGCCGCGTCTTAACGAGACACGTCCCCCGAGACAAACTAGTTCCCTCAAATTGGACGAGACTGCGCGAGCAGATATTCGGCACGGCCAATCAATGTTGCAGTGTTACATCATCAGGAACGTGTGTCGCATATCTCCATTCGCTCCATATTTGGTGGTTTCCGGTTTGAGACTGCGGATGAAAATCATGAAATCAAAAGCTGAACAGGTGAAGAGCAAAGGCCAAAAAAGGGCCGTTATGTTGTGATTCTGGATTCATCCCCCCCCCCCCATAGAACAGGTATCAGAAAGAACCGGAACACAGGAGCGCTTCTGGAGCTGGTGGAGCGCAACCATCAGACCTGAAGAGGAAATAAACCAGTCGAGAGAGATAAACCAGTGCTGAAATAGTATTTTTATTAAATACTTTTTAAGATCCAATTTTTGAAGAATAACAAAGCTATGATGAAGACCAACTAACACTCAGACAAACACTTGATAGTCGTCAATTCATGGTTGTATTTCATTGTACATCATGATCATGCAAAAAAACTCCAGCATCCACGTGAAGGCTGGGGGAGAAAGCGCAGCCCAATAATATATCATTACAACGCAGGGAAAACGGGAACATCGAGGGCCTCATACCAAGCTACGGCTCCTGAATCCTTTTTTTTCTTCTTTTTTTAAATTTTGCGTTATTTTAAATATAGTTTTCATGTCACCTATTCAACATTCTGGATGGAGGATATTCTTAATTCAAAAGATGCAAATATCATATATTAACACTAGGCTCCATCCGTATTCAGGTAGGTACATGGTAGAAATGTGTAACTGAAACATGCATATAACTAGTCTCCCGCTCACCAGTGGAGGTCACACACACACACACACACCTGCACACCAACGCAAACTCCTCTCAACTGAGCAGGCACGGTCCGTACCCTCGTGGGTCGATCACCTTGATGAATAATTTAGTCTCGATCAATCCGGATCAGTCAATCTGTAATTTGTGTCGTCTTTCCTCCCTCCCTCTTTTCCCTTTGCTCATTCTTTTTCCTGTGTACGAGGGAGAGTGCAGAACTCCGGCTCGGCAGATCGGCGAATCACCAAACGACAAGTCAACAGCGACGACAACGAAAAAACTCAAACCAGTAACACGGGAAACGAGAAACAACAGAGAGAGGTACAAATAAACATCTCAAGAGCAGGTTGGTACACGGGGAGGGGGGAGGGGGAGGGGGGGTATCGGAGTGAGGGGGCGGGGTTTAAGATACGACTGTCGCGAATGGATGGAGACAATTAAGCAGCACAGCAAGGGTGGCACCTCGGTCACAGCAGTGGTGCAGATATGTCACAAAGCCTAAACACACCACCAGGCGCACACGTGTGTGTGTGTGTGTGTGTGTGTGTGCATGTGTGTCTCTGTATGTGTGTGTCTCTGTATGTGTGTGTCTGCGCATATGATATAAAGAGACGGCTCACAGCATTGTGGGATCAGGAGTTAAGAACACTACGATGAAGGTCTTCACGTTTAAAATCAATTCTTAAAAAAAAAAAAAAAAAAGGGGGTAGATCTATCTAAAACCTGTTAATTTATTCACGTCTCTAAAAACAGTCTTACGGCCACAGGACTAAATCTGGTAGCCCACACGAGGGCTCACTCGTGTTTTTCCTTCGATGACGGAGAGCTACCAATATTTTAAGGAATTACTTTCAGGAGGAGAATTCAGAAGAAAAAAAATTAAAATTGTTGAGGAAAAACTAAACTAGCCCGGGGTCACAGAGGTCATGGGGTGGTTCCCAGATGCACAGGATGAGTGTCTCTTAGATACATGTACATATATTACACTTTTCTACATATATCTATACATACACTGTATTGACAGTGATTATAAACAAACCAGGCCCTTGCAGAAAGCAGAGAAAAGGAGTGGGAGGGTGAAACGAGGGGATTGTTTAAGAGGGAGAACAAAGGAGAGGGAGGGGAGGGATGGATGAGGGAGAGGGGGCGGGCAAACATGCAAAACGCAGACGCCTTCCCCGCCCCGCGCTCGCCCTCCACTGCGCACAGACAACAGAACGTGTTCACGCGTTAGATTTAAACTTGCACAATTAAATCCCCCTTTTTTTTTCCTTTTCTTTTTTTTTTTATACTCGGTTGCTTTAAAAAGAAGCCTTGAATAGAGGATCAGTCAGAACCCCTCCCCCACACACAACAAAATAAAATAAAATTAAAAAGGCTTCGGTCATTCACAGAAACAAACAAGGACGTCGAAACACAACAGAAACACGGAACCTCAAATAAAAACACCCGCCCGACACAATTTCCCCGTTTGTCGGGAAAACAAGCACACAAACGAAAACACGCACAACGCCTAAAGTTCTACACTTTGGTGCTTCATGTTTTTGATATCAAGTTTCTCTCGTCATCAAGTTCTCTGACTGAGCGGACTCAACCCCCCCCCCCCCCCCCTCCCCCTCTAGGATTCAGATGGGGGAAAACCTCCCTACATCTTTACATCAACGTCCGGGAAACGAGCACAACACTTTACCCCTAGAATGCCAAAACGTGTCCGATCTCCGCCGCTAACCTGGCGCTCCCTTCTGCTCCTCCCTTATTAGATAGTGAATATAAATGCTTGGTTGGGTTTTGGTGGTTTCTGGTACATCTAGTCATAATTTACACAGCATATTCATAACTCATACTCATAAACTGTCACAAGTTCAACTGTAAATCCTCTCCTCACGCAGGACGTCGCATGTCGCGCGGGCAGAAAAAAGATGGCTGCCATGGGGAGGGACAGAGGGCAAAGACTCGCCCTCCAATCAGGCGCCAGATGCATGCATCATCCCATGGGGGCGGTGTCTTGTGTTCAGCCGGCCCCCAGCAGGTCAAAGGGGGGACAGGATTGGTTGGTATCGTGGAGAGGGATGCGATCTTGCCCGGCCGGGCTCCTGGCACTAGCCACTCCACGCAGAGGACGTGCCTCTTAAACACGCTTGCTGAAAAACACTGCCCCCCAAAACACACACTCCAGTAGGCTGGAGGCTCGGACCCCTGGAGGGAGAGAGAGGGACAGGCCGGCAAGTAAGAAACACGACCAGTTCACTGGCAGGGCTCGTACACATGGGGACCACAAATAAACAAACAAACAAATGACCAATGAAGTCCAGGACTTTAAACCAGATGTCCATCACCAAACTGAAATCTCAGTGTACATGAAAACCTTTTGAAAATGTATTATTCAAACAATGAGAATTACAAAGCATACAATATACCTTAAATGTAACAAATGAGAGACAATAGTTTGATTAAAAGAATAAACATTACTATGCATGTTTATTCTTAGAAACACTTTTATAAATGTTTATTCTTTTAATCAAACTATTATCCTTTATGTGCAAATACATCTGTTTGGACTTGGCGTATGCCGGCTTATAATTTGAGTCTTCCTTTCAAAAACATCAGAATTATTTTAAACTCAACGTAAATGAACACATGATAACACATTTCCATGACTTTTCCAAAACTTTTATGATTTAATTTTTTTCCATGACTTTTCCAGGCCTGGGAATGACCATTTTAAAATGCCAAGACTTGTCCAGGTTCTCCATGACCGTACGAACCCTGCATTGATTATATGCATCATTTAACTGATTATATGCATTATCCAACGTATATTCACTCCAAACCACCTGATACAGAGTCTGTATTACAGCATCTCGTGGAAAGAGACCTGCTCTGTGAAACTCGGCGCCTGCGCATCAGCCGTGTGTCCAGCAGGGGGAACCAAAGAGTTTCTACAGGTGACTTTAAGAAGGCGTCAGAGAGGAGTACCTGATCACTGGAGTGGTGCAGCAGGAGCTCCAGAGCAGTGGAAGTGAACGTTGAGCCACTTGCCCTCGCGGCGATGCCACACCCTGGTCTCCTCTGATTGGCTGGAGCGAGGGCGGCCCATGGTGTCCACGAACTGCGTGAGCCGGATGTAGGCGATGCACGCGGCTTCCTCGCCGATCAGGTGCACGTGGGGGTTGAGCAGGGTGGTGTGCACCGGCTTGCTGTTCTTGCTTAGCACTGAGGAGGACAAAGAGCGAGGCATCAAGTCAAATACGACACGGACTAGACCCCCGTGTTCTTTTCTGGACGTCGAGTTTCTGTGGTTTACAGGAGAGGTTCTTCAAATCCGCTTTGAAGGGAAAAAGTCTAAGAAGATATCGACGAGTAATTTCAGGAGGAAGGATTTAGGCAGAACTATTAGCAAATATAAGAAATTAAATACATTATATTCCTTAATATGTTTTCCTATTCACCTGAAACTATGAATTGTGTTTTCTTTGCCTGAGAATGAACCCGTACAGGTGGAGAAGGAGCTGGTCCTCCTCAGTCAGACATGTTGCTATGGTAGCTGAGAAAGGACAAACCAATCACCGGCTCCAGAGCGACTTTCGTTTGATTTGATTTACCAGAAGGCCACCGTAGTTCTGACATGCTTGAAAAGGGAGGGGCGAGTGGAGCACCATTTGGTTGGTTGCAATCTGCAATCTCACCGCCACTAAAGCCTACATACTGCATCTTTAATAAAGATAAAAAAATATCCAGAGTAAAATGCTACGGTTTGCTTAATGTTGCCAGTAAATGTAACATCTGTTGGTTTACAGACAAAACAACAATGTTGTCACAAAGTCACATTCGCTCTGTGAACCGAGGACAGACCTTTAATAAACAACGTATTTGGCAGATGGAAGTTAAATGTGTATAATCTTTTTGAAATAAAAATAAAAATAAGTTTGCATCTTGTGTGTGTGTGTGCACGAGGAGACTCACAGTTTTCAAAGTAGAACTTGTGAAAGTCCATGCCCTCCACCAGGTTGCCCAGGGCCTCGGGTTCAAAAGAGGTGAGTCCAGGATCACAGATCCTCCTGAGAGGGACGAGCGGGAGAAAAGACATGAGAGGTAAACCGAGTCTCGAGGAGACAAAACCTAGAGCACGACGTCGCCGTGACTTCTTGCAGCGGTACTCACGTGTAAGCTTCAAAGTCTCCGTTGTTGATCGCTTCAATCAGCTGCTCCGTTATCTTGATGATCTCCTGTTTACGAGCTGCAGACGGAACAAGAGAGACACAGACAGGCAGGCGGTAAATGGCGAGGAGGCCGTTAGGAGGTGAGACAACAATTAACTGTGGGGGTTTGCCTTGATGACATTTCCTCTCATCACTTCCAGCTCCCGCCTCCCCCTCCGGCCCTGTGGTCTGTGGCCGCGGCTCGTCTCTCCTCTTTAACCTCGTCACTCGTCCCGAGCAGCTCGAGCTCATCGCTCCGCCGCTCTGCCCTTCTGCCCGGCGACAACCGACCGAACCCTTCCCCGCGTGAGCACACAGGGCCGGGCCGACCAAAACAAACAGATGCTGCTCGTCAACCACGCAGGCCGAGCTAAACAAAGTCAACTCGGGAACCTTTTTCAGCAGCTTTGAGTTTAATCCAGTGGTAACCGAGTCGCTCCCCGACACGACTCCATTCACGGAGGAGGGACGGAACGCTCCAGAAGAAGACGGCAAGTGGACTTTGAGCAAAGATTAATAAGAATTAAGAACCAACCACAAGCGTTCGAAACTTGGAACACAAATGATGTGATTAGTTATAATTACAGCTGCCTCTATCCAGGTTTAGTAATACATAAATATATAAATCTGTTGAAACATTTCCTGCCTTCCACCAAACAAACCATAGTCTTGCAAATGTTTCCTGATATTTCTATATTATATATATATATATATATATATATATATATATATATATATATATATATTTCCAGATGCTAGAGTAACCTTTCCACACATTATACAGACACTTTAAAACAACAATGAAACCAAGAGGAAAGTTTCAATAGTACATAAATGGACCTTCAACAAAAAGCATCCTAACAGGCTGGCGATGTTCTAGATTTTTTTCTCATCAACAAGACCAAAACCAACAAGAAGTGATCCGACTGAGTCCAAACATCAGCATGTTGATCATTTTGACCCGATCCCACATAAACTGTCCTGCTGACTTAAACACTCAGAGAACCACATGGGTATTAATCCACAGCTGAAAAAAGCCCCCAACAAATACTCTGCTAAACCCAGTTAGTCTTTGCTAGATATACATATATATAATCCTTGCAGTTCATATTAATTAACATATATAATAATATCTTTCAGGACCTGAACGTGCATCCGTCCGGCTGTAACTGATCCGATACACGTGGAGTCATTCGCCTCATTTCAAGTCTTAAAACAGAAGAGAATGAACCCAAAACAAGTCCAACGTTTGTGAGATTCTCCGGATATAAAAACACCCACAAAAGACTCGTCACGATGGATATCATCTGCAGGCCTATTTCCTCATTCCTAATGAAACTTTTAATTCCAGAGATGCAAGGTGAGCAGAAGCCACGGCGAGGAGACGACAAGGAAAGCTGGAGGCGAGTCACGAGCGTGTCCTTACTCTGAGTGTTGCTCCCTAGTGGAGCGGCAGGCATGGAGGACTGAGAGAACTCAGAGTCAGGGCAGGAGCTGTTGCCCGTGCTGTTCCATGCCATGCGCTTTACTTCATGCGGTGGAACTGAAACACACAACGGATGGTCAACAAACAGGAAACACATAGGTGGATGACACACACACACACACACACACCCACGCACAAAGGATGCTGGTTACTCTATAGTCAAATGAGGGAAACGAAGAGTTGGAGCGGGTTTCTGACGGACATGCAGATGGGCAACGCGAGGACGGGATGGCAGCTGGGAGCGAGATCAGTGCGGCTCTGCTCGTGATGCGTTGTGATGTGGAAGTCATAACTGCCTGCTCTGCTCACGTCAACCGGGCTCTTAATGCTCGGATACATTAGCGAGGCCCCGTCTGACGAGCGGCGGCGCCCGGCGGACAGAGGGGATCGAAGCCTTAGCTTGAGATTAGCTTGAGTCACGCCAGAGAGGAACCCTAGCGTGGTCAGGAGGAGAGGACCCTCTAGTGCAGGTGTGTCTGACGAGAGCGGGAGGGCCAGAGGTCAAGAGACGGGAGGAGAGGGTCGAGTGGAGGAGGGCAAAGTGGCGCGGTAACGACGGCGTATCAGAGGGGAGCGGAGAATACATTAGCGGAGATTAAAGAACTGAACAGAGGATAAAGTATCAGAGTGGAAAGAGGAATGGAGGAGAACGTGAGAGGAGAACGTGAGAGGACACGGAGGAACCAGATGTGAACGGCTCCAGGAAAGTCTGGGAGGCCGGGGTGGGACGCGCAGCTGCAAGGTAAGCAAGGCTTCCTCCAGCTGGAGCGTCACATGGGGAGGACCGGGGGATGGCTTCTGGGATCACACACACACACACACACACACACACACACCACAGTGGCCCTAACCATGAGTTCCTGTCTTTCAGGTGTCTCTGTGACTTTAGTCCTACTCGTTTATATATTTTTAAAGTTTCTTCGGAGCAGAGTGAAGTTTAGTCCAGTTTTTAAATACTTCAGTATTAATGGATGTAAACAGGAAATGACCGTCTGAAGCCGGTGTAAAACAAATTGTAAAATGCAACTCGGGACACATTTTTGGAGATTTAGCCTCACGATTATGATAACACTCTACAATTATGTTAAAAATCTGGCTACTCAAGAATTGATATGCCCCACAGAAGAAGTTATGCTGTGAATTGGTTCAATCTAAATGTCATTAAAGCCTCGGCTAAACTTTCCGTGAGAACAAGAGAGAACTCTCTTGACAAGGAAACGTTGGGGATCTTTTATACTTTCCCCTGGAGGCAAACAGACATTCTCAAAGCAGAGACCCAATCTGCATCGTCTACCATACAAATCACGCTCACTCAGTTATCCAGGGGAACGGGACGCCGGGGCTCGGGCCAAACGGCTGTCGGACTTTTTATTAGTTTATCTTTACCAATAGAAATAATGTGCAAACATTAACAACAACAAACAAGCTCAACTTTGTAATTGAACAGTTAATACTGTTAATAATAATAACCATTTATTTTATATAGCACTTTTCTAGACACCCAAAGTCACTTACTGTTAAAGTTAATACTGCACTTTACCACACTTTTTGTACAGTGTTTTTTTAAAATATATTTTTCATATTTCTATTACTGTTACTATTATTAGTATTAGTATTAGTATTAGTATTATTATAGTGCGTTTGTTTTGTATCTCTGCTGACTCGGAGAGCCCTGCAAAAATAATTCCGATGTGTCTGGACCGCTGGTCTAGGCACAGATGGCAAATAAAAAACCTTGAATTATATCTAATTAACGCCAATATCAAATCAATATCTGGATACCCTGAATGGAGTAGTTCAAATTATTCAAACATAAATATCAACAATACTTCACACATTCCAAAACCAGTGGGAACCCTTAAAACCGCTTGGTGGATCGGAGTGAGGAGGCTCAAAGATGTGAGGTTGCCAGTGACTACAAAAAGCCTGGGTGGGAGTGGGAGTGGGAGTGGGGGGAGGGAGTGGGGGGGTCAGGTCCTTGCCAGTGGCGACCGCATAGCTTCTGGTTGCCATGGATAAACTTACTGGCGGGTGAGCTTTGAGATGAGGGCAGAAGTGGGGGCATCTCCTCTGTGGCGCTGCTCTGACTCAGCACCGAACTGTCCGCTAGAACACACACACAAAACGCAGCCAGACACACAATAAGATACATTCATGTACACACGCACACATCACAAGAGTGTGAGAGACACATGATGTATCCCCGCACAACCGCCCAATTCACGACAGTCAAATACACACTTTACTGGATGGGAGAGAGAGGGAGAGAGAGAGAGAGAGAGAGAGAGAGAGAGGGGATAGGAATGGGAAAAGGGACGAGAACACATGACCACCGCGCCTACCTTTCATTTCCTCCTCGTCGTTGGTGGTGTTGCTCTCTGTTGATCCCTGAAGTGCAGAGATACAAAAAAAAAAGATAGTGAATTTAACACAGCCGGTGCGAGGTCCATCATGTCCGAGACCGGAGCGGCTGACCGGCGCTCGGCTTTCACACGGAGCGCACACACGCCTCACCTTGACTCCATCGGGAGGGTTGTGCACCACGGTGCTCTGAGACTCCTGTGAGGCAGAACACCAGTTAGTCCGGCACACCAGAACCCTGAACCAGTGCTTCTCAACCGGATGAAACTGGGAGCCACAACCCAGCCTTCATTCAGAGAGACGGAACCAAAGGCTCGGACTGGGAGATGAACGATTCCCTTCATTATCGATTGATATATTTAATTATTAAACCCAAAGCGGACAACCTAATTGCTTCTTTAGTTTGACAAATAAAAAGGTATTCAAGTTTACCATCAGAGAACATTATGATCATAGAAGATCAGAAGCAATTTATTGATTAATGATCTTTGCAGATTCATTTTCTGCTGATCGACTTATTGGCTTTGATTGGAATCATACAGTGATGATATCATGAGGGCTTCTTCAGCTTAATTGATTACATTCTGAAGAAAACTGTAATTAAAAGTTTCAGTTTTATCTCGGACTGCAACCAACAATTATTTTAATCATCGATTTGTCTGCCAATTTTTTATAATTATTTAAATGACCTCTGGTCTACACAATGTCATCTCTTGTTTTATCCAACCAAAAGACATTCTTCTAAAGAGACAAAAAGAGAAAAGCAGAAAATCCGAGATTGCATTTGTCCTTCTTCCATTCCTTCACATCAGATAATCCCAAAAAGTTGCTGATTCATCGTTAGTCTGTTTACTAATCAATTATTTGTTCAGCCCAAGTTTCATCTGTTGTAAAACACACAAGGGAGACTTAGTACTTTAAATTGATCAATAATTTATGTTTTTTTGCATAGATTTGCAACTGTGCACAGTCTAATTCCAGTCATACCCATGGCCTTCTTTGGGGTCCTGCACCACCCGTTGAGAAGCACTACCTAACCAGACCAGACAGTGGACCATGTGTATGAGAGATGCAATGCATGCTCTGAAGCACCCTACAGTGACAACATGCTCGTACTGGACGAGAGCGCGATGACAGAAGTGAAGCGGTATCCTGAGGGCGTCGATGGGGATGTGATGGTGTCGGGGGGGAACAGGGTGGAGTGGGAGACATGGGTGATGTTAGGACTGGCGGTTGCAAGGCGGCGTTGACCTTAGTAGGGAAGTTAAGGGATGGCTGGTGAAGCAACGGGATAAACGAATACCACAGAGGCCATTTCAGGATAAGAATAGATTATACTTATCATCCGGACCGGGACACTTCTCTGTGCTGCCGCTCGATCACGTAAAGTTCACGCTCTTTAGAAACCCAATAAAGTCAAACGTGTGCAGCCCCGGACTCAAAGTAATGACCGGCATTTAGAATCATTTCCAAAAAGTTATAAATGTGTATACGCCAGGAACACGTGCACCGTGGGGGGGGTGCAATGGGCAGGGCGGGGGGGCTACGGTGCTACATCTCCTGTGTGGTAGACGAAGGAAAGCCAAGCAGCAGCTATGACGATGGAGGGTGAGGCACAACGGGCTACCGAGCAACTACTGGCTGGGTTTTAGAGGCGGGAGCCAACACGGCGGCGGCCTACTGTACCATCTGGGCGTTGGTCGCCATGTTGGTGTCTTTCATGGCATTGATGGCGCTCACTATACTGTTCTTACTGTTGTTGGTAGAAGGCTGGGACGAGAACGCAAACACTCAGAGTGAACACATACGTCGCGCACACGCACACAAGTAGACGCATTAGAATTAGAAGCCTTTTAGGGAACGGGGCTAATGCTGGCCGAGGCTCCGGGCTGTGGAGCTAACGGGGTAAACGAGAGGGTGAGTGCCACAGAATGGCCTCTAGATCATCCTTTTAACTGCCTCACTAACTCTATGCCTCCGCCACTTAACTGCACAGAGAGACCCCTGGGGCAAGGGAGAAAGAGAGGGAGGCAGGAGAGAGGAGGGGAGGGGGACGCTTAATAGCAGCAGAAAGTGATGGAGACTGCTCGGAAAACAGAGTAGCAAACCTCCGACTAAGACTAGAAGGTGAACGAAGGAAACAAACATTACACAATTATTGTTAAGGGATAAATACACAGAATATTGTGACTGAAATTGAAGGGAATAAACAGTTCAACAGAGTTTCTCAAACTTGGATAGGATAACAGGAATGGGATCTGAACAAGTTGAGAAACCCTGCGGTATTATTCCTATTAATGGAACGGGACATTCTTCACCCATAAAACCTGTATTGAAACTGACAAAAATAATTACAGTATGAAAAAGATATTCCTCAACATAATACTAGGAAGATAATGTGAGCTTGAGGAAGTCACCGAGAGGTACAGAGAAAGAACAGAAGGCAAAAAGAGGGTCAGCTAATGGAGGAGAGCGCGGACACGATAGAGAGAACAAAGAGTGTAGAGGGCTCAACCTACCTTAGCAGAATCCGATTTCTTGTTGAGTAAACTTTTGCATGCTGTAAAAAAAAGGAAACAATGATGATAGAAAGGAAGACAGGCGGGTACATGTTTACCGTTCAGCTTCAGCGCCAATCCATCCTCTTACGGCTTTTATAGAGATCCAAACTTAAGCAAAAAGCTAAATCCACAATGTGTCATATCTATGAAATCCCATAGTCTGGCTTTTAAGGCAGAGTGTGTTCCCAGAGAATAACGTGCATTTAATGGATTTCTTGGGCATTGTTTTCCTTTGGCTGTACAAGCTGTTACACTCTTGCGAGAAACATGCTCATCATAATCCATTCATTGCCATCTGGGGAAAAAAAACGTAACCGGAGAGCAAAGTAAACTTCCGAAATCCATTTCCTGTCTGAAAGACCCCAGATCTGAGAAGAGAGTGATAGTCGGACTCAAACAGACGCCAGGATTGACGGCAATGAGCGAGGTTAATGTAAAAACATTGATTTCCTTTAAGGGCCCCGTCTCTTTTCCCCTCGGTCTAAAAGCTCTCGACTGTCGGTTACTTATTTTTTTTCTCATTTTCTATTGACACGTTAAAAAAAAAACTTGTATCCTGTGTTTCTTACCTTCGATAACAAGAAATGGAAGAGGGAAAAGGGGGGGGGGTGAAAGAGAGGTCTTATTATTTCAATACAGGAGAGTGGAGATAAGGGGCACAGCATTTACAGCGGTAAACAATATCAAGTGACAACTCGTGCTCTTTCATTTTGGCTGTCGACACACAGCTTCTATCTTGGGCTGGTCATGCAGCATTCAAAGAAAATAACATTTAAATATATATATATATATATATATATATATATATATATATATATATATATATATATATATATATATATATATATATATATATATGAAACATTTTCATTAAATTTGGGTAAAAGAGAGCCGATTGTTCGGTGCACAAACATCGGCTCTTAATACGGCCACATCTCCAACAGCCATCGAGGCGCTAATTGTGACATCATGGGAACACCACCTTCACGTGCTCTCTGAGACCCGTCCTTCACGTCTTCCTCAAGAGAATGATCACCAACTTCACAGGACATGATGGGTAAAGTCAAGATGACCCTCAGTGGGAGGGATGCACCTCTCAAAAGACACATACCAGCTTGATGAACAGATAAGGACGGATGAGAGAGCATCTCGGGGGTACATCTCCCAAGAACATTCTACGAGTTACAACCACAGGACAGCATGCAAGGAAAACGCCTGGCTAGAAACCTGCAGGATCTCACATTACGGTCACATATCTGCTGTCATGTCATTAAAAAGGGAACTTCATGAGCAAACTACCAAGCCTGGTTGCAGACATATTCTACAGATATGTGCAAGACAGCAGTTATAGTATAGAAATAAAAATGGATAAATAAAAAAATAAAACGTTGCAATAATGAGTGACAGAGGAAAAAACAATTAGTTGGACGGTTAAAGAGAAGGAGCGCCGAGGAGTCCGCTCTGGAATGATGATGTCACGCATGGGATTTCCGAAAACTTACAAAGCGTTGACTGGGTCCGGTCCGTGTTCAGAGGGGCTCTAGCCGACAGTCAAACCACCACATCACACGTCACACACACCAGCACTGATTCACCTCCTCTCTCAGCTTCATCCTACCTACACACTGACCCTAGTTACCTATGGAGAGATGGATGTACACTGTAGAGCAAAGAAGATTTTCACGTCTGAGGAAAAGGTGACATGAAATCCAGAGTGCTCCACAGCGTCTGTTTCTAAAGTACTCGATCCATGGAGCCACCAGCGGAACCGCCGACCTTCACCACCCGGCAGATTGAGCGCCGAGTCTGATTTTAGTACTTTCAAAACAAAGGAGAGCACCCTTCTGTTCTCGGAGAATCAAGTGAACACGTCAGTGGGGATTTTCACAAAAGTTGGTTTGTGGCATTCCTTCGAAGAGGCAGCGAGGCATTTTTTGAAAGTACTAAAACAGTCCTCAGGACGGGGGAGATGAGACTTGGGATGCCTTTGACCTTACGGTACTCATCAAGATCGGCTCCACCAGCAGCAGCAAAGGCAGCACCCCCATCCTCAGTCTCTACATCTCCCCCAGCTTCTCAACATCCGCCTCTTCCCTCCCCGTCAGACCCAGGTTCGACGATGGCAGCACGCCAACCCAGCTCTTGCCGGCCCCCTGCATTGTCAGTTCCCTGCCCCAGAAATACAAGCCCCTCCTCGTCCCCTGCCCCAGTCAGCCCTGCGCTCGCCCCGGAGAGAGCACAGGGGTGTACGGGGTCAGCTGGAAGTCAGGATGGAGCTAGCTAGATGTGATTATAGAACTAATGTGGGATCTGAAATGGGTGTTACAGGGTTGGGTCTGAGTGGTGGTGAGGTGTAAATGTAAAAGAAGCACTTTGGCGTGCAGGTTGAACTGAATCGATTAGCATTAAGTGATGCTGATGTGCATGATTGTGTGCATAACATGTGATAACTTTGCACAACAGCAAAGGAAACAAGTCTCTATAGGACTCTAAATTAACAGAAATGTGTGTGAGTATGCATGCGTGTGTTTGTGAATGTCAATGAAGATGCTGTCAGAGGCTGCATGCAGGGGTGTGTGGGTTATAATGGGGTCCCACCCTGTCCTGTGAACCAAAGTAGTAAGCTGTGTGTGGAGAGGAAGTGGATGGGCGTGTCTCTGGGACGTACCTTCCTGAGCCAGTGAGGCCGTGGAGGAGGCGGCAGCAGCAGAGTTGGTATGCTGCCGGCCCACTATTGGACAGAAATGCTACAGTTGGGAGGAGCTAATCAAATTAGGCAGCTTGATCTCACGTTGTTCAGACCATGGGCCTAGAAGGCCACGGGGCGTGCTGGCTGCAGCCCAGACGCATCACAAGGTTAGAGAGAAAAGGGCTGAAGCGAAGACGTGCACCCCTGTGGTTTCCTAGGCCCAGGGTTGAAATCATTAGCCTTCGACTGGCCAATTACTTAGAGGATGAGAACAAAGCTTCGGCGAAAACAAGTCACTCTCGGCGGACTGGGAAAAAAAAAAAAACAGAATCTTAGCAGTCACCTTGCCCCCAACATAAAAATCTCTTAAAAGTCTAGGCTTTCTTCTCACACATGCAAAAGCTCCACAGGCAGCAGAGACACACACACACACACACACACACACACACACAGGGAGAGAAACATTAGCATGAACATAACTGGCACCCACATATAATCAGGTACATGAAAATATGATCACATGTTAACCTGCTCACATTTATCAGGATGAAATGCACTTACCATAGTCATTACCAATACATCGTGTCTACCATGGCTCTAAGTAACTTTCAAATCCATTTTAAATGTTGTAAGAAAGTAAACTCCTTCGCACACACAAAATCATATTGTTATTTTGAAGATGAGTGGGTGTGAGAGCGTGTGTGTGTGTGTGTGGTAAGGGGGTTAAAAGAGGTCCAGAGGACACCATCCATTCTCCGTCCGCCTCCCCCTCTGCATGTGCTGCGTGGGAGGCTGAGGGCGAAGGGCACACCCACCTGAGAAGTTTCTGGACACCAGCATTGTGGTGAGAATGGCTCCCTGGAGGAGAGGAAGGAGGAGAGCGCAGTGAGGGAGGTATAATGAGTGGAAGGAGTTTTATTTAACGGGATCTCGGTTTTTCTTTAACTGCTCCGTCTTCAACTCTAATGGGACATTAATATTTTTATCTCTCCCTTTTTAACAGCAGCGTCTTCAAGACGGCGTTGTTCTTTTCAACAGACAAATCCAGTCTTGGTTTGTTCCGTCATACAGTTTATAATTATCAAAAAACATGTGATGTATTGTATTATTGGTGCTTTGCTGACGGTACGTCTTCACATCTCTAAGTTCAATTACATATTCTTCTATTCAAACACATCAAAATAACTAAATTAATCTCCATGTACGGCTGTGAATGCAAACTACAGCAACTCAGTCGGGTATCGTTTGAATGTTTCAATACTGCCGGCGATAAGAAAATAAAGTGTCTGTACCCATTCTAAAGTGATATCTAGCATTGAATAAATAGATTTACTACAGAAAATAAGTCATCATATGTTCCTAAAATCAGGAACTAACTCAAATAAAAAAAATGTAAAACACATATCACCCCAGCTTTGAGTACTCAAACAGGTTTTAATGTCTAAAGCTACGATATCAAAAAGCCCTAAAAGTAGCAAGATTAATTTCTAAACGGCAAAAGGTAGGTTAAATAAAATAAGATGTACAAGTGTGAAACGCAAAGCAGCATCAGGAAGGTGGCAAATCAAATTGTGAGATTGGGCACCTTAAGTTTTCGACGAGCGTTGAACTTGCGGAGACACTCGACAGTTTCCTGCCTGTGCATCATAGATGCCACTGTAGAACGGTGCTGCAGGAGGAGGAAACAAACCATTACAACACCAACTCTGTTTATACAGAATTGTAGTTATTTTAAGGCTATAATACAGTCATTATCAAACTTGTTATATCCAGATCTGGTTATGTATACATTTGTAACATTCAGTGTAATTGCAATAAGAGGTGTTTTCTGTGAAGACTTACGCAGATCCAGGGGTGTTTGAGGGCCTGTTCGGAAGTGATTCTCTTGGCTGGGTTAATGGTCAACATCTGGTTGATCAGGTTTTTTGCCTCTGGAGTCACTGTGTCCCACTCAGGGGATGGGAACTGGGACAAATTAAATAAGTAGGTGTAACAGTTGGGAAGGAAGGAAGGAAGGGAGATTGGAAACAATACACATTTCCTTCAGGACTTGTTAGGCGTCTGCATATTTCTGGCTAATCCACAACATCTGGGCATCAAGTCTCGAGTTAATTTGTCAAAATTGTGTAGATGGGAGAACAAAATGAATTGCTAATTGTTTTTGAATCAACAGGACTTAAGCTTTTGTTCCAGTAAACATGTTTTATTCGGGGGAACATTCCCTACTAATAGGCTGTGTGAAACTTCCAGCCTCTGTGGAAGCTGCACTGTGACTTAAATATCCAGAGACGGAGAACCAGAGAGGGGGTATCCTCCTTTCTCCGTCTCTCTCATAGTCTCCCTCTGTCTCACACACACCTCTGCAATGCGTCAGGGAGGCCCAGATAGGATCAATAGCTCTGGACCAGCTCTCAATTGGACACTATTAAACATTCAAAAACTGCTTAGCAAAGCCCTGCACTGCACCCGTCACAAGTACACACCGAATGCACACACTTACATCGTATGCCCCGGCTTTGATCTGCTGATAGAGTTTGTGTTGATCTTCATCCCAGAATGGAGGATATCCCACTAACAAGATATAGAGAATAACACCTGACAGAATACAAAGTGAGAAAAAGAGATCATGGTACATGTTACAGCTCAAATTAGGAAAGGCAACTTGATTCATTTAGCATATCATTATGCTTCGCATTTAAATGCATGCAGCACGAAGCAACAACAACAACAACAATAAAGTGAATTCAGCACAGCAAAATGCATTCTTTTCTCTTCATGAGACACTTCGTGTGAGGCTAAATTCTTCTTTCCTTTGCAAGAGGTTTTCAAAAGTTAACCTCAGATTCTTTAACTATTTACATTTGGTGGCTCAGTGGCAGGTCTGTCTTTCAATCAAGACACTTAACCCTGAATTGCTCCCTGTAGCTGCATCTACAGTTTATGAACGCAACATGATTGTAAGTCACTTTGGATAAAAGTGTCAGGTAAATGACATTGTATGTAATAATGTTATGTAAAGAAATTATAAAATCTAGTTACACAGTTTAATTTGACAAAATCAAAACTATATCTACAGTCTGATGTCTGTGTCCCACCACTGTTAAGTGAACAATAAAAAAAAAATGTTGCCCAAATCTCACCACAAGCCCAAATGTCCACAGGCTTGCCGTAGGGGTCCTTCCTCAGGACCTCGGGGGAGAGATAGCCAGGGGTGCCCGCAAACCCTGCCGGCCAGACAAACCAGAGGACGAGATTAACCGACGCCTTTGTGCAACTATGTGAATGGTTCAGATGATCGTGACCTATTCCATGCAAGATCAGATGATGACAGTGTAGAGTCACAAGGAAACACTCGTTAATCACGCCGGACAGTCGGCCAAAGGCCGGCAGCTCGGCTGTTAGCCAAGACACAGCGGCCTTAGCATTAACTGGAGGCGTACGCAAATATTCTTTGGCTTCCGAGTGGGCGAGATGATGTTTAGCTCTACAGATGCACTGTAGGAAAGACCGTCTGTTTAGCTCTGACTCGTACACTGAAACATGAAAAACTATGGAGGGCTGAACACCCAGATAGAATAACAGATCAGGTTATGGTCCAGCACATTGGATGCGCGCGTGTGTGTCTGTGTCACTGTTTATGTTTTCTTACCAAACCAAGCCTGCTGGTCTCCTTGCACTTCAATAGCAAGGCCAAAGTCTGCCAGCTTCACTGCAGCTCCCTTCATCTTACTGGCCAACAACAGGTTCTCAGGCTGAGAAACACACACACACACACACACACACACACACACACACACACACACACACACACACACACACACACACACACACACACACACACACACACACACACACACACACACACACACACACACACACACACACACACACACACACACACACACACACACACACACACACACACACACACACACACACACACACACACACACGGTGAAGCAGAATGCATGACAAGAGATCAAGACAGTGATAGACGGAGAGTGACGGGCGATCGTCAGCGAAGCTCTTTCTTAGAAATGTTTCTAATTGATGTATTCGCCACAGCTTGTGTGGGGGTGGGGGTAAAGGTGTGTGAAAGCGATGGAAAGACGGAGGATGTAGAGGGAGAGAAGATGAGTGGTTGTGAATCTCCACAACGCCTTATATGGGCCTGTGTTGGTAGCCATGGAAACCGCTCGGGAGTCATTTAGGCAGCGCTGCAGACTGCATGCTAAATGGAAAGTGTACTTAGCGAGCGGCGGCGGCGTGTGTGTGGCAGCGTTCTAAATGGCCGTTGTTTGGGCAGCAGGACATAAATGGCCACAGTAAAAAGCCCACTCAGGATAAAAGGCCAACAAAATCAGACGGGCAGCGCTCAATGTAATAGTGTTATTCTCCAATACAGAGCGCACACGCACACAAACAGCCGCCCACGCGCATCTAAGACATGTTTGGAGGTTGATTTATTCTCCACACCCTGCAGTCTCTGCTTGATAATGTACACTTCAGTGTTGTGCTCCTTCCTCCCATAATTTGTTATCACCTCCTTTAACCGAGTTAGGGAGGAAACTGGAGGTAGCAGAGATGCTCTCCTCTACTCTTTGCATCTCAGCCTATCGGCAATTTAGCACGACTCAAGCCCCTCCCCCGCCGCTCCACCGTTGGATGTGATGTCACATGGGTTGTCGTGGCAACTCTTGAGGTTCATCCATGTCTTCGCCGCCTCTCTCATAATAGACCCCCTTCACAACAGTACAAAGTGTGTAGTCGTGTGTTCTCATTTGCCGTTTGAGTCCTCGTCTTTTCCTCGCCAAAAGGTGAGAGCCCTCCCCTCCACCTGACCCGACATCTCTGCGTGCTCGACATGAACATGCGTGCATGTGTGGACACACAGACTTCTGGTCACAGACAGACAAGCTGACGATCTGAGAACAGATAGAGGGTAAAAACAGTCGAAGGGGGGGGAGGGACGCTGGGTGGAAAATATAAAAGATAGAAACCGAAATGCAGAAAGATGGAGATACAGAGGGAGCTGGAGCAATCGAGAGCCATCTGTGTGTTGCCATGGCCACGAGCAGAGGTGTGTGTGTGTGTGTGTGTGTGTGTGGTTGTCACGGCAACGGGCAGCCACTCACCTTGAGGTCTCTGTGCACAATATCATGCTGGTGGATATGATTGACACTCTCCAAGATCTGACTAATGCAATGACTAGGGAGAGAGAAAAGGGGAACAAACCGAGAGAAAGGCGCGTCAGTCGGCGCCTCTCATTACACACAGAACACGTCACATGGACTCCAGCTTCATCTGGGAGTGCGTTTCACGTCTAGGTTTGAAACCGATGCATTTAATTAGGGGAAAGAAACTGACGTCATTATTTTTCACTACAGGACAGGATAAATAACATGAAACTAGAAATTATGTAAAGAAAAATGTAAAGGCTGTTTCGGGAGAGAAGACTTACATACTGTCAGGGATGAGATAATTAAAAAAAAAAATATATATATATATATATATATATATATATATACACATAAATATATATAAACAGGTTTTGGTTTATTCGCTTCATTCGTGCCTTAGAGGGGGCGTGGGTTATCTCTGCGGTTTTTAACTCAGTTATCATTTCCGCCAGCCAGCGTGGAAGAAACAACCACTAGTTCAGCTTTATACTTGTGGACATCCTTCAAACGCTGGAACATCCAAGGCCCTCGTGTTTGGGTTCATAACATCGCCCGCAGGCTCACACCGCTCGGTGACTTTCGCCGATTGCGTCTGAATGACTTCCGGCGCTGCTGGAGAAGCAGCAGCCAGTTGGATTCACCAACGGGACGACTTCAGTGACCACGGGTGGAGCGCCTCAACGCCGATTGGCTTTCACGACTCGGCGTCAGGTGCATTTTCTGCCAAAGTTGAAACATTTAAACTTGAGGCAATTTTTTTTTGCTTGGCTCTATTTGCTTCGTTCGGCCACTGCTTGAGGCTCATGTCAAGTCTCCACAAAGATTAATGGGCCAAAGGTCAGGAAGAGCTAGAGAGGCTTTTTCCATGTGGGCTGATCTGTGTGTGTCTCTCCCCAAAGCCCCCCCCCCAGAACAGACAAAGACCCTAATCCAATTGCACATGAGACTTCATAAGCTGCACACCACACAGCTACAGTAAGAAAAGGGGGAACTCGGCGAGGAAGTCGAGAAACTGCAAATGTCGCAAAGTCAACAGAGTGTGGTGGTGGTGGTGGTGGTGGGGGGGGCATTTTGCTGACAAATACAAGCAACCCAATTACCACAATATCATTATTTTATATGCAGGAAAGTGCATGTGTGCATAACGTCCAGGGCAGCCCCATGTGAAGAGCTTACCTGGCATCAGCCTCACTGTAGTACTCCCTGGCTACAATGTCTTCAAAAAGTTCTCCTCCTGTCACCCTGGAAATGGGAGGGAAAGGAAGAAAGAATAAAAGGGGGCGTGAAGCAAGAAAAGATAAGGCGGGGAGGCGCGAGAGAGAGAGAGAGAGAGAGAGAGAGAGAGAGAGAGAGAGAGACGTCTGTTAGCATACACAAACCAACCGCAGCGGCACGCATGGATTAAATGTCACTGTGTGTGTGTTCAGAATATACTCACAGGTCAAAGACGAGGTAATGAAAGCCTTCCTCTGAAATGCTGTCGTGGAGTCTCACTGCAAGAGAGGGTGGGCAGTGAGACAGCAGGTGGGTACACAATAAAATCAAATTGCTGCAGTGTTTTAGCTATTAAAGCTTCCCATAAACGGAGGTTATGACTAAATGCAAACATATTTTAACTGAGCGATGGACCAAAGGCGGAGCTGGAGAAATAAATGTCAACGATGCTGCGTATCACTTTATTCCTCACAGCAGAGATGTGACTGCATCTCGTGGTTACTTATCTCCTATTTAGTTAAATCACCACACCGCTGAACGCATTATCTCTAGAATTCCCTGATTGATTATAATCAACCAATATTCAGAAAACGCATGAGATCAGCGGTAACGCCGACTAGTCGCCGATTGCAGCAGAGGAAGAAAAGATAAGCAGCCATGTTGAGACGGTCAGGAGGAGACCTAGAAAGTCAGCAGCCGGTGGGCGACACAGGCCTGCGTGGCCACGTCAGAGCGCCAGTGACAAAACGGCCGTTGCATTGAGGTACATTACGATGCGTTCAAGCTCCACTCTGTACACATGACGATTGGGTGAAGGTGCTGAAAATAGATAACATCATCATGACATGACAATGTCTGACACAAAATTAAGTTAGGGTTTGGCGTCTGAAGCCTTGAACAGGGTTCTTACACATGTTGACCAGGACTTCTCCAGGACTTTTAACCAAATGTCCATGACCAAACTGAAATCTCGTTATAAACATGAACAATTTAGAACATGTTGCGTATTGAGAGCGTACGCCGGCTTATATTTTGAGCGTCTTTCTTTAAAAAAAAACATTCATTATTTTAAACTCAGTGTAAATGAACATGTGACTACAACACGTTTCCATGACTTTTCCCAAACTTTTATGATTTATGTTTTTTCCATGACTTTTCCAGGCCTGGAAATGCCCATTTTAAAATTCCGTGACTTTTCCAGGTTTTCCATGACCGTACGAACCCTGCTTGAATACCAGATGTTAAAAACAACCAAAACAATCCTCATCAGCCAATGGCTCATTGAAGATCAATTGTTTCCACGGCAAACAAACATAATGGGGACATCTCTAATTGAGCTCAGTCAGTTTGGATTATGGAATGGGATCAGGGCTTGTGGCTACATCAGTCTTCACTAGAGATCCAATACGGATATGAACTTATATTTTCAATCCTGTGGTTATGACTAGTAACACGTTGGGCATCGAGTCAGCAGCACAACGCTAGACCAGATAGATGAGGGAGCTGACGACAAACGGGTCAGCTGCTGGGACATATTTACTTATTCTTTTTTTCACTTAATTTGTTTAGTGAAATAAACATAAAAATATAAAAGTACAAAAATGTCAGGCATAAACAAACATACATATATATATACATACATATATATATATATATATATACATATACACACATATATATATACACACACACACCCTCCCTCCCCCCAAAAAAGCAAGACAACAGAAAGCAACCCCGGCACCCCCTTAATTATTTTACTTGTAAGTGTGTATACGCCACCCGACATTTATTTCTAAGTAAATATGAAAGATCATGGAAGTGGATTTACAGGTGTTTTTACATCATTTCACATGACAATGAATAGATCAGTTTTTCTGGCATTTTTTTCTGGCACAAGTACGAGAAGACGACCTCCCCATTCTTAATATCTCATACAAAATGCTGATCGTCTCTCTGGTCGACAGACAAAGGGCACAAGACATACGCGGGTAACTGAAAGATAAATTGCAGATGTGGGCAGCGATTAAGAGGCGAGTAGGAAAAGTTGCGTTTCGTAAAGAATGAAAGGACGACAAACAAATAAAAACGTAAGTGCCAAGAAATGTTTCTTGGTTACGGGGATATGCGAGTGCTTGGTCGAGAACAGGGAAAAAAGCGGCTCGGTAATGAGCTCATATTACCACAATACTGCCGTTATGCGGTAACCGTCCCGACTGTCAATACAGCGAGAGAATGACGAAGCAGCATCCAGGCAGAGGGAGAATTACAAGAAAGGGCCCAAGTGACGAGGAGCCACAGTTACGTAAAATAAATATCAGTTGTATAATAAGACGGCCCTGCAGCAAGAAACGAGAGCGACTGCTCTTTCCTCCTCCTCCCATCTTCTCGCTCTCCCTCCATCTGTCTCCTACTCCTCCTGCTTTCATCCCTCCATCTGTCTTTTTTTTTTTTGCCCTCTTTTATCCAAAGTTTGAATGCAGACGATGCCAAAATATATCAAAACGAGGGGAAAAAAAAAGGGCAGGAGAGAGCGATCTTTACGGAGAGGGGAAGAGGACGGGAGAAGTAGGCGAGGGGCGAATGAGTGCCTGAGGGGGTGGAGGAGTGGAGGGGTGGAGAACTAGGACACGCAGAAAAGAGGACTGAGAAGTGCAGTGAGAAAAGGGTCATTGATTTGGTCATATTTCCCCTTTCTGCCCTTTCACGCCCATCTCCTCTAGACACCTCAATTAGATTAGCACAATGTATTTCTTCTTTCTAATCGCCGCTGCAATACACACGTCCACAATTAGCGAACGGCTGAGCGGTGCGATAGTCACCAGAGATAAAACCAGAAAGTCGAGAAGAGTCTGACGCAGAAGACGAGGCTCGTCTCGGGAGGCAGAGCAGAGATGAGGAAGACCTGCCGTCACCTCACTCTGACTGGGTTTACTTGTGCATTTAAAAAGGCAGTGCTGGTGATGTCATCTACTTAACGTTTTGTTTCTGTTGTCACGACAACTGCACCACTTATTTGCACAAGACTCATAACATTATAACCACAGGTAGCATTCCTGAGCCGTTAGCATCTTCATACATCAACGCAAAGCAGTGATGCTAAAATCTAACAGCCATCCTCTTCTACTGCATAACGGACTCCTTTGCCGTCTCTAATCCAAATATATTTTAGTACGTTTATGTGCCTACTAATAAATGTATTAATAAGGCTTGTGCAAAATGGTGAACACTTTGACAATCAAGCAAACGAGCTCCACTTGTTTTTTCCATTTATTCAATATTAAAAGGAACTGTAATCTAAAATCTGTTCCCTATTGTGCATTTACAGGAGATACTTCTGGCGAAGTGGTGAAGAGGATCACCCTAAACAGCAGAAGTGACCCTGCACCTTCATTTAAAAACAACTCGTTTGCCAATCCTGCGCCGAGTATTCTGACACAGCCCTGCGTCTCCATCGTCTGTATGCCTTCTCAACAAAGCTCCGCTCTGTTCAACATTGTTCAGAATGGACTAAAACGGAAATATTCTAAATTAAATTGGCTATATTGAAATGTGAAATGAGTAATTACAAAGAAAGTCATAACCTCTTTTAAGACTCAATGACTTGATAAATGAAGATAAAATGAGCCAGTTTACATAAGTTTCTGAACATTTGCCCATGACCCTTCATGTTAGCATTAGTGGTGTAACGGATTCAGCATGTGTGTGAAACACGGATTAATTACAGTTCAACGTTAACCATCACGATTTGAAATAAAGTTTTATTGACGATCATTATCCGCCAATATTAAGCAAAATATGCAATCAGAACGTCGGCATCGATCGTAGATCTCTGATAATGTAAACAACCAATCTGTGTTTGGTTACATTATGATGCGTTCAGGCTCTGATGTGTTCACATGAAATCTCAAAATGTAGTTTTTATTAGAAATTTGAATAAGTTGTTTAAAAAGGAGATGTGTTAATATTAATATAAAATAGATATTGGAGATGAATTATGAGCCATTTAACTTCATACCACAAGCTCTAAGCAGCTGATAAATCATTAACTAAAAATAAAAACTTTTATTTTCTTATCAATTGAATTGTGTGCGTTGATAAATATAAACACTAACAAAATATAAAGAACATTTTGAAATTCTGATAGTTTACAAACTAAAAAGCGCATGACTTGATTTTTGGGAAGTCGGGAAAAATATAGTCTGGAGACTTGTATACAAGCTGTATTAAAAAAAAAGAACAAAGGATCTATATCTGACAATATGGATCATCAATGATCGGCTGCAAAACATGTGATCAGGAATCTTATTAAAGTTACATTCGCTCCCTTTTTCTGGGATCCGATCCATGAGGTTAATGATAATAATTCTTACCTATAGTAAGAATAATTTAGAACATAAAATTCTCATGCAGCTTAATTATTTTCCAATTGAAGCACTCTGTTACTCAACTTGTAAAACCTAGAAGTAATTATCTACTGAGTGAACCCGAGCTTGCATAGGTGCGTCTCTCAATGCCAGGATAGAGGTTCAGATTATGATGCTTATATGTGAATCAATGGGATATTAAAATAATTAGGATATGGGAATGTTCCACTTACCAATTATAAAGTGCACTAAACTAGCCTCTCTTTTTTGTGTTGAGATTATTTCATCAAACTACCGTTTAAAAGTCAGCGATGAGGTTTCACACTAAACATATTCAACAATATTCGAGGAAACTTCCGTTACGGATATCAAATATTATAAATCAGCATTACCCGAGAACGTCATGTCAGCACCAGTATGGCTACACTCCAGCAATACAGAACAAAATATGAGGTCACGTGCACAGAAACTCACCGATGTTGGGGTGCTTCAGCAGACGACAGATACGAGCCTCTCTCTCCAGCTTCTGATGGTCTGAGGAGAGAAAACCAGAAGACACGTCGGATCACAGAGCAGCGACTCGTTGAGCATCGTGAACTGGTCGACCCATTGGGTCGCCTGAAAGGGACATTATGATTATACAGGAGGGTCTTAACCACGAGGCCACCTGACACCACATTTGCACCAATTTAGAAAAACTCATGCAGTATTGTGTGTTTGTTAATGGGGCCATCCGACATGTCCCCATTCCCAATAATGTCTTTCATAAGAGCAGAAGCTCTAGCTTTGGTCCACTTTAACATATCTGCACCCTGTTGTACAGTCTGTGCACCGGCTGCACCACGAGACCGACTACGTCTTCCAGTAAAGTAATATACATAAATGCAAATATTTATTGTGTCACGGATGCAAAGGGAAGCGGTTTAGGAACAAACCGATTAGCGGTACGGTTGTTTATGCCGAGTGGCTGCATTTGCCTCTCATTTGGTAGCAGTCACAAGGAGGCAAATCTCTGCTGACCACAGGTTTGGTTTTTATTTAAGACTATTAAACTGTTTGTGAAAATTAACGAGGCTGTGTGATGCAATTACAAGTTTGCCTGTGTGTGTGTGTGTGTGTGTGTGTGTGTGTGTGTGTGTGTGTGTGTGTGTGTGTGTGTGTGTGTGTGTGTGTGTGTGTGTGTGTGTGTGTGTGTGTGTGTGTGTGTGTGTGTGTGTGTGTGTGTGTGTGTGTGTGTGTGTGTGTGTGTGTGTGTGTGTGTGCAAAAGAGTTAGTGCAAAGCCCAGATATACAACACTAGAGTGTTTGCATTTCTTCTGGGAGAGGATAGTAGCAGGAACACACGCCTCGTGTCTAAACAAACATCCTTGTTGACGATTTGACTGAATCCGGTAGCCGTGTGCACGCGGGCGCGCTTGTACGAGACGTCGGCGTGTCGACCACGCGACCGTTACAACTCCATGAGGTCAAAGGTGACGTGGGGTAACCGCGGTGCCGACACCGTCTGACTCGGTGTGCGTGGATGTGTGTGTAAGCCTGTGTGTTACCACTGCGGTGAGGCCAACTCAACCCCACAGCTTTAGAGCGATTACACCACACCGCGGCAGCCTCGCAAAGATTTGCATTAATTTTCAAAGTGCAGCAACAGCCTCGGATGAAATTCACATGCTGCTGCTGCCGAGCAATCATCCGCCGCCGTAGTCAACTGTTCGTCTACAACCGCATTACAGCACAGAAGAGCGCGTTGTCACAAAAAGCAGCGTCACTGTCTGCAGCCACTCTGCATTCGCCTGACTTGTCCCCAACTTGTTGCCCACTTTGAATATTTATAAAGCTGCGGTTTCTAAGCTGTCTGACCCGGTGCGACGACGCTCTCCACATCTACCTTCCGCTCCCCTGCAGGTATAGATTTCCCTCGTCTGGGAGAAAGCGAGTGAATAAGGGAGAGACATGAACCTCCTAATTACACCAGTGACGCAGGACTGAGAGACGGACCGAGAGGAGGGAGGATTACATAGAACGTCCATTTGCTAGAAGAGGATCACAGCGTGTGTGTGTGTGTGTGTGTGTGTGTGTGTGTGTGTGTGTGTGTGTGTGTGTGTGTGGCTGGCCGTCTACCCTGGTGCAGTGTCACTGCAGCACTCACTAATTCATTCAATCTCCCTATTTGTTGGTGCGAGTGTGTGGTAGAAGAAGACAGGAAAGAGAGGGCTGGAGGGTAATTACTGGCACTTCCTGCTGCTCTCTAATTGGCCATCTGCTTGGCCACGGGGCGGGCCTACAGCCATCTTACATCAGCTGAGGAGGATGGAGAGGGCCTGACATACAAACATGCGTCACACACACACACACACACACACCTCTGACCGTATGACAGTCTGACAGAAAGCTCGAGGATCCGGTTTAGACCGTTGGAGACGAGTTTACATCCAAACTGTTCCGCTTGGGAAGTACTGACAAATTCAAAACGGCACAGTGTTATGCGGTACCTCAATACTGACAATGTGACAGCGTTTTGTGCGAGTACAGGAATTTTTTAGAGCATATCTAACGAGGATGGCTGCTACATTTTTCCTTTAAACAATATATACTGATGGCCGTGCAATACTCAGTTCTTCCACTTTGATATCTAGTGGTAGTGAGCAACCGTTCAAATGCAAGTTAGGATAAACAAAAGCAACCTGTTTATGCCATTTTGCTTTTGCCAGTACGTAGCTTACTTAGTATGGTAGTATATGACTGTGTCCCACAAACCTATCTGGCAGTAAGACATGTTAACATATCAAAAGCATCTATATTATATTGGTGTTTATGTGACTCTTTGCTGCCCAAGCCATTGTGGTCACAACGTACCAAAAACATCCGATCAGCTGACAGACAGTTTCAGCACACCGCCTGATAATAAGACCGCTTCACTCCATTATTCAGCCCGACATCGCGAGCCATTTTCAGTAGACAAAAGAGCCGTGTGAGCGGCCGCTAGGAACACTTCATTTCACATTTTCTTTCCTGATGAATAAAGAAATAAGCCAATTTAAAAGGATAACGGCACTGTCAAGTTCTACATGGACAGTGAAGCGACCGACCAATCAGAGACGTGGAGCTGCTAGTCGGAGCACGTCAACCATGAGCAGCTAGAGTCAGGGAAGAGAGCAAATACAAATCTGGACTAAAAGTGAAACACTAGCTTCAATACCAACCAGCTGCAATAATAAAATGTATCTTATACTTGTATGCATTTAATTTCAGTTAAAAAGGACAGATTACATTTCAGTTTCCTACTTTAGGTGCATTCTGCTGATATGTTCTGTATCCATCTTCCCTGCTGCTGGCGGAGCTTTTACAATCACCTTGTGGGTTGCTGCGCTTTAGATGAGGTCACATCTCTACTACGAGAGGACCTCCCAACGTGTGCACAGCCCTGCTGTGCGTTGCAATTAACTTGACTGTAAGTCTGCCTAAATATCTGATGAAACTCTGAATATAGTGCATTTACCAACTGGCCCACGTGTTGCATTTACTGCCACTGTAGAGGAATACATCCTGCACACGCACAACGTTTCTCACACCCGCGTTCAGAAAGCTTGCTGTGGCTAACTGAGGCTCGCATTCTGCCGAGTATTCTTTGTGTGGCGGCTGCCGTAACAAAGTCTTGCCTATTCCGTCCCGGGTAGAGAGCGCAATCACACAATTTGTCTGAACTAGACGGACATAAACGAGCACATTTTCAGCAAAAAAATAAAAGTTTTACAGAAATATACATTTTGTTTGAAAATAATCTCAGGTTTTCCATAAATACAAATGAGACATTTTTGCTACAGGAAGCAACTGGACATTGTTGAGCATTTAATAATAATAATAGTAAAGTAACTAAGGCTGCGACAGTAAATCGATAAATCGATTATTAAAATAGTTGGCAACGAATTTCATTATCGATTTGTTGCGTCTCGTGATTATTACGGCGCTCAATAAGTCGCGGAGAAGTTGGAGTTGCGGAGGGAGAGCACAGACCATAACGCTAACTGGCCGCTGCTCTCGTAGCGCTGGCAGCGGCGGTTGTTCAGACGTAGTCGATGACATTCACCGAGCTGGGTGCGCCTACGGGTGATGTTATGAAGCCAAACACCAGGGCGTTGGATGTTCGGTTGCCGGAAATGGAGATAAGCCACGCCCCCTCACTGGCGCGAATGTCGCGATTAAACTCGGGCGAGTAAAGCGCCGTCAGTTCTGTTTTTGACAGGGTCATACACATTTCCAGGACCTTTCCAGGACTTTAAACTAAATGTCCATGACCAAACATGTTTTCTTTCATAACAAATGTGCAATACTTTCGCAAAAGTTTGGGGATTTTATTTTTTAGCAATGACTTCTCCATCGTATGAAGCGCGTTTTGAATAAAGGGTTGACATTCTTTTTTTTTTTTTATCCGATTAATCGGAAAAAAAATAGTCTCGAGATTAATCGATTATTCAAATAATCGTTAGTTGCAGCCCTTAAAGTAACACAAATGAAATAAATTTCCCTGGGATAATAAAGCAACCAAATGACACAAAGGAAATGGAGGAAGAGAGGTCTTATGGTCAAATGTTAGTCTGTTTTACTCCGACAGTGTTGCAGCAGTTATCCACTTTTCAGTCACTTCACTCGTTAACAATATACAACAAAGCTTTCCTTCAGCAGCAACTTGCATCCCAACACTGTGAGCTGCCATGTAAAATAAATACCATTAATATAATTTTTAATATGGGGGGGATGGGCTAAGTCTTGTTCCTGGGCTCATTTTAATTAATTGGACTCCATTTATGAAGAAAATATAAAAAGACTAGCTACAAATAACAGTTGCATCAAAGATCCTTTAAAAATATATTTATGCAGGAGCATATTATGTACCCTGCGACTCGCTCACATTCACCCCCAACTGCCTGTTGGCTGGACCATCCCACAGCCAACATCCATCCTCGCCATGCTGCCCAGCCTCCTTCACTTCCTCCCTCCTTTCATTTCCTTCCTTACTTTCCCTTCTGCCCCTCCCCCACTCCTCAGATTACTGCAGTGTTTACCAGAGCTTTGAGAGACTTACCCACCAGGCCACGCGTGAGGTCACACTCGCCCTATTGGTCTTTAAAAAAAAAAGAGAGACCCAAATCCCACCAGGCAAGCTGCCTGCTCACGCGTGCATGTGCCAACGTTTCGTGTCAGTTGAATCGGCCATGCGGCCTACCGCAAGTCACAAAATCCTCTAGTCGTCTCCTTCGCTAACCCAAACGTTCCCATTCCACCTTGCTTCCCTGATGTGTGGCGTGTCTCCGATGTCCTTGCAGGATATTGTTAATTGTTAAACACCTCTTCATCTTCATCTTCCTCCCTGGCAAACATGCACACATACACAGGCCGACGTTGCGCTGCCTTGCCTCTGCAAGCAGCCAACGATTTTTTCTGCTGAGCCCTTACTTTTCCTTGGTGGGACATTAATACCAGGAGCTGCCCTATGTGGACACTTCAAGGCCGGGATAGAACAATAAGGGTATTACAACACACTCACAGATGCCTCACAATACAGACATGCTCTATTAGTGTTACTCCCTGCTCGCTCCCTCACACACACACAAATGCCATCAGACAGACAACAACAGGGCAAACAGGGAGGCGCCTATGGAATCCGTGGGGTCTTAGTGGTTGACGAGATACATTTAGCATAACTGGATTAGCCTCGATACAAACCAATCCCCCTTTGCAGAGAGACAAGAGAAAGGCAATGAGTGAGGGAGGCCAGCAGTAAACGATAAGCACGGAGGTAATGAGAGAGTACAGGAAAGGAGAACAAAGGAAGCCAGGTGTCTGTGTGAATGTCACGAAGGAAAGCAGGTCTAATTTGTCAGATATAAAAAAAAAAAAAAAAAAAGGGAGAAAGCAATTAAGTATCTCAGTCTAAAGCCAGGGGAGGTTCTGACACACTGCCATGAGCTGACGTCATCATTACAACACGGCACGCCACACCAGGCATGTGCACGTGGGTGTGGATCTATTGCAGGCACAGCAACCAACGCAACAAATACAATTCAGGAGCGCACAGTGGAGCTACCTGAACGCGCCAATAATTAACAAGATATCAGAGGTGAAACGTCTTTCATATCCTGTCGGTTCTTATTGTTTTATTTCAGTCCCAGCATGCATGTTCCCCTTCCATGGAGAGCGCCTCAGAAATGTGGATCAATCCATTGTACAGCAGTTGTCTAATGATACCACAGTGGAGCAATTGAGAGTTACTCAATACAATGTTTATAAAGAGGGTCATTAAACCATCAAAAGGTTGCAGATAAGAAGTCCCCACAGACAATGATTGAATAAAAGACTGCCTCTGCCATGGGAATGATGGGACTCTTGGTTTATGTGCATACTTTCCAATAAGGCTGGGCGATATGACGATATATAGTGAGGCGAAAGGCGTGGATCAGTAGAGATTAGTTATTGCTTTAATATCTCTGGTAAGCCAAGGCCGACCAAGTTTAGTTTAATGATCTGCATGATGCAATCCATCAAAAGGGAGGCCACTATGTGGGAGTATTACAGTTTACATTAGAAATAATATACTGATATTTTATACTGAGATTTTGTCACAGTAATTGACCTTAATTTGTGATTTAATATCTTGTGTCTTTCAGCCAGTATGTGTGCGGAGTCAGCTGCACGTTTGCATTCACTTGGATATTTTCCCCGTCGTGTCTTATTAGTGTTTGAGTGAGTCGTTCTCTCATCCCATTTGACACAGGTCACCTGACTTCATTACACTTCATACCCAGATGAAGACTTGTTGAGTTGAAACACATTGGTCAGCAATGCTTTAATAAAAGGATAACTAACTTGCATTCAGAGTGTATCAGATATTTTTCTGACAGATTTGTTTTATTACATCACAGAGTTCAGAAATCCCCATTTTTCATCAACAGGATGAAGCACTTTGCCAATTTCACTGGATTACAAAAGACACCACCACTTGTTGATTTATCTATAAACTGTTTCTCAATATAATTCAAAGAAACTTTACCGAATACCAGTAATGACAGCTATCACAAAATAAAAATGGCATGCCGCAGAGCCCGACTTCAGTTCCACAAATCAAACCTGCATATTTTAGAATCAGGGTGAGTGAGCATGGCGTTAACGTACCTCTTGCAGACAGCTTCTTAGTGTTGATGATTTTTGCAGCATATTCCTGTCCTGATGACTTCTTTACACACCTACGCACCACTGAAAAAGCTCCCCTAAGAAGAAAGAACACAAACAGACAAAAATCAGTCCATCTCACATGCTCTTTCGCCCTCTCACTCACATACACAGCGTGGGACATGTGAAACTGCATCCACTCGTGTGCAGCAGTTGGATTTGTGTGTGTGCCAACAACCTTGGTGTGTCTCTCACACAGACACACACACACACACACACACACACACACACACACACACACACACACACACACACACATCGAGTGTACAGTCATTACTATCGCAGACTCAGTGTGCAGAACCTGTGAAGGTGTAAAACAATGAAGTAAATCAGCATTGATATAACAAGCTTGAGTGCTGATATCAGTTTACATATTGGATTATAAATGAATAGCCAAGTACTTTTGCTTATCTTTGATAGGCACACAATACAGTGTAACCTACAGCTCCACAGGAAATTCAATTTGCAACAGCTAGCCCAACAAATGTGCTGCATACAATGGGCACTATCTAATACATTCAAGAGGTAACAATGTTTAGTTTTAAATCTGTTAACTCCTTCTCTGAGGAGTCTCATAATGACCTAGATGAATGCTCCATCTAGGATCACTAACTGCTCTGGTGATCCTTAAATTGTGAGCAACACAGACCAATAACTAGGCATTATTTTCATGGCGACTACATCTCAGACTGTACTACCTGCAGTATCTGGCCCTACGCAGTTTTCTTGCTAGAGGAAGGCTGCCATGCACTACTCTGGATGATGTATGGAGGGTGGCTACTTTCCGCTGCACTCTGCTCTGCTCTTAGTTTCAATTATTTACCAGTAAATGAGAGGTGACAGAAGTACAAGGCAGTGCCTTGACACTAATAACCTATGACGGAGCAAAATGCATTAACAAACGGGCGCAGAAGCTGAGGTAAGTGGCCGGTCTGCAGACGGATCGGGAGCGGTGGGTCCGCGATGGAGGACGTGTAGGTGGGAGTATGTGTGAGCCAGTGCAGTGGCTGTGCAATCAGTGCCATCGATTACTCAATTATTAGGCAGAGAGTGGAAATGGCAGATGGAAATTAAGGCTGGTGTATCTTTATAGGACCGGTGGTGTCACCCTGCAGCCGCTGGTTTGGGTACAACAGGGGGAGAGAGAGAGGAGAGAAAAAGAAAAGAGCCTTCGCCAGCCAAGAACAGCAGATGCTGCTGATGATGAAACAGAGGAGCTAGTGGCCCGATTTTCTTGCGGTCATCAAAATACCGAGGAAAAACACGTCACTGCCTCTTACACAGCACACGTCAAATAGCGCTATGACAGCACGAGCTCCGCGATCCCTTTCGTTTAAGATCAACAGCGCTTTTTGATAACCTGACGACCATCGAGCCAGCTGGTGTCGGCATTACTGTGCAAACATAACGCAGCGCAGCCTGCGCCGCATAACTTTCTCTTGACGTGATCCAGAGGCAATACGTCACGTTGTACAACACGGCTAGCGTGACACAAATCACCTGCAGATGCTAATGAGAAGAAGGAGAAGAAGGAGAAGAAGAGGGGGGAAAAGTGGTCGGCCTAGTTAGCCAGCGACCACAGCCCCTGGTCTGCGGAGCCAGCGCGGAGCTGTCAGACCGCCCTGGGCCGGTGAAATGTCACAGGGCGACGTCTCCCGGGGCCCCGCTGGCGAGTGTAGCAGACCAAAAAATTCCAGGCAGCTAACACAGCTGTTAGTGCACCGACACTCCCCATGAGCGGCGAAAAGACGCAGCGCCCGGTGCGCTAACTCGGCTAGTTTAATCAACATCAGCGTGGTAGCTGGTTGGTTAGCAACTGACCGTCGGCGCACTGCTGTCCGTTAGCTAACCGACACCAACGGCTGTTTCGCGTGTCTGCGCCGCGGCAGCAACGGCCTTCGTTTTAAAACGCACAACCGACAACGTTTTACCGCATAGCGCGAGGCGACACACGGCGGCTATCTGTCGGCTGCTAGCGGGCTAACCAGACATAATGCGAGGCGAGGTTGCGGGGGTGGGGGACAAGACCGCAAGACAAACACGATGCACACTGGGTCGTTACGGCTGCTGCTTACTTCCCGAGCTCCTCGTACAGCTGGTACTCGTCGGTAAACCGGGTAGAAGTAACCACAGTGGTTGCCATGGTTGAAACCGTGAGTGGGGGAGTCCAAGCCTTGGGGTACGACGGCGGCTGGCTCTTGTATGTGGTCCGGGAGGAGGGTAGCCTAGCCTCCAACACTGGAGTACCTATCTGACAGGCAGGCAAAGCTGAAGAGGATAGAGGCGAGCACAGACGGAAAGGGAGGGGCTGGGGAGAGGAGGAGGAGGAGAAGGAGGGGTGATGATGGTGTGTGCGTGTGTGTGCGTGTAGTAAAGGGGAGGAATCCTCGCGAGAATAGGCTCGTGCAGCATGAGACTATAGGGCTTCTAGTTCAATGAAGTCACACACATGTGGGGAGGTGGTGCTGAATTATTTTTGCCTCATGTATAGGCAAACGCATATTTGAGGGGCAGTGGAGCATAATTAAGAGATATGGTGCAGATAAATATGACAACGGTGCATTTATGACTAAACTTCAATTTAAATAAACAAATACCCTCAACAGCTATAGCTTTTCTCATATCTTCAAAATATTGGAACATCGCAGCAGCATTTTACTGCACTAGTTGGGATACACCCTCCATCCTGGGACACACCTCACTGCAGCAGAGAGGCAAACTGTAACACACTCACATGCACACGCACACACGCACACACACGCTCTCCAGGGATCAATATTGATTAATGCAGGTCTTGCTCTGAACACAGTGGGCCTTTCTGAACCACTGATTTTGCCTTTGTGCTCGTGTATGTGCATGAGAGAGATATGGATGAGATGAGTACAGGGAATAGAGTGACGGCTGTATCGAGTTTCCGCCAACGAGCCTACACCTACGTGTTTCCACAGTGTGAGGGCCGTTAGCTTGGCGGTGCTAAAAGATGGTGTCACACAGCTCCAGAGTGGCTCACTAAATGTTTAATGTGGCATGAGTGGGAGGCCATCGGAGGACAGGCGGGTGGGGCTGGAGGGAGCCATAGAGCTTGAGAGGACCTGTGAGTGTGTGTGTTTGGTTGTATATATGTGTGTGTGTGGGGGGGGGGTGTGTGTGCGCGCGTGTGTGTGTGTGTGTGTGTGTGTGTGTGTGTGTGTGTGTGTGTGCGTGCAGCTGCCTACTCAGCACTCTGGCTCAGAGGTGGGACAGCGAGCAGCACATAGACATGCTGTCAGAGAGAAAGAGAAAAATTGTGATTTCACTAAATAAATCTGTATGTGCGGTTGTCAGCGTGGGAACACACAAGCTGAAAAAGTTATATTATGAGGCAATATCAGCAAGTGCAGCCTGCTGAATGCACGATGAAGAGCAGAAAAAGGAGACCAGTGTGCGTGTGTGTGTGTGTGTGTGTGTGTGTGTGTGTGTGTGTTATGTGGAAGACAAATGAGCACTGCAATGTAGCTTACTAGCCCTCTCCTGCCCTCCCTTTCCTACGTGCTAACCCTGCTGCCTCTCCTCCTCTTCCTCCACCTCCTCAGCCTCCACAGAAGTTATATAATGGTGAACTCCTCAGCCTTTGTTATCTCACACCAACCACACACTACGCCTTGCCCGCTTGATGAGAGACAGAGGAGCAGAGGAGGGAAGAGGAGTGAGAGCACGGGAGGCCGAGAGAAGAGAAAGTGGGATGGCTCCAGCAGAAAATTGGCACTCGGCGAGAGAAAGAAAGAAAGTCTGTGTGCCATTCTCCATATTGTAGTAGTATTATTATTGTAGTATTATTGCATTCCTCATCTTGAGCAGCCCCGTTCTCCATTATGCACCCAATGTGTGTGTTACTCCAGTTCTAGAGAACACCAGCTGACTCTGACTTTCCCGTGACATGAGAAAGCTGTCCAGTCCCATTTGTGTCAAACCATCCTCTTGATTTTGCAATGGAAAAGGTCACATGACGATGCCAGCTACGTCCGATGACATCAGTGTGTATTCTCATGCGAACCCCGCTGTGAAAAACACACTCGGCACAAACGGCAAGAGGACGTTGACGTTCTCGCACCTTGCAATGTGGATGTATACAAGATCAGAGAAAAAACATATTGGGAGAAATGCTGACTGACTTTTTTTCAGACTGATTTTATAAACTGGGTCGTGCTTGAATGGAGACATCTTGCATTGTGCATGTCATCCATCCAGCTTCATGTCACTTGACTTTGCATGGGTCTTTCCTACGCTTGCAGACATCCACCCATGCAGGATTTATGCTTACATTTCATGCTTTCTTGGAGCTGAAACAGTCGTGTGGTCTGATCCGCGGAGCCAAATCATCCCATGCCTGTTTGTAGCAGACTCCCATGGCTAACCGAAGCTCTGCTTGAATGCAGAAAATACTAATTGTGCAATCAGAGCTCCAGTGGCTGCGATACATTTAGGCATGACTTTCCCTTTGTTGTGACTAATGAGGGGGAATATGCCATCTGTTACATCATCACAACTGAAAGAGTGGACGGGGCCAAGAGCTGAGTCATGACACTCCTGTTCTGCACTGCTTCGGAGGCACAATCGGACTGGGGGGAAGAGAATGAGTAACGCTTTCCCCTCCTTCAATAGATGCCGTCGTGATGGCCCGGAGCAATACGCCACTGACCTCCAAATGCTCAGTCGTCGACTGTCGGGGTCGGACAGCGCCTCGCCGTCGACGTGTGTAGCTGTCCGGTTGAAAAGGAGGGTGTTTCTGATGACACGCCAGTGTGCTCAGTCAGCTCTGCCAGTATAAATAAATAACGGAAGGCTTTTTTGAACATCGCAGCAAAAATCAGAGGTGACGTAGTCGGGCCCTGTTCCTGATTCAAGGGCGCGAGGATCATTTATTGTCCTTTTGCAACACGGGGATGCGCAACACAATTCAGTGGTAGCCCATTTGTAACACGGCAAACACGTGACAAAAAAAGAAAAAAGTTATACATTCCTGTAGTGCCTTTTTAAAATGTGCATCACAAGGAATGTGAATGGTAATGATTACAAAATGTAGTCATTCAAAGTTTTGAGTCCCGTCTAAAACCTTGTCACAGACATCTCTGTCAGACATGTATGCATCTCCTTTATGATCCCAAATGACACAAAACAGACACCTCAGATTCCCCCCCCCCCCCAAAAAAAAATAAAAATAAAAAAATAAAAAGAGTGTTAAGGCAGTGTGACTGCCCAAATGGGACTGCCCCAATGGGACTGCCCCAATGCCATGGGGCTGTCCCCTGCTTGGCCCCAATGAATGGTGGGCTACAGCATGTGAATCTTCTTTTTGCTCATCTTCGATTCCATCCTGCAAATATCATAATTATTTTAAGACTGGCAGTGTTGGCAGCGACGAACATAAGAAACCAAGAATCAGAAAATTCCTGCCCTTTGTATAATTCCTGCAATCAGATGAGGGAACAGCTCCGAATAGCTACATCTTGAAATATTGGATGTAGCCCAAAAAAAACCAAGGTGAGAATTTAAGTTTTCTGATTGCTCAGTACCAGCTAACACTATAGTCTATAGTTAAATAACCTCTGAGGCTGTTCTGTGTGTATCCTAATATTGTGTCACTGGCTCAGTTGCTTTGCTTTTGAACTGTTTGTTTTAGTTCAGGTGTAGCTCACCTGCCAATAAGACATAGTTAAGAGTTCCTGGTAGAAGTGAACACACTGGAAATTGCAGTTTAATGTGCTTTCCGCATTCAAGGCCATCGGCGATTGGAAATGGAAAGTTTTCTATCTCGTTGTAAGAAGCTAGTTATGTAGTCTGGAAACAACACATTTATACTCTACTTTAAACTTTGTTTTAAATATTTATTTTTTACCTTTATGAAATGTAGTTTAAAAGGGTTTTTAATTTTTTCCTTAATGTCCTATCGTACACAATCACCTGATTTAAGTCATCAACATACCCATACAGTGTTGACACAGTTTTTAATTAAAGGATATGTACAAACTATTCAAGTCTTAAAACCATATGGAGAGGCTCATGAAAACTGGAACTGGTTTTAAACATTCCTCCTGTTCATACAGGCCAATAAAAAGTCCCTTCTTAATGTACTTTCAATACGAGTGATGTTGAACAAAGTCTACAGTTCTACTTCTGTCAAATATATATTCCAAAGTTTTCCTGAATCAAATCAGAGGCCTTGGCTGTCTGAGTCATACAAATCAATTGGTTAGTTTTTAGGAGTGAGCCGGAGGAATGTTCAAAACAAGAAAAACCTGTTTCAAAATTAATATGTGTGCCTGGATATTTTAAGAAAACAGTGAACTTATCCTTTAATGTCACATAATCGATAAGAAGTAATGTGTAAACAGCCTTGATCCAAACCAATATCGGCATCACTATAAACTCCTATCAGTCACAGCGTGTACTCTTCTGCTGTAAGTAAAGCAGCACAACTGTGACTTTGCTTCCACCCTCTGTTCAACAGGCAAAGATGCAGCATGTAGGACACGTAACCGTAAACACAGCCTGGCTGGAGAAAGCACTTCTTCACTAATGAAGAAGTGCTAATGAAATGACCTCAATAACCTCAACAGTTGTTTTGTAATGTGCTGTAATTCTCCACAATGAAGCTAGATGGAGAAGAGTGAGTTTGATACTTTATGTTTTTGTCTCTGAGTCAGCTAATGTCAAGACTTTTGCAAAACTGACTCCTGAAACTTTTTAACGCATCAACATTTTGTCTTTTAGAGACCGTACATATACATTTGATCCAAGAGAGGCTCATGAACTAAACAAGGGTAAAACATTTAGATTAGTGGCCAGCACTGTGTTCTTCTTCTTCCTCCCACAGCCCACAGACATGCAGCTTAGGTCAATTGACTTTATGTGTGCATGTGAGCGTGCACGGTGGTCCGTCTCTATGCGTTGGCCCTACGATATTCTGGCGACCTGTCCAGATGAACCCCGCTTTTGCCCGATTCAACTCTTTAAAGATAATGGATGGATGATTAACCAAACAGAATAATGTTTTTTTTTTACTCCAAAATCCCCCCAACATACTTTGTTTAGTTTGTACTCCTGTTCCAATCCCCTGTAATGCTTGTAAATGTATTTCATTTTAATCCGTATATTATTTCCAACTTTGGGTTTTTGATCTTTCACACTCAAGAGCGGTTCTTCCGTTTGACATCCTGTGAACTTAGTGAAAGTAAAAAATGAGTTGAAGTCATTTCAGTGTTACTTGTTACCCAACAGACTAAATAAGCAAACATGGTACATATTACAACTAAGAAAACATCAGCATGTTTGCGCTGTCAGTATAAGCATGTTAGCTTGAGGTTTACGTTTTTCTTCTTTAATTTCCAATCGTATCACTGATTGAATTACATGTTGGATCCCGTCTTCAGGTTTTCCTTTCACACATGTTTTGCTTTATTTCGCGTAACCTTTGTACTAATGTCACTATTCTGTCGCTTTGCGAATATAACTTTTTGTTCAAAACATTTAATTAGATTTTCGTAACCGGTTTTATCTTTGGTGCTTCAGATTGCTAGAAGCAACAGGTTTATTGAGCCACACCTTCACAAACACAGCAGGAGAAATGAATTCAACAAGGAAAACCTGTTTCAACATCCGTATATGTGCCTTACTGTTGTTTTAAAGCAGACTTCCATTTCCCTTCAATGTTAGATACATAATTTGCGGTATAATCTGGAATCTTTGACCCCATTAATTGCACTGGTGCTTTAAATGACTGATCCCACAAGAATGAGACATCCTGTTTGTGATGTGGAGTAATTGATCCTAGATGGAGACGACTGAGTCAGACTGAGTCATCACCAGAACACGAACAGTAAAAGCTCAGAGAAGCATTGACCTTTGATGTGATGGATGCTTATTTCCTTCAAGTCTTCTGTTTATTTGATTTGCAGCCAAATTAGGCCCCAACGTAGAGCAGAAATGACACGTTGCGTCTCTGGGACTCACAAATACAGGAGGATCAGAAATGTCCATTTGGTAAGCAGGTTACACACACTAACACTGAACCTCTGATCAAAGTTTTCTTTCTCGTAAAAACTACAACGAAAGGAAGTCCAGTTGATCGATCAGGTGGCATGACTCAGTCATATCAGGAGCATGTACCTGACATGATGTTCTCTCTGGTGCCACCATGAGGTTGACCCTTGTGGTTTTGATTACAATTTGTCACTGACTAATGGATGGTGTCATACTTAATGTTGGTTTATGACCACACACTTGACATTGAGACTACCATCAGGCTCAGCTTTACTTTGTCGTTTTGCTAGGTTACATATTTTAGCATGCTAACAGGCTAAAACGAAGACAGTGAGCATGGTAAACATGAGCATGTTAGCATTGTCATAGTTAACATTAGCTGACAAAAAAAAAAAAAGATACATTTTGGATTTGGTATTATTGCATAAAATGGGCTTTGTGGCAAAATCATGTTACTGACACGTTTTGTTTAAAAATATGAGTTTTCTAAAGCGTAAATGCTAACGTTAGACTGTAAATGAACTTCACCACTGAGCGTGAGAATGGCCGACACGATGAGGCTGCATGTCTCTGGTCTGTGGGAGGAAGCCGGAGAACCATGGAGGGAACCCACGCTGTCACAGGGAGAACGTGCAAACTCCCGGACCCCTCTTGCTCCATGATAAACACACATGCTTATTTTCAGCAATTTAGCATTTAGCATTGTGGGCATGCTAGCATTCAGCTGAACACACTGTACACAATATTAACACAGAGCAGGTTTATCATGTTATCTTTAGGATGTCTTCACTTTATTTACGGCATTCTTTCTTCATGCGAAATTGCAAAAGACATGTTTGTATTCTCTTGTATTTTGTGTAACTGTTTACAAAACATGATAGGAATACTGAAAACAAGTTTTTAATGTGACACCAAATCATTCTCAACTCAATAAAGATAAACACATGCTTAAGCAGTTTTTATTAAGCCAACATTTTCAAGTAAATTAAACAGTTTTGAAGAGCTGCGGTTTATTCGTGGAGCTTTTACACAATGCTGGGCAGACAAGAAACACCAGCTTCCTGTTTTCTTCACCATTCAGCAGGAAGGAAGCTAGACACGTAAAAACCTGCACGAATAAAACTGCCTGTCAGTATGTGAATCAGATGGCAAACACAGTTGTGATTGAAGCAGGTAAGCATTTTGTTCCTAACTGAAAATTGTCATTCTGTATCTGAACTTTTTTTTAAATTGTATTTATTGATATTTGATCCACTGGAAGTAAATGACAGGAACTGTACAAGAAAGACCAAGACAAATACCATTGATGAGGAGTCTCAATCAAAGAAGGAAATCGCCATGCTACGAAGGAGCTGATGCTATAAAACATGGAGCAAAAGAGTGTTCATGGTAAGGATGTCAGATTAAGAATAAGAAGTCATGAAGGTAGAGAGGAATAGTTCAGTTCCAAAATATACAATTTGTCGATTGCTAAATTAAAAAGCACCAGAAACGTCTCAAAATCTAGCTTTAATAATATTATTTGTTCCACCGATCAGTCACTAAACTGTATTTTCATAACAGCTGCTGAAACTGAGTTGTGTGGTTTCTCTCAGAGTCGGTTCCCTCTATCCATGCCGCGGTTCATCATTTCCAACCCAGCTACACTGCTCAGAGTGAAGGCACTGTGGTCGCTCCCTCCTTCATTGGTTCTAGCGTTGGCAACGTAAACATCAATTTCATCTCAAGGAGCCGAGGTAGATATGTGAGACGTGGGACTATCTGATACTGGGGTTTGGGCTCTGCTGATCATTTCTCTTCTTTTGCAGGGTCTATGGTTTCCTCAAAAGAAGCATTGAACCACGACAGTGCAGACATCTGTGGCGCCCAGCAGCCTCAGAGTGAGTAATACCTTGTTTAATATTTGTTCTACTTAAATAAAACCTGAATAACCTTTGAATGCATTTCCTCTTGCAGATGATAAGATTGCACAATGTCAAGGAAAACTCAAAGCCGCTCTGAAGAGAAAGTTCAGCCACTTGCTCGAGGGGATGACGAAGGAAGCAAACAGGATACCTCTCAATAAGATCTACACAGAGCTCTACATCACCGAGGGAGGAAGTGGTGAGGTCAACACGGAGCATGAGGTGAGACAGATTGAGACGGCATCCAGGATCCATGTGGCCCAGGAGAAATCTATCCACTGCAATCACCTCTTTGATCCTCCACCTGGACGAGACTACTGCGTTAGAACCGTCATCACGAGGGGAGTCGCGGGCATCGGTAAAACCGTATCTACAAATAAATTCACTCTGGACTGGGCAGAGGGGGAAGCGAACACCAACCTGGCATTTGTATTTCCTCTCTCTTTCCGTGAGCTGAATCTGATGAGGAAGAACAGCTTCAGTCTAGTGGAGCTTCTCAGTGTCCTTTTCCCCGAAACGAAGGATACAGGAGTCTTCACCTACGGTAAAAGCGAAATGCTCTTCATCCTGGACGGGCTGGACGAGAGCCGTCTTTCTTTGGACTTCGACAAAGGGGACATTGTGTCTGATGTGACGCAGAAGACCACGATCGCGGTGCTTCTCATCAACCTCATCCGGGGAAGACTGCTTCCTTCGGCTCTTGTCTGGATAACATCTCGCCCGGTAGCTTCCAATCAGATTCCTCTGGAGTACGTCCATCGATTGACAGAGGTGCGAGGGTTCAACAACCCCCAGAAAGAGGAGTACTTCAGGAGAAAAATCCCCGACGAGAGCTTAGCAAGCGAGGTAATCGAGCATGTGAAATCCTGCAGGAGTCTTCACATAATGTGCCACATACCGGTATTCTGCTGGATGGCGGCGAGTGTTCTTGAGAAGAAGTTGCTGACGGCAGACAGTAAAGACACGCTGAAGACCCTCACTCAAATGTACATACAATTCTTGTCCTTGAACGTGGAGACCATGAAGAAGAGGCTTCCCGGGAGGAGAGAGTCAACCGCTGACTACGTGAGGGATAACCTCATCTCGCTGGGTAAACTGGCCTTCAAGGAGCTCAAGAAGGGCCACTTGATCTTCTATGAGAGCGACCTGATCCTCAACGGTATCAAAGTCTCTCAGGCGTCCATGTTCTCCGGAGTCTACACGCAGATCTTCAACGAGCAGTTGGCGATGTGCGAGGAGAAGATGTTCTGCTTTGTGCACCTGAGCGTGCAGGAGTTCTTTGCCGCGCTGTACGTCTACCTCACGTTCAACAACGACAACAACAACGTCCTGGTCAAGAAGTCCTCCGCTTCTAGGCGTTTCCCGTTCAGAGATTCATCAGAGCTGATCCTCTACAAAGAAGCGGTGGAGGCGGCTTTGCGCAGCGAAAATGGCCACCTTGACATCTTTCTGCGCTTCCTCCTGGGCCTGTCTATGGAAACGAATCAGACTCTGTTGAAGCATCTGATGACCAGCAACAGAACCCACATAAGAACAAGAACGGAGATCATTAAACACATAAAGGGGAGGATCCAGCAATGTCCGTCCCCAGACAGATGCATGAATCTCTTCCACTGCCTCAACGAGCTGAACGACCACTCTCTGGTGGAGGAGGTTCAGAGCTACCTCAGCTCGGGGAGGCTCAGCCAAACCAAACTTTCCCCTGCCCAGTGGGCCACCCTGGTCTTTGTGTTGCTGACATCAGAAGAGGAGCTGAGTGTGTTTGACCTGAGCAACTACACCAGATCAGAGGAAGCTCTCCTCAAGCTGCTGCCTGTCGTTAAAACGGCCAGAGTGGCAAAGTAAGTGATTTCTAAAAACAGATCGCTCTTCTACAGCTGTTTTTGTATTTTTTTAACCTCAAAGTTAAAGATAGTCAGCGTCAGTGCTCGGCTTATTTTTGGGCACGAAGAATACGCGATCAAAGAAACCTGCGGCCTGTCGTACCTGAGACCACTTGCAATATGTGTAAAGATTATGTGTGTGTGCTGTTAATATTAAATATAATATCAGAACAGCTCACTTTACACCACCTGCCCGGCACCAGTGACAGCTAGATAATGAGAGTCAGACATCTTCCTCGGGGGTTGGTGGAGCCCAAAACGGAGGTAAAAGATAAACGAATAATATCGGAGAGGCCAAAAACAAGACACCAAATAACAGCTAATGTTGCTTCTGATAAATAAGCAACTGTTTGCTCAGTGTGCCATGTACAATTAAAAACATTATCTCTCAATGATTTTGGTTAACAGCTTGTTTCTGCTGACCTCAAGTGGACATCAAGTTATTTAGGTTCAAGGTTTAAGGGTTTTACCTCAAACATCAAATATATTCCTAGTTATGTGCACGGCAATGCATTTTGAATGTTCATGATTTCAGGTGGTTCTTCACTGCAGCTACTTAGCTCATATTACAAGTAAGCAGGGTGAATAATTTGCAGTCCGTCTCCACAGAGAGGAACTTTTCTTTGTGACTCACCTTTCTCACACATCCTTCCCTCCTGCAGTCTACACGCATGTAACCTCACTCGGAGTTGCTGTGAAAACTTGGCGAATGGCATCAACTCATCCCAAGTTCGAGAGCTGGACCTGGGTAACAACAACCTGACGGATGAAGGACTGATACAGCTCTCTAATGGACTGAAGAACAGCAAATTGGCGACACTCAGGTCCCAACCCAACAACCACCCCACAGAGTCAAATAAAGATGTTTGAGTTCAAAGCAAATGTTTGTTAAAACATGTTTCTGTATTTTCTGTTTGTTCAGACTCGGGAGCTGCAACCTCACGGAGCACAGCTCCGATGCCCTGGCCTCCGTGATCAGCTCAGCATCCGGCCAGCTGAAAGAGTTGGATCTCTCTGACAATGACGTCCAGGATGTTGGAGTCCAAAAGCTCTCCGTCGGACTGGAGAGTCATCACTGTAAACTGGAAGTGCTCATGTGAGTGTCAGACGAATTATGTAACAGCAGGAGACAGAACAGTGCAGTGGTCGCGGTCGTTGTCATGGAGATAAATTGGATGAAATGTGTTTTTTGAAGTTTGTCCCTGTGCAGAGTGACGGAGGAAGGCTGCACGTTCCTGGCATCGGCTTTGAACTCCTCCCGTCTGAGAGAGCTCGACCTGAGCTACAACCACCCTGGAAAGTTGGGCGTGCAGCTGCTTTCTGCTCTGCAGGGCGACCCGCAGTGCAGCCTGCAGAAACTCAGGTCGGGATACATTGGCATGGACATATATAGGAGATAATTAAATTAGCTACACACATTTTTCCCTGTCCATCTCAGTGCAGACAATATCTGGGTCACAATGATTTAAAACTTAGGAAATCCTGAAAGAAATATATATTTTTTAGAGTTTATTTAAAAAAAGATAAAATCGATAAATTCATTGTCTTCAGAATCTCTTTTTTCAGTATCGGCCTCACTTTTCTGTATCTACAGTCTTCAGACATTTTTATCTTCATGTAACAAGTTAGTTTTTTCCTGGACAAACTAAATCTCAAAGCTGATCTAAAAAAATATCTAAAAAAGTCTGTTTAATGTTATTAGGGAGTACAAGTCGAAAAGAGCCCTTTGTAGCTCCAAGAGATGCTATGTCTGCTGCATGGACTTTTATAATTCATCATTAGTGTCCATCACCAGTCTATCGTCACCATGTTATTTTAGCGAAATGCTGAATTGGTGGATTACCGTCTTAACCATGTGAACGAGACAAGTGACAGTAATCTGGTCTCCTGTCATGTTTAGCGTGGAGCAGTGCGGTGAATCCAGGGCTCGGCCAGCTCCAAAGAAATGTGAGTAACCAGCACTCCATACAGCATTTAGGAATGAGTAACACCGACTGACCTCCTTGATCTGTTCCTCATCAGACCAGCACAAAGTCACCCTGGACCCCAACACAGCACACAGAGACCTTTCTCTGTCCGAAGGAGACAGGAAAGCTGTGCGTTGGACCGAGCAGCCGTACCCTGATCGCCCAGAAAGGTTTCATTTCTGGAATCAGGTGTTGTGCAGGGAGGGGCTGACCGGGCGCTGCTACTGGGAGACCGAATGGAGAGGGAGAGCTTTCATAGGAGTCGCCTACAGCCGGATGTGCAGAAAGGGAGACGGCCAGGACAGCTGGTTAGGCCAAAATGACTGTTCCTGGGGACTGAACTGCACCAAAGATGGCTACCAGACCTGGCACAATGCCGTGCACACTGCTGTTCCCGTCCCACCCTGTTCAAATAAAGTAGGCGTGTATCTGGACTGGTCAGCGGGGAAACTGTCCTTCTTCAGGGTGTCCTGTGGTGCACTGACCCTCCTCCATACCTTCCACATCACCTTCACCGAGCCCGTCTACCCAGGGTTTCGACTTGGCTGGGTGGACTCCGCTGTTTACCTGTGCTAGATGGTACCTGGCAGTGTTGTCGTCATGGCCACCAAAACCCAAACTATTCATGTAGTAAATTGCCGCATGTTGCTTTTTTTCCAATTTACAATACACTGCTGTAATTATACTATAATGCTATCAACAGTATACATAACATTACTGTATTTCACCTCTATTTTGTAATCTTGTCTATTTTTTTGTGTATGTTATTACAGTGTTATGTAGCCTACTGTAATATCTAGTTAGATTAACATTAAACCAAAGTGGATCTTGACCAAGTTAAGGTGAATACCAGACCCGCCCATGCCCCACACTGCACGACACTTACAATGAAATGTGGACAAACGTATGCATGTAAATGAAAAATCTTGAAAATATATTTTTCTATAAATATATATTTAAAATATATACTATATATAAAATATATATTTATATTATTTTAAATAGATATGTATGCAATGTATATATATATATATATATGTATTCATAAATAATTATAAATAATATTTATATAAATGTTTTCTATTTGTGATCACAGTAATGATCTTTACAAATACATCCAATGGAAACTCAGTGCAGTCGTGACCTTGAGTCTTTCTGAGACCGAGACATGACGAAGTAAAAATGACGTCAACTCTGAACTGAGACCAAAATAATCTCAAGTATTCGACTGTCACTTTCCCACAGAGGCACAGAGGGACAAGCAGCATGAGAGTATTTTCTTTCTTCCTGCTTAAACTGACGGGTTGGTCCATCCTGATGACTCAAGGACACGTTTCTCTAGTTGTATCAAGTCATGCTGACAGTTTGGGGATGATTTGCTCAGACTTTTGCATCCGACCGCAACGCCTTACTGGACTTTTGAGGCCGAGGCCAATACTGATATTTTAGTTTTAAGAACCTGATATATGAGCAATTAACTCGTCTTAGTTTGCAGACGGTGTCGTCAGAATTCTGAGATTCATGGTTCCCGGAGGATGAATCCTACCGAAATAAACTTGCAGCCCACTTTTCCTCCAGCGCCTGTGAGGTTGACGCGTGAGGTTTTGTTGACAAGTCTTAACTACTATTAAATGATTGTCAGGATATTTTGTTGCAACTGCGGTGTTGAACCAAAGACAAAACTCCTCCTTTGTGTAATTGTGGCAGCAGAAATCAAGAATATATTCCTCTAAACTTTCCCCCTGAAATTAAAAAACTAAATGCATCTGCGTGGCTCGATTTTAAGAGGAAGTGGGGAAAAAGATTTCGTATTTTGGGGAACACAGAGGAAAAAAAGATGTTTACAGCAGAATATAATGTTATTTTGATGAAATGTAAAATATGTACACATATATTTTTGGAATCAAAAGACACAGTAACCACCAAAGAAGGATGAAGCATGTGGAGTTTCACTTTTAACAATCATTTTATTAGCAGTCCCAAGAGGCAATGAAAAAAAAAAAGGAACAGAAACTAAGATTACAGACGGTGAACCAATCGAAGTCAGTGAAGATGGAACAGAGGATTACACACACACACACACAAAAAAGTCACTTCGCTAAAGAAAAAGGAACAGAAAGTGATAAATGAAGACTGAATTTAATCTCACGGGTAGAGTATGTGTGCGTATGCGTGTTGGCTGATCCCTCTGTTCCTCAGCAGAAATTCACTAGGACCGACCCACACACCCTCTCACACTCACTCACACACACACACTCTTAGTCTCACACACACTCACTCACACCAAAAAGCCAGTCGAGGCGTCCTCCTCTCTTCAGTAAAAGCCATGAATTTATATTTTGGCTATTTGTGACAACCAACTATCAACGAACCACAGCTGTTCAGGAAGGTCATTAAAATGGTTATGTTCTATTAATTCTGTACAGATTATATATTTTATTTACACACTGAACATAAGTCAGTGCGAAGACAACTCAGAATTTGCTAATTTTCCCGGCCGTCCCTCTGGTCTCATTGATGTCTGCTGGGAAAAGATTTCTTTTGTTGTCAATATGTTTTTGGACGTCACGTCTGATTTATATAAAGTCTGCAGCACTAAACACCAACAGGCAGAATCATCCACAGAAACTAACCATGGAAGAATTTCCCATCACTGATGTAGAGATCAAAGGTTCACGCGTGTCCTTCATTTATTTATATTTTACGTTTATCTTTCTCTCTGCTACATAGACTTTGAACTAACGGACGCTTTCCTCATGACAGCAACGTCGGCTTCATCGGCGACCGAACATCTGAGCCAGATGTGTGCGTCGATCCAAGAAACGCAACTGAAGCGGAAAACTAATCTGGATTATACCAATTACTGTAACAACACAGCAGCCATGCGTCTTTTTATTTTCAGTTCACTCGTGGAAACTGAAACCAGATTTCACATTTCAAGATAGCGCCGTCGGGAAAGAAATCATCAGACTCCAGTTTGATCTGTTAATCTTGGGATGCTCACACCATAATATAAGAATGAGTAGGCGACAAATCCTCTAACATCTGGAAAACACACACACACACACACACACACACACACACACACACACACACACACACACACACACACACACACACACACACACACACACACACACACACACACACACACACACACACACATCATGGATGAATGGAGCAGCATGGGGAGGGGGCGTACTAAGGCCTTGATTAAAGAGGAGAAGAGACAGAAGGACCAGCATATATTTAATTCCATGACGTCTGGGTATGTAAATCTCCTTCACTCTATTGGGATTCAATCATATAAAAAGTGTTTGCTATCTGAGGGTGTTTAACGCACTCAAACAGCTTTCAGTGCTTGTTTACAGACAGTTCACCGACTACAGTCAACATCAGCCGTCACTCACGCCGTGGCATACATCATCGGTAGCTCGTGTATATACATTACCCTCCCTCGCCAGTTATTCTGCTCCTGCTGTGTTGGAGCCGTAGATTTGAGGCAGAGTAAAGCTCTATTCACATCAGACTCTCTCTTTCTCACACTCAACACACACACACACACACACACACACACACACGCGCGCACACGCACACATGCACAATGTGATCTGCCAGCTGGTTTCTCAGGTGACAGACAGCTAGGAGAGCTTTAGTTTATTTATTTATTAGGTTAAAAAAAAGAAAAAGATAAAGCGCTTTCTTTCACAAGGAAGGGTGAACCTGGGGGAGGAGGGGGTGGGGTCCAGACGTAGGGGGTGGGGTCCAGACGGAGGGGGTGGGGTCCAGACGGAGGGGGTGGGGTCCATACAGGTGGACGTGGGTATCTGTAGGCCTAGCTGAGAAGCTGGCGGATCTCCTTGTGCATGTGGCACAAGAAGTCCACGTATGACGCTCCCCCGCTGGCGCTCTTGTCCTCCACCAGGAAGTGCCTGAATATCAGCTCCGATTTGTCTTCCTGTTTCACCACCATCAGCTGCAGACAGAGGGGAGACCAGGGTGAGAGAGCGCATGCAGCGGTTTGGGAAGCAAAGCCTAATGCGTCAAAAACAATCCTATTTAATATTGATTAATCACTTATTGTCTCGCCGAACAGACGCATTACAAACAAAGACAAAACCGACAAAACCAACAAATCCTCTAATAAATAAATCAATCTAATAAGCTGAAAGCAGAGTTTGGCTTTTTTGCTCGATGATGGATTTAAACAATTAATCCATTTTCAAAATAGCTGCCAATTAATTTACGGCTTCATCTCAAGTATCAAAAGATGGCATAATTGGTCTCGGTCTGAAATCTTGAAGTTTTAAGGATGTTTTTAAGTAGCTTTGAGTGAAACTGACGAACTGAAGTGCTCGTCAGTAAAAGTGTCATCTTTTGTTGAAAAGTGATTTGTTTGAAAGTCGTATTCTCAGTGAGGTATCAAACAAATAAAAAAAGATTTGTTGAGCTCCGGATAAACACTCCGTTATCATATTGGTCGCAACATTTTTTTTAGAACACTATTAAACTCAGACGGCACAGAGAGAAAAACGAAGCGGGAAACAAAGCGTTTGGACTTCGGAGAGGAGATGAGAAAGGAGAACGTTTACCTTCATGTATCGTGACCTCTGTGCTCTGAAGGACTCGATGATCGCTCTCATTCTCTGAGAGAACGGGTTGTCCAGCACGGGCAGACTCGTCTGGAACAGAAATTGAATATTATAAAAAGTCAAATGGGAATAAAGCTACATGGGAGAAGAGCGGCTCCGTCAGCTACGGCCAACACGCCGTTTTCCTCTCACCAAGCTCGGGTCGATCTGGCTGAAGCTGGGCGTGCCGAAGATGTTGAGCAGCAGCTCCTGCTGGGCGCTGGCCCCCACCCACAGGAAGATGTGCAGCCCCGTCTCCAGGAGGTAGACGCCGCCTTTAGACAGCCGCTCCTCCGAGGCCCGCACGGCCACGGGCAACGAGCCGCTCTCCAACTTTGTCTGAAAGTCCGACAGGAGATGAATACGTTAGCGCGGCCTTCCTCTCACCAAACATTTAGTACAAGTCTAAATATGTCCCTCTTCAGGTTCTTTTTCAATTAGGATATCGGCCTCCAACGATTATCAAAATCTATGATTAGACATTAATTGATTACTATTAACCTTTACAGCGCCGCACTAGTTACATCTTCACGAATGGCAGTACAATAAATGTGCGTAGGTTTTAATTGTGTTCATTACATTGTTGACGAGCATAACGTTCTTCATAGATCTAGCCCTCATAGATATTGCTCTAAAAATCAACAAATTAAATAATCTCAATCTCTTGACCAAAATAATCGTAATTATGATTTCTGCCATATTGAATGAGCCCCTAGCTGAGGCATAACAGGTGAATCTTTAGCTGCAACACAACATCTAACAGAAGCTCAGCGTTGGCCAAATCAAGCCCACATTCCTAAAAGATTACGCCCTATTTCTATTGGTTTAGCTCACAATTGAAAATATAAAATCATTGAGCCTTGATAACTTCCCAGGACAGTAAAACATTTTCAGTTCCTAAGTGGATCTAATGATAGAAATAGTTGTGATGGAAGTTCAAGAGAATAATCATCAAGAAAATAAAAAAGCCCCGTGTTATTCTTTGGTCCACGAGAACATAATTATGCCGATTTATTTTCATCTGGTTTGAATACCGCATCATGAATAACACGCGGGCTATTATCACCCCGAGGAAGAGAGCAGCGCACTCTTGTTTTTACGAACGATTGATTTGCACAGAAACGCTTCGGCCCAAACTACAACGTGATCCGATACTCACGCAGCTGGGGCTATTTTAGGTCCGTCAGTGCGGGCTTTGGCACGGGGCCAAACAATTAACGACCGAATCCATCGAGAGGACGCCCGCGCGGTCTCACCAGAGGCAGCAGGCGGGGGTAGAAGAACACGTGGCTCTCGGGGACGTCCATGCAGCTGATCAGCTGCCTCAGGTACGCGCGGTCGTCCAACGAGACGTCGGCGCCCGGCATCAGAACGTCGCTCTTCAGCACGCAGTTCAGATAGACGGGGAGCAGCTTCATGCACTCTGGGAGGATCAGCTGCAGCACGCACACACACACACACACACACACACACACACACACACACACACACACACACACACACACACACACACACACACACACACACACACACACACACACACACACACACACACACACACACACACACACACACACACACACACACACACACACACACACACACACACACACACACACACGTGTGACGGCAGAGTTTCATCATTTGGTTTTGAGATTGTATTTATGTATATACAATACCGTTCAAAGGTTTGGGGTCACTTAGTGCTTTTTCTCTCCTTTTTTCTTTTTTTTTTCCAATGAAAAGGACATCAAATTAATCAGAAATACTCTCTATACATAGTTAATGTGGTAAATGACTATTCTCTGTTTGTTAATGAAATCTCTACAGAGGTGTGTAGATCTCCAGTTGTGTGTTATTGCCTTGGAAGACTAGCAGAGGGATAGAACCCCCTTCAAACCCTTTATTTTTATTTGTTATAATTATTATATTCGTAGCATTTTCCACAAAAAGATTATTCGTTGACATTGAAACCTTTTTTTATGTGAGCGCAGCTGAAAACAGTTATGCTGGTGAGAGAAGCTCTAAAACTGGCCTTCCTTTGAGCCACAAGTTTGAAGAAAAACATTCATATTTACAATGAAAATCATTATTTCTAACCTTGTCAATGTCTTGACTATATTTTGTATTAATCTTGTATTTATTTAATAAATCAAAGTGTGAGTTTTCATGGAAAACACAAAATGTTCTCGGTGACCTCAAACTTTTGAACGCTAGTGTACATTTGTAGGTACAAGTACACAGCGCCGAGGGGATTCTAGTACCTGCCCAGCTGACGAGGGGCTTGCACAGTTCTTTCGGTAGCAGGCCAGAATCTGAGCGCACTGGTTGATCAGAGTGTCTCTCACCGCCTTGGTGGGGTTGTTCAGGAGGCCCCGGAAAGCTGCAACACACAAACACAGGAACATAATCTGGATTACACTGACGTCGACCTGCAGTGGGACATCTTCCACCTTTCTGAACGCGACCCGGCTTCAAACTTGCAAAGCTGCAAACGTTCATCCCAGCGGCCCGCGATCAGGAACAGGTGCCACTTCCTGCTGGTGGGGAGCTGGAGCAGCTGGACCCGGCGTGATAGTATTTTTAGAAAATGTTACTTGTTTCTTCACTCGCACCGTACTCTGACTTTTAGAGTACAATGCTGAGTGTGTACATTTGTATTCAGCGCTACCCTCTCCAGAGCCCCCCCCCACCGTGTGGCCTCGTAATAGTGAAGAAGATATTCCGCTGTGCGAGCTGGTCCTCACCATATTTGGAGAAGAAGTTGATGATGGTGTCCGTCTCACAGTTGCGGTAGAGGTCGGCCAGCTGGGAGCAGCAGTTGACCGCCATGTTGTGGACGCGGAGCCGGCGCTGGCCGCTGCAGCTGGTGTACAGCACGGCGCACTGCAGGGGAGCAGACAGGACGGCATTTCTCACCAATGAACGGGCAGCGACAGTTAGTATTTACTCCTTTACTAAATGTATTATTTACTAGATCCATCTGTGCATCGAGCTTTCCAGGGGGAAGTGAGCCTGTGAGGCTCTGCTTTAGAACAATAACCCCTAATTACATCACATCACATGTCATTTAGCAGACGCTTTTATCCAAAGCGACTTACAATAAGTGCATCAACCTAGAGTACAAACTAAGAACAACAAGAATACAGAAAGTAACATTTCCTCAACATAGTCAAACTACAAAAGTACCACAATAAGAGCTATTTAAGAGCCACTGAAGTGCTAATCTGTGTTTTAATCCAGATATAGTCGGAAAAGATGTTTTTAGTTTCCGGCGGAAGCTGTAGAGACTTACTTGTCTTCCTGATCTGGTTACTTGTCGTTCAAGCCGTGTAATTTAAACTAATCGATTGGTAATTCAATTGAATGTCAGCTATGTCAGACGAGGCGACACCAACCAACTGCAGCACCTGGTAGGACGGACGGCCAGCAGTCGTCTGGCTCTCTGCAGCCCGGGAGTACTCGAAGACGAGACTACTCTAAAATGGCTGATTTGGAAACTATAAATACAAACAAACAAACAAACCTGCATGAGGGCCCCCGTCTCCTCGCTGAGCTTGTCGTCGTGTTTGAACTCGACGGTGACGGCCTTGTCGCAGTCCAGGCCCGCGAGCTCCACGTCGGTGGTGTTACTCATGAAGAAGGAGCCGTAGAAGTCTGTCGCCCGGATCCCTGAGGGGAGGCCGGAGAGGAAGGACAAGTCAGTTCTCACATATCTCTCTGCCTGTCTTGTTGTTGTTGTTGTTGTTGTAGTTGTTGTTGTTGTCAGCCTCACCTGTGCTGGTTCGCACCCTCATGACGGCATCAAACCCGACTAGTTTCTGAACGTCTCGCCTGAGGTCGTTCAAGAATCGCTCCTTGTCTGACAGAGCCTGGGAAAAGGAAAACACACAATGAGTCAGACACAAGTTACACAACGACTCTGAGAAATGAGGAATGGCTCCAGGCGCGACATTACATCACAAAACTAATCCTCTAGAAACCAGAGGAAACAGAGGGGCCGTCTCTCACCTGGAAGTAGGTGTATTTGTAGATGGACCCGCCGGTGGAGACCGGAACCACCCCTAACGTGGCAACGTCCACATACTGGTTGGGGAAGAGGAAGAGATCCACACAACAGCCCTGCGCTACGCACTCCTTCGCCAGGGTGTTGTAGAAACCCACCTGGGACTGAAACAGAGACTGGAGAGGACACAAAAGACGAGAATGGATTTCGTCCCAAACAAAAGAGCAACACCTATAAAGACGCTACATAAAAACAACTAAATGAGAGCACAGACTCGCCACACTGGTGCTCACCTTCTCCTTATCCGTGCCGATCAGCTTCTTGTCTTCCCTGTTCTTTAGTTTCCCAGGAGCCTCTGCGATGGGCAGAGAGGTGTGGAACACAAACAGCTTCCCCGAGCAGTCGGCCGCCTGAGAAAGAGACGCAGCGCGACAAACAGATCACCACAAATCACCAGGCATGACGGTGGATTGTGAATTGGTGGTCAGTTAACATCATGACACGGACGTAGTGAGACTGGGTTATGGTGAGTAACACAGGATATAAACATAAACGTTGTTGACATGAAAGACCTCCTAGGCTTGTAATGCAGGAGGTAATGTGAGGTTACCTTGAGAGCCTCCAGTCCGGCCTGGATGACGGGCCCAAAGACGGTCTCCGTCTCCCGGGTTTCTGCAAACATCTCTGGGATCTGGTCCAGCAGACTGGAGAACGCACACATCGTGTCATTGAAACAATCTAAATGTGTCCATCCTCATCCGTGTGTTGACGCGTCTGTACACGTGCGTGTTTGTGGTTCTCCCACCTCTCGATGACGAGCCGGCTCTCGTTCACGTTGACCAGGAAGCCGTCGAGCAGGGGGACGAACATGTCCGACACGTCCGACACCACCAGCATCTGGGGCTGCGCCAGGCTCGACTTGACGTTGTAGAAGTGCATCACCTTGTTGTAGGTGACGAACCCCACCCGCACCACGGAGTCCATCTCTGGGTTCTCCCTGGAGTAGTTACACGCCAAACTATGGTTTACACTTGGTACTACTGTCAGGGTTCTTACACATGTTGACCGATGGATTTCCATGACTTTTCCATGACTTTAAATCAAATTTCCATGAAAAAAACTGAAATCTCTGTACAAACATAAAAAATGTAGAACATGTTGCGTATTAAGAGCGTACGCCGGCTTATATTTTGAGCTTTTTTCTTTAAAAAACACATTGATTATTTCAAACTCGGCGTAAATGAACACGTGATTATAACAAATTTCCATGACTTTTCCAAAACTTTTGTGATTTAAGTTTTTTCCATGACTTTTCCAGGCCTGGAAATGACCATGTGTGTGTGTGTGTGTGTACCTGGGCAGGTAGTCCAGGAGGGACTTGAGCTCCTGGCAGACGATGTTGACCATGCCGCTCTTCACAGCGTTGTAGGACACGTCGATGAGGAAGATGAATGCTGGAGGCTGAGGAATCTTGTTGTTCTGGGGGAGACAAGCCAACACTGTGTATGACGCCATGTTTAAAGAACAGCAACACATCGACACAGACTGGACAATCGTTTTTTTCTGAAAGCATTTTAATTGAATTTGCATTTCCTTATGATATGATATGATATGATATATGCCTTTATTCGTCCCACAGTGGGGAAATCTCAAAAATCACAGCAGCGGTGCACATCAAAAGCATCATAATAAAAATAATATTATAAGGAATATGAGTGATTCAATCTCAGCACGCAAACAATCCCGGTGTGGGCGTCACACCTGCAGCATTTCATTAGCGATGGGAAACCCTGCGTATCCAAAATGACATTGTCGTTTTCTGTCAAGGTCACCAAGAACACGGCACAGGAATATAATAATTACCCCTCGCTTTACCGAGATTGCAGTGGGATCAAGTTACGGAAATACAAGTAAATAAAGAAATAGAAGTATATTACAAAGGCTTAAACAATCACTGGTTGCGCCGTGTGTGGTTTTGTTTCACTGATTTGACAGAAACGTAACCATCAGTTAGATTTCAGTCTTGCACGGGTCTCGTGTCGTTTTGTAAGATCTCATCCCATCTACACTGTCGACCCAGAACCCACCAGGTAACAGAACGTATCGCCGTCTGCGCCGCACAAAATCATTTCCAAACCCATGAAGATGAAATATAATGTAGACCAAACCAATTTCAGCGTGGGGAGAGGAGCCTCCAGGCTTTGCTTTTATTACTTAATAGGACAATAACTGACTACGGCTGGCATGCTTTGTAGATTGTTGCTGATGGTTTTGTTCATTAGTGTGACCGGTGATAACATCCATGAAACGAGCTCCTATTACAGAGACTTTTGCAGATCCTTGAGGGGACTCGTGGGTAAACGCTCCCCAGCAGACTCTCAAGAACGTCATTAAAATACCGAAACGGAGCTCTTAGGACAGAGATTATCGTTAATCGATGAGTACAGTGAGCAACGGTGTGTTCCCTGCAGACGGGACGTACCTTACAGTAGTCGACGGTGGCCAGGAACTCGTAGCTGCCCAGCGAAAGCTCGGGTCTGTCATAGCAGTCCACCCTCTTCCCAGTGTGGTCCAGATGCTGGAAGTAATGTGGAGGCACTGAAGGAAAGGAGCGTCAGAATAATGAGCTGAATAAAGATAAAGAATAAAAAAAGGTATTTATATGAGCCCAGACAGAGACTCACCCTCTGTGACGCAGCTGCAAAAGCCGCACTGGAAGCGCCGCCCCCCCTCGATGAACTGCATGTATGGACACATGTAGGCTTTGCAACGGTTGCAGCGGATTGGACCCCCCTCTCCGTGGTCCACCAGGTACGGAGGCGTCTGACGTGAGATGGGATGAAAGATGTGAGAGAAGTCTCGCCTGATAATCTGAATACCTGAGACTGACTCGATTCATGCAATTCAGCTGCGAGGGACTTTGACTAAAAAGCCTGACGTGGACAGAATTACCGAACCAGCAGTCAATGTAACACTATTATACCTGATGTGTCAGTCATCTTGACTCAACTACTACATACTGCCGAGAAAATGTATTCTTCTAATCAGGTTACAGGTCTACAATTATTATTAAAATGACTGTGGAAACATTCTGGACAATACAGATGAGAAGTAAAAAGCAAAGGAAGTGTGTTTGGATTGACAACTATTTATCTTAACACTAAACAAAAACAAAGTTAAAGCATGTCTTAATTTATAACGAGGACATTTATTTACTGGTGCCAAGTGATACTCAGCATACCATCATATATGATAAAAAATGCAAACTGGCAAAATCATTCAATCAATAATCAAAATAGTTAACGAATCAGTTAATTGATTTATTATTGCGGCTCTCAGTGGAGATAACCGCCTCAACGGTAATATGCCATGCTACACATGTGACATCTTGCATGACGAGAACCAGAGCCCCGTCTATAAAGGGCTCACAGGAGAGAGTAGAGAGGAGGGGTCGTCGCTCACCTCGTCCGGCGGCAGCGTGGCGAGGGGCTTGATGACGGCGGCCAGCGGCACCTGGGACTGCTTGGCCATGTCGGCCGTGCACGGCATATTGTAAGCCGTACAGCGAACGAACCTGGGACTGGCGTTCCCTGAACACAGATTGTACATGAACATTACCATCTTTACACAATCCACACGTATCCGCGTCAAAGGGAAGGTCTGCAGGTTTCTCCTGATCAGAGTTTTGTTATTTAGTAGTTTTATTAATAACAGGGTTCTTACACATGTTGACCAGTGGATTTCCAGGACTTTTCCAGGACTTTAAACCAAACTTCCATGACCAAACTGAAATCTCGGTATAAACATGAAAACTGTAGAAAATGTTGCGTATTGAGAGATATCGCCGGCTTATATTATGAGCGTCTTTCTTTGAAAAATATAATAATTATTTCAAACTCGGCGTAAATGAACATGTGATTTTAACACATTTTCATGACTTTTCCAAAACTTTTATGATTTAATTTTTTTCCATGACTTTTCCAGGTTTTCCATGACCATACAAACCCTATATTAAAATACAATTTAGTTTAAATGTTTTATGAAAGAAAATAAGTGTATGTTTTTGAACCCTTTTAGAAGATGTGGGTGGGATACGGCCAGGTGTGAGTGTGTTCACAGGAAGTAGAACGTACCTTGATCTTTGACCTGGAAGGTGGTGGTGACCAGCGGTGGGGCCTGACCTCTGACCCCTGTGGTGAACGGATCGGTGCTCTTGGCCTTGTCATCCTCTATTACCTGGATCTAGAAGAGGAGGGATGGGGACAAAATAATGAATACGTGTCGACAGCATAAATACACGGATGTGAGGTTACAGTACATTGTCCCCGATTCCCACAACGTTGAAAAAGAGGAACACTGAACAGACATGCAGGAGAGGACTTCCACACAACCCCGACACACGGCTACTAAACACAGACTGAAAACCCATCAACATCTGTGGATAAAAAGAAATCAGTCAAGTCATGACGACGGCGAAGCTCTCCTTGAAAAAGCGCAGGATTTATCAAGGCATGCCATTAATGCAAGGAATTGTGGGTAAGTCCAAACATCACAGGCTGGCATGCAAGGCAGAGAGATTTGTCAAGAGGTGGCCGTCTAAACACTACTCTCAAGTTGACTCGACCGGCTTTCTAGAAGTCCCGATTGAACACAGACGCAGTGAGACGGGTGTGAGGAAGGAGGAAGGACCAACAGAGGGTTATGATGCAGTGCATATGATGATGGGTAATGTCCTTAGGGTTTGAATTATTCTGACAGACCACACTATTGCGTTTGTAATGTAAAATTATTCTATCAAATGGAAAACATTTAGGTAAATGTGCTTCCTTGCCGAGAGTTAGCTGAGAAACATTTGTACACACGTTTCCAGTGTTTGTGCTAAGCTAATTTAGCATGCATGTAGCATACATACATGCGATTGGTATCAGCAGATTAGTCTTACTCTCAGCAAGAAAGCAAATAGGCATTCCCCCCCCCCTGAAATGTCCACTGTCTATTTCAATAAACAATAATGTACACTAGTGTTTCATCTGGACTGTGACCGTTTCTTTTGGGTATTAGTGCTCGAACATACAAGATGCCAAATTGTGATCTGTGAAGCGACATCAGTGCATACGTCCAGTCCTATAATATGGGAGCTATCCTGGTGAAACACATTCATTAGCAGGGATGACTGACCTATTGACATAACACACACACCTCTCACACTGTGACCATTACTGGCTTTAAGGGGTAAGAAGGGAAAGAACAGGAGGTGGAAGCTGTGGCTCAGTGCAGGCGGGCAGAGAGGACAGGACGGAGGACAGGATGGAGGAGAGGATGGAGGAGAGGAGAAGACAGGCACACAGGAAACTTACTGGGCTGGGGATAGCGTCTGGGTCTATTCTATGTCTTGATTTCTGCACAGCCGGCATGTCAGATGCTTGCTTTACATTCAAAAGTTTGTCCAGCAAATTGTGCAAAACAGGACAAAATAAATCAATACAAAGAGAGAAAATGTTTGTTTTTTTAAAGTGTGTGAGAAGAGAAAACTTAGCAAGACTAGGTCGCGTAGCAGGCAGCATTGTTGTTATTCAGACAGAAACCGATCAGGAGTTCTGAATATAGATTAGTGGTACTGTAGACTAGTACAGTCAAGCACAAGTAGAGATTGACTAATATACCAGGTGCATGAACAATGTCTCACACCAAATAAATTGGAGTAAAGTAAATTGTAATATTGAAAATATACGGTAATATGAATATTCTACGTTTGTCCTGAACACTGAATGCCTGGCGTCAGACTTTAGGTCAATGGTTCTCAACCTTTTTTGAATTATGTATCCCCTATGAAATATTTGACCAGTGCAGAGAATTTTAGTGTGAAAACGGATGGATGACCTCATTTTAAATATATTCAAAACAAATCTTGCGTACACCCAGAGGGCTTTTACGTACCCCCATTTGAGAACCACTGCTCTAGATGACAGAACAACGAGATAATATGATAAAAATCAATTCAATGTACAGGTGGATTGATTGCCCAGCTCACAGAGGTACATGTAAAATCACATTTTATTAGGTACACCAACAGCTCGGTGTACCTAATAAATTGACACCAATTGAACTTGTCACTTTCAAACTCACTCGGGGAAAATTCATCAAGGTCACCTCTCCTCAAAACTACTTCCAAACATAGAAATGTGTTTATAGAAGTACATATTTGTGTGTTAGCGTCTACTTACGGGGCTAGGAATGGCATCTGGGTCAAGTCTCTTCTGTGCAGCAGTAGCCGGCGCTTGTGCAGGAGCCCCGTAGTTTGGTTGACCAGGATACGGGCCTGCATAGCCAGGCTGAGGGCCTCTCACCTGCCCAAACGCACCTGAACACGACAAGATCACGGCTTAGTGATGGCGAAAACGACATAAATCGATCTAGCTTCCACTCCGTGGCAGTCCCCTCACCATTCTGCTGAGGAGGGTATCCTCCCTGCATGCCGGGCTGAGATGGAGGCTGCTGTATGGGCCCAGCAGGGCCTGGGGGGCCCTGTGGTCCTGGTGGGCCCTGTGGTCCGGGAGGCAGGTGGTTGCTCTGGGCCATGGAAGTGGGAGGCATCTGAACTCGGGGAGGAGGGGGACCCGAGTGGTAGGGAGATGGTTGAGATGGCGGGGGATGCTGTTGGGGTGGCATGGGGCCCGAGTACTGGCCTGAGGGCATTGAGATTGGAGAAGAGCCGTGAGGAGGAAAAGACCCAGGCTGGGAGGAAGGAGGAGGCGCTCTAGGCTGGAAGGAGCCCTGGGCTGGGGGAGCCGGGCCGGAGGCGAAGGCAGGGTGGCAGGCAGGTGGAGGTGCTGAGGAGAAGGGGGGCTGGGCTGGAGGGAAGGACTGCTGTGGCTGGGACACTGGGGGAGCAGGAGCTTGGCTGGGCGTAGGCGCAGGACCCGAGTAGGGAGGAAAGGTTTGCTGAGAGGAAGGAAGTGGCGGCGCGGGGGAGGTGAACTGCTGTTGAGAGGTAGGGGGGAGAGAAGAGTTGAATGGCGGTTGGGAAGGAGGTGGCGGGCCTCTGTAGTATTGCTGAGACGCTGCAGGGCCACTTGGAGCTGGCGGTTGGGTCGGGGCAGAGGACGCGGGGGGAGGGGCTTGGTTGTAAGAGTGTGGAGGTGCGGCTGAGTAGGCGGTGTTGACAGGGAGCTGGGAGCCGTGAGGAGGATCTAAGGAGAGAGAGAGAGCCACGGACAGTGAGATTACCACCAGGCGTCATTTAAATCGTCGATACATAAATAATTACACCACTGAAATATGAATCCATCAATATGTACCATATCCTGGCCCCGCAGGGGTTGGCGGGCCAGAGTTGATCTGCATCCCCGTCATCTGGTTAGTGACCTGCTGCATTGAGGGTTGGTGGCCGTAGTGCTGGGGGTAGGAGGGTTGCGGTGGCCCCGACAGGTTCACAGCCCCCTGGCTGTACGGCTGAGACGCAGCAGGTCTGGAAACGCATACATATTTCAATGTGTGTATGCACATGCGCTTAAGTACAGTAAGCTGATTAGATATAATGTAAATGCTAAAACCTGGCTTCTGTCATCAGGGTAGGGGATTAGAGAAATCTGGGTTTCCGTGCTCAATGACTCGCGGTGAACGCTGATTTCGCAGCCACGGTTATGAGTAACCCTGTTTGGCAGAGTATTTTTACGCTTGTGCAGGATAAAGAGCTCACACAAGTCTCGTAGCAGCAGAAGGAATATCAAAGTTAATCAAACACACAGCAGCCTTTTGAAGTCCAGGAAACTAAACAACATTCCACTGTCCCGTCCGTCTGTCTGGACATAAAAATAGTGAGGAGCAACTGCTGCAGCATCTTCTGTCCCAAACAGTTTAATGACAACGCAATGTTTTCTAAATACTGGCGCATGCATGCTAATGCAGTAACCAGGTTCACACGGTGCATGCAAATGCAGCGATTAACATGACGTGATGCGTGAGCGGGCCTCACCCCGTGTTCTCCACCAGCACACAAAGAGTCCAGTTTTCCCTCAGGTCATTTTTGATTCCAGACATTTCAAGGACAAGCAACGGCTGTTTCTTACAAGTCAGATTTTATTTCAAGCCACATTTTTTATTGAGTGAGTTAAAAAAAATGTTTTACTTTGGAGTCAACTTTCACTTCAAAACTACACACACACAACAGTTTTCTTGGACAAGCACCAAGTCTCTGTGCAGTCGTCTGGTGCGTTTACATGTATCCAGTCAGCTGCTTGAATGAGATAACTTTATGAAGTGAAACCAAGTAGGAAATGAAATGTTTAAGTGACTACAAACATGTCTCTACAGGCCGCATTTAAGCTGCAAATAGTCTGATCAAATTTGAGTTGTGTGTACAATTTGTTTAAAAAATACAAATATTTTCTTTTTCTAAATATACTGAAGAGAATTAACATGGAGAATTACCTGGGTGGGGCCTGCGTCATCAGCGGGGGTCCATTCTGCATGTCCCCTTGACTGTGACTGTATTGACTATATTGTTGAGGTACTGAAGGGGCTCCAGAGTTGGGAGGACCTCTGGCTGGACCTGAAATGCAGGGACAGAAGATTACACACACACTTAAAAAAAAAAAAAAATCATCCCTGCGACAACTAATCCTGAATTCATTCTGATACCAATCTTTCTAAAGTGACCAGATTAGCAGTGACCAGATTAGCAGAGCAAGATAAATGTGGCTGTGCACAAATACATTTTTAGAACCAACTGATTACATTTCCAGATTTTGCCTCTGGGGTTGGGCGCAAAGACTCTGTACTGACACCAGGCTGATTTTCTGATGAAGGCTGGAAAAAAACAGCAGATGATCATTTTAGGATGTAAAACCTCCCTAAGAAATTGTCAGGTTGTCAACTTTTGTTTTTATTGTTGTAAACTTGCAGGCATGAGAAACCGTCAGCCGAGTAGTTTGCTTATCAAAAAATGACCCATACTTGACCTAACCTAGTGCAGACCAGAATAACAACAATACGGGTCAAACTAAACATTACCAAATCAAAAATAAATATGTCCAGCAAATAAAGATTACATTTTTAACACAAAACTCAGGTAAAACAAGCGTAGCTCACATTTGTAGGAAATACAAACGCCTGGAAATAAAAAGGTTAGTAACTGCTTGGCTGCTATGTTTAACAACCACCGGCAGTGGGTAGACTCAAATGATCCTCCTCTATTGTACTTTATGAAAAGAACATGACAGGAAGAATAATGCCCGCAGGTACAGAGGATGCAATGCTTGCAGAGCATGTGGAGTGTGAAATGAATGAGTAAGAAAAAGAGAGGAGGCAGTTACCCAAGTCGAGAGGAGAGGAGAGGTCAGAGACGGGGTGTGCGGCCACAGCCTTAGAGGGAAAGCTTGTGAAAGGAGAATAACCTGAAATACAAGGAAAGAGGGAAAGAGGGCCAACACAGAAAAATTGAGGGAAATGCTTAAAGCAACGTGAAGAAACAAGGAAGCAGTCGAGATTCAGATTAGTATGCAAAGGCACAGTGCTGTTCTGTATGAACAATCACATGGCGAGAAGCAGGTAGGGAGGACACTTCAAGGTTACGGCTCTATGAGAGCTTGCAGAGCATCAAAGCTGACCTGGTGTGTCTCTCTGTCTTGCATGCAAACGTGTTCAGAAGCAGCGCTTTACCTTGAGGCTGAGCCCCGGGCTGGTAGGCTGAAGCAGGCCCGTTGTAGGGAGGGTAGGGCGCGGGGTACGCCCCGTCCACCGGGGCGAAGCCGGGTTGGCCATAGCCAGGCTGGGGCTGGCCATATGGAGAGGCCATTGGAGTGTGCTGGTTTACATTCATCCTCAGACCATCCCTAAATCTGGGGAAAAAATGGTGACACAATCACAAACAAATCCTTGTTGAAGGCAAAACTTGTTTAGCATCTTTAGGCTCAAAACACAGATTTTTCATCACCACGATGCCTGGAATGTAACGCCTGTAAGACGGGGAAGCTTTTAATGCCAAAGTCTTTGATTCTGAGAAGGCCGCCGTTCTCTGAACGGTAGAATTAGGAAAACGTAAAGACAGACGGCAACTAAAACAATACAAACAACTAATATTAGTAAATATCTTTACTACCAATTCTCTTATAAGAACAAAAAAAAGAAGAGTAATTCTGTTTTAATGATCTCCAATATATTGGGGGATCATTTTCGTTTTCAACAAAAAACATGCAGAGAGAATTGAAGGCATTCCCAAGGAAAATACACATGACAACAACCGAGTGTGCCGTCACATTTGCACCGGAACGACCAAACCGGATGAGTAACGTAGAAGACTTGATCCTGTGCGGATCTCTCTGCTCCACGAGTTCCAACCGTCAGACACACAGAAAGCTTTCTAGAGACGTCAACGTTTCCTGGTTCAGCGACAACACCCGTACTGGCTTCTTTATGTTTGACTTGGCCACACCTATGACCGAGCATACTATCCACTTTAAAGAAACACACAAAATGCAACAATGAATGCTTAACATGGCAATAACAGGGTTCACATTTTGACCAATGGATTTCCATGACTTTTCCAGGACATTAAACCAAATGTCCATGACCAAACGGAAATCTCGGTACAAACATGAACAATTTAGAACATTGTGCATATTGAGACTGAGAGCGTACGCCGGCTTATATTTTGAGCGTCTTTCTTTACAAAACATATTCATTATTCCAAACTCGGCCTAAATAAACATGTGATTATAACACATTTCCATGACTTTTCCCAAACTTTTAAGATTTACGTTTTTTCCATGACTTTTCCAGGCCTGAAAATTACCATTTTAAACTTCCATGACTTTTCCAAGTTTACTATAAACGTACGGACTCTGAAGTGTTTAAAAAGACACAATACACTCGCTGAAACGGGCAAAAGTGCCTCAAAGTAAACCAGCACCAACATGTAAACAGACAGACACCACAGGAGTATGGAACTGGTTTTAGTCCACTCGGCTGTGGGCGTGAAAATAACTGCCTGATGCAGTGAAGACATGTGTGTGTCAAACCGGACACGACCCACAATGTTTACGGGCCAGCAGAAGAGCCCAGGTCAGAGGTCAATCAGTGGGGCTGTCAACTCTACATCTAAACTCCTCTCTTTCACTGGCGTTGGTTCTTGACCTGGCATATACTTATGTGACAACGTCATGAGTATCATCTGACACACACGGGCTGCACGAGCGGTGCCTTTGAATAATTCAGCGGTGCAGGTGAACACAACGAGAAACACAATCGCTGGAGACGATGCTCGGTGCTCCGGGCCTACCGAGTGGACCCACATCGGCTCCCTGGTAGCTAACGCACCGGGTTAGCAATTCAGCTCAAAACACGATAACGCGTATAAAACACCTGACACAGACACGTTATAGTTGAGAAATACACACGAATGCCAGGAAGAAGTCACCGCCGGCATCGTAGAGGTGAATGTGAGTGCGAACGTGCCGCATTACAGTCGGTTAGCTCGCTAGCTTCACTGACGTTAACGCGTCAAGCTAAAAAGAAAAACAACAACTCAAAATCACAACTGGTTATCGTGGTGTTTGCGAACAGTCGGCAGAGAGAGAGAGATAAAAGCCCGTCTCGACCACGAGAGCGAAGTAAACGGCAGCTCTCCGGGGCAGTTGAGCCACGGTGACAGCAGCTGCGGATGAATCAGCTGTGAGCGAAGCGCCACAACCAGAGCTAGCTGAACGCTACATGCTAGCTCAGCGAAGCTAGTAACCTCCAGCGATTCTAGCGGAGCGCTGCTAGCATCGATTAGCATCAGCTAGCATCGAGTCCGAAACTCTTCCCGTCGAGCCGGGGCGGCGATGTCACACCTTTAACTGGGTTCCAATCGAAACCTTACCTCCGATGTGTGGTGAATAGCTATATCTCTGCTCGGGATAAGCTGCGATAGCCGGTGGGGGCCGACAAAAAAAACTGTAGCCGCCGTCGTCCCGAGGTGTATTCACTAATCCCTTCTCGGTATCGGAAGCGGACGTTCAGCGGAACTGCTGCAGCGCGGTGCCACGTCCACATCCGGACACCCCCCCGCGTCCATCCCCTCCACTATACCAAGAGCACCACACTGGTCACACCGGGTAGGTGTGTGTGAAGTTACTATAAAGGAACAAATTAGGCTTAGGCTAAGAGCCAATATGAGTTTGGTGATCATCTCAGTCATCCATCAAGATATTATAATGTGACAAGAGAAGTGTTTTTTATTTTTTTAATTAAACAAGTCCGCCAGATTTGGCTACGTTTTAACTGCTCGACTTCATGAGACTTTGGCCACGTTTGGGCTCAGCTCCCCCTTGCAATTAGGAAACAATTACTACAAACACCATGGCATGCAGTTTCATTAGATGATCAGATTTGAGCTATGTTGGGCCAATTCATTTGGGCTCATACTGCAATCCTCTGCTAGAGACATTGAAGCAGATGAACCGCAGCATGGGAGCCAGTATTCACCATCTTCCTCCAAAACTGCTTAATGTACAATCATGTTTCTTGACCGCTGAAGGATCAACACATATATTTCTTAGGAGATCAGCGCCCTCTAGGACCCACTCGGAATTAATTAAAGCAAATGAAAACAAACTAAAATTCCTAAAAATATGTCCCCCTCGGTCCTTTAAAGTCGGGGTGCTGTGGGTAGATAAAGACAAATCTGTGAGCCGCCTCAGCAGCGGCTGCTGGCCAGACTGGCTGAGCTGGGGGTCAAAGAGGGAGTGGCTGTTGTGGTTATTTTGGGAGGCTATATCAGCAAGCATCCCGTCCTGTACAGAGGGCTTGAGAGTGACATGGCAAGTGTTGAATGCTAGAGGATGAAAACACACACACACACACACACGCACACACACACACACACACACACACACACACACACACACCTTTCCCCCCCTTCTCACCCTCCCGAGTGCCCACCCCTCTGTCACAGCATTCCAGTGTGAGCAGATGAAAGCCAGGCCAGCCCCCCCCCCCCCCCCACACTCCTCAGGGGTGGAGGGATTTGACGTTGTCATCGAGTGGAGAGGGGAGGCAGAAGCCTCATTCTTTCTCGTTGATGCCCACGGTGTGTGAGGAACTGAAGAAGTGGAGACCAACTTCTACACCGTCACACACACAGACACACAGCAGGCTCTGAGCGGGGATGGTAGCTGAGGAGATTGTGGTCACCCTCTCGGGAGGTTCCCCGTGGGGCTTCAGACTCCAGGGAGGAGCAGAGCAGCAAAAACCTCTACAGGTGGCCAAGGTACAGTGGAACCTATACGTGTGTGTGTGTGTGTGTGTGTGTGTGTGTGTGTGTGTGTGTGTGTAAGTGCATGTGTGTTTGTGTGTGTGCATACAGTGTGTATCAGAAAGACTAGCTGCCAAGGTGGCAACATGAGTAGACTGGTTTAATACAGACTGCAACTGTTAATTGCAGCCTGAGGCCTTGATGCTGGTTTTCTATGTTTGTAATTCTGGAGCTTATAGGTCTGTAGTTTCCACAGAGGTACATACACCTAATACTAGTACTCTTGTCAGTGTTATAACCAAGTTCCTTCAAACAAATGTAAACTATTTCACTTGAAATTTATTATCAGCATTTTTTTGAAAGGCATGAACCACCTTACTTTGGAGAGCATCTCTGAATTGGAGAGGGATGAGTTTAAAGTCATATTGAATGATGATCAGGATACCAACCAGGACGTCTTTTCACTTTAAACCTCTCCATCATCGTGTTGCTACTCAGAGATCTGCCGCTTTTCTACTGTTACTTTTTGACCAAGAGTAATCTTCCCTCGACAACAGCTTTCCCATGCTCATTTGGCCGCAGCCAATTGACATTTTCCCGGTTGTGAACCAGTTTGTGTTTGTGGGTCAAAGAACAGAGAGATCACATGTCTCAGGGTTGATCGTGACTCAAGCTTCCATCACTGCATCCTGATGGTGATCGCACAGTATCAGACATAGTAGGTTAGTCTACAGTGCATACATTCTATATAAAAAAATGTTCTCTACGTGCACAACGACACACACACACACACACACACACACACACACACACGCACACATTGTTTGTGCAGTTGTCAACAAAACGTTTATTACAGATTAGTCACGACACACATATTTTGGACATAATAATCCAATTTAAAGCCCCAGGAATATTCTTTTTTCTCCAGGTTGGTTTCTTCAAACGCTCTTAGTGTCTGTGTTTATATTTGTTGACAGTCCAGAATGTTGTCTCTAATAAGAAAATCTATTCTGGAGGGGAGGAATGCAAACTCTTTCCCTCTGACGTTTAGAGTTGGCCGCTCACTCATAAAATGTCATAACCTCTGATTAAACATTGCAGCGGAGTGACTCCGGCACCGAAAGCCTCTCTTCATCCAGGCTTTTTGAGCGGATAAGATCACCTTACATGAGAGATTGACCAGTGTGAGCTTCCTCATGTTGGTGTGTGTGTGTGTGTGTGTGTGTGCGACATGTCGTTTGTGTGGTTGGGCATACCTCAGATAAGCCCGGTTGGGAATGGAGCACAGAGTAGAAGATCAGAATAGATCATTTAAGAGCCGCTTGAAAGCTGAGCGTGGAAAGAGCCCCTTTGTTCACACACACAGTGACACTTTCCTGTCTCATAAAGTTCTTGTGTCGTCGCTATTTTATTGTGGCCTCCCGTCACAGTAGCTCCCTGTCTTCCTTCGCCTGTCTAAGAATGTGTTCGATTTTCCTGCAAGGTTTTATTTCGGGTATGTGTGGAACACATGGTGAATGACTGGCATCCCTCCTGGGCCAGACCGGCGATGCAGCTGTTCAAACCCCCTCTTTCAAGTTGTTCACTTATGTTATGTGTGTGTGTGTGTGTGTGTGTGTGTGTGTACATTTGTCTGGCTGGGAGAGTACGAGACAGCTCGTCCTTACATGTGTTTTTGTGGAAGTTGCATTGGGATTACTGGGTCAAGAGATACTGATAAGGGCAAATACTTGAGAGTCCAAGTAGGTGCCAGAACACACTTTCCTCCCCTCAACCTTTCCACAGTGACACACTGTGTGTATTAGTATGTGTGTACGTGAGGAGACAGAAATGAGGGCCTTATCTTCTTATAGTTGAAGAAACTGCAATCTGGCAGACAAGAATACTCAACTTCCCATCCATCACCCAGCCCACCACAGACATACTTCCTGAAGGATACTATGACATCATCTCTTGGCGACCTCCAGGAACAGCTGCCTGACTTCACAAGTTATTCTGATACAGGGACAAAGATGTCTGGCGGGGGAGGAGAGACGCCTGCTGCTGAACACTGAACAATCATTCTTATGTAATTCTCCTAGATTCAGTGAGAGAAGATAAATATTCATGATTACATGAAGTAAAAGTAAACAACACTTAATATTAATTCAGAGTTTAACAAAACATTTTTTTATCAGGACTGTGCAGGAGCAGTTTGATCAGGTTGGAATGACGATAACAGACTTGTTTTCTGTTTCATAACTAATAGAAAGTGAAGATCAAGGTGGGAGAGAGGATAATGTGCTTTTAACTCAGCCACAATTATTAATGTGTTATTAACTTTATTCCTCTCAGATTCGCCGGCGAAGCAAAGCGTGCAGAGCTGGACTGAAGGAGCACGATGAACTTATTGCCATCGGCGACCATATGTGTGCAGAGCTCAGCCATGCTCAGGCCATGAGCCTCATAGATATGGAGAGCGCTACACTCAACCTGAGGGTCAAAAGGTCAGAGCACGTATACAGGCTTTTTTTTATATTTACACTGCTGTATTTGCATATATGTTGTGTGTATATATATATATATATATATATATATATATATATATATATACATATATATATTATTTTGTATTTTATATTTCACTTTGTATAGTTTATGCACAGTCACTTTTTCTTTCTTTCTTATATTTATATTTTATTCTTGTGTGTTTAGTTTATTGGTGCTACTGTGTCCACAAATTTCCCCTTGGGGATTAATAAAGTATATTTCTATTTCTATTCTATTGGTAACGTAAAGACGTTTCAACCAAACAAATGCCTGTTTGCATTTTCACATCTCGTCATCTGCCTTGTTTCCAGAGCCCCTTCTGGATTCCACTCCTCATCTTACTCTGATTTCTCTGCGCCGCCACGCTCCTGCATGAGGGTCCTGTCTCCCCCCGCGGCTCTCTTGCCCTCCCAGCGCTCCTCCGTCCTCTCCCCCACCGGGATACCCGGGGGCATCACTTCCCCTCCGGACAGCGAGGCCTACTATGGAGAGACGGACAGCGACGCAGACACGCAGTCGCTCACGTACCGTCGCCAACGGCGCACGCCTCCTCACACTCGCTCACCTGCACGCCATGACAACCAAGAGGAGGAGGAGGCCTCGGAGATGAGCGGGTAAGGATTTGCATACCTCCTGTACTCAAGGTAGTCCGTAGAAGGGTTTTCTTGGCTCGTTTTTTTCAAAAAGCTGCACCATTATACTGAGGGTTCCTGTGATATTCTAACACTGCAGATGTTTAATCTTTGTTGTGCTCCGTCTTTCCTCTGAGGTATGAGAGCGCCACAGATCCAGGGGTTACCATGCAGGAGCAGTGGGGAGGTCAGTGCCTTCCCGGCGTCCCTCGCAGAGAAGTCATCTACCAGCCCCTCCAGACCGAGTGGACCACTCCAACACACATCCCTCACATTGTGACCCCTCACACACTCGCATTGACCCCAGATCAGGGGCTGATGGAGGCGGAGGGAGAAGGGGACAGTGGCTTCCAGGAGGCGGGGGTCTGCAGCGCGCTGACCTGCCCGCCACTCGTGTCCCCTGAACGGGCCAAAGACGCTCTGCTCTCGGCCTGTGGTAAACATCTGGTGCCCATGGTGGGGCCACAGCAGACCCCGATCAGCGACGAGCTCTCCACCACCTACAAGGACAAAGCACGGCAAGCGAGTGAGTGTATATTCTCATCCAAAGCATTCCACTGTTACACAGAAATAATCAAGAGAGGACAATGCACAAGATGAAATAATAGTCAAATTTAGAGGCCACCATAAGCTTATTAGTGTATGATCTTATTAGTGTATGGTAATTATTATAATAATATATTTCTTAACAAAATAATGTATTTTAGTATTTAGTTTTGTGTTTTATTATTATTTTTATTAATACTCTGATGTGCACCGCTGCTGTGATTTTGAAATGTCCCCCCTGTGGGACGAATAAAGGTATATATCATATCATATCATATCATATCATATCATATTCTAAGTAATGTTACACGTCTAATTTGAATCCCTGACCTCACTGCCGTGGATGTGTTGTTCACTTCCATCCACTAAATACAATTTGAATCTTGCATATGAATTTGTTCCCATTTTTATTCAATTTTGTCCAAAAACAGGAGACACACTGGTTTGTCATGGCAATGCATCTTTTTCAGTCTTTACTGCAGTATTTTTTTAATTTATTTTTAATACCAAAGATTCCTTTGCTGTTTCCGAAGGGCTCAAATCTTATCAATAGCTAGATCACCCTCTAGTGGGTATGTTCTGCAACTGGAGCATCCAGTTACATGTACAGGGTGGTGGTGATGGAGTGAGTGAGGTATACCAGATACAGGCAGAGGTATTCCCCCTCCCCCTCCCCCCCTGCTGTCCCTAAGACAGCAGTCCATCTTTCCTGTCAGTATTCGGATCACTCGCTGTATTTATAGGCGTTCAAGCTTCCGATCAACAAACTGTACGTGACACTGACTTACAAGGTACACACAACATGGGGTGCATTTGTGTATCTGTAGAAGAAAACATCCGCCCACTCCAGCTTATCTAATGTGAGAATATGCGTCTCTCCTCTATTATTGTAATTTAAATATCTGTGGGTCTTGACTAACAGTGATTCTGAAGTTCCATTCATGTGTGAAATTGTAGCCTATGGTGTGTTTTAAACCAGATTCTGGAATTTTAAAACTTCTAAACTGAAAACTACATGGACAGAAGTTTAGGATAAGAATTTTGGGTTGTGAGATTACTAACTTCTACACAAAAGAGACATTCCCTCTTCTCTCTTGAGACCCCCAAAACGTATTCCAATGGAAAAGCCTGGTGAGGGTAAATGTGACCGCAAGTGTATTGTAGTTGGAAAACTCTTCATTCAGTCAATGATGAAAATAATTGTTATTTGATTGATGCCAGTCTGATATCTGTAAGGTCAATATGCAGAAGAGAGTTAGCCTAGCTTAGCGTAGCGAAAGGAAACAGGGGAGAACAGCACGCATAGCTTTGTCCGAAGATGAAGGGGAAGAAGTACACTGATTGGTGAAATCTGAACAGCCAATCAGAGTGATTACTCTCCCCCGCGGGCTCCTGCGACAAATCAACGTCCCCATTCAGCCAAAACATCGCTGCAAGGGGCAGACTAGTGCCAACATTGCGACACACACCGAGCTCGGTGGACATTGATGTGTCGCAGGGCCTTTGAGCTCACTAATTGATAAGCAGAATCAACCTCCTCCTCATCCATTTCTCAACTAGATAGTGGAGGAGTAGTTATAACATTTTCAATAACTCATAGACTTTGACTCATAGACTTTGATTAACCTTGTCTGGTGAACTTCTCATAACAAGGCAGTAATGGTATATATATATATATATATATATATATATATATATATATATATATATATATATATATATATATATATATATATATATATATATAGATATAGATATAATAGCTGATCAAACTGAATAGCTCTACACTGTCTGGAACTGCATGTGAGCCAATGTCGCAGTAATGAATAGGCCGAGTGCCTGAAGGACTTTAGGTTGGGCTTCACTATAGAATAAATGATGACAGAGGCATTCAGGGACCTGCCATTTCTCATGTTACACACACACACACACACATACACACACACACACACACACACATTCTTGATGTTGGAGGGCTACCTCTGCTGCATTAGAGTTGTGTGTCTCTGTGTGTAGTGGTTGTTAGGGTTGAATTGTCAACAGCACGTCAGTAAAGCGCCATGACCAAGCTTTGCCCCAACAATTATAATAAGCTTTCTGAACTCATACACACAAACAAACAAACACAAACACACACGCACACTGAATTACACTGCTGTGTATACTGTCTATCTATGTGTATGTGACAGAGACTGGACAGGTGTTTGATGCCCGTCAGACAGACAGGAATAGTGGGTTGACATCATGTGTTGGTTTGGGTTTTTGGCCACAGACAAAGGTCTTTACATGGGCTGTGTCCTCAGAGAGTAGCTGGTAGACAGAGGATAAACTGTCCCCACGAGAAGCAGAACTGGACTCTGTGAGGGTGAGTGTGTGTGTGTGTGTGTGTGTGTGTGTGTGTGTGTGTGTGTGTGTGTGTGTGTGTGTGTGTGGGAGGGTCTGAGGGAGTTTAAGATCACTCACTCATACTTGTGAGATGAGGGACCTCACATCCCGCTCAGGTTCAGGCGTAGGTGGACATACGGTCCCACACACCATACACGCAGGTAAGATCCATTAAAACCCTTTTATTTACACACAGGTTCACTCATATTAGAAGTAATGCATCTTGGATTTGAATTTCGGAATGTTATTAGGAGAGATTGCTTAATTTCTATTATGTGTCAGGACCTCAGAAAGTTGACCGTTGATGTCAACATTAGTTGTGATTGTCTTACTGTAACGGACCTGACTGATGTTCCTTATTTAAATTTGAGGCTTAGTTTCTCTGCCTGTTTTTTCTACTGTAAAAACAACCCAATGTTGTTATAATGCAGTGCTTAATAATGTTGTTTATTGAGATTGAAGACATAATAAAAAAGCACTTTAGTCCGAGACTGAAATATTATTACATAAAAACTATTGGATGGAGAGGGATATACTTTGGTGCAGATATTCATGACTTTGTTGCCCCCCTGACTTTTCCTCTTTTCTATGAGGTTTTCAGTGAAATACCTAAAAGATGCTTAAAACATAACAGACATGCACCACCAGAAAGCGTACTACCTCATCTCTGGCCAGCCATTATATACTCACATTGTTTTTACAAATCTGCTGTTTTTGTAATGTATTTATGTGATGAATTGTATTTTATTGTGCCGTAGAGTGTAGATATATAGTGTTTGCTGTTTTATTATACTGATAATATTATGCCACAACGTTGTAATTACCAGCCCATGGACTAAAGAAGCTAACTTTGGCACATTGAGGTAATATTCATGCTCAGGATGAATTGTTATAACTTTGTTGACCTCCTAATCTTTCCTCTAAAGCCATCATTGGGACACACCAATAGCTAAATAACCTATGACAGTCTCACCAGGGTCCCACCTCCTAATCTATCAGCCGATTGGTCTTATTTAATGCTGAAAGATTTTCTTTTGAGGAGGAACTCAGTTTGGCATCACCTAATCAATTAGTCTAACAAAATGTAGCTTTAGTCCACGAACTGTGAGTCCATTTCCTTCGTTGAGGACAGCTCTATCTGCCCCACGTGTTGTTTGTGTTTAGTGCTCATTAGCAAATGCCAATATGCTAAACAAAGATGTGTTAGCGCTTAGCTCCCTGTACCACTCTGCATAATGAGTCTAACAGAGCATTGCTGCAGGCCGTTGTTCTGCTTTAGACCTTGTTATGTCTGTGTTATAGGATCTAAACATAGCAACTTTGCAACTGATATATCAAGTATGATGTTCGGATTGTGTTAGCGTGTGTTTGTTATGGCTCTGTTAGCTTGAATGTAGAATATGGAGGCTGCATCATACTAAAGTTATGTAGAATATGGAGGCTGCATCATACTATAGTTATGTAGAATATGGAGGCTGCATCATGCATCATACTATAGTTATGTAGTGAGGATATGTGAGGTGAGCCAAGGTACTAAAAAGACTCAAATAGCCTTTCGACGAACAGAGATACACATGCTGGCTTTGCACACACACACACACACACACACACACACACACACACACACACACACACACACACACACACACAAAAAACTCTAGAGAGCGGCAGGAATTATTTGTTCTAAATCCACCACACCCAGTCCTGTCTGTCTCTGAACTCCTCGCTGTGATGATACTGTATAAAGCAGCCAGTGAGGGCGACTCCCACACTGTGGTTTCCCTTATCTCTCACCTGTGCCTTGTTTTGTATTAATCAAAAATCCCATTACCGTCTCTCTCCTTTGCTTCCTCTCCCCTTCAGCACATTTATTTTGGTCCCTCTCTTATTTCCTCTTCCTGTCTTGCAGAGTTGCAGCGTGGGGAGAGCGTGGTGGAGAAACAGGTGAAAGAAGCGCGCACTAAATGCCGCTCCATTGCCTCTTTGCTGACTGATGCTCCCAACCCCAACTCCAAGGGGGTGCTTATGTTCAAGAAACGCCGGCAGAGGGCCAAGAAGTACACACTGACCTGCTTCGGCAAAGCAGAGGGAGACTGCAGCGGAGGGGAGACAGAGGGAGACACAGGAGGGGAGACGGAAGAGGAAGGAGGAAGCTCTGCCTTGAGTGGTTCAGAAGTTGATGAAGAGGGATTCTCAGCCTCCTTTGACCCTACGTGGGACACCGGTTATCTAGACGTGCTGGACAGGAAAAGCTCCGCCTGCCCATCATCTACACCGGCTACTCCAACGACGCCAACAACCAATCACAGCTCAGGGCTGGACATCTCCGCCTATCAGACACCAGGACTGTTAACTCCTCTCAATCAAAGCCTCGGGTTGGAGTTCTTAGGGCTGGAGAGCTCAGCCTATCAGGGCTCAAGGCTGGAGAGCAGCGTCGGGAAGCAGCCGACCAGTCACCACCCTGCACACATGTCTCCTCCAGCTGTGGCTCTGACCAATGGGGGGTCGGTGGCTGTAAGTCGGGCTAGTGTTGTTCTGAACCCGCCCTCTCAGATGCCCCTACTAAGTCAAAATGGGCAACATGGCCACCTTGATCTTAGTGCTAACCCTAATCATTGTCCGAGCCCAATAACGGACTCAGATCAACTCCTGAATCCAAGTGTTCTGAACCGTACTGCACGCCCCTTCACCCCAGGGCCGTCCTCTCGTGCATCTGTCACCTCTGTGATGTTCCGCCCTCCGCAACCCAAACCCACACCCGTGACCATGACGACCAAACCAGTAGCCGCCGTCACCATGGTAACTATCCAACCTACTCTTCATCCATCTGGGCCAGATGAAAGGAGAGCTGTGTCTAGCACCTCACTGTACATCCCTCCCAGAAATAACAACAGCAACATTCCCCCCTCCGTTTACTCTCCCCCCTCCTCTCTGTATTCTGCACCTTTCTCCCAGCCGGCCACACATCCACCCACATTTCCCCCTCAGTCCACAATGTATGCTTCCCCCTCCACCTTGTTCTCTCCTTCTGCAGCTCAAGGCAACTTGTCCTGTCCATCACCTGCTCAACCTTTCTCTCCTCCATCTGCACAGGCATTCCCCTCTCCTCCTGCTCCGTATCCACCTTCCTCCACCTACTTTTCTCCATCTCCCATCTACCCGCCACATCCCCCTGATCTGACTCAGGTCTCTGTTCATGCCCAGCCCAACCCTCCTTTTCCTCCTCCCACTCAACTTTCTCCATCTCCATCAATCCACCCCCACATCAGCATGACAGAGGAAGTGGCTCCTGGCCCCTATGCTGCTATAGCAACTGCATCACCAACCCAGGATTCACTGGTGACTCGGGAGGAGCGCATCTCGGTCCCTGCCAGCCGCACCGGCATCCTGCACGACGCCCGTCGTCGTAGCAACAAGAAGCCAATGTTCTGCCCAGTTCAAAACACAGATGTTTCCCCAAACCCAGACTTGTTGTCAATGGTCCAGAACATGGACGACCATTTTGGCCCCCGGGGCCCCCTGGTGACTCCAAGTGTTGAAACTGGAGCTGCACCGAGTGTGGAGACCGGACATGAGTCAGGGCCTGAGGAGGACTGGCTGAGGCTGGGGGCAGAGGCCTGCAACTTCATGCAGGCCCAGCGGAGATCCAGGCCCCCTCCTGTAGCTCCCAAACCCCAAACCCCCCAGGGGCCACAGCTGGCGGGGAAGGGAGGCGAGCTGTTCGCCCGTCGGCAGAGCCGGATGGACCGGTACATAGTGGAGCGATCCCCCTCTGTTGCTGCAGTACCGTACTCTCCCGCCCAGACGAGGGAGTCGTCACCCACGCCTTCTCTCCCTTCCACCTGGAAGTACTCGTCCAGTATCCGGGCTCCGCCTCCAATCAGCTACAACCCCCTCCTCTCTCCCTCCTGCCCTCTGAAGGCCCAGAAGAAGTCTGAGGTGAAGAAGTCTGGGCCAGCTGGATCTAAAGGGAAGAAGGCGGGCCTCAAGTCTGTGGAAATAATGAGCCACCAGCCCTACCAGCTCAACTCTTCTTTGTTCACCTATGGGGGTGGTGTTCCCTTGGACACCTCCACCTATCAGCAGCAGAGAGGAATGGCAGGTGGTCCTCAGAAGACTGCTAGGGTATATGAGGTGAAGCGCTTCTCCACTCCCCCACCGACATCCACGGGGCCGGCGCTCAAAGTCATCGTACCTCGATCAGCTACGACACTCGGAGAGCCGCTGTGGCGCTCTGACGTCACGTATCCTCCCCCTGCGGTTGGCCACGCCCCTCCCCAACCCTATCAGCCTCAACCCCAATCCTTCCAACCGCAGTGGGCCACCTCCCCTCTGTCTGCCCCACCTCCTCCTGCCCCCAACGCTCCACTCCCTCAGCTTCCCAAGTTCTCTGCTGCTCCTGCTTCGATTCTAATCCAGTCCCCGACTTTCACCCACCTCCAGCCCTCCAGCACTGCACAGGCCAACAGGCAGTTTATGAGCGCCCCGAATCTGAGCCCCCTGGGTCCCGCTGGGGCCTCTCGGTTGGCCTCCAGCAGTCAACCGAACAGGGTCCCCAAGCCCAGGTTTAGCACTTCCAACATGGGTCTGCACCCTTGTGTCTGGCGCCCTGGATCCACAGCGCACTGAACAGACTCTGGAATGGACACAATAAGCCACGGCTCTATGGGAACGGAGAGCAACCTTTTTTAAATAGGTGTTTTTAGTATTGTAACTTTGTTATTCAGGGCTTTCGCTTGGGGTTTTTACCAGCCACTTTTTCTCACAAGATCTGTTTGATTGGCCACCCATGTAGCACATTTGATCACTTACATTTAATCGTGTTGCTTCATTTATTCAATGCATTTGGCTGTAGTTAGAGGAAGCACTGTTTTGCAAAGGAAATCTGAGATCTGTTACAAAAAAATAGAGATCAACTGCAGATTGAAAGGATAGAAAGAGATGCTGGGGAAAACTGAAATATGTTTTTTGTAAATATTATATTGAATGCGGAAGAATTAAGTTCAAAGAGTAAAAAAAGAAGAATAGAGAATGTGAAAAAACATGTTGAGAGAGATGTGGTCGAAGATATATGAAAAGATGAAAAAGAAAGCACAGATGAAGTGACAATGTGTAAAAGGAGCAGATTTGAGTCATAACAATATAACGTTGATTTACTAGCACATTTGAAGTACCTATACGACTGTAATTTCCCCTTATTCAATGGATTTGTGTTTGATGAGGATGGATTATTCTCGGTTGTACCTCTGCAGCAGCGTTTGCTTTGTTTTCTGTAGATGTTCAGAGGTTGAAGAGCACAGCTGCCAGGAAGAAGGGAAGCTTCTTACAGCCGCCTTGATTTCCAATCTGTCGATATGAAACAAGAGATGTATAACATGTCTGTTTAGCTGTTTTCCAGAGAGACATGCAGCTGAATAAAAATAGACATGACTCACCTCAGCTGTCACTCTGTTTCTGCCTGTGTCACATGCTCCCACGTCGCTCCAGTATCCCCTCCGCCCATTGGGTCCTACCCTTTTCACTCCTTCTCATTTCCCCGTCTCGTCTAATGGCTTAATTGCTCACTCAGGATTCAGTCGGTGAAGTAATAGTTAAGTCGTCAAGAAAATGTGACTTTAAACTCTCACCACATGGAGGCACTGTAGGATTTGCCATACAGACATGTTGCATCACTAGTTTGAGGTTTCCTTCCTTCATCACTGATTTTACATAATGAGAAAGTGAGACATTTAAGTTAAAACTAAAAGAAAAAACAATACGTTTTCATTTGATATCCTACCTTTTATAATCTTAAATTGTTATTTTTTAGATCCAAACTGTTAACATATTTCATATTTAACAACACGACTGAATGATGTAATAAAACCCTTTAAAATACATGCATCCCTTTTCTAATTCTTCTATTTAAGAGTCAATGTCTCATCATAGTTGAAAACATACTCGCCGGATTGCCGGCCTCCATTTCAGAGCCGTTACATGACAGCCACCTGATGGCCTTGGAACTGTGAAACCCAACCATAGACATGGATAGAGATCTGACCTCTGACCCCTTGACTGGGATCAGGTGACAGAAGGGGCTAACTTTAGCTGCTAACTATAGTCCTGTTCAGGTCTGCTGCTAAGCTCAGCTGAGTGGAAGGTGCAAAAAACTGACATTCAGATTATTTTTTCTGCAAACTAGGTCACTGGATTTTAGAAAAACATACAAGCTGGAACTGCACTTATAGTAATGACTGAAGTAGCTCTTTCAACTTTTGGCCAAATTTACCAAATTAGTTCCACAATCCTCCCTTTTTGGTCTCTCTCCTCCTCTCTGTTAATTCCTCTGTGAATCAATTGCACACACACACACACACACACACACACACACACACACACACACACACACACACACACACACACACACACACACACACACACACACACACACACACACACACACACACACACACACACCATTTCCCCTATTTTCGGAGCAGTTAATCTCCACCTATTTGGCCCGGTGCTAAACTCTTAATTCTGATGGCTTTTTTCATTGGGAGGGGAGGAAAAGCGTTTTCTCGTCCATCCGGTCTCCTCCGCTGCTCTGCCAAAGAGGCTCTTTACTCACAGCCCCACATCGTGTTTCTGGGTCAACAGAGTTGAGTGTTTGGGGTCAGGGGTCGGGGTTTAGGGGCAGGTCAGAAGATTAACAAATATTGGTCGAGAATTTTCTTGTTTTCTTATTTGTTACTAACTAATCTGTTTGCTTTATTAACACATTTCAAGAAGGTTATAGCTTTGTGATAAACCTTCTCATGGGTGTCAGACTCCCTGATGGATTTATAACCCAGACACACACACATCTGTATCAAGGCCACCTGCCCGTTTCAATGCAGCAGCTAGAGTGAGCTATAAATGAATTTAACCACACTCCCATGAGTGAGAATATATTAAAGGCTCTGAATGTGGGCTAATCAATGTGATTACATGATCTAGTCTCATTTATCCACTTCTTCGCCACCGTCTTCTTTTAAGACACATAGCAACTTAAAATTTCAGAAAAAGGCGTATTAGCGTAGGACAAATGCTAGCTGGGTATATTTAAGGGAATTTGGCGAACTTGTTAGCAAACATGTGTTTACATCCATCAGATACAGATACAGAGCCACCGGATTAATTTGGTCCAAATTCTCTCTCTGTTAGCTCAACTCCACAAGTCTCATCGTTTTCATATTGTCCTTTGATATATATTTTTTGTAAATAATATAGATTATAGATGCTCTAAAGACTTTTTACTTTCTAACCCACAGAAGAGATCATTGTTATTACTGATGATCAATTTTCCCTCACAATTGGTCAAAAGTAAATTTGTATCAGACGGAGACTTACAAAACTGGTTAACTCCAAAAAGCAGCAGACTTATAGGAACTTGTGACTGACATGAGGATTGATAGCTGCCAGGCACAGAGGTGCAAAGAGACTATGAGGGGGAGGAAAACACATCCACAAAAGCACAAATGCCCTTAAGTGACAGGGGAAGAAAGTAACTGCTGGAAAGATGTTTTCTATTCTCTCCTGTTGTTTGTCACTTTATCAAAAGCCCCTTTCCCCCTGCGATGGAAGACAACTCATACTTTAACAAGCTGGAGGAATTTATTTATTTCATAAGCATCTGCTGATTTTCAGGATCAGGATTTTAAAATGTGGTTCCTCTGCGATCAATACACAACTCTTCTGGTTGTGCAACCTCTTCTCATCCCAACTCATCACATACTGATACGTCATCAGGACCCTTGGCATCACTTTCTAAATCATTATGTAACCAAGAGACAAAAACTATGATGCTCCACTACACTCACAGTAAACACATAGATTATGTTGGTAATTCAAACCAACAAAAATAATTGTGGTTTGGCTTAAAATACAGCTTGTAAAGGGACAGCACAAATAAACACATGGTTTCACATTAATCACGAACAGCTGTCTTCTGGTTGAAAGTGGAGTTATTTTGATGTCTGATGACTGAACTACAAACCGAACAACTAGCGAACTGTCACTCACAAAGTAGCCACGCCCCAAAAGCGTACGCTGCTTTATCGTCTATTTTACTCTAAATAGGACCATCATTAAAAATATTAACATTAGGCTATATCGAAGACTTGGAAATAACAATTTCAATCATAAATTCTTATTTACAATGTTTAGTGAGACGAAGGGTCACTTCCCCATTGACTTTCACTTTCTTAAACTTCTTAGACCGTTGCACTGTTTTGCACTATTTTGTTTTGTATTGTTTTGTATTGTGTTGTAATGTATATTTTGTGTAAGCACACTGAGAGTCACTTTACCACGTCAAATTCCTTGTTTGTGAAAACTTACATGGCCAATAAAACTAATTCTGATTCTGATTCTGACTTCTATTCAACATTCTTCTTTCTACAACCAGAGCAGTCGCCCCCCCGATGGACATAAGAAGTTTCTGTTTAGGTGAACGTCCTGTGTTTGTTTGACAAAGCGTTGTTTGTTGACGCGATGCAGATGAGAGAGTGCTGGGTTGTGCCAATATCTATAAGTCATTCATTTTTAAATAGCACAGGTTACAATGAAAGTCATCTTCAAATGTCAGCACTCGTCTTTCAATGATATTCTTTTAAATCTAAAATCCAAAAATCTTTATCCGTTTCCAGTTGTTACTCATTACCTTTCTCTGAACTTCAAACCCCCCCCAGCTCCCATTTACCCCCGACTCCCCCCCCCCCCCCGAAGATCCAGAGCACCAGAGCAGCCCTGTTGATAGGGTTTCACTCACTCCAGGGCAAAGAGGAGGGCAGGCAGTACAATACAAGCTCGAGGACACAAACCTACCTGGAGATCTATATTCCTCTTCTTCTGAGCCACACCTTTTCTGGGACTTTCTGGGACCTGTGACTTCCGGTGGATACCTGGTCTTAGGTAAGACATGAGAGAAAGGATTGTGCGTGACAGCGTCGATAAAGATCTCTCTCTCACACGTGGCTGGAGTGTTTGTGGATTAACTTCCGCTGCTGGACACTGAGTTGTCAAATACTCGTTGTTCAACAAGGATGAATGAGTGGATTAGGGAATCAGAAGCAGATGTTGAACTTCCTATCATAGATATGGCTGTTTCGTTACTTTAAAAGTGACAGAGCGTGTCCAAGAAAGGCTTTACATCATACAGTTCAACAGGTATATATTACAGATTTGAAATTTATTGATTTACATATCAGTTAAACCAAATGTGAATCATGAGAGCCAGCTGGTAGACGACTTTCCTGTTCTTCCACCAGCTCTTACTGTACCTCACACTATGGTCGGGGAGAAATGTGGCCCTCTGCGGTGGAGTTTTTAGTCTGCCGGTATGGATGTATGTGTGTATGTGTGTATTTGAGAATGTGCTTACTGATGCCCTTCCTTCCCAGCTGTCCCCTCGAGATTTATCAGGAGCTAAAACAGGCTGGTCGTGGGGGGTGGGGGGGTGGGGGGGACAGGAGTGCCTTTTCCCTCACAGAGCCGGTAACAGGAGCCCGGCCCTCATGCACAGCAGTGTGCCTCCATCTTGCCTCTTCCCCCCAGAACCAATCCAAAAACACCTGTAATCTCCAGTTTTTAATCCACGAGCATGTGACTCCCATTAATCACAAGGGGAAAAAAAGCAATTTGAGTGCAAATCTGTGTTTTTGTGTGCTGGTGCATGTTAATATGTACAGTCAGTCACACCGGTCTGAATCCCAGGCTAGGAAATGGGCCTCCATTACAGCGGATGAAAAGCAATTACATAAACTGTTTCCCTGCAGACGGGCCCTGCAGCTTTTCCTCTTGTACCGGGACTCACCTCACGCCTTGCATAATTGCTTTCGACCTGTGCAATAGGCAGCGGCACACTGCCGGCCCCCGTTGGAGTGGTTAGTCGAGAGAGACACCGCCGATGGGAATCCGTGTCCTTGAGGGCGTGCGGGGGGCTGTACACAAGGTGTACTGGAGTTAATTAGGGAACCCAGCGAGGTTCCCGTTGGAGCTTGCTAGAATTTAGGACGTGATGTGCAACTTTATCAGATATCTTGGAAATCATTTGAGTTTTTTCTGGACATATTTATGGTAACGTTTGGTTTGTATCATGTTTCACTTTTGCTAATTTCGTCATGCTCTCTGCTGAACTCCTGGGAGACAGAATGCATGTTTGCATTTGGGGGATCATTCTTAATGTGAGTTTTACAGTTTAATATCCAATTAAAGTCCATTAGTTGAAAGTGCACCGCTCTAACTGGTGTGATACTCAAATTAAAAGCCTTTATCATCTTAATAATGAGTGAGTGCCTTACATTCAAGCTGTCAGACTGATAATGTGACTGAGCCGGTGTATTTATTGCTGTTTAGTGTCCCGACATTTTCAAAACGCTTTTAATAGTCTCGCTCTGCATTTCAGGACACTGACCACACGGAGAAGCAGAAGGTAACGCTAACGCTGAAGCTAATGTGTTTATAGAATGACACGTAGAAACATTTCGTCAGTGCCTTCACACACATCACTGTTAAAAATAAATCTCTTTTATGATGTGACAATGCATTGGCTAAAGTTGGATTTTAAGGTTTGGCACAAAAACAGGAAAATATAATGACATATTTTTGTTGTAATGGTTACAATAATAAACACGTGGCTGTGGTTGGGGAACAATCCTGATAAAACAAGAATAAACCGTGACTATGGGTTGGAAACAAGAAACAAACTGCAGTCTCCTGCAGTAAAGTCCAATGTTTTGTTTATCCATATATCCGCCCCGACTTCATAATCACAATTCCTGCATCGGCAGTTTTGTCGTCTGAATGATGACATATGGTGTTTTATGGCGCCTGCTGAAACAACGGATGGCGTCTCTCGTCTTCGGGGGACAGTCTCACTTCAAGGGCCTGAATTCTAATTTCAGAGCACATCTACGTTTGAGGGATTGCCTCCGCACGGCTCTAAAAATAGCGAGCGCTGAACTGCCGGTAGCTATAGGTGCTAAATCCATTACAATTATAAACAACGGCAAAAGTGCTGGCAGGGCTAACAGTGTTAAACCCTGGGTGTGTGTGGGTGGTGTGAGGGTGGGGAGGGGGACGGTGGGGCACCGCAGAGAACTAAATGAACTAAAAGAAGCTGGGATAGCAACAAACACACACACACACACACACACACACACACACACACACACACACACACACTTAAGAAGCAACCTTGACATAGTCACGTTCATGTAACTGATGACCAGAGGAAGGTAAATCTAATAGTCCCTCTCTTTCATCTCCATTTTTGGTCTCCACTAACTCCTGAGGGGAATAACTGTCTATAGATTTTGCTGCTAAAATGTTAACGTTGTTCCCCATAGTCGCTCTACCTGTGTCTGCTGTTTGGTGGTGAGCAGGTAGCAGTGAGCTGCAGCATTGTTAGCTGTAAACACACATTAAACATTAAAATATTCTTTCAATTCAACAAATATCAAAATATATATATTCTGACTAGTGCAGCGTTACCTTTCAGTTTTTATATTTCTGGTGACAGTCAAAGTACATTTTTGACCTTGGAAGTCTGATCCTTCTCTCAAGTATCGAGGAATATTAATACCACACTCAATCGGTTGATGAAGACTGTGATATGTAGTTGAAAGAGACAGAAATAGTGAGTCTAAATTAAAAACTGTGGAATCTCTGGGACTATTTGAACTTTAAAGTTATATTGTTTATTTTGGTGTAAATGCAATTTTTCTTTTTAAACTGGTAGATGATGATGATTATTATTAAGAAGTCCTGATTTCTCTTTTCTGTCTCTTAGCATGCCTCTCGCCGCTCCTGCGCCTTCTAACAAGAGGAAGAAGGCCATCAAGATCATCACTGACCTGTCTAGCGTCAGCCAGAATGGTAACACACAAACACAAACACACACACACACACACGCACACACACACACGCACACACACACACACACACACACACACACACACACACGCACATTCGGCATTTACACATGAACCATTTCTTTCCGGTTCCCCCTCTTTCCTTGAAGACGTTCCTCTTCCTCCCTTGTGATCTGATTATCCGGTCCAGTGAATGTCAAATCCATTTGTCGGTTCCGCTCTGCGGTGTCTGCTATCTGCGCAGCACACGTGTGTGTAAATTGAACTGCCGTGGTGAAAATCCCCGCATGTGGTCTTATGATACTCCAATTAAATTAAACACACACACCAACACGCGCACACTTGTTCCGAGCGGTAACGCAATATCTAACATGCATGTGGCATCTCCTGGAGGGATGTGGGTCATCATCAGATGGCAGAGCAGCCACAAAGCTGTCATCATTGGAGGCAACACAAAATACCAGCCGGCCAATGTTTCATATCTTGGCATCAGTTATTTAAATAAATACTGCTCGTACGTTATTGCATGCTTAATCAAATATAATTATAATTCATAATAACATATGACTCACACATGGGGCATTTTCTGTATAATTTTGTATAATTTGTATAATTTTGTACTCTAGGTTGAAATGCACTTATTGTAAGTCGCTTTGGATAAAAGCGTCTGCTAAATGACATGTAATGTAATGTAATAATGAGCATTTCAAGCTTTCTGTATAATATGTTGATATTAAATAACACTTTTACATGGGTTAGATTTTGGAAGTCGAACTTGTACTTGTTTAATGAAGTAATTTTACACAATAATATTTCTTTAGCATCTAGATATCTCTTCCACCAATGAGCCTTGTGCAGAAAAAAATGCAGAACTTTACAAAATAATCCAGAATTAAGGAGAGGAAAACAAAACGAAATGCCCAGAACGAGCACGACGACACATTGTCTTGTTTTCTATAATTTACTACTCCATATATCACCAACCAAAATATATTCTCTGCCCATATGAGCATGCTATCTGCCATCTGAGCCGGCTCCGAGTGTCTGTGCAGCAGCTTAAATCTGCCACTCAACAATCTGTTGATGTCTTCCTCTGTTTGAGTCCTGGCGCTGTATTTCACACCGCTCCCTCTGCAGCCACATCTGCATCTTTCCACCAGACCCTGAGCTTATCCCTGTGCTTATCCCTTTTTTTTTCTCTCTCTCTCTCCCATTAATGCCCACTCCTCTATCGGTCATCCCTGCCACTGACAGTTGTCCCATTCCTGTGTGCTGTCCGTCTGTCCGCCCCCTGCCTCTGTCAATCTGTCCAATTTCCTCCCGGTCAGCAGCCAGCTCCAGTTTCACATTCTTCTGAATTAACACTCTAATCAATATCCCCATGGGAGAGTTCACTCTGCTCAGCAGCCTCAATTATTCTCTCTCTATCACACACACACACACACACACACACACACACACACACACACACACACACACACACACGCACGCACACACGCTTGAACAAGTCTGATTTATGAGGTACTGCTAACAGCTCTCCGCAGCATTGCGATGCCAACTCCCTGCTTTATAGATGTGTTTGTGCATGTGTGTGTGTGTGTGTGTGTGTGCGTGTGTGTGTTGTATTATGGCTTGGCTCCAGGTGTTATGAGTGATATCAGAGTGCATGTGGTGGATGAAGAGAGTGTTTTATGAGGAGCTCTGTGGAGCTGTAAAATCCATCAGATCTCTCCATCCCTGAGTGGAGAGAGAGAGAGAGAGAGAGAGAGAGGTAGTGTGTTATCAGGATTTCCCTCCATAAACAGTTCTGAAAAACCTGCCGTGACATTCCCCGGTGCCCTTTTCTTCCATATTGCTTTGGCCTAGTAACCTCTACAACTTCCCTAGTTTCAAACACACACACACACACACACACACACACACACACACGCACACACACATATACACACGCACGCATGGATGCACACACACACAAACACACACACGTCCTCTAATGCTGTACATCATGTTTCTCTAATTCATCTGAACAAGGACAAACTGGAAGCCAGAGGATATACATGTGCCCTCTACAGTCGGTGATCCCTCCCTGAGTTAATATCATATATGTGGTGGAAGGTAAACCCACCTTTTAATTTGCAAAATGGGCCGCAAAGAGCGAGCCCAGCTCAGGGAGCGCATATCTCCTCTGCAAAGGCTTTAATAACTAAGAAATGCTGGAGAGTTGTTTGTCTGCACAGTGATGAATCATCACGAGATGATGAGCCAGGTTGCTTTCGTTCAGTAATGGATGAGATTATATTTTAAGAATATCACATTTTCTTTAAAGGAATGGTTTTGACATTTTATGAAATGTGCTAATTGGGTTTCTTGTTAGTTAGATGAGCGATCAAAACTATTGAGGATCCGAACCAGAATAGTTTATTGGCCAAGCATGTTTTACATACAAGGAATTTGATTTGGTGAAAGGTGTATAGCAATACACATAGACATATAATAAAACAATACAAATATATATATTTTTTTTAAACATAGATCAATATGATAAACAACCAACAGACAACATTGCTTTAGGACAAGTATATACTCTAAAATAAAAGTGGCAGCTGTATTTTAATAAGAAAAGATCAGGGTGTTAGACGTTGTGGGAGGGGAGAGTCAGGCTCAGCGGGGTCCTGGTCTTTGTTGATGAAGCTGGAAAGCCATTGTTCTTGTGGTGGGAGGTCTTGGTTCTGATGGACCGCGGCCTCCCGCCAGAAGGAGGGGACTCGAACAGTTTGGGTGAGAGGGGTCAGCCACGATCCTACCATCAGCGTCCTGCAGGTGGACAGGTGCTGGAGGAGAGGCCTCTCAGCAGAGCGACTGACACGCTGACGGAGGAGCAGAGGATGGACTCAATGATGGCCGTGTAGTAGTGCACCGTCATGCTCTTTGGCAGGTTGAACCTATTCAGCTGTTGGTGCACAAGGAGAAGAGCAGGGGGGCGATAACACAATCAGGGGGGGGGGGGGTCAGTCCAGATGCTGGAGGATTATATTATATTAGCTGTTAAAACCAGAATGTATTTACACTTCAGTTCCTCTGCATAATATATACACGTCTGAGAAGTGCTGGCGGTGAGTTTTCTTAGCTCTGCACAGAGCCAGGTGACCTGTAACATCCTTTCCCAATCTTTATGCTAAGCTAACTAGCTCCTGGCGGTAGCATCATATTTACTACACAGAAATGAGAGCTGTTTTAATCTTCCCAACCAAAAGCCTTCACACGCCGGGGGCGTTTTGTGTGTGTGCAATTTAATCAAATATGTTTTATAGCTCAGGAAATACAACGATGAGCCAAACGCTGCTCCGGTTCAATAGCATCCAGGTAGTTAGTCCTCTGCCTGCGCAAATCTATTTAAACCTTTTATTTAAAAAAGTGGTGCAATTTGCCTCATTGACCATATTAATAGTTTTTATCCGAAATATTCGTGAGACGAGTATTTAGCTTTTTCCATTTGCCCTGTGAGACCCTTAACTCTCAGATAAGAGAGAACAAGGATAGTTTCCTAAAATGTTGAACTCTTTCTTTAATAATATTGTTGAATATGCACCAAAGAGTCTGAAGAAACAATATTTAAATGAAAAAAGCTGTTTTTACAGACAATTCAATTAAACAAAAAACATACCTTGTTGGTCCAGAAACACAATTCAACATAAAACAATCTGCTTACAGCTTTTTGTCCAGTTCACTTCACCACATTGCATTTCCCTCAACCCATGGGCAAACCATGACAACTCCCCCTCTCCTGTCTCAGTCCCTTCATGTTGCCCTCCTCCCTCTCCTGTCAGATGATGAGTTTGACCCCGAGGCCTCCGAGCTGGACCTGGGCACCAAGATCAAAACGCCAAAGGACACCATGCTGGAGGAGCTCTCCCTGAACACCAACAGGGGCTCCAAGATGTTCAAGATGAGGCAGCAGAGGGTGGAGAAGTTCATTGTGACCACCCAGAACAAGGTGAGAGTGAGTGTGTGTTTGTGTAAAGCTTGTGTTCATACGTGTGTACTGATCACACTATATCTGCCTTTCTTTGTCCTTCAGCAGAACCTCGAGAACCTGCTCATTTTCCCTCCCCCGGTTGCCCCGAAACCCGAGAAGGCCAAGGACGAAGGTGGGGCCACCGGCTCACGGTTTATGTATATTCCCTTTCTGTTGAGAGCGTGCGTTTACTCTCCCTGGTCTTCCGCTTCCCTGTGCGTCTCAGTGATGGAGCACGCGATCGACGAGGAGGCGGAGAACGAGAAGAGGAGGAAGGAGTATGCACCCACCTATATTTCTCCATGGGAACGGGCCATGAAGGGCAACGAGGAGCTGACGTCCACCATGAGGGCCTCCATGCCGGGACCCATCCAGATGCACATGGAGATGCCTCTGTACAAGAGCTTCAACAGGTCCGTCCTCATGCCCTGGTCCTCTGGCGATGGGAAGCATTGGCAATATAACGCCGCTTCTCTAGTTAGCTCCGCCCACTTCTTTTCTCGCATTCTTTTGAAGGCTAAAGCGAAACTAAGTTGCTTAGCATGAAGGCGGGAGCTCATTTATAAAAGACAAACGGGTAATTGGCAGGTGTTGCTGGAGATTTCAAAGTCAAAGTCAAAGTAGCTTTATTGTCAATTACTTTGCATGTTAAGACATACAAGGAATCGAAAAAAATGTTTCCCACTCTCCCACGGTGAAACATATAAGTGCACACGCACAGCAACAGATAAGACAAGACATATAGATATACATATACATATAGTTATAAACATACAGATACATGTACAGCAGCATACGTTTTCTTTAAAGTGAGGTTATGGTAGTGCAAAAAAAGGCAGCAAAAAGACATCCTGTGAGATGTATTTGTTACATTGGCAGTGACATTTGTAGAAGAAACCCGCGAAAAATTAGGAATAACTTTTGGTAACACATACAAACCGTTGCATGAGGAGATGTTGCACAACAATCATGGCAAAGACATTGAATTTAGCTGAGTTGAAATATTTAAGTCACAAATGTATTAATAATATAATATTTGTTTGGTAAAACATCAATGCAACGGGTAAACAGTCATGAGAATTACGCTTCAACTCAAACCTAATTGTCATTTTAACCTATTGTACATGCAGTGTGTTGCCCTCAATGTTCATCCTGGCGTAACCTCGCTCTTCCTCGTCCTTCCTCTCCTCTCCCCAGGACGGCGCTGCCGTTCGGCGGCTACGACAAGGTGCCCAAGAAGTTGACCTTCGAGTTCCAGGAGCTCAACGGGGGCTGTGAGGAGCCGGAGCCCATGCCCAGCATGCAGGCCAACATCGGCTCACGGCCCTCATTCAACCGCACGCCCATCGGCTGGGTCTGCAGCGAGGACAACCCCAACATCCACATGGACCTGGACAGCGTCCCCTTCGACGGGGAGACGGACGACCTGTGAACACACACACACACACACACACACACACACACACACACACACACACACACACACAAACACACGCAGGCAGCGCATGCACTGGAACTCATAAACATACATAAGAATACCCTCTCACATGAGTGAATACATGTGAGCATACACTGACAGCATAAGCACTGTTAGAGACTCGATGAAGGGCAGAGTGTCCCTCGTCTTCTGTGTGCTTTCTACTCTTTTCATCCCCAACTCTGAGTTTTACAATGATTTAGCCGACTGTGAGCTATTGTAAGGCCCGTGTGAATAGATACAGACGAGCACTCTACACTCTTAAGACAATGTATTTATGAAATAAAGTTTGCCTGGACATGATGTCTGTATGCTTCTGATGTTAACACTGCATGTGCAACGCCATTAAAAAGGACCACAATCGATTATTAAGGAGAAATAAAATGCTGTCAGAACTAATTGGTGTAACAAGGTCCACATGAATAACTTCTTAGGGCCCTACAGCCAACAAGAAGATAGTAAGGGCCTTTGTTCATTTTTGTCGTAATTTTATTATAAGAAGGGAACTGTGAGGGGCCGCGCTGGTATAGCCACAAGGAGTCGTTTTCAAAAGGAGGGTTTTATTTTACTCAAAAATTAATGAATTACACAATATACAACAACGTTATTGACCCACGAAAGAGGTCAAATATACACATAATGGCTGAATCAACACAAGGACAAACACTACTACCTTAACAAAATAATAAGAAACAAGAAATAAACAAAACGGGACAGCTATTAGTATAAATATGAATATACCAAAAACAAAAACAGCAACAACAACAATAGGAACATTAACATACATCCATTCCAATGTGGCACACAAGCTGGTCCATTCTGATTGGCCACTTGCTGTCTTTCAGAGTTAGGTTGCCTTAATCTGTTGGTCCAGTCAGACAAGATGCTCCAGCAGCAGCACCTACTGCACGAGAAACTGAAAGACCCCCACAGAGACAAAGCCCCCGGCTGCTCACCTGTTTTGCAGTGTGTTCAGGCTCGGGACGCATTCTGGTGCCACCAGAATTAAAAAAACTAAACAGATGTTCTGCACGTTACTCGCAGCAGCATCTGACAGTGTGTGTGTGTGTGCGGAAGAGACAAAGTCCGCGCTTGCTCAAACAGGTATACCGGGCCACACGGCCAGCTCCGGGATGACATCATCACTGTCCTCGCGCTCCTTTCGCCTCGTGCCCAGAAGACGGCGGCATCGGGCTGAGCTCCCCGCCTGATCATAATAACAATATCACACACACACACACACACGCACACGCACACGCACACACACACACGCGCACGCACACGAAAAACCGCTACGTCACACACTCCAGCAGGAAAGCTGGAAGATGGCACGGTATCGCGAGAGCGGCGTGCCGCGACCGCAGCGCTGGATGGCGCTGGTGGGGGCTGGATGCGCCCACGGCTCGCCCTCTCTCGTTAAAGCTCACGGTAGGACTCGCGAGCGGACGGAGACAGCACCCGGGGTGAGTAACAACAACAAAACAACTCACACATACACAACCCTGCGCACCACGCACTGCATGGGCTCCATCACTGCAAGAGAAGCATGTGACAGGACGGAATACACCATTAGTAGGCGTGTGTGTGTCTGTGTGTGTGGTGTGTCTCTGCGAGTGTGCGTTTGTGGGGGGTGGGCGGGGGAGTCAGCGTGTCGGCCAGAAGTGATCCTCAACAGATGTGTTCTCGTGACAGACTCACAGGATGTCATCATCTTTCTCCATCACCTCCATCATTACTCTCATCAGCAGCGCGCACGCAGCGTTGTTGCCTCGTGCCGGGTTTCCTCAGTCAGTTGTATTATGTATCAGGTGGTCTGGGGTGGGTGATTCCCCTACGCAGCAACTCTCCCTCGTGCTGCTCTGTAGCGGACAGCGGCTTCCCTTCAACCTCAACTTCATCCCGGTTTCATCACCGCTCCGGTTCCGCGTGGTCCACAGTTACAGGTGCTGTTGCATCCACTCAGGTGTACATGCCGCTGCTGTGCGCGTGGCTCCAGTCCCGCGTGCTGTGCGCCTGCATGTGGACCGTGTGTGCACCGTGTGGGCTGACTTGTTGATGGATGGCCGACAGACCGCAGCCTTTTACGGGGGCGGATTCACGCTATACGCCGCCGTCGCTCCCGGGGGCCCCGCTATTGATTTAACGTTGCGGTTTCGATGCGCGTGAATGATGCCTTTGCCCGCATCAGCGCCAGCCCCACGTGCGGTCATATCAGCGACGGGGACACACACCTCTGCTGCCTGCCTCACGCGCTCACACACGCGATGGGGCTTCTTAACCCCCATAAATACCCACATCAAAAATCAGGAGTATTTGCTTCTGTCTACGTGGAGATTAAATACAGAGACTCCTGAGGTCTTATTGTAATCAACCACTATAGACCCACACCATGCAGCCTGCAGTCCAGTCCTCACCCTCACATGCAACACCTTGCAGAGACAGCATTTTATAATGTTACGTCCCCATAACACCACACACACACAAGCAGCAGCAGCACATATTCACCCTGCAAAATAAGCCGAAATGTCACCTTGACATTTAAGTTGGACTCATCGTCAACTTCACTTTTTGTACATACACTCTAGATGGCTGTGAAGTTTTGCTTTGTGTACTTTGTTCTAGTTTGTAGTTTCCATTTGGTGTGTGCATTCATGTGTGTGTGTTTGTCTATCTGCTGCATATATCCAGCTCAATGCCCATATGTGTCCTTTATATATATTTATGTTTCCATATTTGATCAGCCGTCACTGTTGGTACATTGTTCTTGTCTCACAGCCGTAAGCCTTTTATACTCCATGAATAGTGGGGATGTCCTGGAGGGGAATCTCACTTTACCTTTTATCTACAAATTAGTTTGTCCATAGTCCAACTGAACACACTGCCAGAAAAACCTGGCTTCCCTCCTCTCTCTCAGAGTGATTTTACATGTGTGTGCGTGTGTGTGTGTGTGTGTGTGTGTGTGTGTGTGTGTGTTTCCACCAGCATTATTGAAACGCTCAAACCAATACTGTGATGTTGTTTTTCGCTCTGTGGACACATAGTGGACAACACAACCTCAGAGCAGAGGAGCAAAACCTCAGGATTTATTTTTAGGTTATTTTTCTAATTTAGTTCTTATATGTAATTGTTTAAATTTTTTGGACAATTTATGTTTTTTCGGAGTTATCGATCTGTCGAAAGGAAACCTCTACAGGATCAAACCGGTCCCCAACAAAATGAAGTGACTCGTCAATTAAACTAATAAAATCTAAGTTTTAAACAAAAATACAACAATTTAAACAAAACAAAACCCAAAAATGCTGTAAAACTATACTTTCTTTTCATCTCCTCTTCTCCACTTTACCTTCCTGTTCCTCTCTTGTCCTTTGTTCTCCTCTCCTTTCTGATTTAAACTGTGAAACCCCCACACAAGCAGCATGCATCATAAATAACAATGGTTATGTAATAGCCTAAATATTAAGCAAATATTCACCCCTCTTCATATTCTTCTAATAGGATTGGTCGTGCACATGTGCCACGGCGATAATGGGCTGCATCTAGGTTATCACGTGCGTGTGCATGTGTGTGTGTGTGTGTTTTGTGCGTGTGCATGTGATAAACGTGTGTGTCTCCACATGAATACTTTAATGTTTAATGAGTCTGAGCGGGAAAATGACCTTGAAGCAGTCTCGCTAATATGCTCATACATTAAGCAGCACGTGAGCCTAGTGTATGTTCTCTCTCTCACACACACACACACTCACACACACACACACACACACACACACACACGTATAAATTCCCATTAGATTTAAAGTGGAGAGAGGAGGCGAAAGAGAGGCACAGAGAGGAGGATGAACTCTGGACCCCCCTATTGTCAACTGAGGCTATTTGAAGTTGCACATAACCCAGTTAGGGAAACCACTGTGTGTGTGTGTGTGTATGTGTGTGTGTGTTTGTGTGTGTTTGTGTGTGTGAGAGAGAGTAAGCGCACATGCATGTGAAGTTTTTTGGAAAGGAAAGAGCCAGAGATGAATGGAGGAAGAAGTGGAGAGAGTGAATGAGAATGGAAAATAGAGGTCAGCGGAAGCGAGTGAGGGACAGAGAGCAGGAATGAAGTGAATGGGAGGGAGAGGGGAGGAGAGAGGAAAGTGCAGCCAAGGGAGAAGGAAGGAGAGAGCACATGTTTGTGAAAGAGAGGATCAAGACAACTCTATTTTTCGGGGATATATAAATACACTTCTCGCCTTTTTATATTTGCTCCAGTGGGAGGAAGACAATGTGAGAGACCGGCTATTGTCCTCGGGGACAGCGTCGGCTCTTTGTTCAGGTTGCGTGACACCAGTGTGGCTGTCACACAGCAACACTAACCAACCGCACGGAGAGAGAGGAGCAGTGGCAGGACATTCAGATTGGGAAACATTGGCATTGACAGCATTTTATTTCCATCCAACTCCAACACCAGTTTTTGTATTTCAAAATGTGTTTTCCTTCCAGCCGAAGGAAATAAATAGGATCATAAAATGGAGAACAAATTAGACTAATGAGCAAGATGCTAATTTTTTGTATTGTTGGAGAACATTTTGGGCATGCGGGCTCTGAAAATGAAAACATAGACATATGTGACCTTTCTGGGAGGTCATATTTCAGAAGTTGGACAAAAGTATACGGACACTTTTTCTCTGCTTTTGTTCTAAGCCTGTTTATTTTTCCGGGTTCGGTTTTGAGCTCGAATGCCAAAGTTTGATGCTACAGTGACGCATGAAATGAGTTGAGATCCAATGTTCACTCCTCAAAGTTGGTGAAAGTTCATACAAGCCATTTCAGACCGAATCTGTTCATGCGACTATACTTCTCGCATGATACTTTAATATTTCATCAGGTTGGGCAAGTCCCTCTTCTTGTCCCCTCTTACTCAAAGTCAGATTCATAAAGAAACACTTTTCCCTGTTTCGTATGGAAGAACTGTGACGGGCCTGAAGAGGTCTGACCTCGACCCCGTCCAGCTCCTTTGAGATGGGAGTCAGGCCTCCAGGTCAAAGCCTCACTAATCGCCTGTGGCTGAAAGTCCCTGAGGCCAGATTCCAAAACCTGGAGAGCCTGAAACCAGAAGAGTGGTGGCAATGGCAGCATGATAATGATGGTTGTTTTTGAATGATATTTTCATACAATATACAATATAATGACCCGGTGTCTACTTTCTTTGTTTGAGTGTCGATATACTTCTGGCCTCAGAGTTCATTTGAGATAAGTGGTTCCTAACCTCGGGGCTCGGGAGTCCGTCTGTGTGTTTTTTTGACTCCCTGTTTTAGCTTTGCTTTTTTACTGTGGAATACCAGTTTGACCTTTTCAGATCTCTTACAGCTATCAAAGTAAAACTCACAACTCCTATGCAACACGTGGCGAGGGTTTGTGATTAGACACCGCTTTGCTTTTAAAGGGTCAAAAGCGTTGGTACTCAATATTCTATATTTATTTTTGATAAATGTTAGTTTGAGTGAGTATAACATCCGTTGATGAGGAGGAGATGTTTAGAAATCTTGTTATTATATATATCAAGCATCCCACTCACAGGAGGAATAAGATAACCTCACATTTACATAATCATTTTTCACCAAAACATTCTTTCAAAGGGAAATAAGGGTGGGCGAGTGAGAGTAAACAGCATGATAAATAAGCAATGGTGAGAACAATGTAAAAAAAAGCTTGATGTCTTATGTGACGCCACTTCTCTCCAAGGTTGATTTGATCAAAGAGCAGCGGGGATCCAACGGGCGCCGAGTCCCCCTTTAGATCCCGTCCTTCACTCAACTCCTGCAAACGTCTGAAGTTCTGCACGCCGCTCGAGAGAGAAGTGGAGATAGAAAGAAAGAGAGAAGGCAGAGGTGAAGAGGAGCAAGTACAAGGGACGGGGGTAAAAGCCGAGGCAGAGGAAGAGGCCGGCGTGAGCGTGTTACGAGCGGCGGCGGTAAGAGCGGCGGTGACAGTATAATGGATCCATGAAAACGTCGGTCTGGCCTCAAGACTCCCCGCTGTGCCCTCGCTCGCTCTTATCGATCCACGAGCAATCACGCGCTGTCACACTGACACACACATCCACCTCCACACAGGCGGAGAAGGACGGTTCTAACGTCCCTCGACTCAACCTGAAACCCAACTTACAACCTCCGTGACTCCTGGTCATCAACTTGATATGAGTGGGATGAAACACGTCTCCGCTCATCACATGTGTATCCCGTCTCTGCATGTAAGTTTCTGCGATTTGTTGAAGGATGTGAATGAATGTTTTTGTGAGTGAAGAAAGAAACTCCCCAGGAAAAATAGGGTACCTTTTTTAATTTCTAAAAGCACAAGGTTGGCATTATGTTATATATTTTATAGAGAAACAACTAAATTAATCATGTCTCTGCCCCCCCTCCTCTCTCTCTACCATATCTCTCTCTCTCACTCTCTCTTCCCGTCATTCTCTCTCTCTATACATCCCCACCATGTTTGTGCACCACTCCTGTTGATTACTACTGGTTACATAAATCCTTAAAAAGGGGTCACAAATAAATAGGTAAATAAAAAAAGGTTAAGTCTTTTCCCAAATCATCTGCGTGCTCTCCTTTCCAGCTAACGTTGCTCAAACATGACTAAATATTGCTTTTTGCCGGGCACTATTTTCAGCGGGGGATTGATCCACATTTCCCGTCTCTGGGGAGTATTTACAGCAGCAGGCTGGTGCATGTGGGGTAAAAATAAACTACCTGCCACTGAGTTCATCAGAATGAGGGAACATACCACCCAGTGCAACGCTGTGTCTCATTGATTGTTTTTAATAGTTTTTGGCCAACAATGGAGCTCTTTGGTACCACTGGGATTTCACCCTGACTCGTTATATTTTAGCGCCCGGGCAGACGCTTTAAAATAATGACCTTCTTTTTCAATGCAGCTTTTTGCGTACTTGACGCAGGCGGGTCACGGGTGGTTGAAGTTGTAAAAGGGGGAGGTTAAAGTTGTGAAGCAAGGTTAAAGTTGGAGGAAGTTGAGTTTAGGACACAAAACATCCGTTTAACAAAAAATGAATCATGGTTCATCCTAAAACGTACGCTTGTGAGGTCACTTGTGAGGTCACTTCAGCGTGACTCAGTGACATCATGGCAACAGTAAAAATCCTTGAACTTTTGTTTTTTGGTGAGTGAAAGTCATGTGATGGTTTGACCCGTAGACCCCCCCCCCCCACACACACACACACACGCAGCGCTGGGAAGACTTTCTCACTCTTAATAGTTTACTTTGTATCCTTTACTTTGTGTCCTTTACTTTGTGTCCTTTACTTTGTCACCTTTGTGGTCTTTCTGAAGCTGTGTGAATGGCATTTCATTGCCTGGCACTTCTTGTATTTTCCTACTTCACGTTATGTATGTAAACAAAGTGGACAGAGTATTAGAAACGGTCGCCAACATAATACATTCTACAGCAGCGACGTCACAAAGTGCAGCCTCAAAATGTGTCAACTCGCAATCATTCAACTGGTGTTACATCACACGTGTTTCTCTGGTCACTCTGCATTAAGGACTGCAGCATTACATAATATAGTTATACACAGTGCATCTCTTAATTCAGTCTGACCTGCTTGGTACATTTAGACACCTGTTTAATAAAGTTCTGTGGGTCCCTGCTGTTGAAGGGTACGGTCGAGGTAAAAGGGTTACCTCATCAAAATACAAGAATATATATATATATATATATATATATATATATATATATATATATATATATATATATATATATTATTATTATTATTTTTTTTTTTAAATTTTTTTTTTAATTTTTTTTTTCTTCTTTCTGTCTATATGCAATTAATGTTGTTTTATGTTTTCTTTGCAAATGTTTGAGAGATCTCTTTCAGATGTTTCTTCCTCCATTCCAAAACACTGTGACCGGGACATCGTTGTAGAGAGACACACTTCTGTGTGTGAAATGACAAATGTTAATTTGTCAATGCTGTGTCACCACAAAGACAATTCAATTCCCCTTAATTGTATTGAGGTGGCGGCAGAAATCTTGGAAATGGATTCTCAACACTCAAGCTAATTAAAAAAAAAAGTCCAATTTCACTGAGCCAAAGCTTTTAAATTAAACCTCAATGTGGTCCTAATTCAACACCTGACCGTAAATCCACTTGAATGCCACGCATCCTCACTTTGGGAGCGTTTCCCCCTGTGCAAAGGTGCTTTCATCAAGGCCGGGAAGCTTCACAGACGACACACACACACACACACACACACACACACACACACACACACACACACACACACACACACACACATGCTTTAACACGTCTGTGTCTGGTTTTGCAGGCCGCGTCCTAAACTCTGCATCACACATGGAAAATGTCTTCTGTGTGTAGTCGCCGTCTGGCCGGCCACCACAGGTCCTGGTTTCTGTTTGCCTGCCAGCGCAACGTCAGGGAGTTTGATTGACTTGTGCCTTGACTCACTTTGGCTTCCAGGAACTCTCCTCCATCAATACACATCATCATCACTAGCCAGCCATGTGTGTCTCACTGTGTGTGTGTGTGTGTGTGGCTGTGTGCGTGTGAGTCTGTGTGCTTTCTCAACCAGTGCAGCACAGTGTGTCTCTCAGTGAAATCACATGGTTCGGCTTTTCCCCCGCGTGCCTGCTGCTTGGCCTATTTCCATGGTAACTAGCCGAAGATGTGGGGACACACACATGCACACACACAGGCCACATAAACAGCGCAGTGCTTGCCAGAGCAATCTCGCTTGTGTGTGGCTGCAGGGTGCAGTCAGAGAGAGGATGTGTGATCACACACTCCACACCGGCTCAGCGGGAGATACACACACACGCACACACACACACACACACACACACACACACACACACACACACACACTTGCACAAAAGCGTACATGCGTACACAACACTGTATGCTGAGACAGAAGCTCAGGATGCTGTGCTATGGAGAAAAGATGGCACACAGGGGAATGCTAGTGAAATCCCTTCATAAATCCTCTGGCAATTTAGATTTGTTTGTTTGTGGATGAATGTATCGAATGTACATTTGTGTGTTTTTTCACTGAATAGATAGATGGATAGAAAGAAAGAGGCGTTGGATAATTTGTCAGGATGCAGTACGACTATGTGACATTGCAATGTTGCATAATGTTTCCTTCCATATTCGCTCTGATGCATTTCACTTGCACTGCTTGTCACATCACTCCTACCTCTGTCCCACCCCCTCATCGCCCCACTACGCCACCTCAATCCCATGTGGCCATCGCCATAGCGACAGCCCACGCTGCTCGCCGCAGCATCCCTGCGCCCTCTGGCCTTTAGCCAAAGGGGTGCCGTGGCAACCAGGCGAGGGAGCAATGCCAAAAGTGGGGAAGCTATAGGGGAAATAGGAGGGAGGGGGGAAGAGGGGTGGGGGGCACTGCGGATCTGTTAAACTGCCCAGTGGTGTTATGCAACTTCATGTACACTCACACACACACACACACACTTACTGTAGCGGGACAAACACACACAAACGGACTGTTTTTTCTGCCTCACACACACATTCAGAAGCTGTGGATAGCGATGCTGGAACCAGTATAAGCTCCAGATAATGTCCCTAAGTACCGATTATGAAATGACATAACGGATTTCTCCAAGCGGCCCCTGTGTCACATCCCTGATGCAGTGCTTCACTGTTCAACGTGCTGATTTTCATGACTCATGGTGCGTAAGATTTCTGGCCACTAGGGGGCAGAAGAACATCAAAACAAGCTGACAAACACAGCCAAGACTTTAGCTTTAATAACGGCAACAACTACGGTGTTAGCCAACAGTTTGCTCCTTAAACATCATACAGGGAGCAACATTAGCAGTCCTGTAGTGTTGTTTCTACAGAACTGAAGTCCAATATTCACTGTCCTTGTTGCTCTGATTTGGTCTCAACCAACCTCTGAGAAATGAAGCTGCTTGTTTATTAATGTTAGCTGTAAAATGTCTCCAAGAGCTTGTCGCTAGCTGTGCCTGCCTGCTTCTTATTGATGTGTGGACTGTATACAGAGGGTTTATTGAAACAAATGAAAGTAATTAGCTAACGAGGCTAAAAGGCCTTTGCGATTTTGTCACACTGCTTATTGGAATTATTGATTAAAGCAGGTTTAATGTTGATTTAAGCCAATAAATCCAGTATAAAGGTAATGAAAAGAATATTAGCAATATCTATGTTGACCAACCGTATTTCTTGGCTAGGCTAACTAAGCTAAGCTAACACGATGGATCTGAACTCGACTTTCAAAAAAGTTAAAAGTATAGTTATAGACCATGTAATTTGGCCATGTAAGTAATTTGAAATTGTTATCAAAAGCGATGAGATAAGCCGAGCAGCAGATCTTACACCTTCAAACCTGGAGAGGGTGTCCAGTGTTGTTTGTTTATAACACTGATTGGACTATCTATACACAATTTGCAGTATTTACAGTAATGAAAAAACACGTTTTTTGTGTGTTTCCTGTTGTTTTGTGTAAGAAGTACTAGCATGTTGGTTTTTGTGTCTTACAGGCAAAGTAAAGGAAGAAAGCGTTGACGGGGTCCCCACATGGGAGCAGAAGTGCTGCCTCATCAACATTTATCTGCCAGGATCTGGACTCTTTGGACGAACTCTCATGTCCTCGAACACAAACTGCTAAATCTAAATCCAAGGAGCTTGAAAAAGCCAACCGCTGGCTCCAGAAAGTGGACAGATTTTGAAAACCCGGCTGGAGAGAGGAGGCTTGTATGGGTGCCACGTCCACCTCCAGCACCCACCGCATCGCCTCGACATACAGCCGCCGCCACTCTCCTCTTCCTCAACTTCCTACCTTCATTTCCTCGTCCGCCGTTCTTCTCTCATTCTCCCTCGTTCTCTCTCATGGGAGTGACATAGAGGCCTTCGCTTGGTCTGCTGCCCCGCCCCTTCCCCACCGCGCCGTGGAAACGGTGGCGTCCAGGTAGTGATGTCGTGGAAGAGGAACTACTTTGCGTCGGGTGGCGGAGCGGTAGGCGGGGTTCAGGGTCTGGTGACCCCGAGAACCATGACCTCTATCGCACCCAGCAAAGGCCTGAGCAACGAGCCGGGACAGAACAGCTGCTTCCTCAACAGCGCTCTGCAGGTCAGTCGGATAAATACACAATTATTAGGGGTGTAACGTGTTTTCCGTGGAGTATTTTGTGACCATGTAGCGCTGATGACTGGCCTCAACCAAACTCATTATCAAAATAAGTGTTGCACTCTGGTCCAAAGGCTTGGTTGACCACATGAAGTTTCCTTTTTCACACTGCATCAAGTACAAAAGCATAAAATTAAATTAATTATTTTCCAAGTTTTATTTTTGTGACTGCCGGGCGTGATTTTTTTCCAATTTTCTTTTTGTCGTTAACAGTTTGGCCAATCCTACACAGGTCCAACCATGATAATATATCATGACCTCCTAATATATATATAACTACTCTAAACTCTAAAAAGTTTAACTAAACTAAAACTATAGCAAACACTCTAAAAATGAACTAACATATTAGTTTACAAAGAAGAAACCAGAGTGTTTTTAGAGAAATACAATATGATGACTTCATTTTATTTGATGTCGTTTTAACTTGCCCAATTACCTTTTATCCCCTAAAACTGGAGATTGATTATCTGATGAACGTGTGAATACTCCAATATTAAACCAGATAATCTCTATTTTAATGTTGTAGCCAGTGTTTCCTTTTAAATCTGTAGTGGCACTTCCCAATGCACCATCCTATGCAAATTATGCATACAACTGCAGAGAGCTATGCAACATTTCAGTGCTCTGCAGAATGTTTGTGCTTTATAGTGACAGCAATAATGTGTCCTGTAAAATGGCATTAATCACATCAGCTGTGTCCTAGATGCTCTACACACTTGCAACATAAGAAGATTAAAAAAGTTGTTATTTCCTCTTCTCAATGTAGATTTTTTTATGCAGTAAATTGATATTCAGGCCTTACAGGGAGAGATCAGGGGCCATATTAACGGGCTGTGTGCGTGTGTTGGTGGGTTTTGGCTGCGCTGCCAGTCTGGCTTTAGTGTGGACATCCAGTCAGTGTGTGGAGATGCTTACACTGCGCTGCTACTGCTGCATCCCCCCCCCCTCTCTCTCTGTCTTCGCACACACACAACTCTCTTCCTGAACACACACACAAACATACGCACACACAGACATAAATGTGTCTTGACTACTGGCTTGAAACAGAGAGAGAGAGAGAGAGAGAGAGAGAGAGAGAGGCAGGGGTAAGCTGAAGAGGGAGGAGGTTGATGGGGCAGAAGCTTAGTGAGAGCAGAGGGATAGACTTGAAGAAGAAAAGTTCCTGGAAGACGAGAAGAGAAGACGAGAAGGATGAGGAGTATGCAGTATGAGAAAACTGAGGAGAAGACTAAAGGAGATACTGTCGCGAAAAAGAGTGGAACTCAAGAGTCTGATAAGGTAGGGGGCACCCAGGGAAAAAAAGTCTTTGTGGTGAAAGAGTTGAGACATGGACATCAGGTTTATTTCTGTGAGGAAATGCCTCAATAAAGGCAAGCAGAGCTTCAATGGGCATAGAAGTGGGCCATTTCAAGGACAAGCAAAAGTGCGCACAGAGAGGGGAGAGGATGTTGAACAGGACACAGACGAGTGAGGATGAACTGTTAAAGTACTGAGACACTCGGAGGCTGTTTTCATGGTGTATTCCTATGTGTGTGTGTGTGTGTGTATGTGTGTGCGTGTATGTGTGCGCGCATGTTCACGTTTGCTCACGTTATCTTAATCGATGTGAGTGAGAGAGCGGGCGTGAAGACTAAGGGGTCAAAGTTGAGGTTCAGCACAGACTCCATTAGCACTTCAGCTCCAACTCATTTACTCATTAATCAATTAAGAATTGCTCTCAATGAACGTGCTGCTGTTCGCTCCCCATTGCACTCATCGTTAGTGAGGGAAATACTCTTTGCTGCCCTGTGGACTCCAAGGGTCCCTTTGGGCAAGGCACATATTACAGTAAGCCCCCGCTGCTGCAGTGGAGCTGCTGGGCAGCAGCAGCAGCCGCGGTAGCGGCGGCGGTGCTTGTTTCGGGACGCATGTGAAATTCAATGTGAGGAATGTGGAGGGAAGGTGCTGTGAGGTATGAAGTATGAACACGCTCAGCAACTTTTCTCTGTGTAAACACGATGTATAAATAATATACTAATAGATAGCTAAATAGCTAAAGGAGGTAAAGGCTTTGATGAAGCAGAGAAATGTGGGTTCACTCATCTGGCAGAGTGTGAGTGTGTGTGTGTGTGTGTGTGTGTGTGTGTGTGTGTGTGTGTGTGTGATGTAATTGATGAAAGATTAGCAAAAATTCCTCCTTCACCGTTGTGTAAATATATATATATATATATATATATATATATATACACATTTAAAAATGTATATATTTATAATATATATATATATATACACATTTAAATATGTATATATTTATTATATATATATATATTTATATATATACGTTTAAATATGTATATATTTATAATATATATTTATATATATATACATTTAAATATGTATATATTTATAATATATATATACATTTATATATGTATATATTTATTATATATATGTGTTTTTCATCGTCTCAGTTGGACTGACTGGGAGCAGGTTCCTTGTCTGCTTCACACAAACAGCTGCCGTCCCTCATAGTGATGAAAACCATCAAGAAATAAGTAAACGTCTTATTAATTAATTGACGAAGCAAAAGAAACCCAACTGTACATTCATGATGAAACATTTAGTATCACAGGAACTAAAATGAAACGAAGAATAAGTTCTCATGATTTGAGCTAACAGACTAACCACTGAAACGTGATGAAGAAATGTTATACTTAAATTATCTTAATTCTTAACATTTGAATAAAGCTCTGATAAGGTGAAAAGAGAATGACAGTAACAATCTTGAAAACAACCAACTTTTTTTTATTAACTTTAACTTAAAGGAATACCTCGTAAAACAAAGTTCGGTCAATTAATTACGATATGAATGGTCAATTTCCGGGTCAAGTATTCCTTAAAAGTTCTTTGTTGCCTGAACCCAACCAATCACGCTCGCCGTCCACCCCAACCGTCCTTCAGCCTGCTTCATTAAACATTCCCTTTGAGAAAAATCCAGTCAGCGATTACATTGACATCACAGTGTAATCAGGAAAACTATTGAGTAATATAGAAGCCTAACTTGAAGGAAACTGGATGGCACTGCAGCTGGAGGAATGACACTAAAACACTGATTGACATTCTCCAGCCAAATACCTTATTTAAGTATTTCTGCTGACGGTGTTCCCACGTTAGAGGATAAAGGAAAATGTTCTGCTTATTGAACTCTTCTGTTTGGCCTCCTAATTAGTTCGAACAGCAGTGCAGGATTTGGTAAGCATGTATAATATAATATTTTATTATATTAAAATAAATTAGAAATAATAATAATAAATAAATTATAAAATTATAAATTATATTATTATATATTATATTATATATTATATTATTATATATTATATTATATAAGGATAATATCTTATTTCTTATTTATTTATAACATTTTTTACTCAGCGGTTGATCAAGATGAGCGAGTTCAAAGGTCGGTGTGAAGACAATTGACCTATTTGAATGTTATTATAAAGTGTGTTTCCTGCTATGACGAGCCAACATCTCCGCTGCGAAAACAACCCACTGGCTGGCAGACAGATGACTGAGGTCAAAAGTGCAGCAAAATCAGGTACCTGATTGTCGCCATGGCAGCGGGTATCATGTGATGCACAAAATGCACAGGAAAAGGAGGTAATGTGAGACTGGAACAGGAGGACGAGGTCGTGGAGGGAAGGAATCAAGCAACGCAGCCAGAACACAGCAGGACAATACCGTCATTGTGTCAACTGGATACACAAATGTGTCTTTTTGTGGTTGTATTTGCGCACGGATACCATTTCTGCAACATTAGCTATTACAAATAATAGATGCCATTTTAATAAGGCTGCATAAGTGTTTTTCAAGTCATAAATAATTGCATTCTTTATGTGCAACAACTTATTTATTTATGCGTTCAGTATTAAGACGTTCATTAAAATACATGGTAAATATATATGTTTATAAGGAAGAACAAAATCCATTTATTAACAGAAATGATTTGCTTTCGCAACTTCAGACCACTAAAAAAGAAAGCTACTAATTACAACTTCAAACCTCTTTATGATTGATCCATTTTGGAACAAACATTTACAAGAATTTAGAAATCAGTCACACTTGTTAGTGAAACTTTACTTATTCAGGGAGTGTTAAGATTCCTGAAAATATACAAACAACACACACTAACTTCAAAATACTGTGTATTATTACTCTGCAATATCTTAAAAAATAACTTTAAAGGGAGGATTTGTCACTTTTGTAAGATAAATTAACTCATTCCTTCTTTTGCAAATGAAAAGTGTAATTTATAAACAATAAATTGCACCCTTTCAATGCACAGAGTCTACTGTGTGTCTCCTTGTGCATTGTACCGTGTTGTGTGTCACCGTGATTTACTTTAAACTCGACAAAGAATGTTAAAGTCAGTTGTACAGCAAACACTGAGTAGCTACTTTAAACAGGCGCCTCTGTCCGGGGTGACGGACATGTTTTACTTCCTGTTTGATGTTTCAAAATAAAATCCTAAAAGACACCCTGTAACGCTTTTAACGCAAAGCTGTAGAAACATCTGTTGGCATTAGCATATTTTAATACAGCTCTAATACGGTGAAAAGAGAATGACGGTAACAATCTGATAATAGATCTAATTAGCTGGATTTCCTGTCGAGGAAATGTCTAATCACTTGTGTCTAGATGGGCAATTTGAATCCTGCAAGAATAAAAGATTATATTTAGATTTGATTCATCCAACTTTTTCCAGTATAGTCATAGTGAGATTTAAAATACCGAGATCCAAATAAAAAATAATGAATGGCAGACTAGAGATAATTACTAAATGTTAAGGCATTAAATTACTATAGCACAACGTGCAGCATATGAGGTGGGTTTTGTTTTTCTTGTCCATCTTAAGGATTGTAACTTTAAATATCTTACTTTAGCTAAGATATTACAGCCTTAAAATTGAAGCCAGATATTAGATCAGAGATTTCAGCTCTAGTATTTTAACCCGCAATATTTTTTAATACATTGAGACACCTAAAACCACCAAAGCCAAAAGCCAATCAAATACGGGCATTTCTGCCTCCGGCCTCATTGGTTATTTGTCTGTGACTCCATCACGTCGTCAACGAGCAGCTAAAAACACGAGTTGATGGGGTTCATTTCTATTCCGCGTATGTTTCCATCACTTTGTGTGTTTGTTAGTTTTACTGTAGTTTCTTTTCTCTGAGATGCTTCTGCAGATAAACCGAGAGAAGTCAAAAAGGGGGAGGGAGGGGAAACCAAATGACACAAAGGTAAGAAGAGAAGCAGAGATAAGAGGAATGTAAAGCAAAGCAAGACGGAGAGATAGCTAGTGATGAAAAGAGATGGGCATGGACAGGAGTGTGCCCTCCTTGTGGCTGCTGCAGTGCTGTGCAGGGAGGCGATTCATCACGACCAAATAAACTACATAGAGAGGGGGGGGGGGGGCAGAGAGAGATGTGTCAGCATGCGGTCTGCCATCCTACGCCCCCTTTTCCTCCACCTATCACTCTCTCCTTAACACACACACACACAGACTTATATTGCCATAGTGTGTGTATGTGTGTGAGTGTGTGTGTGTGTGTGTGTGTGTGTGTGTGTGTGTGTGTGTGTGTGTGTGTGCGTGCTGCAGTCGAAGCCTGAGGGACAGTGTTGTGTCAAGATTATCTTTCAGGATGCTGAAAGAATGCACTAAGAGCTCTTTCCTCTAACTGTCTACGAGAGAGAGAGAGGGAGGGAGAGAGAGAGAGAGAGAGAGAGAGAGAGAGGGACACACAAGGAGACCTGCAGAGCATTTTCTACTAGTCCATGTGTTCTTCCTTGTTTCTTTTGTTTTCTGTCCGTCTGTCCCACCAAAGCTCTCCGCTCGACTCTTTCGTTGCTGGAAGTACACAAAGTAGAAAACGGTGGGAGCTGCTGAGAGAACGGATTAGCTGGATATGGCTAAACGCCACGCAGAGCTGCAGACTTGAGTTTTAAATCTCTGCAACCCATCTCGCATTTCAGGGAGTCATTTGATTCAATGTGAGCTTAACACATTTCGCTTAGTTTAACGCTACATGGAGGTTTATTTTCAACCCTAAATCTACACATGCGAGTTACTATCTGGAGCATTCAAAGTCAGACTGCACATCAGAATAAAGGCATGAATAAACATCAGTCTGCTAGTCCAGGATCACAGCATCATTTCTCACGTATGCAGAAGAACCCAATCAAGATCTGAAAGCAGCTTCGTGAGATCAGGGGTTCACAAAACCTTTTTTTAAACCACGTCATAAATAACTTTTCCCTTCAAATCTTTCCATCACTAGATCCATCCAGCATGTTGCGTTACTACGGCAACCGGCAGCCTTGAGCTGTTCAAGTGCAGCTAAATAAAGTACATATTAGAACCATATTATAAAATGAAAGGCATGAACTCATCTCGTGGCGCCCTTGGCCTGTGTTTAAGGCACCCCACGGTGGCGTGACACCCATTTTACCAACCACTGATCTAGATACATACAGATCGACGCTTCTTCATGCGGAGAAGAGACTTTTTGATTAGTTTGCCAGTGGGCTGAAGAAGGTATAAATAACTCAAGCAAGATACTGGTATGAAAAATATATTATCTGCATCATGTGAATTTAGAAAGCTATAAAATTAGACTGGTAACAGTTAATCTTACAAGTAGAGCCGACTGTCCTCCCTTTCTTTGGGAAACACACCAGATGAAATCTTCAGAACTCCGTTACTCTTTTGTGTTGCTCCAAAAAATAAAAAAAGAAGAGCTGACTAAAAAAAGGGTTTACCTTTTTTAATGCAGTCAGAACAGGGATCGTCATTTTCTTTCATAAGTGCAACAACATAGCTCCGCATAGTTTGTCACTAATTTCAATTCAATTCAGTTTATTTGTATAACCCCACTAATCTATGCATGTAAATAAAAAAAGTATATCGATATTTTTCTTATACACTATATATAAGGGAAAAAGCACCTCAGTGGGACAAAGCATTTTCTTTTACAACAATATCCAATGAATGTCATTAAAAATGATCCATTGCTTTGACGTCTTTCCCTCCGTGAGTAGAGACATGTGTTCTGTCTCTCAGGTTCTGTGGCATCTCGACATCTTCCGCAGGAGCTTTCGCCAGCTGACCACTCACAAGTGCATGGAGGACTCGTGCATCTTCTGCGCTTTGAAGGTAAGACGCCGTGGCGTTGTCCTCTGATGCCTCGTGGAGGTCCTACAGCGACGATTACTTTGGTGTGTCGGCGGCGCTGTTTCTTTCATTCTCCTTAAAACACAAACCTTGTTTTTTAAAATGTAATCCAGAGGTCGAGATTGCTTTATTTCTACACTTCCAACATACATAATGTGTGTATCATCTCTGAATGACCTCACACCACGATTATGATATTTCTTCCATGCTTTACATGGTAACCTTGTTTCATAATTTCAAAATTCGTCAAATTCAAACACTTCAAATGCACGACTTTTACCTCTAACAGCGTAGAGTTGTTTTCTCTGCAGTGTTGCTTCTTCTTCGTCTTCCTCCTTTGAGTAAAACACTCCACGTTCTTTGCACGAGTGAAGAGCGGCCGGACATTAAAAGGTTAACGACGTCGCTGTCGTCTTGATGCTCCTCGCGTTCCTGCGCTGCTCGGAGAACGTAACGCGCCCCTCGTCATGAGCCAGTCTTATGCAGCTCTGTTCCAGCCATTTGTTGCATCAATGATGACAAATATGTGTCTGAGTGAAGGGAAGTGTTGTGTGTAATGTGTGTGTGTGTGTGTGTGCATGCTTGTGTGTGTGTGTGTGTGTGTGTGTGTAGTTGTGTCGTTGTGTGTGTTCTACACGCTGTTCTGTCTCCAGCGCTTGTCTGTAATTAATTGGCTGACTGAAAGCGCTGAGCTAGCACAGCCCATGCTGGTATGTCATACACACACACCCACACCCACACCCACACACACACACACACACACACACACACACACACACACACACACACACACACACACATCCACCTACACATCAATCTTACTTGCATGCGGCACATGTTAGGCTGCTACAAATATGCAAATCTCATGCCATGCTATAGGGAACCCACCACACACACACACACACACACACACACACATGCTTTTGGTTGTGTATCAGCCATACAAATCCAATATTGTCACCGTGTTCACACTTCCCTGTCAGTTTCCATTAAGCGTGCTACCGCCGCTTTGTCAGAAACAGATGTAACGTTGTCCTCACAGTCTGCTCGTAGCCGCGGTCTCAGCGGCAAAGCACATAAAAAAGCCTGAATAACTGGGCGAGACACGCACCAAATTAACTTTAATGACGTGTTAAATGTACAAACATCCATTTTAGATAACCTAAAGAGATGAATGGTGATCATGAGTTCTTTCATTCCGGGGGGATTGTGTGTGGATTTGAGTTTATCTGCAGCAAATGAAGACGCCCTTGTAGTAAACATAAGTTCAGAAGCTGCCTGCGGCTATCCCTCTAGAAATCACTGCAACACTTTATCTCTCTCAACAGAAAAGCACGCACACACACACACACACACACACACACACACACACACACACACACACACGCATATACCTGAACACACGCACAAGTAATAGGAAGAAGAAAAGGGAAAGAGGAGAAAGTGGGAGAGAAGAGAAGAGAAAGATGAATGAATTTGAGATTTGATGTAAACTGTTCTTGTCTTCACACTTGGACCAGTGCATGCACCCACACACACACCCACACCCACACACACACACACACACACACACACACACACACACACACACACACACACACACACACACACACTCACACACCCACGCACACTCACACACTCACACCTCCCTCTTTTATTCACTCTCCCTCCCTCCCCCCTCTCTCTGTAGGGTATATTCCCCCTCCATTCTCCTTGGCGCATTGCTGCAGTCAGCACAGCCACCATTCTACACACACACACACACACACACACACACATCCACACACACATCCACACACACACACACACACACACACACACACACACACACACACACACATCCACACACACACACACACACACACACACATCCACACACACACACACACACACACAAACACACACACACGCACAGATCGCAGTCACTAGATATGACTGCATTACCTTTCCCATTGCCAAATCTCAGCCTTCATACACTCGTTTTTTTGTTCTTTAACATTTTCACCACCATTTAATTCCAAAATATCAAATATGAGTTTTGAAGTGTTTTTAAATAATAAAGGAAAACTAAGAACAGCTCCAGTTATTGATGCACACATTGGGATGAACTCTGTGATGCGTTTACTCCGCAGGATGATTTAATGTTATTGTGAGATTGTGAACTGTAGTTTTGGTTGAGAAAAAAAAGGAATGTCAGTTTAATATAGGTTGGGTCTTCAGGTGCTTCAACTGCACCACCATTGGAGTTCATAGTGAAAAGGTGGATAGGTTGGTGTACAATGAAGTTTGACACTGGAGACCTGGGTTTGCATCCCCTGGGTGGTTGGGTTTAAGAAAATCTAGTTGGATACTTTTCTGGGGGGGCTTGTATGATTCTACAAACCACGGGATACATTGATTGTTGACTTTTCTAAGGCAAAAATATTTTCGGAAATAAGTTTAATATCAGTCTCGTATCACACATGCAGAAAGGCACACTGTCACTTGGTCAATGTTGTGAAAGATTGGTTTGGTTCAGGCAACAAAAGCACCTGGTTAAGATTAGAACAAAAAAAATTAAACAACAATTTGCTCAGTTCCGTAAATTAACAACCACCAGCCTGAGCAGACTTTTTCACATAACGTTACACAACAAGCTAAAAGGCTGTGGATAAGAGGCTGTATAAAAGGTTATGAACAAGCGTGGTAAATAACCCAATTGCTGTTTTGACTTTACTGTAAAATGGTTACTATCAACATGTTTTTGTGCATGTTTTTAGTCTGCCTTAGATACATTATCTTGTTTCCTGTTCATGCTTTTATTTTAAAGGCGGCTGGTGGAGTTAAACAGGAAGTGATATTGTGCGCAGCTTTAACTTAAAGGTTATACAAAATATGTTCGATTTAAAAGCAGAAACAGAGCCGGTAACGGCATTAGCACTCCCCCGAAGTGGCACCAGGTTAGTTTAAGTTCAATGTATGAATTAAAATAACTATGTTTTCAGGAAACTAGCGTATTGACTCTATATGTGTCTCTTATATTTATGCTAATGAGCAGTAAGCTAGCTCATAATTATCGTTTTGTGGCTACTCTCACCTGGTAAAACCACCAGTGAAGTGCAAGACCGCGATTAGGAGGGCCTTGCTTCAAGCTTAAAGTCAATCCCTTCCCACCACTCTGAGTGGACTCTCTTGGTGGTACTCACACGTGCCAGTCACTCGATATTCTACGTCACTGACTGAATGCTAAATACATGACATTCAATGTATCTGTAGTTTATAGTTTATTAAGGATCCCCATTAGTCTACATCATAGTGGAGACTATTTTTCCTGGGGTCCAGGCAAAAAACATTACAATACATTAAAAATACATAAAATGCAGTACAGAATGAACAATTTTCACAAAAACACTTAGACTTAGAAAACAACATTTACATTAAATGTAAAACAATATATCTAAATACCTTAAATACCTAAAATAAACCTATTCTAATATCGTTTCCTTTCTGATTATTGCTGCCTTAAGTTTCCTTTTTAAATATTTGTGCACAATGCCAACATGTTTTCCTTGGTTTAACATTACGCTATTAAAGCACTTTCAAACTCAAAGTCATTTTAGATGTGTGGAGTTTGGAAGAAGTGAGCTCACCAGAACTCTGTTGCCCGCTCCTCATCTCTGCATGAAGTGATATTGATCTAGCATAATACAGTAAACACACCAATATTTCCAACTGAATGTTCGGTGCAGGAATGCAGTAGATCTGTGCTCGATTAAGGCGAAAGCACCAACAGGCAAACTGTGTTAGGACACCTCCAGTGTTCCTCCGTCTTCAGTACACAGAGCACCTGCCGGTTTTCATTGCAGCCATTTAATCAGTGTTTGAATTACCACTGGGACGGAGAACCAGCCGAGCACCAACCACCGCTCCGACGCGTCAAGCTGACTTGTGTTCATTTCTGTTTCGGGCTGTTTTAGTGTGGGTCAAAAATAGTTGCTCAGGGTTTACTTTTTTTCCAGATGAGAATTCTTACCGAAAAGAATTAGGTCATTTTTGTCCCTTCTCGAGAAAGTCATCCTTGCTTCTATCTCTCCCTCTTTAGACGTCTGCAGCTCAGCCAGAAGTTAGAGGGCTTTACAATCTGTACACATATGACATCCCAGTCCCAGGACCTCACAGCAGATCAGGAAAAACTCCCCCCCCAAAAAACAGAAAAACACCTTTCACAGGGAAAAAAGGGAAGAAACCTTCAGGATCCCTCTCCAGGATGGACAGAAGCAATAGACGTCATGTGACCAGATGAACAGCGTTACAGAGTTACAACACATTCAAGCAGGACCATGACAAGCAGAGACAGAAGATGCATCCTGATTCCTGCCCGGTAACAGGCACTAACTTTAAAACACAGGTTCATCTGGATTGACCCGCATGAGCCACAGAGTCCTTTCCAAGACTGTCGTCTGGTACTACATTACTACTTAAGTTACTACTCATACCTCCTCCACTTAATGGGGTCCTTTTTATAACCATTCCAGATCAAAGTGCACTAAGTGAAAGGCCTGCTCTTTTGGGTGAAATCTTAATCCTGCAGAGAAATATTATAGGTTTCTGTACGAGAATGATTCATACAGCACTTTGAGTAGATATCTGCACCGCTCCAATTAATTAAATTCTAGTTGCACACTGCTTGTTTTGAATTGTCGGGCAATATATGCGTTTATTGGAGATGACGGGAAGGAGGTGACAGAACTTGGCAACGCAATTCAACAAAGGTCCCTCATCACACTGGAGCCGGGGCGGTTTGTTGGCATCTTCAGTCATGGGGGCACCCCGTTATCTTTTTCGTGAATAGTTTTTCTTTCTCAGACACAATGTGAGAAGTTTGGAGGTGAACACTCCTCACACCAGAACCAATCCAGCATATATTGCTTTATTCTTATGGGTGAAAACATTGGGAACCAGTGGTTTTGGATCTATGAAATGTAGAAATGTCAATAGCTTTTAAAATAATAACATTACAAGATATCCTATTCACAAATAGTAGATACAATTAGGACTAATAATCGCAACCTTCTCAACGAGGGTAATTATAATGACGCTTGCTGTAATGCCGTCAGTCGTCTGGACCTGCGTGGCAGGCGGTGTAAAGCAGCTCCTTCCTCTCCAAACTGACTCATCCTCTTCTTCAGGTTCTGCCCTCGATACACACTTCGGTGGCCTAGCTTTCTCTCCCCCTTCAACAGTTTGATTTGGTTTCTACTTTACTGCTACAGAGCACCCTGAGAGCTGTGTTTGCCGGAGTAAAGTGCACTACAAATACCATCTATTATTGATAGGGTCTGATATTGAGGCCGGCCGGGATGTGAGGCTCGGCCGTGGTGTTTGTTTTAGTCCGGTCTGGATTTGTTGCGCAGCACTTTGGTTCCTGACGCGTTGACAACTGGCTCCACTGGTTCGGTTTTTTGGGTCAGTTGACAGAACACGGAATACAGGAGGAATGTGTTTAGCTGGATTAGTTTCATTCAGAGAGAAGTCAACACACACACACACACACACACATACATGGACTCTAACCCTTTCTTCCAGGAAAAGCATTTATGGCACAGTGTATATTTTTATCAGTGAAATTAAGAATTAATATGCTCCTCTATGTGTGTGTGTGTGTGTGTTTGCAGAGTATCTTTGCTCAGTTCCAGTTCAGCAGTGAGCGCGTGCTGCCGTCAGATGCACTGCGGAGCGCTCTGGCCAAGACTTTCCAAGACGAGCAACGCTTTCAGCTGGGTATCATGGACGACGCCGCCGAGTGCTTCGTGAGTCTGAGACACACACACACACACACACACACACACGCACACACACACACACACACACACAGAGGTGAGGGGTTGCCCGGAGGCTTATCTGAGTGAGAGTCTGAGGAACTACCATCTTCACTGCTGTCAGAAACCTTCAGGGGAAACTCGGCCGCCTGCCAAGTGAATAATGTTCAACTTTTGTGTTTGACATTATTATTGAATTTATGTTCGTTGGTTTACTCCCCTGTTTTATGGCGTGAGGTGTTCCTTGTTATTTTGTCCACCCCTTGTTCCTTTGAGATGGTGGAGAACGCGCGCCTTATTTTAAACTTTTATACTTTTTATACTTTTATTGTGTGTTGAATTCGGCGGTCCCTTGAGGGAAACCTCTCCCATTTCAAGGCAGCAGGTGTCTGGCCAGTTGCCCGGCTCAGCCGTGGTTCTGGTCCTGGCAGGAGGAGGAGCTGCTGCTGTGAAGACCTCCTCCTCCTCCTCCTCCTCCTCCTCCTCCTCCCACACGGCAGGTCAACTGACTCCGCCGGGGTCTGAGACGAAGGACTTTCAGTTGAGCGTTACGGATTCTAGAAACAGACAATCTTCTTGCTGCTGGTTTCGTTCTCTAACGTCGGTCATAGAGAGGCAGCAGTCAGTGCGTTTACATGCATTCGAATAACTGGCTCAGTCGGACAGAAATCGAATTATCCGTTTCATGTAACACCTTTGTTCGACTGTATGCGGTCCAACTACGGTCCGATTGACACCCCTGGATTACTCGATCCGACGCGGTTGATAATCCGACCGTCGCGGCAAGTAGCGGTGAATTGGACTAGGAACCGGACTTTGCGTCGAGTTGCAGGGCTCTCAAGTGTCACACAGTTCGGTCTTAACTCCCGCACTCCCGCCACACATCGTATTTCTTCACGCTGAAAACAACTCTCGGCTATTTAATGTTTTAATGTGCCGCAGCGACAACATGAGCTGGCCCCGCCGCTCTCCTCGGAAAACAAATGCTTCCTGGAGTTGTGCTGTCACGTGGCGCTTATCAGCCAATCAAAAAAAGGAAATGTGCTACACAACAGGAGTTGTAATGAAAACAGCGCCACCTGGCGTATCGGAGGCGACATGTTTTCAGCCAATGATTCGAATTACTCACTGCCATGTATACTGGGATAATAGCAGACCCCCCCCAAAGATAGCAAAGTCTGACTAAAGCAATATTCAAATTATACCATCATGTAAACGCACTGAGAGTTGATTTGGGATTATTTCATAACCAGTTTAAAGTTTCAACCATATGTCTACAATGACCTGTGCAGCAGACAGTATTGACGTGTCAAAGCACACTTGATAATTTATTGTTTAAGATGATTCTTATGAAGTTATGAAAGCACCTCCTGCCAGAAACTTGCAATAACTCACTGTACATATTCACATTCATACTTACACTGTTGAACTGCACTGCACTGCACTCATTTAATTTAATTTCATTTAATTTACACTACGCACATATACACACTTTGCATTTTGCACACTGTCTATATATATATTATATATATATATATATTTTATTTAATTTTACATTGCTGTATTTACATATATGTTGTATATATACATATACATTTTATTTTATTTTGTATTTTATATTTCACTTTGCATACTATACTTTATGCACAGTCACTTTCTTTCTTATATCTATATTTTATTGTGTTTAGTTTATCGGTGCTACTATCTAAACAAATTTTCCCTTGGGGATTAATAAAGTATGTTTCTATTCTATTCTATTCTATTCTATTCTATTCTATTCTATGAAGGTATATTTCATTAACGCTGTGAAAAATACCAAATTAGAACTAACTGAAGAGGCTGTTTCACAATGTGACTGTTTTGATTGACTCTTACTTGCTCTACTTCTTTGTAGACCAGGCAATTTATCCATCAACCAACAGAATAATCGGCTGATTTATCTATAATTAAAATAATCGTTTGTTGCAGCCCAAGGTTGAATGTTTTAGAGTGCTGCGATTAAAGCTCAAGGACGAGGTTTGATAGGTTTTGCGGTAAAAAGCATTTGCTGTAGATAATAAGGTGGCGAACAAGATTGTCTCCATTAAAATCGTTAACCATAGTTCAGTGATATCATTTCTACAGTGAGACCTCACAAACCCACCGGATGTATTGCATGACTTTACAAAGTTAAAGGATACTGCTTTGGATTTCTAGTGGCTTTATCTTGAAATATTGTTGAAGTGGAATTTCTTAAAATATCTATACACTGACGAGACACTAATAGCATTTGGTTGCATTCACAACTCTACTGCTCTACTGTATGTATATATATATATATATATATATATAGTCTTTATTGCCTTGTTGGAGTAAAACACCCAGTTCTTCCTGAGATGCAAAGAAAAAAGTGCTGCATTTTCCAAATATTAAGTGTCTTATTTTTAATAACTCTTCTCATAAGGGGAAAATCCAAGGAAAATTAAATGGCATTAATCAGTTTTCCATTATTATTGCACTTCCTCTTCATCTCCCTCTCTCCAGGCCTTCAGTTTGCTTTCTCTCACCACTTTCTCTGCCTCTTTCTTTACAGCGTAAAAACCTCCACCGTGTGTGTGTGTGTGTGTGTGTGTGTGTGTGTGTGTCTTATGTGTGGGCATGGTCGGCGCTATCTGATCGATTGGTAGTAAATGTGTTCAGTCAGGGAATCCGTCTGCTTCTTATGAAATATAGATGCTGCTCCCACGGTCAGATTAACAGGAGTACCAACAGAGAGGAACGATCAAACACACACACACAAACACACACACACACACACACACATTACATATGTATTCAATATAAACAAGCATATAAGCCAACTCACACACATTAATTGATGTCCATCTTCTCTCCTGTGTCTCAGGAGGATCTCCTGATGCGGATCCACTTCCACATCAGCGCGGAGAGCAGAGAAGACATCTGCACAGCCAAACACTGCATACCCCACCAGAAGTTTGCCATGACTCTGTTCGAACAGGTAGGACATGGTTCGGTCCGGCCGCCGCTTTAAAGATCTGCTACATGTTTTCACTTTTGGATCTTTAATGAAACAGATTAAAATAAGAACTGTCCACACAAATGAAGCTGAGGACATGTTTGTGTTTGCAGTGTGTGTGTAACAGCTGTGGCGCCACGTCAGACCCCTTGCCCTTCATTCAGATGGTTCATTACATCTCCACTACATCCCTCTGGTAAGACCAGACACACACACATACACACATACACACACTGCAGTAAATCTGGCAGCAAGCTGAGGCTGGGTGGCAGTAAAGGAAGGTACAGCGTGTTCTCTTCTCCCTCGCACAGGTCCTTGCTGAACACTGAACTGTGAGCACACACATGCGCAAGCAGACGTACACACACAGACACACACACGCATGTTTATGCATTTGCAAGAGCAGGTGAGCGTGTGCATAATGCCTCTCCCATGTTCATGTGGACGTCAGCGCAGGAGAAGCATCCTCCGAGCTGTTGCACAAACTTCCCACATGCTCCGAGTCGATGAAATAAGGAAACGGGGGAAGTAATCAATCAGCGGTTTGATTCAGTAGACCCAGGAGGCGACTTCAATCTATAAGTGGAACAGTGGGTCGGAAAGGCAAATGAGAGAGAAGTAAGGGGACAAATCAGTGCATGTGCCTTTTGGAAATGGAGCGCGGCCGAGGAGATACGGGCCGGACGGGCCAGAGTACAAATAAACACTCCGTGTCAAGGTAGTGGTGGCGCAGCGCTCTGTGTCTGTGCTCTGTGTCTGTGCTCTGTGTCTGTGCCCGTTAGCTCTGCCAAGCTATTTATACCCGGAGTGGAGCCGGTTGTTACGTCGTGATGGACAAATATGCAAAAGGCAACATGAGTAAGAGGGCAAGAAAAAGACAAACACAACATTTAGATCACATTCAGACAAAAGAATGAAGTGTGTTCTTCTTCTTCTTCTTCTTCTTCTTCTTCTTCTTCTTCTTCTTCTTCTTCTTCTTCTTCTTCTTCTTCTTCTTCTTCTTCTTCTTCTTCTTCTTCTTCTTCTTCTTCTTCTTCTTCTTCTTCTTCTTCTTCTTCTTCTTCTTCTTCTTCTTCTTCTTCTTCTTCTTCTTCTTCTTCTTCTTCTTCCCACACGTTTGAAGAGGAGAATCCAAGCAAAGGGTTGAAAGTCAGTATAGAAGAGGGCGAGTTCATTTCAGGCGAATGAAAGGGGTGAGAGGATGGGAGGAGTGGTGGGAGGGAGAGGAGGAGAGATGTGTTCTTTACCTGTAAAAGTATTTCACCAGTAAAAACAAAACCAATGCTGATTCATTGATTGCACACATAGTGGTACCTTCAGGTGTTCGTGGACGATAGAAATGCATATCTGAGTTTGTCCTTCAGAGGACAATTGTACTTAGAAGGGATAAATGCAGCTCAGTATAAAAGTTATTATGCTAGTTGTAGATAAACTATATAATAATGCTTTGGCACTGTTATTGCCCCCTGTTGGGAAATTAACTTTTAGCACGACCACTTTAGGAAGGTCAAAGATCATAATCTCTCTCGAGGGATTCAGAATGCATCTTTTTCGCAGCCTTAATGACTGTTTACTCTCCACTCTAGATTTTCTTTTCTTTATTAAAGCAGATGAGAGAAACCCTGCGGGACTGACTCAAAGTTAGTCTATAGGTGTGTCTATGTGCGTGCGTGTGTGTGTGTGTGTGTGTGAATGGCTGCTTTAGAAATACGCAGGGCCAGATAAACAACTCACTGTAGAATAAAAAAACATTTTACCAAAAACAACGGAGGAAATGAAGCAATTGGCTGCACATTACCATACTGAACCAGCAAGCAGACAAACTCAACACCTTTAAAGGATGGGAACCGTGTTTCTGACGGCCACAAGTCACATTTGGGCTTCACAATAGATGTTTTCTTCTATTCACAAAAGCTCTCCTCCCGGGAAGCCTGCACATTCACTGCGTTCCTCATTCTGTTGTCGTTGTTGTTGTGTGTGTGTGTGCGTGTGTGTGTGTGTGTGTGTGTGTGTGTGTGTGTGTGTGTGTGTGTGTGATCCAACGCTGCAGCAACCAGGCGGTGAGGATGCTGGAGTGCAGAGACAAACCCACACCGGACATGTTTGGAGAACTGCTCCGCAACGCCAGCAACATGGGAGACCTGCGCAACTGCCCTGTGAGACTACACACACGTGACACACAGACACACAGAGCAGAAAGTGAAACAATAATCACGTGAAACACACGGGGAGAATCAGATTCTAAAGATAAAATTCGCAGCGTAACCACTTTGGTAGTTTCATCACTTCTTGCTTGTTGTTCCCCGATTTTTCTTTTCTTTGTGTGTCCACGTTACCTAATCAGCAGCTCATTTGCATTCTCGTCCCATTTCTCTCTCCACTTACTCAAACCGAAAGCATTGCATGACTCCTCCTCGTGACCTCCACAGTAAAATATGATGACCATCGTGGCCTCGCAGGAGAAAACAAGAGAACAGTTTGTCGTCATTTTAAAATGCTCATTTAAAAAGATACGGGTACATTTGGGATGAAAAGTACCCTAATACGACGAGCCTCACATGTATTGTCTGCTGTATTGAAGTGAGCTGACAGTAAGAGAGAGAGAGCGAGCGAGAGAGAGAGAGACGCGTATGATGCCTTTGTTCTGCAGGTCCGTGTGTTGTGTTGCCACGTGGGAAAACGCTGCTGCTGAATAGATCCAGCTTGGCCCCGCTCTCGGACAAAGTGTCCGCACAAAGAGCCTCCTCCTCGGAGGCCGCGCTCTCCACACAGCAGCAGCAGCACCACACACACACACAGTTAGCTTGTGTTGACGTTGTGCGTGCAGTCCTGCGGGAGTCACACAAAGCCGCCTTCTGTTTATCTTCCATCACTTGCGGCGCTGCTCTTTTGTTAAGAGCACGTCGGGCTCCGCTCAAACAAAGTGACGCGATGTGGACGGGAGCGCGGCTGGAGGAAACTGTACGAGTGAAGATAGAAGAGGATGTTTGCTTGGTGCCAAAGAGTTGACAGAGGAAACTGGATCAAAGTCCCAAATAAACAGACTTCAGTTAGTTAAAATATGTTAAAAAGTATTAAATTAATTAAATAGGTAGACGATATAGTGGAAGAAGTTTTCCCGATATAAAAAAGGTAATCTTTTTATTTGAAGGCCATGAACCCTCTGATCACAACCATCTTCATAATTTAAAATGCGATCAATCTAATTGATTTAATAAGCACCACTGCATCATATTTCATAAACTGGCCAAATGTTGTGGATCCAAAATCTGTAAAGTAGCAACAAACTATAGCTTTTAAATACTTGTAGAGGGGATTTAACTATAAAGTAACAGGTACAAGTTACATTTCCTATTTGTACAACCCGTGTCAGGGTTCACAACATTTAAACTGCAAGTTGCACGTTTGACACAAGAAAGAACAAAACATTTGTGATGAATACATGCAAAAGTCCTGTAGGATTAATTAATGATTAATGCATAATAAGCCCTTTGCAAGCAATAATAATGTATGAAGACTATTTGGGATGTGAATGATTCCAGGTGGGGTCTCTTTCTTTTCTGTAAATACATGTTTTTATCAGCCATGTTGGCATTTCCCCAGATGAGAGCAATAAGTACATTGACTGATGGAAATGATGCTCAAAACTACAAAAATAACACCCCTGCTGGAATAAGCCGTGATTAGCTTTGAAGTACGGCGAAGGTGTCGCTGCACGACGGTTTTACTTCTCCCCGATCCCACATCTGCCTCCTCAGCTGCCAAGTCACTGATAAAAGTGCGATCGTGTCTTTGTTTCGGGTATCGAGTCAAGAGGAAGCACAAGCACAGACCTTCCCCTAAAGTTGTTTCATTTTGTTCTGAAGAAAGCCTCGATCAGCATTCTGCAAACCTACAGTATCCTTTGACCAGCAGCACTGTTATATAACTCTCTCCTGGAAAGCTCTGCATAGCCACAGCAGCAACAAAAACAAAAGAAAAGAAATCTTTGCACGTAACATTAAAAAAAGATGCGACTGCGGCGATCGATGTGGAGCGGCTCTGTTCGTACGGTCATGTGACGAGGGAAGTTGTCAGCGGCTGCTCCCAGGAGTGAGGCGGCACGGAGAGCTCGCCGAGGCCGGGAGGCCCGTCGGCGTGTCCTCAGCTCACACACTGCGCTGTTTGGCTGCTGCTGCCTGCCTTGTGTTTGTGTCCCTTCCTGAGAATTGAGAAGCAGACCCTGGCAAAATACCTTCCTGCCGTCTCTGGTGCCAGCGTGAGACGGCACGCCGCCTCCAAAGGGAGAGCTCTGTGTGTGTGTGTGTGTGTGTGTGTGTGTTGGGTTTGGCAAAGTGTCTGGATGCCAGGGTGTTCTCAGGCTGTTTCCGAGCCCGCTCTGCCAGCACTGCGTGGATGCTCAAGTGTGTGTGTGTGTGTGTGTGTGTGTGTGTGTGTGTGTGTACTCGTTTGAGTCTGTGTGTGCAGCCAGCTCTGCGGTGGGTCATGACTCAAAGGAAGGAATCAGAACAGGCGGTTCTGAAGTCGACAGAAGGCTCGAGAGACAAATAAAACTTGCATCTTCAGTCTCCCTTGCAATTTCTCCATCTCTTTTTTTTTCTTTCTTTCTTCCGGCCTCTTCTTCTCCTACTGTTCAGCTCATCCCTATGTGTGTGTGTGTGTGTGTGTGTGCCCAAATCACTGCCAAACAAAGGGATGGTTTTAGCGACGGTAACGCAGGATGAATAAACCTGTTTAATCACACACTCTCTTCTTTCTTCTTCTTCCGGTACCTCCATCCCCCCTTCCCAGAGTAACTGTGGGGAGGTGTTGCGTATCCGCCGGGTGCTGATGAACTCGCCGGAGATCGTGTCCATCGGGCTGGTGTGGGACTCGGACCACTCGGACCTGGCGGAGGACGTCATCCACAGCCTGGGGACCTGCCTGCGTCTGGGAGATGTAAGGGGAACACACACGTGATGCGGCCATTACAGCACAATATGTCGGGGACACCTGTGTGAGCAGCTCAGCTCACATGAGTACGGACGCGAGGCTCGCTAAGTGGTGGTGAGAAGATCTTTGTGGAGAGCGTGGGACAGACAGACAGATATCTGCGGCCGCCCCGAGCTCGCCACACTTCCCGTGGTTGTGCCAGATTTTACAGCTTCTCTGGTGGCGGGATTGTGTGGAGGTTGTGTGGTCCACACAAATTGTTTACAATTTTAAATGCCGTTGTAAATATTCATGTTTCATTTTATATTGGTGATCCTCTGAATTATAATTTAGCACCATCGCCAGGCCAAATAAAAATGATTTGTGCCAAAATACCTGCAAAGCTATTACTGGAGACTGTATAGAATAAGTGGGTGCAGTCATCATTACACCACCCGTTGGTTGGTGGACTACGAATATTCGTATTAATGCATATGCTATTAATGATAAATAATAATAAATGACTTGTCATAATAACAGGGTGATAATAATAATATATTAGATTTATATAGTGCTTTATAGAAATCTCAAAGACGCTTGTAGATGACACAAAGTATATATTATTATATTATTAATACAGCTTGCAAAGTCCGAATTTTTTAGGAAATTGGGCATGAGTGTATATATTGTTGTTGTTTTTTTGTATTCAAAAGGCACCATGTACAATGTAAGACATACATGTTACCATGTATGCACCACCAGATTGTAGCTTTAAGCTATTTTACATGTTTAGGTGGGTAAAAACAACCAGAGCACTTTTCTTGTAATCACTCTGAACAAAACCTTGTCTGAAGACATCATGAATAGCGCCTCAACAAGCCTTCTCATATATTTCTTTATATCATCTTATTAAGTCTGGCTTCTCAGACAATTAGTTTGAGAGCTACAGTCACACATGTAGCAGTGATCAATGCTCTCTTCTAAAGACATTTTTTTAATGTGTAGGTTATAATCTCTGCTTTCCACGTCTTTCGTCTCTCCGTGCTGCTCAGACTCGCTCGACCTCGCCTGCTTTGTTTACCCGCGATGTCAAAGGTCATTAAGAAAACGGAAATATTAAATAAGGATACCAGAAAGACACACTTGTAAATGCGCGTGTGCAACACTCAAATACACTCGAGGACAAACACAAATACAGGAAACAAACGTGTATGCTGTAGAGACCGGTGAACTCCACTAATCCCATTCCAGCTCCCACGGAATAACAACACATTATAACACATTTGACCACCTGACTGTCATGATTCTCTTAAAGCTGCTTTCACACCTCACAGGCGTCCGACCCCGGATGCCCCGTGTCACCACGAGTAGAGCTGATGCATTTTAATGCTACTGTAACATCTCCAGCTGCATTCTGAAGCGATATTTATGAATAATGGATAAGGGAGTAATGTGTTACAGTGAGTCAAGTCCTTTCCTCTATCTTCTGTCTCTCCGCCTGCTGCTGTTTCCCTCCTTTTCATCCTGCTCCTGTAAGATGTAGTTGTCAGATACCAATCGGAGGCACAATCTATCGCATTCTCTGCTTTTGTTTCGTCCTTCAAATCAGACAAAGCGAATCCATTTGCCTCCTGTATCCCTCCTCCTCTTCCACTGCTCTTTGTCTGCCTTCTGCATCTGCTTCCCCGTTACTCATGTTCTTTCTCTCCTTGGATTAGATCATTTTAGTGCTGAAACGATTAGGCCATTGCAATAAATAGATGAGATCATCTCATTTATCAAGCAGAAATGCTGGAAATGTGCTGGTTCAAACTGATCAGATATGAGGAAAAAAAAATCTTCTTGTTTTGTATCTTTGCAAATTGAACATCTTTTTCCAAGATTTCCTTTTACGTTACTGCAATTTTGTAGACAAAAGATGAATTGATTAAAATAATGAGATGAGTGCTCACAGTATAGAGTGCATATCTCCGCCAGGTGTGTCTGCAAAGACCACTGCTGTCATGTTAATTGAAGGAAGCGTATCGCACTCCTCTTTCCACCCGCACGTCTCACACAGCAGATCTGCTCTCGTCTGAATCTACGCAGCTGTCTGCACCGGCTCCGTGCAGCTCGACTGCAGTTCACTGTGTACGAGCCGGTTAGCTGCTAGCTCCGGCAGCCCAACGCACTGCAGGACTCCCACCGGCTGCGAACATTGAAATAGTTCCCCTCCGACAGAAAGAGGTTGTAGTCAGCGCTCCATTCAGTTTGTTATCCGCTCAGCGATAGTTCAATACATTCAGAGACGGGCTCAGACTAGAGCTGTCATGTCAGATTGTTACTGTAAGGCCAAAAGAATTCATGAAAAATGAAGAAAAAATAATAACAATGCAACCCTGTTTTCAAACGTGCTGTATAAATAAAGTTATTATTATTATCTAGATTCATCAGAAATATTTTACTGTGCATTTCTTTTCGAATTCCACTCAAAGTGCACGTGGAAGGAGTAACTGCACCAGCGTGTGAGTGTATCATGATATCAATATGTCATTTTCAAATATCAAGGTTACCGCAATTACAGGTATTTCGCGGCACCCCTAGTCCACACCGAAGCCGCTCTTAATCACTAATAGCCTAATAGCTGTGTGCAGTGAGCTGACTATAACGCCGGTATGGTATAACACGGCCGATAAAACCTGTTTTTCAAAAAGAGCGAGTCAGTATAACCGAGAGGTCCTTGAGCATACAAAGAACATCCGGCTGGCCGGTCCAGCTGAGTCCACCCTCAGTACTTGTATTGCATTGATCTGTGTATGAAACGTGCAAATAACAAGTGTATTACTGTGAGATCGGTGCATCACATGCATGAAAAGCTGCAGTATGTGTGCATCGCTGTAGATTATTTGCTGCATACAGTGAGTGACTAAAGTGTGTGTGAAGGATTACTGCATGCAGCATACTGTATAGGTGACCAACAATGTGCTTGTACTCCCATTAACTCCCCTATCTCTGCCTCCCTCCCCTACTTCTCTTCCCTGCATCCCTGCATCCCTCCCTCCCTCCCTGTCTCCTCTCCCTCCCCTCTCTACCTCTCTCTCTCTCTCTCTCTCTCTCTCTCTCTCTCTCTCTCGCTCTGTAGTTGTTCTACCGTGTGACTGAGGAGAGGGCTCGCCAGGCGGAGCTCTACTTGGTGGGAATGGTGTGCTACTACGGCAAGCACTACTCCACCTTCTTCTTCCAGACCAAGATACGCAAGTGGATGTACTTCGACGACGCCCACGTCAAAGAGGTGAGACACAGTTTGGAGTCCGCGTGCTGCAGCGCGGGGAGGCTGTGCGGCGCTGTGCGGCGTCCGACGCCTCTCCAGTTGTGCAGCAGTGACAAGAACTAAGCTGTGTGTGAGTTCAAGTGATGCATGGGCAGCGGGGGCGGCTGCAGATTGATTAGATGCTTATGGTTTAATCCACGTCTTTGTTAAAGCGCGGCGCGGGTTTAAGTACGAGACCCGGTCTGGTGTTGTGATACTTCATGATTCAAGCAGGAGCCGTATAAGGGTGGGCAGCAATGTGCATTTTGTTTGGCGACAGAACCGAGGGAAGCCGGGTTTGTTAGTGTCATAAGTGTGATTTAAAGTAACACTGTATGTCCTTGACACTTGCATCAGTCCCCGTGCACACTGCCGGTCATATTCGGTTATTGAGCTGATGGGAAAGTGTGATGAGAGGATCTGAATGAGGACCCACTGCAGCCCCGCAGCACAACGTGTGTTTGACCTTCTAATTCTGGTGGGATGTGGTATATCTAATACGGATAGATTTACTCTCTCCTTGTGTGTGTTTGTGTTTGTGTGTGTGAGTGTGGGTCACGGTGGGTTATATGTATGTTCACGTGTGTCCTTGTGTGTGTATGTGTTGCCCTGCTGCACCTCCAGATCGGCCCTAAGTGGAAGGACGTGGTGTCTCGCTGTATCAAAGGCCACTACCAGCCCCTGCTGCTGCTCTACGCTGACCCCCGGGGGACGCCAGTGATACTGCAGGAGAGCCCCAACCCCTGTGCCAGCTCCACCTCACAGCTGGAGCTCCAGCACTGCAGCAGCAAGGCTGGGTACGACAGCGAGGACTCTGGTACGGATCAGATTACTCAGTGTGGGGGGGCGGGGGGGTCAAGCAAGGTTTAGCTTTAAAGCCCTGACCTTTAACCCTTTAATCCGACTTCTGCGTACTGCAGAGCCTGAACTTATTTGCCTGCTTTTGACTGCAAACAACTGAAAGGTCAACTCCCCTCGTCTGCCGCTGCCCTCTCAGGTCGGGAGCCGTCCATATCCAGCGACACGCGCACCGACTCCTCCACGGAGAGCTCGAGTCGCCGCGCCTCCCGCAGCCGGTCCCTCCACCAGTCCACGGGCAGCCACCTCTCCAGCGAGTCCCAGACCACGGTGGTCTGCAACCAGGAGACCGGCACAGCGCCGCGCGGTGCCGACGCCGGAGGTAATGCTGCGTTTGAGTCCAGGGGGAAACGTTAGCGCTTACGGGTCACCTGCGACTAAACTGCGCCACTTGTTGCAGGAAGTAAGAGCAAACAGTGGTAATGAAGTGGGTTGTTTGTGCTTCATCCCTGTGGACTCTTCAGGTTATCCGCCTTGTTACTGGTTATTTTCATGCCGCTTACATAATTGGCCCCTGTGGGATAAATAAAAAATGTATTTACTTTTTTCCTTTCTTTCCCTCCCACGTTCAGAGTCAGCAGTGGAGGGTCCTCCCTGCCCTCCCTCTCCTCCTCTGCAGGAGTACAAGGAGACGGCCGTCTTCCTCCTCTCCTCCCGCCGGCCACTCACCTCCTCCTCCTCGTCCTCTCGTCCCCTGTCCTCCTCCTCTTCGTCAGGAGTCGGGGGCTGTGAGGGTGGGGCTGGGGGGCCCCACTGGGAGGATGAAAGCACCAGCAGTGAGAGCAAGTCCAGGTGCTGAGACTCTTTTTTTTATATATATATATTTTTATTTTAAGGCAAGTACACAAAGAGATAGTGCAAATGTGATACATTTAGCTTTTTTCTTTTTCAACCAACAACCTCTTAATTGAGGATACACAAAACTAAATTAAACTAAACTAAACTAAAACTAAACTAAACTAAATCTAATGAAAAATAAAAATTAAAAAAAATATAAAAAAATCAGGTGCTGAGACTCTTGAACACTTTAGGCACCCTGCCTTTGAATTCACATTCAAAGTTGCATTTCAGAAATATATTCCCGATTTTATTGCCGTGATTATTTGAAAGCAAAGAGCAGGACACCTTCCAGTTGACAGGTGATACGTTCTCTACCTTGTGCAAAAAGATGCAAATGTCTAAAGTCTCCAAATCGTATTTAAGTACTATTATGAATACATTTGTCTTTAAAGTATCAGAAGATGTGTAACAGAGCATCACATGAGCCCAACCACAGTGCAGTATTGTGGGTGGAGTTTAAAAGCTCCGTGTGAGTTTCCTACTTTCTTTAAAGAACATTTTACTGAGCGCCTTCTGAGTATTTTTTCCTTTTTGTTCTACTCATATTTGCGATGTCGCATCCTCCCATGTAACGTCTTCCTCCCTCGCTTCGCAGTTCTTCAGGAGGCCGCTACCGGCCAACCTGGAGGCCCAGGAGAGAGGCCCTGAACATCGACAGCATCTTCACCCGTCCGAGAGGCTCCTGTCTGGGCTACAACACCCTGCCCGGCCCCTCTCTCCCCCCGCAGCCCCAAGACTTCTTCCCCCTGGCGGGTCCCCCTCCCCCCTCACAGCCGGGGCTGCAAGAGGCGGACGGGAGGGAGGCTGGGGAGTTGGAGGCGGGGTTTGGGCTGGTCGGACAGCCCCGGTCTCTGGGCAGCGGGCGCACAATGGGCCCCCCTGCCCCTCCGCCTCTGAGAGGGGTGGAGCACCAGCCACGTCTGATCCAGAGGATGGAAAGTGGCTACGAGAGCAGCGAGAGGAACAGCAGCAGCCCCGATAGGTAGGAGACTCACAGATAACAATTACTGTCTCTTCCTCTCCGTCCTGTCATTCATTGTCTTTCCCTCTCTGGGTTTCTCTGTCACGTTCAATTTAACTTCTTCGGCTTGAAATACGAGCGTGAAGATTAACAAAATGAAAATGTCCAACAATCCATAACAACGAATCAATCAACGGACAGATTTGTCAAGAGACGTATGATCTGCACTCTCAACAGTTCTTCATCTTTTGCCTCTTTTTCCTGCTCTCTCTCTCTCTTTCTTTTATTTCTTTGCCTCCACAGGGAGGTGGGGCAACAGAAACGGGTGCTGATGTCAGGGCCTTCATGGCGCTCGGTGCCCAAGTCAAAGAGCAGCGGCGCCATCCTGCAGGAGTTGCCCTCCCCCAGGTGGGGCGGCGGCACCAGCAGAGGTGTGTATTACGGCATGTGTTTTCATTTAACTGCCGTAACTTAGATTGATCTCACCTGAGTGAATATTTGCGTCTTTTTTGTGTGTGTTTGCGCAGGCGGAGCAGGGCGCAGCGAGCTGGACGAGCTGCAGGAGGAGGTGGCGAGGAGAGCCCGCCAGCAGGAGCAGCAGAAGCGGAGGGAGGCAGAACGGGAGGCCGCCATGGGATTCAACCCCAAACCTAGCAAATTCATGGACCTGGACCAGCTCCAACACCAGGGTATGGAAACGGATAGAGGGATGAAGAGAGAGAGACAAGTGGGAGGGCGAGAGGGGGGAGGAGTTAGAAGTTATTTAAGGAGAGCGAATGAGAACCTCCAGTGGTATCTAACGATGCAGATAGTTCTGTTACCAATGTTTTATAATATTGTCTCTTTTTCCGTATGATTGATGGAAATATAATTACATTTCATATGGACAATTTATTTTCTGTCAGTTAGATGCAAACTGTCTGCATGGCACAATACGAGAAACATATGTTTTTTCTTTTGTATATTTGTGTGAACTGGCCCTTTAAGAAGAATACAGCTGCATTAAAAGAGCCATCGCTGACTTATTAGACAACTTCACACACAAAAAGCAGGGCAAATGTATGGCATTGTAATTGAAGGGTTGTGTGTCCTTTTTTTCGTGTCTGAGCTAATAAAGTGTATTTTCATCTCAGAACCGGTGAAGGTTGAAGGTCACATTTTCACCTGTTGTCTAGTTTAGCGTCACAGTTTAGTCACAGTGACTTGAACACGCTGTCTGACCTCCTCTTTGTCCTCATTCCCATCTGTTCATCGGTCTCTCCATCTGGCTCCCTCCGTCGGAATGTTTGTGTTTTATTTTTCCATAAGTATTTAATGTCAGAACAGTGTGTGTATCTGTATGTGTGTGTGTGTATCACAAAGTTGAGAGCTCTAGGGAATTCACAATGTGCGTGAGTTTCTTCGTTTGTGTGTACACCGTGTGCGTTTTTGTCTGTGTGTTCATGTGGCCCTGTCTGTATCTGTGTGTGTGTGTGTGTGTGTGTGTGTGTGTGTGTGTACGTGTGTTTAGGGTTGAGTTTTTCAGAGCTGTAGATGCGAGTCGTAGACCCTTCAGTCAATCTTAAATGTCCACGTCAGAGTCGATTTACCAGAATAATGAGACTGTAATGTCTGGCTCTGGAGGAGCTTCTGCTGTAATTACTCATTTTACATCAGATGAGTCACTTTGGGCTTTGGGAATCATTTACGTCACGAAATGGGGGCGTGGACTTTTGAAAGACTTAGTCACGTACCTACAGGGATGAAGGCTGCAATGAAAAACCTTGAGTGGTGCATTACGGTGTCGTGTAGGATCCGTTGTTTCTGGACATCGACTCATACTAGAGACTAAACGCTGGTGGTTGCATCAACGCGTCCTGCAGCACGCACTGCCAGCTCTGCCGGTGCACCAATTTGGTATCGACTGAAATATCTCAACATCTATTGATTAGATTGCTCGGATGTTTTGTAGACGTTTGTGGTTTCAAGAGGACCAATCCTCCCTCGCTCTGTCGTTTTTCCTGTAGAGGCTCAACAATACCGTTTGTCCAAACTAAAGAGTCTCCCATCAGCCTTCGCTCTACCTTGTGTTCACATCCTAACCAGCCAAATAGAAATGCTCAACATTATACCGTGCTGACATCAGCCTTTAGCTCCAAGCCCCGCTGTGCCAGAGTACAGATCGCCATGGAGATGCCAGCAGGACTGCAGACTCTTAGTGTGTTTAATCTGTCTCTGGCAAGTCTCCCAACTCTGTGGATCTGAAGCAGTAAATACACAATCAGGAGTTGGACTTGATTACCTGAGCTGACTTATTTCAGACAAAAACTATTCAACAGCATCACGTCTCATGGGTAGCATTCAGACCCTTTAAAGATCTGAGTCTCTGGCCGGACTTTGATATAAAAGACACACAACGTTGATTAAGACTCCACACTTGGCTCAGGGAACAGCTCTGTGTGGTCTACATTACCCTATGTGTTTGTGTGTTTTAATGCATATTTGCTTCCGCCACAGATTATATGTGTCTGTGCCCGCGTTACTATTTTAAGAAGATATATATGTGTGTGTGTGTGTGTGTGTGTGTGTGTGTGTGACAGAGCTTTGTCTGAACTGCAGGTGTGCAGGTTTCCCCCTCCAGCTCAGCGCCTCCTAAATCTATATCAGGGATTACGATGTTGTGTCCTGTCCGTCCGACTGTGTGTGCTTCCGTGTGTTCAGCCTCACGTACCTGACACGCACTCACACACTCACACGGACACACACACAAACACACACACACCCCTGTGAGTACACTCAACCTTGATGAAGTGAAAGGACGACTTGCGAACGAACAGATGGCATCGCTATCGGTGCGATTACATAACAGAGTTTGGTTTTTCCCACATCCATATTGATGGTTTCAGCCGGACTCTGAGCAATCGGCCTCAGTGTTTTAGAGGATGGTACACCTACCCAAACTTTATTTGCTTTCTGTCAACCAAAAGTCTGGAAATTCTATCCGGGATGGATGACGGCTTCTCTTTTATTATCCTCTTCAGCATCTTTTTGTATAACAAGCTAACTCCGTTCAAAAGGCCACGCAGCCGTAGAAAGCGCTGCACTCTGGCTTCATGAACGTGGCCTTTACTCTGCTCCTCATCTATCTACTCTTTTTAACCTACTAACTACAGTCCAACTTTACAGATTGATGTTTTAACTAGAGAGTTGCAAAGTGGGAAGAGATGCTGTGTGTGGGAATATTTTTCCACCCTGTATTGTAAAGTATTTCTGATTTATAGTTTCCAGTTTAAATTTAGCATTATTATGTTGTATTTATCATGGATGTAACTTTTAATTTGTAGGAGTATTAATATCTCAAAAGTTACATTACATTACATGTCATTTAGCAGACGCTTTTATCCAAAGCGACTTACAATAAGTTCATTCAACCTAGAGTACAAACTAAGAACAACAAGAATACAGAAAGTAACATTTCCTCAACATAGTCAAACTACAAAAGTACCATAATAAGAGATATTTAAGAGCCACTGAAGTGCTAATCTGTGTTTTAATCCAGATATAGTCGGAAAACATGTTCTAGTTTGTAAGATACTCTAAGTTGGTCATCCACATATCAATATGAAGATATTTAGTATGCATCGTTTCACCGATCCAAAGAAGTTCTCCAGCTGTCACACGACAGCGTCGCTGCGTAAGATAAAGAGGACGCCCGCAAATAAATCCTCCCACTCTGCGACTCTGAGCGTGGATGAAAACACGTGGAGTCACAGTCGGAGCGTATCGCATGCCGGCCCCTCATAACCTCTCTCTCTGCTCTGCTTCTGTTTCACCCGTCTCCTTTTGTCTCAGCCGTTCTTTCATCCTCGTACTTCGACTCTGTCTTTGTCTTTGACTCTCTCTCCGTCTGATATTCTTCTTGTTGTTTTCTTCTCCTCTCACGTTCCCTCACTCTTTCTTCCCTCTGTCTTATCTCCCACTCTGTTGTTAACATCCTCAGCTGTGCTCAGACCCCTGCATGAGGCTAACGCTCAGAGCGGATTGGTTGTAGCTGCGTGCATGAGGAGCACTGGGGTCCCAATCAAACGCAGGCAGAAACAGGAAATGGAACGGGAGACGGGAAGCACCCGACCGCAGGGGCCTCGCAGGTACCACCACTGTCCCCCCCCTTATGTGTCCACAGCGGTGCCTGTCTCAAAACCACCTCAGACCCCCTCCCTCCCTCCCTCCCTCACTGGTGTGTGTCCTCGGCTCAAGCTGCTGTCCCTAAGCCCAGGGTGTGTCCTCTGGGTGTGTCCTCTGGGTGTGTCCTCTGGGTGTGTCCTCTGGGTGCTGGCTGTCCAAAAACACCTCAACACCCTCATGTTTGTGTCTTCAGCTCTGGCTGCCCAAAATCACAGAACCCTATTTTTTTTTATTTAGTTTTTTTTTAATCCAAGCACTGCACTCTCCCATCCAGCTCTGTGTGTGCGTGTGTGTGCGTGTGTGTGTGTGTGTGTGTGTCTGAACCACTGTGCCTTCTCAAGCACACACACTTGACTACACACAGTAACGTCCTGTCCCCTCTGTGTTTGTGTATTTGTTGCAGTGCAGTAAAAATCTGCTTTGCTCGGCTCTGTGTGGCGAGAGACGGAAAGAGAGAGTCGCTCTGCTTCTCCGAGCGCCGCTGCTTCACTGCTCTGTTGTCGTGCCGCTCTTTGTGCCGCGAGGCTCTCCTCCGCTCCCCTCCGCTCTCCTGTTCCGTCCGTCGCTGTGTTTCTGTCCCGTGTGCTGCCGTGCGATTGTGCGATCCTTCCTACGCTGTAGTTTGTTGTTTGTTGTTTGTTGTTCTCTGGCTGGTTGCTGCTGTGTTTGTGTGTTACAGTGAGTCAGCCTGCTTCCCTCCTGATGTGTTGGTTTGGCTGTGTGAGGAGGGGAAAGATAGCTTCGGCAGGGAAGTTCATTAAAGGGTCGTTTCTTTTACATTTCAATAGAGAGAGGTAGCTTCTCTAGAAGCTGATATAAAGAATACATCACATTTAATATATTTAAATTAAAAAAATAGACATGCAGGCAGGTATCAGGGCCAAGCATCGCATGGATTTAATTATTTATTTATTTTTATAATTGGGTTTTAGACTGTTGGTTACACAAAACAAGCATCTTAAAGATCTGGACATTGTAACAATCATTTTAAAGAAGTTTATTAACCATATTGTTATAAATGAATTAAACAAGATAAAAAGAAAAAACATTAAGTGGTATAAAATTTAAAAAGGAGATTAAATGGAATAACAATTTGGATAATAATACTATAACACACAGAGAGACACTAAATTAAAAACTATTTATATTAAAAAAATAATGAAATTGATTGCGAAGGCCCAGTCTCCTAGTTTTTATCAAAGAGGATCTCAGGTTGAACTCATATGAAGTTATTAATACAAACTATGGTATGGTGATCGGGTAAGGTAAGACTATGATTGAGTTACTTACTTACTCATTTTAATGTCAGGTTAAGTCTCTGTTTCATTAAAACTGAGGATTAAGTTGCAGAGAAATTAGTACAAAAATAATGAATTGTAATTCCGACAGCAGGAGGGAGGAAGGAAGGAAGGAGGAGGTAAAGCTCAGCGCTCGGCTCCTTTTATTACCTCCCTCCTCTCTATTGATCAACACAAGCCTTAGATTTATAGCTCGGTGCTGCAAAGCCTTCTGGGTAATTACTAAGGCAGAAAAGAAACGGGAGAGTTCAGTGTGGGGGATGGGGGCCGCCGCTCACGTAGACACAGACAGGTTAGCGCACACCGCCTTTTAAAAATAGACACACACGTTTACAGACCTGCTGTGCATACATACCAACACACACACACACACACACGCACACACACACACACACACACACACACACACACACCGCTACACTGATAGATAGATTACACAATCTCTGCAGAGAGGATCCACTAATGTCCAACATACATCATGTTCTTCCACATATCAATGTATGTAGATCAATAAAGTAATATCACGGCCCGTCGGGACTGAGTCCGTCCAGACTGTAGAGCCACATTTATCCTCCGTGTTGATCTCCTGCGCCACGCAGCGTGGACAGAACGCCGTTTTGATAATCAGATCAAATTCTTCAAGCGGTTGGTTGTTTTTGAGGTTGTGGATGTCAGTCACCGGGGCTGAGCTTGGGCCTCGCTCCTGAACAGCTGAACGGCTGCGCTTGCACAAGGCTGCATCGCTGTGTGTCTGTGGCTGTGTGTCTGTGGCTCTGTGTCTGTGGCTCTGTGTCTGTGGCTCTGTGTCTGTGGCTGTGTGTTCTGCGGGAACGTGAGCTTGTGTGTGCGTCTTCTGCTTGTTTATCCTGGTGGGCTGTTGTGACCTTCCGTCTGTGCATTAACTCACCGGACGTCAGAGCGGCTCAGTTTATTTGGGGGGTGGGGGGGGGGGGGGGGGGTATACCGTGCTGCTTGCCGACTGACACCCTCCTCCTTCTCTTGTGTCCTCCAGTGAACAGCCTGGCCCGGTCCAAGTACTGCTGACGCCCAATCAGGAGGAGGAAGAGGACCAGGCGACGCCCAACCAGGACGCTGCTCTGGACCCGGACCCGCCCCCTCCACCCTATCGGCCCGCTCCTCCCCGGCCCCCGCTCACCCTCAGCATCCCTCACCCTTGCGCCCCTTCCGGCCGAGGGGAGGAGGAGGAGGGCGGGTGTGTGGGGAGGAGACGGGAGGAAGGCCGGGACGGGAGCGAGGGAACGGGGGTGAGGCTGTGCGAGCTGCTGCAGGCGGGGGGGGTGAGCGTCAGACCTCTGGGGAAGCACTTAGCCATCTCCCTGCCCTCGCTCCCTCTGCGTCTCTGGGATACACACACCACACACACCGCACACTCCACACACCTTGAACCCACGCGCACACACCCTCCCCCTCCACCCTCTCCTCCTCCTCCCCCGTCCTCCCCCCTGGAAGCCTGCGGGCAAAGGAAACCTCCCACGCCTCTGTGGCAGCCCCCGCAGCCCCATCCCACCGCCGGCGCCGCTCAGCATCGGCCGCGGCCCGAAGCTGCCGGAGACGGCGCCACGCGTCATTGGTCCTCCTGGAGCCTGTACCGCCCGGACGCCGTGGTGACGCCGTACGACACGCCCCCGGACCGATGCGTCCCCATCAGGTCGCAGACGACCGGTCAGCGCTACGGCTACGGTGGCCAGTCTTCTCCAGGGCAGCACATCTCCCAGCATGCCCCTGGGCAAGATGGGGATCCCGGCTTCGACTGCGAAGAGGCTGAGCTGTCTGAGCTCGACTCTCTTTATCAGGCCAGTCTGCTGGCTGGAAAGACAGGTACACACACACACACACACACACACACACGCACACACACACACGCACACACACACACGCACACACACGCACACACACACACGCACACACACACGCACGCACACACACACACACGCACACACATACACATACACACACACATACACATACACACATACACATGCACACACACACACACACACACATACACACACACATACACATACACACACACATACACACATACACACACACGCACACACACACACATACACACACATACACATACACATGCACACACACGCGCACACACATACACACACACACATACACATACACACACACATACACATGCACACACACACGCACACACAGAGTCAGGCACAAAACCAAGAGCTACCGCGATACAACTTCTATTCAATTCAATTCAATTTCAGTTTATTTGTATAGCCCAGTTTCACAAATTACAAATTTGTCTCAGAGTGCTTTACAATCTGTACACATAGACATCCCTGCCCCAAAACCTCACATCGGACCAGGAAAAACTCCCAAATAACCCTTCAGGGGGAAAAAAAGGGAAGAAACCTTCAAGAGAGCAACAGAGGAGGATCCCTCTCCAGGATGGACAGAACAATAGATGTAATGTGTACAGAAGGACATATTTAGAGTTAAAATACATTCAAGGAATCTGACAGAGTTTATCAATAGTTCATATTTAGGCATATTCCACGATGGAGAGTTTGGAGACCTCCCGAGTGGAGGAGTGGGCGGAGTCCCAGCAGGGCAGTGGCACAGCTGGCGACAGGAACTCACGATCCAACCATCGGTGGTCCATCAGCAGATGGAATCTATGCCGTCTCATAGGGTCCGATGACCCCATGAGACGTGAAGTCAGAAGGACTCCGGGGAGAAAGCAGAGTTAGTCATGTGTGATGGAGAGATGAAGATTCATCCATAGGAGAAAGAAAAGAGGAGAGAGGTGCTCAGTGCATCCTAAACGTCCCCAGCAGCTATAAGCCTATAGCAGCATATCCAGGGGCTGGACCAGGGCAAACCTGATTCAGCCCTGACTATAAGCTCTGTCAAAGAGGAAAGTCTTCAGTCTACTCTTGAATGTGGTGACTGTGTCTGCCTCCCGGACTGAAGGTGGAAGCTGGTTCCATAAAAGAGGAGCTTGATAACTAAAGGCTCTGGCTCCCATTTTACATTTTAAGACTCTCGGAACTACAAGTAGCCCGCATTTAGTGAGCGCAGCTCTCTGGTGGGGCGATACGGTACTACAAGCTCTTTAAGATATGATGGTGCATCACCAATTAAGGCTTTGTAAGTTAAGAGAAGAATTTTAAAAGTGATTCTTGATTTTACAGGGAGCCAGTGCAGAGCAGCTAGTGCAGGAGTAATGTGATCTCTTTTCTTAGTTTTAGTGAGAATACGAGCTGCAGCATTCTGGATCAACTGGAGGGACCTAAGAGATTTATTAGTGCAGCCTGATAATAAGGAGTTGCAGTAATCCAGTCTCGAAGTAACGAACGCGTGAACCAATTTCTCTGCATCTTTTTGAGACAAGATGAGACAAGAACTTCTAGAATGTATTACGATTAAATATATGAACAATTATTACATTACAGTTTAATTTGAGTGAATTACTAAAACTAAATTATAGTATAGCTGAAACAATCAGTGCATAATTAATTTGTCAACAATTTTGATTATTATTTAATTAATTAATGAGCAATTTATTAGCGTTATCTCATCGTTAATGGAGCATATCTGCATGTCAGATAAAAGAAGCATTTTAAAGATGCGACCTGGCAGTGTGAGAACTTCATGATTAATCAGTTCAACAAATAAACAAAAGATCAATTAAAAATGTTTAAATAACTGTTGCAGTACTATGGTATTGTTTATTCAAGTTTACTGTTAATTAATCTAAACAGAAATTATGCTTATTGTTTGTTATAAAATGTCTAAGTAGGAATTACACCCAAATATGCATACATTGTTGCACAAGACCTTGGGGGTTTTAAAGTTTGTTCAGATGGTGCAAAAAGAAAGACGTCAGTTTGAAGACTTTAGTTGATAAGTGTGATGTATCGGTTTAGTAAAGCAACAGAATTAACGTTACTTAACAATCTTTTACCTCGGATATGTTGTAGATTATGAACATACGGACCGTTAACAGTTTTTTTAATGCTTCCTCTAAAATGGCAGACGACATGTTTTATGTCCTTGTGTGTCCGTGTTCTGACCTCCAGCCCTGCCTGTGTGTGTTTCAGGCTGCAGCCCATCAGAGAGGCTCATATCGAGGGTGGGAGGCCCGGCTCGCTCCAAGACGCCCAGCGCAGACATGGAGAGGTGTGTGTACGGAGCGGGCTGCACCCCCACCTACCTCAACAAGGTAACACCCACCTCTGTCCACCAGAAGCCCCCCCCCCCCCCCCCACACACACACACACACGGGTCGCCTGTTGGATCCATTTCCCAGCATCTGACAGAAACGTTCTCCCTCTGCAGCCAATGATGATGCGGGATCTGCGTTTTGGGGCGGAGCCTGATGATGGGGGAACCCTGAGACCAATGGGACGCAGTCTGAGCGGCACGCTGGTGACCTCGCGCCGCAGCCGCCTGACTGCAACCCGCAGCTTTGTGAGTGTGACTCCCTGGGCTCTGTCGCCTCCCTGTGGCTGTGCCGTTGAACTGCACCTGCCTGACGTCCCGTGGCCGTTGCACTTAACCCACAGCTCCCCCCCCCTTTGTCGTTTCTCCCCTTTGTGCTGCTTTTCGACTTCCAATATGTCCTCCTCTCTGCCTCTCCTCCTCGCTCTATCTCTCTCAAAGGTGAAGCAGGCGGATGTCAGTGCCTCTCCCTGCTTACTTCCTCTCTTCTGAGTCCCTGTTGCTATTCCAACACTATCATCACCTCCATCATCCTCATCACCAACACTTTCTCATCACCACCTCCCTCCACCGCTTCACAGGTAAACACTGCGCTGGGCACACGTGACTCTCATATTATTATTTTAGTCTTTAAAGGTAAATACCATCTGCTTAAGCTTTGGATCTCCACAGTTATTAAATGAATGTGTGTATGTCCAAATAGTGGCTTAAACTACTTCTCTTCAGGCACTCAAGTAGCTCAACCAGGGAAATAAGTAGACTCTTCCAAGTCTTAATCAGATGAGTGGTATTTACCTTTAAAGACTAAAAGAATAATATGAGAGTCACTTATTTCCCTGGTTGAGCTACTTGAGTGCCAGAAGAGAAGTAGTTTAAGCCACTATTTGGACATACACACATTCATTTAATAACTGTGGAGACCCAAAGGTTATTTTCAAATCTGTCATGTGTCAAATTAAGTTAAACTCTCCAAAACAAAACATCTGGCTTCGATACAAAATACAATACCTCTCTATACAATCAATCTTCTTCTGAGGATCCCAAATGGGCTGTGAACAAGATCTCATTTGAATCTGATCCACCTTCAGAAATAATGCAGTTTTTTTGAGGTACTTGTCATCTGGAGGCAAATATCTCTGGGGGGTGCTAAGGCCAATGCACATTAGTCTGAAATATTTTTACAAGATATTGTTGGTATTTGCAGTATAACTGTTGAATATTATTTTTAATAATAATAATGACATGAGTTTACCCTAAAACACAGCGTGGATCAGCTGGCTGCAGCCTCAATGAAGGCACCACGAGTCTGAGGAAGAAAGCCGTGACACATCCTGATCATGTCAGTTCACTTTATAGGAGAAACACGGACAACAGAAACTACTTTTGTTTGTCAGATATGGAATACATCAAACTGAAAGCGTAGTGGGGGAAGCTGCCTGAGGCCAACCCGGAAACAGTGGTGTTACAAATGCAAAACAGAAGAGTAAAAGAACAGCAAGTAGACACTCACTCATAAAACATCACGTTTATTTTGTCTGTTTTGTCTGTGAAACAAGCTTCACAACGAGAGGAACGGCTTCATTCCCCGATCGTCGTCTGCTGCCTTGCTTTTGTTCTGCGCACGTAAACGGTACATCCTGTTTTCAGACCCCTCGGGGGGAAAAACCTCAAGTATTCTGAGAGAAACCAGGAGACTGACAGGCGGTTTCTGATCATTCACTGGAATCAAGACACAATCGCACACTACAGAAATGTGGATACGGTTTTATTAATTATACAGAAAGATGAATAATGAATACTATGGTGTTCTGATGCTCCATGTAAAGGTCATGACCAGAGAAGGATGAGAGTAGAGTATGCATGTAAATGCTGCGGAGTGACATTTCAGATTGTTTCTGGTTGACTTTTCACATCCCATCAATTAGCCATTTGACTGGAGAAGAACCGTGAAAAGCTTCTGCCAACGAGGCCGTGACACGTTGAGAGCACCAGTGGCTTGAGAAAGAAAGGCTCAAGAGGGAAACTTCTGCACCTTTTTACATCTCAGAACTAGAACGGGCACTCGGTAGAGCGCATACCTTCACATATCACAAGATTGGGCATTTAATTATTAACATTTTGGCATTAGTTGCAGCCAATTGGATAAAAATTGCTATAGAAAAAAAAAAGATATTGACCTTTTCATGACCTTGACTTTTGACTCGGTCGATCCCAAAATCTAATCAAATGTTCCCCAGATAATAACCAACCATCCCACAAATTTTCATGCGATTCGGTTTAATACTTTTTGACTTATGCGAATAACACGCACGCATACAAATACACGGCGATCAAAACATTCCCATAACGGTTGACTTTGAGGTCCAGCTTCACGCTGATCCGCCCCGTTGTCTCCTCTCTGGTCTCAGGAGCTGCCGGGCGGCGCTGGGAGCTTCTGGCTGTGTCTGACGGGCGTCAAGCTGCCTTCTGACCAGAGTCCGGCTCCGCTCCACTGACGGCTCAAAGGCGGCGGCGGCGTCCTGGACGGGCCGCGCCTTGACGGACCTGGAATGGGCTCGGGAGGATCCGACTCGGCTCCTATCCTGTTCCTCCTCCCGCAAAAAAAACAACATGCACACGCAAACACATGCACGCACACACGCACATCATCTGCACTGATGTAGAGCCTCCCTCAGCGCCTGCAGCACCCTGCTTAGCCTCTCCTCCCTCCTCCCTCCTCCCTCCTCCCTCCTCCCTCCTCCCTCCTCCCTCCTCCCTTCTCCCTCTCTTGACCTACTCTTCTGTCTATGCAGTCACTCTGACCCCCAACTACAACCTCAACCTTCCCCCCTTTACTTCCCGGGACCGTTTCTCGTCTTGCCCCTGGCTTTTCAGAGGGCGTCCCCGTGCAGTCGGCCTGGCGAGCACGCCGCTGTCAACGGCGCCGTTGGCTCGGCCCTCGGCGGACTCGTCCTCCATCATACGGGACCCTCAGCTCGGGGGGGAGACTCTTACCAAGTAGCTACGCCTCTTCCTCTCTCTTCACGGGCGTTTCCTGTCGGACGCACACAAAGCAGAACTGGGTCGGTTTCAGATGGACGGACGACTTTTTCTCTCTTTATTTGTTTTGTTTTTTTCTTCCTGTGTGCGCAGTGGAACCCACCCGAGACCGAACTCACTAATAGCTAAAAGTCATGTAAAGAAACACTCACCTATGAAACCTGTATGTTAATGAATAAGACCTTATGGAATGTTGATCATGATAATTAACACGTATTGATAAACCTAAAGTGGTACTTCCTCATGTCTGCATTTCTAATAGGAGTGGAGTGCACTTCACAAGTGTCTAGCTGGAGTTCTCGCCCCCAAAGCCGCTCGCCGACCTAATGACAGCTCTCCCGTTTCTACCGGGAGATTAAACAAGAAAAGCGCTTCCTTTTTCTCGGCTCCTTTTCCTTTTTCTCGGCTCCTTTCCTTTCGTCCTTTTCCTTTTCCTAGCCGTCGTTTATTCGCGCTTGCTTTCTTTCTTCCAAACAGGAAACGGTAGCACCAGAGGGGGGGGGGGGGTCCCGTGAAGGAATGAGAGCATGTAGGTTAGGGAACCCTTCTCTTTTAGGCTTTATCAATGAACACAAGAGACGACTCAAGTGCGCTTTACAAGGTGACTCGGCAGAAGTGCACTTTCCGAAGGCTATTGGACTGAGGAGCAGCCGGAGAGAAGACCACCACGTTTGTTTTACTTCAAGGCCTCAGGTGAACTTCGGTGGCACTCATCAAGTCACGCGTTATTCGTTCTCCCGCCCACTGAAACTGGTTTTGAGACCTCAGATGTGAATAGAAAATGCTCATCTTCAGCCTGAGACAGCGAGATGTCTAATATGAATATGCTTTATATGATATATATGTATTAGAGGTATATTTTCAGCCAGTGAGCTATCTTCTTCAGAGATGTCAACCATTCCTCAGTTGTATTAACAGTTATTATCCCGTGTGGAACAGTTATAACTTAATTCACCCCCTTTACTGAGGAGCGTTCTGGTCTGTGTAGAGAACTTTTATTATATGCTTTAATCCGATTAAATATGATATAAAATAACAGAGTCCTTACACAACAACTGGCCAATGTAAAGTTCTTTAAGGATTTTCATGATGTTGATCGATCGTTGTAACTAAACCAAAGGTTGGCACTTAACTCAGAGAGCGTATTTAACATTGCTGTTCTTATTTTAATTTACGTTCAGATTTTGTTGTTGCTGTTGTTATTGTTATTGTTTGTTTGTTTTTTGGGGTTCTGGATGTGGGAGAATGTAGCCAATTGTAGCGCATGAGTCCGCTATGCAAATCAACCTTCCCTCACAATCCTGTGTCAGAGACAGTCAGGAGGCAGACACCCCCCCCCCCCCCCCCCCCCCCCACACACACCCCCACGGGCGCTCCCATGGACTCACAGGTGGAGGAGATCTCATGTTTAATGCTGCTGGTGAACTTTGTTGTTCTGCATCTCACTTACTACGTCTCAACCGCCGGAATGCAAAAAGAGAGCGACGAGCAGAGGGAGGGAGCCAAGCGGGAGGAAGAGAGCGAATGAATGTAGACGGAAGGATGAAAGTGTGTGTTTGAGGAATGATGTGGCGGTCAGAGACGAGAGGGGTGTGACGAGTGGAAACCACTGCAGGCGGTTCACTGTATGTGGGTGTGTGTAGACTTGTGTGTGTCAGTTCTGGGGTGGTGTTGCTCGGGGAAAGAGGGAACCTGTATTTTTGCAATAAAGTTATTACCAATGCACTCCCACAGGGGGCGTAACCACCGTACAGCGGCGTGTCCTCGTTTGTTTGTTTGTTTGTGGAAAGATGAGTGAAGAGGACTAAAAAAACGTGTTCCACTTTCTGTTTGTGGTTTATTCCACAAATCTGTGATTTCATTTTTGTATGAAATTTTTCCAAAAAACATTTATTTTATTTTCTAAATAATCATTCAGTACATTTTAATGGTGTCTTTTCACACCACACAGGTAATTATTAGAGCCCAGAAAAGCACCAATACCTAAATATGTTAACAGACGTCAGCTCCTGTGTCGTTTTTACACGTGAAATATGACCTGAATTACACGTCACAGCACTTATTTCTGTAGATATGTAGAAATGAGATATTAACAATGTCAAATTAAAGATAATGCCAGGCTGCTGTCTCAAAGGCATTAGAAACAATATCAATCATATCTTTGGAAAAGGCCCACTTTGACATAACATATCAAGACATCTTAACTAACCATTATTCATTACTACTATTGTATTAAGTCAGTGGCATGGAATTAAATGTTGATTACATAGTTTTCACGATACAAGTAATGTTATTATACTTTTAATTGGAGACATGTGACATGCTGAGCCTTTTTCTTTATTCCAAGAGTTGGACACATGTAGCTCATGTACAGTTAGCCTTTCTCTTTTAAAACTCAGACACAATCAGAACACTTACAAACTTAATTGGGATAATATTAACTCGTAATATTAACAATTATTGGTATTCTCTTGTGCATTAAGATAGTAGGGCTAATTAATGTGGGCGATGTAAACAGGAAGAAGAATGTTGTTAGCCGTGGACGACGACTTGAGGCACATTTTTGTTTAGACAATATTATATTTGTTAACATTTTGGCAAATAAAAGTATAACAAATTAGTTATTAGCGCTTCATGTTTGTAATGTTGCTTTTTCCATAGAGATAACTAACACGTCGTTACTTTGATACCGAAGAAAACACAAACATTTGAAGATTATGGGCCAAGTTCGGGAGTTGGTGCGTCTCATTTCTATGATTTCAAAGTGGATTTATTCTCAATGTTTGCCCAAACATCGGTTATCGGGAAGTGTCAGTCACACTGAATCAAAATAAATATTTGTATGTCTGTATGTTCATATTTGACAGTTATAACACCGACATGGAGTACCGCTATTATTATTTTAATGCTAACTGAAACACAAGTCAGATGAAATTCAGATTAAAGAGTGTTTAATTGTACTAAACAAATGTACACTGTGTGTGTGTGTGTGTGTGTGTGTGTGTGTGTGTGTGTGTGTGTGTGAACCTGTATATAACTCTGACAGTAATGTATTAAAGTAATAGCCAGTACAACTTTGAGGTACTACTTAAATATGTCCCTTGTCTGTAAGGCTACTTTATGCAATTCGGCGGGATTTATTGTAATAATGTACATTATTCGGAAATTGGCTATTCTCCTTTTAGTAACCTACTTTAAGTTCATTTAATGCAAGACTTTCTTTTACCTATAACAGAGTCGGCTAATTATAATGTGTGGTACTAGTTTTTCTTCAATAAAAGACACACACAAAGACACATTTTTGCAATGTGGAACAATTTTTTACATTTAAATAAATTAAAGATTATGTACATGTGGATTATTGTTACTACTGTAAATGTGATCATAACTACCATCAAGTGTAGCAGTGTGACGCCCTCTGGTCAATGTGTTGGCAGTCTGGGCCTCTGCCACTAGGTGGAAGCAGCGATGCACTGGCCTCACACACACACACAGACACACGCACAGACAAAAACACACGCACACACACACGCACACACGCACGCACACGCACACACACACACACACACTCTCACACACATACACACACACACACACACACACACACACACACACAGCCTTTCGTTGGAGTCAAATGCATATTTACAGAAACGTGCAACAAAGATAGTCAGAGGAAGCCAAGGCTACACAGAAACTAATGTTGGGGTGCGACATTATACTTTCATCGTTGCATGTTAATGAATCAAGAATGAGCTTCATAAAAGATGTGAAGTTGTGTACGTGTAACGCTCCGGCTGCGTCTCTAATTAGAGACACAAGAGTGATAATTTTGTATTTAAAGGCCGAGAGGTCTCTGAGAGAAGGAGACATCTCTCTTAAAGATGTCGCCGGCATTTGTCAAGCACCGAGACCAACACAACACAATTAACCAGTTACCTGTATGCAAAAACACACAAGAGCATGCAGAAAAACAGAAACACATAGCACGAAAAAAAAGACAAGGTGAGGTTGGTGTCTCTATCTATTGATCTATTTGAAGTCTCAGGGTCATAAAACACAAGCATGTTGCTTCCCTCGTTAAAACACAGAGCGCCACCTTCAGACTGTGACTCTTCAACTTTATGGACCAATTTCATCTTTTTTGGATAAATCACTTCACTTCAGCCTCAAAACACACGGAGCTGGTATAAGCATTAGTCGTAAGTACATTCCAGACAGAAAGAGAGACAGGCAACACTGTTGCCATAGCAACCATGACTTTACTATTAACACATTACACTAATGCACATGGACATACTGGGTTATTAATTGCCCTCCATCATTCATGCACTCGTTCATCAATTCATTCACTCAGTCACTCATTACGCAGTCTGAGAGAAGAGCAGAAACCATCGTGAAGAAGTCCAGCAGAACAGTCCTGGAGAAGAGACTCTGGAGTTCCTCTATTTAAAAAAAAAGGTTCCATTCCTGAACACTCTGGAATGGAACCTGGACATTCCGACACACACACACACACACACATGGATGTCCTGCTGCTCATCCAATTATAACTGACATGGGGGATGGGGATGAAGGTGAATCAGCTGGACAGTGAAGATGAATGGAAGATCAGCACTATGGAGGAGGGATGTCTCTCTCTCTCTCTCTCTCTCATGGAATAGGACATTACCACGGGAGACCGATGTTATAGACACTGAGTATTTCCCCAGTATTGTAGAAGTTTGCCTGTGAGGCCCAGAACTTATGACACCCTTTGAAAGAGAAACAGCCCCGCGGATGACTGTAGATGTCACCACAAGTTGAACACAATGTAAAACTTTCAGTTCACAGACAGAATGTGAAAAGCTCCATAACAACGTTTCATTTATTTATGGGTAGTGGATGCAATGAATCCCTTATGAATAAACAAAACTCATAAATAGGAAAAAGATAGAGCATGACCATTATGAAAAGGTGCATTATGCTAGAGAGAGTGGATGTATTACTGGGATGGATTAAGAGTTAATGTGCAACTGCACTCAAAGAAATGGCTCATTGGATGAACTCAATTAAAGTGTTGGCAGGTTTTCCATCCAATAATTATATGCAACTCCAACTCAAATTTAGCACATCAGTGCAATACAATGTAATTGAGTTAGTCCAACTCATTTTTATCAAACACATCTAAAATAAAATAACGATATTCATTAAATTGAATTCATTTGAGTTAGTCCAACTCATTTGTATCAAACACATCTAAAAATAGAATAACAATATGCATTCAATCAAATTAATTTGTGTTTGTCCAACTCAAAATATAAATTGGAAATTAAATATTGTATTCAGTGCCGCTTATCCTCATTGGGGTCTTTGGAGCCGACGCAAGCTGACATTGTGCGAGGGGGGGGGGGGGGGGGGGTCACCTAGACAGGCCGCCAGTCCATCCAGGGGTCACATAGAGACATACAACCATTCACTCTCACATCTATGGGCAATATTGAGATGAACTAACCTGACTGCAAGTCTTTGGACTGAGAGGAAGCTGGGGAACCCACACTGAGAACAATCTCCACACAACAGGACCGCCCTGACAGGGAATCGAACACACAACCGTCTTGCTGTGAGGCGACTGTGCTACCCACTACACCAGCCCTGACAGCGTGTACACCTTGTGAAAACAACCCATTTTCAGCTGGCCCATGCTCTAAGGGTAGTCCCCAATTAAACACATTGATTTTGAGTTGATATGCACACCATGTAACCTAAATAAATCTAATAAATGAAAGAATTCCTATATATTGTGTAACACCAATTAAATACAAATATCTTCGTTTTGTAATTGATATATTTCAATGTATTAAACAATATTTAATTGAGTCACCTCTAAGAAGACTTGAATTGTTTTTTTGTGAGTGGAACCTAAATAAATCTAATAAATTAAAGTATTCCTACATTTTGGGTTACACACATTAAATATAAATATCTTTGTTTTGCAATTGATTTATTTGAATGTTTTAAATAATATTTAATTGAGTTACCTCAAGAAGGGCTTGAATCGTTTTTTTTAGTGTGGAGGCCGTTCATTGGACTGCTGGTGTGCTGCCAAGGGCGGAAATAAGAGGCGGTGATTATGATAATAATAATAATTGCATTAATTACTGGTTGTTCGCATTTCTAACAGCCATTAAATAAAACATCCCTGCTCAAATGTATAGCTTCATTAAATATCGATATCTGCCGATGTCAGCAAACACAGCTGAGGAGGAGATTAAACGAAGAAAACAATGCATCCTGTGTGTGTGTGTGTGTGTGTGTGTGTGTGTGTGTGTGTGGGTGTGTGTCACATATACCGTGCACATTTAGTTTAAACCTAGTTCGCTTAAAAGATGTTCGTTCACACCAGGACTTGAGCACACCCTGCAGGGAGCCACGCCCCCTGCCATTGTTGATGATTCTCGCCGACCTTCTGCTCTCTGATTGGCCCACTGGGAAACAACGTGCTACTTTATCCGAGTAATTCTTTAAATATAAGGCTGACTCTGCGTCGTCCACCCCTCTTGAACATGGGGGCAGTAGCAGGATAATATAATCACTCCACAACTACCTGAACTATTCTGATGTTCTGACTGTTACCAGTGTCTCAAATATGAGGATTTTCTGCTTTTATCCTTTTGTTCTTAAAGTCTAAAAAACTAAATTCTTTAATCAAGTAAAATAATCACCGGATGCAAGATTAGAGGCACAGAGCAAAGTGTGTTCTGAGTGAGGAGGGGATTTGAATGTAAGCGCTTCGATGTGGGTCACACCTGTCAGCGCTGTACTGGGGACGAGTTGAGTGTGCTTCAGGGTTTATGTGTTTACTACACATACCGTCTTTAGTCTTGGGGCACTTCTTGAAATGAATGTTTGAGTCTCCGTTTTATATTGCAGGTGAATAAAGATTCAAGATTTTGATCAGGCAGCAGCGAAATGTTGTAGTACTGAGGTAAGTTTGTCTAACTGGAGTTAGTGGAAGTCAAATATGAGCCACAGAAGTGTCGGAAGCATTCAGTTATTGTTAAATAAAGATTTTGAAGACAAACTAAACTGCATTTAAACAAATACATTATGGCTGCAAAGCCAAATAGTGTTCACGCTCTGGTAGAGGTCGTCTTCTACACCAATAGGAGAGTGGACGATTGCACAGCTTCACGTCTTTCATGATGACACACAAGTGGTACGAACCTTCTTGGAGGACGGTAGGGAATAAAATCACATAACCACAATTTATGATAGATAGATAGATGGATACTTTATTAATCCCGAGGGAAATTTAGTTTTTATGGCTGACATGTCTAAGTTTGATGGGGTGACCACACCAAAAATAGCATCTGACCCCAACGGGAGTGTTCCTATACCCGTCTAAAAGATTAGATTAAAATGGTATACAAGAGATTATAATGGCGCAGCGGGTGAAGAGATTTCCTACATCTGGCAGACGAGATGAACGAGGGCATCTCAGAACTCACCAGCAGCCAGTTGGACTCTCTCTCTGTGTGTGTATGTGCACGAAGCAGAGATTAGGTGAGACCGAATGAGGAAGAGAAAGACGTTAATCATCAGGTTTTTGAGAGAGTAGAGGGGGGTGAAGAGTGTGTGGAAAGGGGGATTTTCTAATGTGGAATAAAAATGAATATGTCAAAGCGCTGGGGAAAAGAGGCTGGCTGCCAGATAAGCTTCTCTGCTTCCAGCTAACCCTTGAAGTGAAGCATTCTGGGGGAGACAACACAGCCGCAGCATTCTGGGTAGAAATAGCTTTAGTTATTATGACGGGGGCAAAATGAATCAGGGACGTTGTTTCAGAGCATCGTGTTTTTATTGATGTAACTATGACGACAAAGCTCTCCCTACCAAAACAAAGCAGTCATTATAACCCAAACCGAGACTCCTCAACCTCCTTAACTAAATAGTTGTTGTGCCAAAATGAATCAAACCTTGACTGTCGTATAAATTATTGTATCCTACTATGTGAGTGATGTGGGGTGCATATACTTATACTTAATAAGTGCTGATTTTTGTTAGTCCAGCCTGTATTGAAGAATAATTGAAACAGCGGGGTGTGGTTAGGCTCAGCTGCAGAGAGGATGGAGTGAGGGTACCAGGATAAGAGCTAATCAGCCTCAGCTGAGGATAAGGGTTAATCAGCCTCAGCAGGGGTTAATCTCTGTGTGTGTGTGTGTGTGTGTGTGTGTGTTACCACCAGTGTTGCTGCCTCTGTACGGTCCGAGGCTCACGGGGTAACGGAGGAAACCGCTGCACAGGGTCATTTTCTCATAGCATTCCATACAATCGGACATCTTCTTGTGTAACTGGAGGAGTCGCCCCCTGCTGGTCAGCGGAGAGAATGCGAGTATTAAGACACTTTTGCAGCGGCAGATCCTGGCTACAGATGTCTGTGTTAAAGTGAGCCACTGAACCCCCTGGAGATCCAGACCGAACACAAAGAGTGTGAGGAACAGCCCCTAGAGCTGGATGCCTCCTTTCCCAAGTCTTATTTCATATTCTGTGTCTTCTTGTCTCTGCTATGGGCCTGTAAAGACCGTTGAAAAAATATTTATGGTATCTGGGCTTTCAAAATAAACTTTACTTGACCTGTGGTCACAAGTTGTTGGTAGTGAGCAGGAGGAAGGAGATAGACGCACAAGGAGGAGGAAACACTTCACTCTGTGTCTGAGTTTCAGCATATCTGCATACATGTCTTTTACAAATCAGGTGAAATATAGATTAAAATAGACCTTATAATGTTATGTAATCAAAGCCATATACATTACATACAGTGGCTTCTCATGTGTGTGTGTGTGTGTCCGGCCCTCTTCTCATCTTCTCTGGATTAAAATGTGAGCATATCTGTTGTGCAGGTGAAACACACGTCTGACAGACTTGCAGTCGATGTCCCGTCGTGGGTTGATTCAATCAAACATGACAGCGGTGGTCATTGCAGACACACCTGGCAGAGATCTGCACACTACAGAGATAATCTTCACAGTTTCCGTTACGTTATTTCCAATCTCACTCTGGTGTCAAGGGGCCAAAACAAAGACAGAAAAGCCTCGGTTAGCCTGACCTTGACATTTGCTGAAAGGCGGTAGGCGTCATGCCATATTAAAGGTGTGTTATTATACCGTGAACTCATACTGCGCCATGTCATTTACTTTTCTCACGTGGATGTGATGCTCTGCAGACAAGACCCCATGGAGCCTTTTGGAGGTAAACGTATCATTTAGTATCATTCATTATTTATTCATTATTTATTCATCATTTATTTATTATATATATATATATTTTATTTTACATTGCTGTATTTACATATATGTTGTGTATATATATATATATATATATATATATATATTTTTTTTTTTTTTTTTATTTATTTTTTATTTTATATTGTATTTTATATTTCACTTTGTTTACTTTATGCACAGTCACTTTTTCTTTCTTTCTTATATTTATATTTTATTGTGTTTAGTTTATTGGTGCAACTGTGTCAACAAATTTCCCCTTGGGGATTAATAAAGTATATTTCTATTCTTCTTCTATTAGATTATTTATTTGCAGATGCCATCTGATCAGGTAAAAAAGTAGATTACCGCACGTTCTGCCACTAAACTAGAAGTCATTTATAGATTCATAACAGGGAGGACTGCTGTGGTTGGACGCTTCAGACTGAACACCTTTTATCTTTGTCTCCTTGGTCTAATATCCTTCCACCTCTTATGTATTTCCCTCTACACACCTGTTGATATGTTATATATGTGTGTGTGTGAGAAACAGAGGGATGTGTTTATAACTCAGAAGTATTCATCATAGACCCAGCGGATGTTGCTGCTTGTTATCCGACACTTCTCTGCTGACGGTGTGTTGTAAGCGTCCCTCGGGAGGTTCTGGCTCTGGATCAACGTTTCATCATAAAACACAGATCCCGTCTGGCCATTTCACTTGTAATCCCTGGACCTCCAGATGCCCTCTGGCGGTCCTGCTAACGAGGTTGGGGATCTCAGCGGGATTTAAAAAACACATTTCCTCCTCTTCGTCACTCGTCATCTGACGCTCCTCTCCGCATTTCCGCGCTCCCCGGGCCTTCTGTCTCATTCATCTCCTTCTTGTTATCCATCTCCCTCTTCTCTCATCTGTGATATTCATAACCGGTTCATGCTGGGATGTAATCATTCTCAAAAGTACACTACAAGATAAGATTAGATAATCCTTTATTAGTCCCGTAGTGGGGACATTTAATGGATTACAGCAGCAAAGGGTAAAGTACCCACAAGAGGCATAGTCAAATAAAAATCAAGTGATATAAATAATAAACAGTCAAAAAGCAGTAATAATCATATAGTTGAGGTGGATGAACAGACAATGCCCATTGTAGAGAATCGTTTGTTACTGTAACGCCGGACATGTTTGGTTTGTTCTAGAAACTCAATTTGCTACGTTTTAGATGTCGTCAATCAGACGATGCACTTATTTGTTTGTGGTGTGAAAGTATTCTGAAAATGTAATACATTTAATATGAGATACGGCATTCAAGCTTCTTTTAAAAAAATGATTTTGGATTGTTTTCAACTCAACAACAAAGCTGTATTTTATTTACAGATGTTACATCGACGTACCAAATATTATAAATTTGAATTATTCATTTTAGGCCTGTTTCTTTTATTTAGCGAAGCGTTTCAGATATAGTGTCCGATATTATTTTCTATTATATCAAAAGTGTCAGTGTTGCAGGGCGTTTTCAACAAACACAAATAAAGACGTGTTCAACGAGCAGAGGAAGCTTCCCCATCGCGCTGCTCTGCTCTCATCATCACATATTATTAACCGCTTTTCTCATTTAGTCTGTGGTCACTGATGACTCCAGGTGTAACAACTGAGTGTGCAACTGCCATCCACCCAGCTTCTGTACCTCAGGCATGAGTCGTCTCCTGCTGTGGATCATTTCCTGGTGTTTGCTTAGTACACAAGTGGCACGGCTCCTCATTCATTACACGGGGATGTGAGGAGTGACCACCGGGTGCACCGAATGACGACATGAGCCCCCGGCTGAGAGCTTCTCTCCAGTCTTCTCTCAGTATCTCCTCCTCTGGTGATGGAGGTTCTCCAGGATTTGTAGCATACCCACATCTTTATGTTTTCTATTCACTTTATGTTGTCTATATGTTACACAAATCACTTTGTGTTGGACAGAAGAGAAACGCAATTTCAATCTTCTTTATGTTTGCACGTATGAAAAATTGACAAATAAAACTGACTTTGACTTTGACTTTGATGTTGTATGTTTGCTTTTCAGACAGCCTGTTCCTCTTGATTCTAACAACCGATTGCCGTAATAATCGTGAGCAGTGTGCCTGACGTAACACCTAACTACATAGCAACGCCTTTGATTAATTAAGGTCTACTTACATTTCAATTATTTTACTTACCGACTTTATCTGTTTTAGTTTTATTGTTATTGTTATATCTTGAGCTCTCTCTCTTCTTTTTAAATCCTTAACAGATTTGAGCCATTCAGGTCTAAAACTACATATCTCTAGTTATGCTTGTTTTATAAAATATTGAGTTTTTTACATAATTTCCTATGATGGTCGATATTAACACAAGGTATTTCATTTAAATTTCTACCATTTCTGACTTTTAAAGTACAACGCATTTCTTCTTTTCAGCCTTTTAGATGAATTCATTACTTCAGTATTACAGTTTAGCTCGTTTTTTTCCTGATGGATTACACTGTTAACTTCTTTATAGTTCAGCAACCAATTCTTCCAGTTTTATATTGTAGCGTTGCATTTCTTTAGCAGTCGAGTGAATACCTGTACGATCTGCTATCAACATGCATTTTCTGCAGGAAGTAAGGTTTGCTATAAAATTTGTATTATTATAATCTGGGATTCAGAAGAAGAGATCATTCGATCGGTTTGTTGCATAAAAACTAGGACAAACCCAAAACAATGATTCCAGGTCCCAGAGCAGCTCACCAGTCCCAGCTTCTCCTTATCCTCTACCGTCTCTCTTGCATAACCACATACACACAGATGGTTGTTAATGTCCTAAAATACGAGTTGGTGCAGTATGCGTTCTTCTCTTTTGAAGGCAAATTATGAATATATGTCAATACACAATCATTTGCTTCTAACATTGACAATTCATACTTACAATACGTGAGTTATTAAAAAGTGTGTACATCTGATACCAGAAGCGGGACACGGGCAGCTGGTCAACATGACCAGTAAGACCCTTGTAAGAGCATTTCAACAGTCCTAATAATGACTCATGTTAATCCAGTTCAACAGTGCTGTGCTCACTTTGCACATTAGCATCTTTATTGATCATTGATTGGTGACGGTCCTCTGATTCTGCCTTGCAAACAAGCACATTAGACATTAGGAGAATGTGTACAATGCTTCAATGCTTATCATTCAGCTGTCATCAGTTAGTATTATATTTCCTTTTAAGGGTTATTATCTAAAATAGTTATTAGGAAATAAGTAATATATTTCTGAATAGAAGAGTTTAAGAGTGTTTTGTCCTTGGCTTTTTGTCTTTTCAGTTTTGCCTCTTTTTTTTCAAACAGCTGTATCTTGTAAAACAACTATTGGGTTCATTTGATGCACTAACAACGTTTGGCTGATTACAAACACAATATTAGCTCAACACAATATTATTTGCAAAGGATTCCTATAAAAACCTTTTTTAACGCCTTTGCTAATGATTCCAAAGTGTTTTATTGCCCAGCATGAAAAAAGATTAAAGCTTCAGAGCTTTGAGGAAAATGCCAATTGCGTTGTCGGACTGCTCATAAATAAAGTTGGACGTGCATTTGCAATCCTTGGAATTCAAGAGAAAGTTAATATTGTTTCCACTCTTAAACAGAGGTTAATATATTTTATTGTGTATGGCTGTTGGGGAAATGTAATATGTGTGTGTGTGTGTGTGTGTGTGTGTGTGTGTGCATGTGTGTGTGCGTGCGTGCCTTAATGTTAACATCATCTGTGCATATGTGTGTTTATTTGTCAGCTTGGTTTATCCCTATATTATGAACCCTGTGCAGCTCACACATATACACACACACCACATATATATGTGTGATATGTGTGAGCTGCACATATATATATATATATATATATATATATATATATATATATGACTCCAGGTAGAGGAGACCTGCTGACCCAGAGTGAGAATGAGAGCGATGAAGGATGAAAGTAAACAGCGTCTGCGGGGAGCTGACCACGGCCTCCCTCCCTGACACCTGACTAGTGTCTGCTGGACCGGATGCCCTCAAGCGTCTTTCTCTCTAGCGTCTCTCTGAGAGTGTGAATCCAAAGTGTCTCTGCATATGTGAACTAACTCCTGCTTTGTTTGAGTTAGTACCTTACAGCATATTTTGTGACTACATATTTATTCTGGATGTGACTGCTTCTGCTCGACACCCGGAGGCCACATTGGAGACCCTCAGCTCTCTCTGCACTGCGGACCGTTAATATGATTATTGGACGTGTTTTGAATTGTTCTAATGGTGTAAGGATTTGTTTGTGGAAGGATTTGACATTTGTCAGCCTTTTATAGCATTTTTTTCCAAAGAAACCCACCTGGACTGTGAAGCTGATTTCAGTTACTGCTGCATGTTGGAAACTTTACCGCTTTTCTTTTTAGCAAGACCATTAGATGTTTCCTCTCTCTAGGTATGCTTGTTTCATAAAATATTATGTTTTTTTACATCATTTTCTATGACGGCCGTGATATTAACACAGCGTATTTCATTTGAAGCGTATTTCATTTGAATCGTTCCATCTCAATCGTTCCATCTCATTTGAATCGTTCCATCTCAATCAGTAACTAACATTTAGTCTGAAATAAGCTGTCACATAAGAAATGTTCAACCCAGTTGATTACAGTCGACGTTGGTTTCGAGTTTGAAAATCAAACAATCCCAGAGAATCTCACTGCTCCCTGACCCCAGATACTGTAAAAAAAGATCCTCCTCTTCAAAGGAGGACATAAATTGCTGCTCAAGGGAAACAATGTGTAACCTCCATGAAGAACGGGGAGAACGGGCTCTATTCATGTAATTTACTGAAAAAGAAAGACATAAATTGTGATGCATGAGTCACTTTGGATGAGCCCCTTTGGATGCGCACACTGGAAAAGCTTTCGCTCGTACGGCTTGGAAACCGGTTCACCTCAAGCCTCAGAACCTCTTGAGCAGCAGGACAGTCGGACGGCGGGATGTTGACTTTAACATCCAAAGGGGAGAGCCAGTCTGCTTTTAAAAGATATCAAAAAGCTTTTGCCTCGAGACCTCAGAGACACTACATTTCCCAAATCGCTCCACATAACCAGCTTTGAGACGACAGGACCAACGACATGTCTAGCAGCAGAGCGTGACTCGGCATCGTCAGTTAGACTGAAGGGACTCGATGCTCCCTGTGGTCATATAAAAGCTCTTCCTGGTCCCCATCTGATGGCTCTTGTTTTCATCTAGCAATCCTTTTGGCAGCCCCCTGTTGCACAAAAAAACAAAGAACTACACCCGGAGAAGCAGTTTAGTCCGGGGCAATTATACAGCAGCCAGACTGATATGAGGGTGGGCATGTGGGAGTCCACCAAGGCTGATAAATGAAGGCTGAGACGGGCTCCCCGGTCCGAGGGGATGAGGGGCGACACAGTGTCTCAGGAGCTGCGGTGTTGGAGGGTAACAAGGGTTCCTAAATATGATGTTGTTGTTTTAACTGGGATGGAGCCATTGTTCATGTTACTGGTATCTGTCTTTCCCACCATGAAAAGGGTTTTTAGTTTTCACTTCAGCAGAGTGAGTGGGCATGCAAATATAGCTCTTTGCTTATATATATATATATATATATATATATATATATATATATATATATAAAATTAATAATCGTTCCTTCCTTTTAATTAATATTAAATTAAAATAACAGCTGAGTCATTGCTACAGGTTTTCATGTATTGTTATTTGTGCTTTTATTTGAACATGTTCTGCTGTATATCTTTATGTAAGATTGACTTTCTATTTAGTCTCTCTGAATGTTGCTTCAGACTCATCTGGTCGACACTTTGTTTATTGACAACAACAAACATACAAACAAACATGTCTGACCTTAAATTGGCTCATTGAAGCTAATGATCATTAAATGACCTTACCCGATCCGAACAGGACTAAGAAAGATGGAGGAAGGAATGTGGAAGGAGGTCATGAAACACAGAGTGCTATTGTTTAGTTATTTGTGTTTGTTGCTTTGTTTGTACAATGATACTGTTGTGTACAGTAAGTTCCACATTGTGATCCTCTTAACATCAGCCAGAACTCCCCGTCATGGGACCAGTTACTTTGTGGGTCTTTCAGCTCCCACAGGGCCGTGTGGCGGAAACATACACATGGACACACACGCTTTACACACGGAATCAAAATACACATCTCCTACACAGGAAGCATGTGTTTGTTTGTTTGTTTGTTTGTTAGAGAGTTCCGTGAGAAGTGGAAGAAGATTAGAAGTTAAGATTAAGTTAGTTAAATGTGGTCTAACCCTAAACTCACATGTCTATGTCTTTATGTGTGTGTGTGTGTGTGTGTGTGTGTGTGTGTGTGTGTGTGTGTGTGTGTGTGCGTGTGGATATTTTGTGACAGAGAAATTGTTAAACATCATTAGAGAGCTTTAGCAAGATATTATTGTTGACGAAGGAATATAATGTTATGTAAGTGGTAAAATGGGTTATGGGTGCATGGGTTAGTGTGCTTAGTGTGCAAAGTAAAAACCAAAGCACGCCCAAAGGCAAACGGAGAGAGATGCAGCAAAAAGAACGAAAGGAGTTTTGGGAGGTAGCATCATATTAGTGAAATGGCTAAATGTTGTTTAGTATCGAGCTTTAATGTTGACCCGGGAGCAGTTAGTCACAAGCAAACACGCTTTCGTACCGGTCCCTCTTCCTCACCCTTTATAGCGGCTCAGCCATCATTTGTAGCTTCCCCATGATCACAACACAATATATAATATGTGCACATGTAATGGGTGGTAATGCCGTCTGTGTCCCGTGACATCATTAAATAATATGAGCATGATTCATTTGTTATTGTATCACAGCCCTGGGGCATTGTTCAGACAGATTCCCATTTTATTCTATTTTTTTAATAGTAAATAACACCATTCACAAAAATAAGGGACTTGATGCCTGAACATATGAGGTAGTTGCCATGGATGCAGTTGCTATGGAATGTAGCCTACAGCAGCAGGGGCATTGCATATATATGTATATATATATATATATATATATATATATATATATATATATATATATATATATATATATATACATATATATATTAGACAGAAAATATCTTCATGCTTCTAGATTAAAAGATGATGTATTGAATATAAAGTGCATCTGGAAAGTATTCACAGCGCTTCACTTTTTCCACATTTTGTTATGTTACAGCCTTATTCCAAAATTGATTAAATTCATTATTTTCCTCAACATTCTACACACAAAAAAACATAATGACAAAGTGAAAACATTTTTTTGCAGAATTTTGCAAATCTTTTTTTCAGCGGGAGGATCTGGAACACTAGTCAGGATTGAGGGAAAGATGAATGCAGCAATGTACAAAGACATCCTCGATGAAAACATGCTCCAAAGCGCTCTGGACCTCAGACTGGGGCGACGGTTCGTCTTCCAACAGGACAACGACCCAAAGCACACAGCCAAGATAACAAAGGAGTGGCTTGGGGACGACCCTGTGGAGGTCCTGGAGCGGCCCAGCCAGAGCCCTGACTTGAACCCCATTGGACATCTCTGGAGAGATCTGAAAATGTCTGAGCACCGACGCTCCCCATCCAACCTGATGGAACCTGAGAGGTTCTGCAAAGAAGAATGGGAGAAACTGCCCAGAAATAGGTGTGCCACCCTTGTGGAATCATACCCAAGAAGACTTGAGGCTATAATTGCTGCCAAAGGTGCTTCAACAAAGTATTGAGCAAAGGCTGTGAATACTTACGTACATGTTATGTTTTCGTTCTTTATTTTTAATAAATGTGCAAAAATGTGCAAAAAAAAGTTTTCACTTTGTCATTATGGGTTGTTGTGTGTAGAATGTTGGGGAAAATAATGAATTCAATCAATTTTGGAATAAGGCTGTAACATAACAAAATGTGGAAAAAATGAAGCGCTGTGAATACTTTCCGGATGCACTGTATAAACAACAGCCATAAATGCTTGCATGTGAACGGGGTGTGAGACTCCCTCCTCTGCAGTTCCCTTCAGCTCGATGACCCTCCCAGGCATCGTTCAGCCGGTTGTTTACTGATCTGGTTCATTCTCACTCTGTGTGGAACAGGAAGCGGTTGTTCAGTAAGGAATCTCTGAAAAACCCACCTGCTCAGCTCCAAATGACAGAAGGTAGCAACCATCCGGTGAACAAGTGGAGCGTTTCAAGACAGATCAAAAATAGAGGGAATATTGAACTTCCCTTTATCATGGCCATGTATGACAAATTATTATGTAATACATGGATGTGTAAAAACAAACAGTTTTCTAGAACATTGCTTACCCCAAAATGGACAAAAGAAAACAGGTATTGTGGGGGGAAAATGGATTGATATAGAAGAACATTTTATTTTTCAAATAAAGTTGTATTCTCATAATTTAAGTCATTAGTACAGCTATACTATTCCATTGATGTGTTACATTGATTAGGGCAAGCAGCGCCAACCTTCTTAAGTTGTATATGTTGTGTCGAGATTTGTACTCCTTCACTCTCATTAATACATTACATACACTGAATATTTGACCAAATAAAACCTGAATAACACATTCCTTTTAATCCCATCTCCTTTCCCTTGGAGAAGCTTGTCCATGCATTTATCTCCTCTAGACTGGACTACTGTAACTCACTCTTCACTGGGATCACTGGCGAGAACATCCCAAAACTGCAATACATTCAAAACAGCGCTGCCAGGATCCTGATGAGAGTCAGAAAATATGAGCACATAACACCATCCTCCACCCACTCCAGTGGCTCCCTGTCTCATTCCAAATACAAGGTTATACTATACTCACCCATAAATGCAGAAATACACATGCACCTCCCTACTTACAAGAACTCATTACTCCCCAAACCTCCACCCCCACCCTCAGATCTACAAACAGCTCGCTCCTTCGGGTCCCCAAGACCGAGCTCCGCACCATGGGGGGCCGAGCCTTTAGCTCAGCAGCATCCCGCTTATGGAACAGTCTCCCTGACCACCTGAGGGAAGCACAGACATGAAGTCTTTAAGGATTGGCCTAAAAACCTTTTTATTCAGGAAGGAGTTTAAAACTTTATTATATTAGTTATATGTGGATTTGTGCCACTCTGCGATTCTTAGATGAAGAGTGCCTTACAACTGGAATGCATTACAATGATTATCATCTGATCAATACTTTACAAGCACCTGAACGCGTTGGTCTCTGCTGCTGCACATGAGGACAACAGTACATATTGTGAATGCATCAAAAAGTGAGTATTGATGTGAAAAAACTGCTCCATTGATCGCTTAAACAAGTTAAACAAACAAACAGAAACATTCATAGTTGCACACACGCACATGACACACTCAAGGCATCCCCGGAGCAGAGATTGGAGGAGAGACAGAAAGCGCTTCTTTCCCACCCCTCCACAGCCACTGTGCAGTAGCTCCGTCAGAGTGAGGTAAGAGAGCAGGATGGAGATGATGATGACTGGCCACTTGGACTCCTGAACCAGCTCTAAAAGACCCAGCGGCTTTCTGGACCACTTCTAACACACACACACACGCGCGCGCTTTTCGTCATCCACCAGTTCGGGAATGGATTCTAGGCTCCTGATTGGACCAGGGGTCTCCACATCGGACCCGACCGCGCGGGCACCCTGGAACATCAGCTCCATCGGTCCGCACCGGCTGATGGAAATGTCTCCTGTCGCAACACCTGTGAGTACCCACCACCCCCTCTTCGTTTAATCGTTTGTTTGTGTTGTGAGTGGAGAGCTTCTGTGCGCCGCCGCGGCGCGTAACCGCAACACGATCCGATCCAGAGCGCCGATATGCAGCTCGCCGCATCTGGCAACAGCGGCAGATTGATGTTGTGTGGCTGTTTTCCTTCCTCCGGTATACATTCTGAGAGATACCGTGTGAGGGAGGTGTGAGTGAGCTTGATGTTAACTCTCACGCCACCCTCTCCTGCGCGTCTGCGCTCCGTTCATCCACCGCCGGAGCCGAATGACGTAAAGCGCAGCGCAACTCATCTCGAGGGTTTCCGGCTGCAGGTATAATTCAGTTCAGATCCCAGATAAGGAAATCTCATTTGCATCATAAAGACATATATGCCCGGTGTTGATGCGGATTTGGATTGTTGTTTGTAAATCACAATATATACTTTCTTCAATCTAAATCTGTGTATACAGTCCCACTCTGATATCACCCATGCATGCATGCAGCTTTATTTACAGATGTTTACAGGGTTTGTGACTCCATCTCTCTCTGTCGGAGAGTGGGATTAGTTTACGCATAGCCTTCAGGGAATTCCTTTATAGCCTACAGATGTGTAAACCAATAAGTGGTGTACCTCTGCACTTTATTAGATAGAGCATGGAAACAAAATACGGTGCATTAACTTTTCCCCAGGTGACCAGATATTGATTTGAGAGGAAAACAGCTGTTGAAAAGACATACATGAGAAGCACTTCATGGGTAACCCGCTTTAGGAAATGTAATTCAACAAGTGTGAATGATGCAACTTGGACTTTGAAGTTCAGACCTGCAGGCTTCGGTCTTAGACGCGTTCGTGTCTGGCCTTCCTGCATGGTGGGAGTGCTGGGAAAGCAGATACCGAAGCAGTACCCGAGGGCAGCTTATTCTGAGACAGATCTTCTATCCCGCGATAAGCGTGCATGGTTTTAATTTAAAAGTCTCTAAACATGTTTCTCTCAGGAGCCATTCTTTCCTTTATCCGCCGTTTGTTTACTCTTGATCATCGAATCTACAATCTTAAATAATTTAAAGAATGTGGGTCCAATTGAGGAATTTCGTTCGTGGGTCTGCGTGCGTGTTTTCGTTTTCCCGTGTGTGTGTGTGTGTGTGTGTGTGTGTGTGTGTGTGTGTGTGTGTGTGTGTGTGTGTGTGTGTGTGTGTGTGTGTGTGTGTGTCACTGTCCTCTGACGGCTCTGCAGTTGATTAGATTATTATGGCAAACAAATGAGTTTGCCTCTGAAGTTGCAGATAACTCACCTGCCGATTAGCGCTCTGCTCGTGACGCCGTCAGCTTCAGATCACGTGATCAGTCGTGCAGTTCGTGTAGCGTTCATCAAGTCTGGCCTAACGAAAGAAAGGATTGTGTTTTTTTATGTTGTGTTTTATTTTTACCTTCACGTAATTAGTTTGATAAGTAAAATACTGAAACTGATTAATTTGCAAGACAAGAATGTTTTAATTTTGCAAAAATATTATGTCCAATTCAAACTCAATATACTTCCCACTGCTAATCATTTGTCAACTGATAACCAATATTTAGTTCATATCCTAATAAGCGATTTGGTTCCATGCATACATTCTAATTAAAATAAGTACATATTGATATGGCAGAAATCCATATATTTTCCAATATTGCTTGCATATGCAGACCAACTCAATCACATTTTAAGGGAAATTTACTGTGTTCCACTCATTTATTTTCCATCAAACAAAATATTTGTTTTCATTTAAAATAAACAATTCACAAACAATTTAGTTTTATTTTCTTGGCAACATCAATATATATATATATATATATATATATATATATATATATATATATATATATATATATATATATATATATTTTTAATATGCATCCTGAGAGAGACAGAAAACGATAAGTAAGGGATAATACCAGATTCACATTTGAGGTTGTAATGGATGAACGCAGCACGAAGAGATTTAAAAGTCAAATGATTGGATACTTGTAAGCCAATCAGATACAATCCTCAGTTCCCATTTTTACATATTGAATTATCTCCTTTCGTTACTTTCAAGTGAAGCTCTTGATTTACTGTTCAGGCTTAGTCGCATCACCCCGTGGCTGTCTGTTGTAAAGTGACACCTGAATGGCTACAGGCATGTTTCTAATGAAAATACAATTCTCTGCACTGATTATGAGCTTTACTAAGTACTTTTTTCTTTTAGAGGGAAGCCCCTCAGTCACATGTATTGCATTTGTCTTGCCTGGTGCACATATGTTGCATATAAAGTCAATTACAGTGCTTATGTTTGTAAGCTTCAAAACACATGCACATCTGTTAATGATGTTTGTCTATGCATGTTTTTTTAATTCAGATTTTATTTTCACAATAAAGGTTTGAGCCAGACATCTGTACGGGCTTGCAGAGTGAAGAGAGATATTAAGACACACTTGTTTTAACCATCCTCAAGGAGACTTGCTGCTCATCGTGCCTTTCCCTCCTCCCTGCCGTGTAATCTGCATTAATCTGTCTTTGCGTGGCTAGACAGGAAATGAGAGAAGGCAAGAGGAAAGAAAATGAGTGATTTACGAGGAACAGAAGTGACAGGGGGGAGTTGACAGTGTTCAGGAATCAGCGGCGATAGCGGAGATGTGAAGGAGAATGAAGCAGGGGTGTGTGTGTGTGTGTGTGTGTCATGTCACAATCCCTGAAATGAATTCTCAAGTGGAGCTGTGTATTCTGAGGTGCAGCGGTTGAAAATGTCCTATTGATATGAAGTCAGCTTTTAGGATGTAACAAAAAACAATGTAAGACTTTTAGCTTTGTTTCTGCAATTTCTTTAATGCTGTTTTGCAGCTTTTGGTCTGCATTGCTCCGCTTCTTTGCACATTACTAACTGTCAATAAGCAGAGCTAAGATCTAATATGATATTAATCATCACTTTTACAGCTGATGCTGAGGGAATGTAACACTTTTATAATAGTTGCAAGTCTTTTTTTATATGACTTTATTGACGCTTCTTTAAGTCCTCTCCTTCTGAATGCAAACTGGCCAATCGTAGCATACCATTGGCCTGTAGCATTGTCTGGTACCATGGTTACCATTGACGTTACCAATATGCTTCTTCGTGAAGTTGGACCAGATGCATTTACTCAGAGATTATAAATGAGAACCACTTTGATTGTTGTTCTATTGTACTTTACTCCAGGAGAGGTCAGAACTGATGGGAAGCAGCCTGCAGCCACATTAACCCGCTCCTTCTGTGTTCCTGCTGCTAGGGTCCCGTGGTTCCAAACCACGTATTTCCAACGGTTGACGTCCCAGATCACGCTCACTACACCATCGGGGTTGTCATCCTGGTCGTGGGCATCACAGGCATGCTGGGAAACTTCCTAGTTATATATGCTTTCTGCAGGTCCCTTTTTAAAAATATATATTATATATATATATATATATATACTGTCGTTTTGAATGAGCTTCTTTCAATAAATGTGTTCAGCAAATTTGTTTGGTATGTATCTGTGGTAATAACACCTATAATGAGATTATACATAGTCTAATCTTAATGACAATATGTGTGTGTGTGTGTGTGTGTGTGTGTGTGTGTGTGTGTGTGTGTGTGTGTGTTTGTGTGTCTTTGCAGGAGCCGGAGCTTGCGGACGCCATCCAACATTTTCATTATCAACCTGGCAGTCACAGACTTTCTCATGTGTTTTACTCAGACACCAACCTTCTTCATCACCAGCATGCACAAACGATGGATCTTTGGAAAAAAAGGTAACACGTGCATAACAACTGTATTACATATGATTTTACATTTGTAGTTAAAAAAGCTGTAGAGCACCTGATACAAAAGCAACATCAACACAATCTAATGATGTTACACACTTTCTTTTACAGATGCATAAACACACACACATGCATCATTAACAATTATGGACACCCACTCTACATTCCACAGGGACCTAAATGAGCTCCCTACCCTTTTTAATGAGACCTACAATTCAATAAACGTTCTGCACACACTAACCTGACATTGTCTATCACCCTTTTGTGCAGCATTCAGTATCCAAATTACATCGGCCACAAAGAGCAAAAGGATGTGTGTTGGTTAGAGTTAGGGTGCTTTATGTTGCCTTTGCAGAGTGGGTGTAGTGTGCACTATACATCAGCATGTAACCTATTGGGAGATAGAGGCTCCACACTCCACTGATCAAACACTGATAGTCAGAGTGCTGTCTGTCCTTCAGGAGTTGTCCTGATCTTGATGAAGAGAGCATATCGCTGTTAGATCTGGAGCTCAACTCTCAAAGGTGGTTTACCTGCAAAGGCTACCTGCCTATATTTTTTTAAACACACACACACACACACACACACACACACACACACACACACACACATACACACAGATGTTAAGGGAAAGAAAAGTCAGGGATGAATGGGGTATTTAAATAATAAATCAAAAGCGTTCTGTGTGTTTATTTATTTGTGTTTATTCATCCTGTTTTACGAGAACTCCTAAAATCGCAATCAGTTCCAACCACACAACTTTCGCCAATTGCTGAATTACATTTGTTTTACGAGATGTATTTATTTCTCACGTATGATGAGTTCTAATGACTTGAATGAGCCTGTGCTTTGTTTTTACAAGAGAACCCCAGAAATGAAGTGCAGAATTTCCCCTACTCTACAGACGTAGAGCTCCAATGACTCCATGACAAGCCATTATGTGCAGCCATTAGCCTGCATTGTATTTTGTTTCTTTGTGTGTAATAAGATGTTACTCTTAACTTGTTGTTGTATTTTCATTTGTGATTTAAAGTAAGTACATCTTTACCAAATTTTAACCAAATTTCCAAAACATTTGCTGAAAAAGATGCAATTTAGTACATATTAGGAGTTAGTTGCATTTAGATAAATTGGTTGTTGGTGCTCATTCTCAAGTTGCTGCCATCACAGAAGGGCACAATGACATAAAATAATTAAAGAATGACAAACATATGTGTAGATGAAATATTGCATGTATGTTTGTTTCATGATTTGAGGAGCATTACAATCAGCCCATAGCTCCATGCAGATGATATACACATATATGTTTGTCTCTTTGAGAAATAGGACACATTCTTCAAATGTTACCACGATGCCAAGTGTACCGTTTTGTAAATAAAATGTGATTTTTCACGTAAAAATTGAAACATCAAAACTGCTGAATAGAAAAGCAAACAAAAATATTTGCTCCTGACAACTCATTGCAGGACCTTTTTAAACAACCAATTAATTTCCGAGATGTTTTAGATAGACTATATTTTGAGAACGCCTGCTATTCCTTTGGAGCCAATCTCGAATGCATCAGTAACTTAACAAGTGCTGTCAAACACACAGTCAGGACGACGCTCGGACCGGCGCTTCGATATTCAACTGTCCGAGCGGTATTTGTTTGAGTTTCTTCACACAGGCGACACACTTCAGGTTTTCTTGTGCCCGGAGGTGATTACTTGGCATCGCAATTGCATGACGTGTGAAGCAAAGGGACAGCAACTGATATAGTGATGATAGAGTGTTTGGGGGTCGATCTCTCTCTCTCTCTCTCTCTCTCTCTCTCTCTCTCTCCATGTCTACAGGCTTGCACATATTTATTCACGTGTGCGTGTGTGTGTATAAGATTTAGAACAAAAAGACACGTTGTCAACACTTTTGCATGTAAATACTACCGTTACAATCTGCTTAGCCTGTTTTAATATGGACATTGAATGAATAATGAAGCCTGTTTGTTGCACTCATTGAATAATGAAGCTTGTTTTAAATGTGGACATTGAATGAATAATGAAGCCACTTTGTTGAACGTAATATGTAGTATTAGATTGTTGATAATAGGATATTCGCAAAGAATTCTAACAAAATCTCATCTGGCAGTGAGATGGACAAAAAAGCACAGGAAGGAGCCACGTGGATCCAAAACCGTCCATTAAACTGAGTTGTAGATTTAGAAACACAATCAGTTACAGTATTTAAAAAAAATTCAGGATCAACTGCCAGACAATATAGATTCATCCTGATGGATATTCTTAGGGTCAAACACGTTTTCCTTTCCTTACTCCCTCGTTCACTTCCCTTCCTCCAGGTTGTGAGATCTATGCCTTCTGCGGAGCACTGTTTGGTATCTGCAGTATGATGACACTGATGGTTATTGCGGTGGACCGGTATGTGGTGATCACCAGGCCTCTGGCCTCCCTTGGGGCGATGTCTCGCAGGAAAGCCCTCGGCATCCTGGCCGCTGCCTGGGTCTACTCCGCAGGATGGAGCCTTCCCCCCTTCTTTGGCTGGAGTGAGTACAACTGCACACAGACGCCTGGAGGTTGAGTCGCTGTTGATCAGTGAGATTCCTACAGGGAATCATAATTTTAGAGCTCTGTCTTAACACTTCTCTCTCACTGTTTTCATTTGTGTCAGTGTCTGAAATTCTTGCTGAAAGTTGTACTATCTCAAATAGATCTGACTTTGCCATGTGTCAATATGACAAAAACATTTGAAATAAAATTAATTATTTAAAAACAAACCCTGAGATTATCAAGATTAAAAAACTTTAAAAAATGTTACTATTAAAGCCTGTGTCGTGACACTGTACTGAACCATTGAACAAAAAGGAAAAGAGTGTTTCTTTCTCAAAATATTTCACTAAAAGGTGCCCAAACCAGACATACATTATGGAAAGACCAATGGTAACAACCACACAGTGGGTCTCTGGAACTAATACCCACTAATGTACCTCATTGTGAAGCCCGTCAAGTTGCTGGTGATTGTCAAGAAAAGGTTCAACTGAGAGTCAGCTGCAAATTAATCAGTGTTGTGTCTGCACATAATGCAACCGAGTAGCAGCATGGAGACAGAGAACAGTGAAGGACCGAGTTTAGAGCCCTGGGGAACTCCACAGGTCAAAGGAATGAAAAAAACTAAATGTTTTACTACTTTAAGGAATTCTGAATCCAAACATATTTAAAACTGCCCTGAGATACATGGGCTTCACAATTTTTGGAAATTCCAGTGCATATGATAATATATAATATTGTATATAATATGTTGCATGAGAGAAGGTTAACTTAAATAATTTTATTGTATGTCAATAAATTCCTTCCAAGTGCTACACCTTTTTTCAAAATGTATAGATTACGATTTCCGTGTTAATGGTATTTAGCCATTTAATGTGCGCTGTCTTGCATTCATGTGTGCAAAGCCACTTATACCACGGGTTCTCCATTTGAGAGATTTAGAGAGTTTGCTTCTATTTCCACTTCCACTTCCACAAAATAGAAAGATTGGACGACAAGTTTAGAAGGTTGGACATTCTGTATATATATTAAAATTACACAACTTTGTGATCTTATAGAAATTATGTCATCCTGCATTTCCCCCACAAAAGATGATCTTGTTATTTTGGAGCCCCAACTACCACAACAACTTAACACAACATTCAATAAAAGTGATAGCTTCCTTCCATGTTTGTAGAAAAGTTAAGTGTGTCTGTGTGTGGTTAGTTGCGCTCTGATATTCGAGATACAGTTGTGTCTTTTTGTGTGAAATGAAAGATGCGGTCCAATATAGATGAAGCCTGTCTGTAGTGGGAAACTAACTCTATAAGTATTAGTTTCCAAAGCAAAAACAACTGGAGAGACCTCCTCCTGCTTTCTCTGATAGATGATGCATGTGGCCACTGCAGGTTTTATAGTTGTAAATTACAGCATGACTTTGACACATGGCGTTACATATGAGAGAATTGTCAAACAATCAGTTATATCATTATGTATCTGTATAATAGCAATGATGCATGGCTGTAGGATGGTAATGTCAGTTAGCCAGTCTGATGGTCCAACTCTTTTGTTCAGTGACATATAATTAGAGGCATTCAATAGACCTCAGGAAATAGATCCTAATGGCTTCCCTTCTGCCGCCAGCACGGCAATATTTCAACTTGTTCAACAATTCATGACAGAATACTAATGAAAGACTTTCTATCAATATTTAATTGCATCTTAGAACAAAAAAGATAACCACATTTCACCTGCTTTTGAAAATGTGCCTCCCAGCACTTCTAAAGCTCACTAACACATTACATTTTGTCTCTTTATAGGTTTAAAAACCGAAGTGTAAAACCACTAAGGTGTCATTTTAAGTGGTTTACTGTTGGTGCGGGGCTATTTCTTTGCCGGGCACAATGCATCCTAATAATGGAGACTCCAGGCATAAAAATGTGTCACTTTACTCAGTTTTTTTGTATATTACACTTATACATATAACGTGTTTATTGCGCTCCAGAGTGGTTGGCGTAGGTAGATTTTAGTCTGTTGTGCTGTATTGTTCCCAGTCTTCATTCTTAGCTAATCAAACCTTATCTTGGCTGTGGATTCATATCTAACAGACAGATGTGAGAGTGGTATGGATCATTTCTTCTGAAGCCCTATTCACTCTGGAATAATACAACCTAGGAACACACGTGGTTTGGAAATCACGCCCAAACGTCTTCCTGCCGGTGCAATCACATGGGATAAGTGAAGATATTTTACTTGAATTTGCTGACACTATTCCTTGGATATCATGTCAAGGCCCTGTGTCGCATAACAATTAATACCGTAATAAAACCTTTCCAAAAGTTCAACCCTAAATCACTGAGATTTTCCTCTGTGTTTGTTTGTATGTGTTTGCACAAATGTGGTTAAATTGGAGAGAAACTGAAAAAGGATACACCCCAAATTGTTGAACTATCCACTTATTCCGTCCGTGGAACCTTAGAGCAGTATCGAGATCCAAATCTGATGAGAAGAAAGATCATGAGAATTGAATTATAGTATTAGTTATAGTATTACTTATAGTATTACTCATGGTAGTACTTATAGTATTATTTATTGTATTACTAATGGTGTGAACTAATGCTTATGAACTAACTACAAGCTCACAGACAGAGTTCAGTCACAGCCATCACACTGAATTGAGTCACATGACTTGATGGGATTGTGATGACACAGAACTGAACTTACATGAGTTGCACTGACTGATCATGTTGTGAGTGTTGTGTTGTGATGTCAGTTGATGAACAACATTTATATTGGTAGTTCATCCAGCTGCTCATTGCAAATGTGTTTTTTCTTGTTCATATTGTGTGCGGTTAACAGATAATTTACTTTTTATATTGCACTTAAATGTTGTGTTCCTGGTCTCATCAATTTAAAAGCTGGACCAAAGTGTTTTGATTTCATTCAATTAGAATCAGGCCAAATAAAAAGCCTCAAGCTGTAAGTCCAGTCTGGACCGTCGTTTTCTCTCAACGCCTCAATAGGTAGATCTCGAAGGCGGAGATCATGGATCTTAGGCTCAAAAAAGTTGGTGACCACTGAATTAGAGCAATAAAACAAGCAATCAACTGACGTGATAAAGCTTGAGAACTGGACTTCAAAAGAGGTACAATTAGAGGAAGTTTAAGGTCCTTCAGATTGAGAAGACGCAGGAAGTTATAAAAAAAAGAGAAACTGACAGAAAAATAGGAATCCTCTGAATGAAATGACGAACGTCTGTTTCTCTCTCTCAGGTGCTTATGTCCCAGAGGGTCTGATGACGTCTTGTTCCTGGGACTACATGACGTTCACCCCGTCTGTCCGTTCCTACACCATGCTGCTCTTTACCTTTGTCTTCTTCATCCCTCTCTTTATCATCATCTTCAGCTACTGCTGCATCTTCAGAGCCATCCGTCACACAACGCGGTTGGTACACGCACACACACACGCACACACACGTACACACTGTTTGTGTGCTCACTCTTGCAACACACACGTCCACATGCATCGATAAAGACATGGGTGTTGTGTACGTGTGTGTGATACTGATGTCTTAATGATTAACTGTGTGTCAAGGTTTCTTTATCGATTCCCTCTGATGTCTCGCTCAACCTGAACTCATACTGTGCGCCTGGCGCAAATTGTTTGTGTGCACCTGTGTACACCAAAATGTTGAAGTTAATTAACTGAGCTGTCTGAAAAAAAGAAGTGAAAAGAGAAATTATAAGACACATTTCCCTCTGAAAACAAAAATCTTGAAATGACAAATTTGATCTAACATTACACACAATCTTAAAAGAAAGACAAAAGAAGGTTATAACCATGTTGAGTGTGTCTGTGTTTGATAGAGCAATAACAAAGATCAGCTGTGGGGGAACCAGAGACTCAGCAAAGAGGTTCCATAAGATGAAGAATGAATGGAAGATGGCAAAGATTGCACTCATCGTTATCCTGCTCTTTGTCATCTCCTGGGCTCCTTACTCCTGTGCAGCTCTCACTGCATTCGCTGGGTAAGTGTGTATGTGTGTGTGTGTGTGTGGTGTGTGTGTGTGTGTGTGTGTGTGTGTGTGTGAGTGTGAGTGTGTGTGCGTGCATGCTGATGTCAAAACATCTCTAGAAGAACTGAAAACCGGCGATATTCCATTGTTCACTATAATAAAGCAGTATCGTTTAGGGTTGAATATATTATATATGTTCATAATAAGAATATATCAAATAATATATATATATATATATATATATATATATATATATATATATATATATTGTGAGATACAAACATGAGTATTAGGAATGTCAAGTAAGCAAATTTGAATCTGTGTATTTGTTTTTTTTTCCCCATTCCTAATTGAGAAGTATTGGCAAGTATTATATGTTCTTTCTTTTTTTTATGTATCTTTTTTTAAATGTTCAAAATATATCTGAGATACAACTATGACAACCTGGGCAAATAAAACTGAAGCTTTGAGGATTTGAGTAAAACAATGCACGTAAGTTAAAATAACTACTTTCATGGGCCTTAAAGTTTACTAATTATAAATGAATGAGCTATTATTTGTAGCATTTTGATTTTAAGGGTGAGCAGAAAGGCAGTATGACGTGTGGCTCTTACTAATGCAGCATAAACTTAGAAGAAATACAATATTTCCAGAAATGAATACATAAATTATGGGATCTTTGGACAAGATTGTGTGACCCACTCCTGTATCTCTACACTAGTCCACACTACTCTATCCACGTGTCTCTCATTTTCCAACCTCTCTCCTGTGTCTCACAGGTACGCCGATATGTTGACTCCGTATATGAACTCTATTCCCGCTGTGATCGCCAAAGCCTCTGCGATCCACAACCCCATCATATATGCCATTACACATCCCAAATACAGGTAGGTTGCACCCTGAAGTGCTGAGTTTCAAGATGATGAATGTTCTATTTACCTAACCATGCTCTAAACTTCAAGTTGTTTGTGTGTGGCAATAAATAAGTACAGTTCTCAAAATAAGTCGAATGATATTTAGAAAATTAAAATGTGACATTTTGCTGCTTCCTTGACATTTGTTTTCTCCCCAATCAAATATTTAATTTACTTTAGGTGTGTCCGATACTTGGTATTACTCTTTCTCTATTTGGTTTTGCAGAACTGGGTTTTCTCTGTGTTGCCAGGTTGGACTGTGTCCACCGGTCTCGACAGCTAGGGCTTCATCCAACAGTCCATATTCATATTAACGTCTGGAGGCCAGATCATTTGCCAGTTCAGCATCATAGACTGTAAAGAAGATGTGGACGTAGTCACCATGACTTCACCGTTATGTTACTTTGGGATTTATTCATGCTGTGATCGAGAAAAACAACAACATTATTTTTAATTTTTTTTATATCGTCTGCCAATGTTTTATGTTGTTTTGTCTGAAACTTTGTGTAATGTGCTACTGCTGCTGTATTGGCCAGGACACTCTTGTAAAGGAGATTTTTAATCTTAATCAGGCATTTTCTGGTTAAATAAAAAAAAAGATTTAATTTAAAAAATCCATATATTGTGTAATCCATACAGGTTTTTGGCCAGCTCAGCCTTGTTTTATTAGAGCCTGTGACAAAAAGGGTGAAGCTAAATACAATGGAACAGGAACTGAAACTTAAAGTAAAACATTTAGCCAAACCGAAAAATCTTACTAATCCATTTTGGAAACTGAAAACACACTGTGAGTCACAAGATCACACGTCCTAAAGCGTACCCTGCTTTATGGTTCATTTCACTCTAAATGGGACCATAAGTCACTAAATGAACATCATGTTGTATTGAAGAAGACTTGAAAATATCTCTTCTAGATTCTGTATTTACAACCAGAGGTGTCGCCCCCTGATGGCCATTAGAAAGAATGCAAGTATAAAGCACTTCCACATTGGCTTCACTTTTCAGCCTCAGAAGTTATCGACAACCCAGCACTAGATACATAAGAAGATTATGTCTCAGTATTTGTTGTCGATGTCCAGTTGTTGGTGTCAGTGGCACTTTTGGCACTAAAATGGACACCTCAGCATGGACATGTCATTGTCCCCACACATACTGATGAGGTATTGACCAGTGAGTGGCAGACTTGCTCATCGAATTGGGTGTTACCCATCATCGGGCTCCTCAGGCAATCGTAGAACATGTTCATGGCATGCACGGAGAGGCTGCTCTGTGGTCAGTTGAATTTGTCTTAATCATTTTAGTTGGTTCCACCTGCCCTTTAATAAAAAGCGGTGCAGGACGGTGTACTTTTCTTTTTCTAAAATGTGGTCGCTCTGATCTGTTTATTCTTGACACTTAGGGTTATTGAGTTTACAGTTCACTGTCAGATTCGCAGCACCAGATGGATGTCCTGTATACGTGATCAGGCTGTATAGTGTCTGACCCCGTACAACAACGATAGTTATAATCCTCATAGTAACTACATTTATATTCTTTCATTCACTTCTTGCCAGAGAGAATTTGCTTCCTCTTATTGAAATCCTAATTAAAGATGAAATTCAGCTCAGCATCCAGGAATGTCCAGGGGTCCTTAACTTCACTATCATATGATAAAATGGGTTAAATTATAGAATTCAACATGTGTCTCCATCCCTCCCTCAGGTCAGCGCTTGGCAGGTATATTCCCTACCTCGGGGTGTTGCTGTGTGTTACTGGCAGAGGCCGTTTGAGCAGCAGCAGTTTCTATTCCACACGCCGATCAACCCTCAACAGCCAATCGGAGAGTAAAGGCAAGGCCCGCAATTCCTCCCAGTCTGAGAGCGAATCAGTGAGTGTACCTCATATCTAATCTGGTATGTCTGTGTCTTACACTTCCAATGACACGTGCTTGTGAACACGGTTGCTGATTTCATTCCTGTGTGTGTGATATTGTCTTTGTGTCGCCTCTCAGGCCCACTTCTCAGACACGGAGGAGGACTGCTCGTCTCGGACGCCCGCCACTCGTCAGTTGTCCAGCCAGAGGACGAAAGTGAGAGGCAACAAGGGAGAGTTTGAGAGGACCGCCGCCCACAACCCCGCTGACCCGGCCGTATGTCACCTCTCAAAGATCACAGTGAGTATCGCGGCCTAGTTCATGCACTAACAAGTATCATACTGCTACTTACATTTACACATACAACTATTTCTTTCACTTTTTATGGAAACAACCAGGTGCAACACGAGAAATGCCGACCTCTTTTCGAGCATAGCCCGACCGTAACAATGCTGTTCTACCTCACATCCCAACCCACGCCGTTAAAGATCCATCCTCACCTTGATTCCCGTGACTCTAATGAGTCTCACATAACAGACAGGTGGACTAAAGATGGGTACACAGGTTAAATGCTTTCGACTCCCGGGCATTGAGTCAGAACCAAGAAACAACTCCAGGTGTTCCAAAAGTGGCAAAATATGCAGTTCCTCAAATGGCCACTTGTGGATGGCTCCAAATGTGTGACGTTCCCTTTGGACTTCCATCTTCTCTCTTTACAACCATTTTGGTCTCTATGGCTAATTTCCCCCTTTATGATTCACAATTGTAATTATACGTACACCTAAAGTTCACCGATGATCTATTTTCCCATTTTTGGATTAGCCGAGAGTTCGGCTGCGTCGTGTCTGCCGAGGTGACGACGGCGTAACCACTCACGTTACCTTTGCGTGACGTCACGTCGATGATGTCCGAGATGAAGCATTTTGGATGTGCCACAAAATGGTTATCTTTAACTTCCAGACATAATAATGAATGCAGACCACTGAAGTCTCATTTCCATCTGCTGATACACGCCAGGTCTTTCATGCATTCCTCCCAATCACTGGCTCATTCACAGGCGGGTTGGTTTGAATGAATACTTTTGTCCTTAATATTGAGCTTGGTTGTTGTACCAAGTGGAATTTCAGCAATGAGTGTGAAGTGGATAGCTAACAGGAAAAGATACTAGGTTGTATTAAAAAAAAGGAATGATGTTATATTATATAAGCTGAATCCAAGTGATGCCAATTATTATGTGAGGTTACAGCTTTTAAAAAATGGAAAAACAGATTCCTTTTGACTTAAAAAGTAATTGTGTGTAGAGGCTTTTCATATGACAGTGCTCCCTGGCGAATGTTTGCGTAGTCGTAAGCTTCGAGCCGTCGGGCCGATGGACAGGTCGTTCTACGCGGGGCATACAATACATGGACTATACATGACAATCCCAAGTAACCAACATGTACACATTCTCACAGACTATAGGCCATGCAGGACTCCATGACGCAGGGTACAAAGACTAATCCAATAATCTGGGAATTCCAGACTTAATCCACAGCTTGCCTTACACAAACTCGTATTTCAATGTGCTGCACTTGTTGCAGATGAAGACGGCTGATTGTTGAGTCTCTGACCTCCATCTGATTTGATCCCAGCACAGAGCAGAGGATATACACTTTTAAATGTGTCTATAATCAGAGTTTACCTAAGTATAACCTATACTTTATTTCTCTAATTAACACTTCATATCTCGTTTGCTGCCAGGCAACACTACAGAGTTGCTGGTAGGACGGGTTTCGCAAAATGTCACACTATTCCTTTAATAATTAATTTCAATTTATTTTACGACACATGGGTTTTAAGAAAACCTCGAGACTTGGTGCTAAGTTTAAGGAAACAACTTTAAAAGCATACTTTAAAAGAGAGCTTCTCTTTTATTAAAGAGTCCCTGTTCAAGTCCTGATCTGGAGCCACTCTGTTTGAGTGAGAATGTGACTTAGAGGGTCAAATAGTACACAAGATCTTTTGATCATTACACTAAATGGCTATGTGTGCGTGCGTTCTGTTCAGACGCTGACGGAGCCTGAAGGCATCATGATGGAAGACATCACCGTGTCGGACATCGTCAGCCTGAAGCCAAGTCATCTTCCTGCCACTGTAAGAGTCCCGCTTCATGCTAAGCTAACCAGTTGCTGGCTGCAGCGCCATATTTAACAGCGGTATCAATATTCTATTCTAACTCACTATTCTGTGTTACTATTCCTTTAACCATTACATTGTTAAACAATAGAAGCACGAGCACTTGATTCAGTGCATGAAAGCCATTCATCAATCCAACCAATCACTGCGTTTGACCAGCTGTGACTGTTTTACGTCTTACTTATGTTAAGTGGAGGATAGTTGTGTTAATCCAAAACAGTTGATAACACTTAATTCTCTTCCTTCACCTCCATCCCACTGTAATGTCCATACAGCCGCCTCCTCACGTTTGATAGGTGGAGTCTCAGTCACAATAACATCAAGAACATCTCTCTCTCTCTGCCTCTCTCTCTCTCTCTCTCTCTCTCTTCCTCTGCCCACACAGCTGGACAACGTGATGGAAGAGTCTCGGCAGAGGACGACGTCCCTCATTGTAACCTCCATATCCAGCCCGTGTATAATGTATAGTCCCAAAGGTTTCCCTGGCAACCAAGTAGCCCCTTAATTTAGCCAGACTGGAGGCCGTTAACAGGTGGACAAAAGTGCAACAACCGTGTGTGTGTGTGTGTGTGTGTGTGTGTGTGTGTGTGTGTGTGTGTGTGTGTGTGTGTGTGTGTGTGTGTGTGTGTGAGTTGTTTTTAATATTTTCTTCCTTGGGATGTTTTTGGACCAGCTAAAATAGTTATGGTAGCTAAAAACCAGAGCTTGTGCTTTATTATTATTTGTTTGCGTACAGAGTGTGAGTGTCCAGTGAATTTAAATACATGTATTCATATTAACACGTATACATGTGTGTTTCTCACATATCACGATGGTTGGAGATGGTTTTCCTCAAAGCTGGAGGCAACGAACAAGCCTTAAAAACACAATGTGAAAAGTTTAATCTCTAGACTTGGGTATCAATTATATTTTTTATAATTTTCATATTATTTTAGTGGAAGAAACCAAAGTATGTATTGTTTATCTTGCCATATATGTCACGGAGTGATTTCCGTAAACCCAAAGCACGACTCACAAGACAGAGCTGCAAATAATAATATTTTAATGGGAGTACCGGCAGGAACAGAACAGGGGTCGGAAAAACACAAGTCAATCTGGAGGAGGACAAGTGAGGGGACCTAAGTAGTGAGGGACTGATGAGGGACTAATGTGCTGCAGGTGAGACGGGCATGAGGGCCAGGTGAAGGGAATGAGGGATGATCAGGTGTGCAGCAGGATCAGGAATGACATGAGAGTAAAACAGGCAGACGGGATGAAAACAACTAATAAGAGAAGGAAGGTGTGCAGCTGAACTGTTACAATATATACATTGAATGGGATGACTCTTTACCATTAACCAACCATTAGTTTATTCTCACAACAAATATGTCAGAATATTATGACTACAAATGGGGCAGTCAAAAATGAAAATTGGTTCATGAGCCATATTTTTAACATTATAGCAATACACCGATACGTTGTCCATTATTTCTAAAAGCATATTTTTTAACGAATTTCTTTCTCTTAGTTTAAAATTATTTAAAATTCTCAACCAACTCTTGAAATCCAACCCTCTTCATATTGTTTACGTTTTTTATTTTTATTGTCGTCTACCTAAAATACTGATATTAAAGATGTATTAAAGTTAGAATCTTCTCAATCATATGGAAGCAAATGCCTCCTGGAACTGGTTGCACTACTGATCCCACTGAGAATAGACGCCCTGCTTTGCAACTGTATGTTGATTTAGGACACTGGATGTACATTTGTCAGGTGGGGAGAAAATTAAATTCATTGGGATATTGATGTTGCCCTGTTTATATTACATGTTTGCTAGCATCTGTTGTTCCAATAAATCAAATGATTCAAATGTATGCAGATTTTTCACCACATAAAAATATATTTTTTTGTATAGTGTTGGATTTATTATTTGCAATGTATTTATAGTCGTCTTAGTGGTGCATTCATAAAAAAAGAAGAAAGACCTCCCTGATGTAGTGCTGCAGACTCTGAAGTGATAGAGCTTCTTCACACTAAATCAAACCACCGCAGATTAATATATATTCAAATCAACGTCTGGGAAACACTGCAAGTACTTTTGTGTACCGAGATGTTTATTCAGGAGAACGACTCATTCCAATCTTTTCCGCTGGTCACAAAAACCCTTAATGCAGCTTTAAAATGAGATGATTTTTTTCTAAACTGTAATCAGACAAACATATGCAAACATGCATATACAAAGACTGAGAGGATCCATTCAGATGGTTCCCCCTTTGTCATCGATGTTTCCATTACTGCTGATATGCTGAGCCACAGATCAGGTCACACACGTCACATCGTACATCACCCGATGCTGTGTAAGTGTACGAGAGTGAGTCCACGCTGGAGAACTTGACTCAGTAATGTACTTTGCATTCCTCTTGCTGCCATATCTACTTTTAGATACACAGAGGACAGCTTACTAAATTACTACACTATTAATTGAGTTTTTTTTCCTGCATTGACATTATAGATCTCGTCATAGTCATACAGTATAGTTGTCAGACGTACAGAACATCATGCGAGGTTTAAAAATCATTTTACTTTCCAAAGCTCTTTCTCCACTTCTGTATAATGCAGTTCCCTTTGACATTCTTTAGATTACTGCATTATTTACTATGATTGTAATAACTTATTTCAAATTATTAACAATCAAATTAAAGTCTTAAAAGGCAACAAAGGTTCTCCTGCAGTACCAATTAATGAGTGTACAACATAACATGGTTTGCATTTGTAATTGCATCCTGTGCACCACATACTCAATGTGTGATGTATTCAATGTACTTTTGTAATAATAAGCAGTGTATGTTTCTTTTCAGACACACTAAACTGTAATTAACGCCTCACTTTCTGGGACCTTGCTGGTTGGAGACCTGAACCATGGTAACAGGTCAACATGATGTGACCAAAGGCTCACTTTAACCACACAAAAAATGTAATTAAAGTTAAATAAATTGGAACTTTACCACATTGCATTGTGGGATATATGTATGCCAGCGTGATGTCCAATGTTTGCATACAGTCATATTTTAGCGTAAATAGTATGCAAATTATACAATTACAACACCCTGTTCTGTTTCTCCTGTTTCGTGTCTCCTATTTCTCCTGTGTCTTAATTGCTTTATTCCCTGCACCTGCCCTCTGCCACCCTTGTCTCGTTAGTGTCTGATGTTGTACACCTGCCCCCCCCCTGCCCCCCCCCCTATATATTGTGTCAGTCTTTCCCTTGTCTCCTGTTGGATTGTTGTCTATATTTGTTATCTTTGCGTCTGTCGTCCCTGTGCCCTGGATATTCCTGACCTGCCTGTTTGACCCTGCCTACCTGCCCTGACCCCCGATTTTTTGTTAACTGTTTGGCCTCACAACATATTTATTTTAGTTTTTTACATTGAGTCCTGCCTGTTTCTCTGCGCCTGAGCCTCACCCCGTGACAAGAACCTGACAACAATAAATAAACCCCTCATGTTTCGAACAGACGAAAAAAAATTGTTGAAAATAGAAAAAATATATATACAATAGTTAATGAAATGATGATTTGATTAAGTGATGGTGACATGTTGATTTTGTTTTCTTTGTAAAAAAATGTTTGTTATTTATTTTTCTAAATAAATACGTTGCAGAATCCTGCACTACCGGTGGCCATGTCTCCATGTCTTGAACTAGCCATGCATTATGTGAGGCTGCAACTAAAGCTAGTTTCCTCTCTTTTTTTCAATCAACTGTTTTATCACTATATTATGGATACTCATTAGGTCGGTTTCCTGAAAGGTGAACGGCGACGCAGCACAGCATATATCAGCTGGAACTTCGAGTGGCAGCCCCGTAGGTCACAGCTGTCCAATGAGGCGGAGGCTGAAGTGATGGACAGTTATGCTGCATGCTGTTTGACCTGAATAGTACCTGCAGAACACTGGCGCCCCGCAGAATACTGGCTCCCTGCAGAGGTGGGAGGTGGTATTTCATTTGCATGAGCAGAGTGTGAGTGATGAGTGGTGGAGGACATATTCAGACGCATTCACGAGAGTGGAAAACAGAAATAGTGTAATGGAGAAAATATCTTCCCAGTTGGTAGTGCCATTAAGACAAATCTTTTTTTGTAACACAAGTTTTCTGAAAATGCATGTTTAAATATGAGGCATTCTATTGTCAACTATTAATCAACTGCTAATTTTAATCATTTCTATATTGATGAAGCCAGGCTGAGACACCAACACTGTTTTTTTAAATGACCGTTGAAGATTTGTAAAGTAATATATATATATATATATATATATATATATATATATATATATATATATATATATATACATTATTTTTAAAGAGTGAAACGGGTAAATATATAAAACAATTATTTACATTAATACAATCCTTTTTTGTATTACACGTTTTCTAAAATGTTTAAATATGCAAATTAGACATTATCTAGTAGTAACTTTAGCTAATTGTAGGATAAATCTACAGATGCATAAATATAGGAAAGGTTTATTTGAGATGATTTACATTCTGAAAGAGAAAACAATAACAATGTTTTGCCTGTAGTGTCTCCCCTTGAGAGAAAAAAAGTAACTTTAGAAGATATTTACTTATAATACTTAAAATACTAATAATTTATGTTTTCATTATTATATATTATTATTACTAATAGATGAATGTTTGAGCAGCATTTTATGTTAGGCAGTTTTATCTACAAGGATGCATTATGCATAAATGTATTCTTTAATAAAACCACATAAAAACATGTAAAACCTTTAAAGAACATGTGTGTAAGATGTGCTATAGTGTCAATGCTTCCAGTCCCTTAGAAACCTGAAGTCATGCTACATTAGCAGGCCCGCAGGCTCAGGCATGCACACGTTCAGTTGTGCGACGTGTGCAAGTGTCGGGAAAGAGCGACAAAAGAGCATTCGCATCTTGCTTTTCATTTCTCAAGCTCTCAAAGTGATTTCCACCAAGTTTGTGTTATCCCGTGAGAGAACTATAGCTGATTAAAGATGCATATACAGTTGTCAAATAGTCAAATACTAAGGCTGTTTGTGTAAAGATTGAGTCATTATATTATAATGTAAGCGTGTCAAAGAGAAAGCGTGCCATGCAATGACCTTTTTGTATCAGTGTTTTATTTAATCTGTGTGTTGTGTTTTGATTTGGTTGCCCATTTCCCTCCTCAGCTCTAGTGCTGCCAAATGTCCCCATCAAGAGGTCACATCGTCACACTTGAGGCAATCACTTCACCTCTAGCAAGCAGCTATATCTACATATATATATATAATACCTAATATATTCTATATGTTTATGCATATTCACATTCACAGGGGAGAAATCTAAAAGATCAAACCCGTGTCAACAAAGGTAAACAACTAATGTAAAGAAAACAGTTAATAGAGTCAATTTGTAAATGTTGAAAACAAAGTGTCACGCTGATATTGATTACAAATGTATACACACAATGCAATGATTACTAAGACTAGGACTAGAAGTCTCTTTAAGTTGTTTATTACAATCGGATGTGCCGTAACGGTTTGAGGGTCATAATTGATCGCGAGTCTTAACTTGAGTTTGTCCAGGTACATTTTCAATATATATATATATATATATATATATATGTAGATATAGCTGCTTGCTAGAGGTGAAGTGATTGCCTCAACCATAAGTGACCTGTCGCTTCCTGCGGGCAGCCTCCGGATGAAGATAACAAGTTCAGTTTGCACCAGATCTCGCTCACACAACCATGTGGCATCAGTGCATAGAGACTGATAACGGGTAACAGGGTGCTAGCAGTGTGAAGTGATAGCACTAAGAGAGGGAGAAGGAGAGAGGGAGAATGTGTTGCAGTAAGAGGGGTCTATATTGGCGATGTGAATCGGCAGTGAAGCATTCTGGGGCTTCGTGTTACAGGCCTTATAAGGGCCAGGGCTCCTGTGTCTATGCTCATCTCAGCTATTCTTAGGCTGTCTGTCCCTCACCCTCAGCAACTCTGCAGGCAAGAACCTCTTCTCTCTTAATAAGTTGACTTATTTTTGCATATTCTAATATTCAAGCTTTGTTTAGGGAGTTTTTAGTCAACAGGGTAAAAGATTGAGGAAGGTTTTTCTTTGTTTCGTGGCTCAAGTCAGACAAAGTTGAAGCGGCCCAGCTTTGGCCCCACACTGTTTATGTATGTGTCTATCTACACGTTTGTGTATCTGTGTGCTTGAATGCATGCCTGTGTGTGTGTGTCACAGAGGCTCCACAGCACCTGACCCACCCACCAGCAGCATTTGTCCAGAGAAGCCGGGAGCAGACGGGAAGAAGCCACCACCGAAGCCGACCAGGGACAAAAGGATAGCGGCGGGGAAGGAAGGAGAACACGGTTGCAGCCGAGCAGGAGGAAACACCACAGCAGCCGGCAGCAGGAGTTGTTAGCGGGAGGAGTGTTGACGCTTAACCGAAGATGACTACGTACACGGTGACTCTGAACGGCCCCGCGCCGTGGGGCTTCAGACTACAGGGAGGAAAGGACTTCAACATGCCACTCACCGTCTCCAGGGTGAGGACCCAAGTTACTTACACATTAAGAATAATAACAACATTTGACATCAACGAGGTATCTCACAAGCACCGGCGAACGGATGAAAACAACGCACTGTTTCATTATGACAACAAAATATTTAAAATCTGATTTCAAAGAGAAACTTAAGCCCTGCAAGATGCTGATTGACGGTTTTACCCAAATGTATACATTTAAGCAATAAAAACCAACACACACGATGATGTAAACACCGAAAACTTTAACTTCTCAAAGCTTCACTTTTTCCTGCTTGAAATATTTGCGTGTGCATAATTTATTTATATATTGATTTTCTTTTATTGATTTTATTGACAGGTAGGTTAAATCTAACTTGACAAGGCAGGTTTGTTAAAGAACCCCTTCACTGTAATACAGTGTTACCTAGATCTCTATAAACACAACCCAGTTGTCATCCCTATCACTTGTTTGACAATAACGTGTTGCGTGTTCAAAGGTGTGACTTGTGTGCGGTTATGTAATGTTGCTGTATGTGATGATGACAAGGAGGTCTCGAGAGATTCCAAGAATAGAGCAGCAGTGGAAAGACTGGAATAGTTTTACTGGAGACGGGGTGCTACAGCGTTAGGTAACTTTTACTGCTTTTCTTGAGCGTTGGTCAGGAAAAAAACAAATGAATTACATAGTCCAGCCTCACATTTCAGCTCATCATCAGCTCATGGGACTTGAATGGAACTACTCTTTGGATCAGCCAAGTCAAACCATCAGATGAGATTTTAGATTAATTAACTTTTTTACTGTCAAATTTCATCCCAAAATCACAATTTTCCAGCAAAGATAATTACAACAAGGCGGAGTTAGACTTATTTCTACTTTTGCAAATGACAGCAGATAAACGAGAGGATTTCTTGAAGAAATTCTGTTATCTCAAGAAAATAAATACTCTATATTGAATGAAGCCAGTTTGAGACACTAAAGCTTTTTAGTTAAAGATATTTATAGTAAAGTTACATTTAATATATATATATATAATTTTATCATTTCTATTTATACTCTACTTTCTCAACCATCTTTATAGAGAATGACAATTATACTTATACTACCTGTACTATTTAGGTCTAAATTGAGTGCGACTACAAATTACATAGTTTTAACCTCCGCAGTAGAGAGACAGCGTGTCTCTCTCTGGCAGCACTGCTGGTGTATTTACAGCGTTTCCTTTAAATAGCACTGGAGGAGAGGTGGATGGATGGAGAGGGATGGGAATGGGACAGGACAGAAGGCAGCTTGTGTTACCTTTAGTAAGCTTTATTACTCACTTTAGTTTAGCTTTGCCTTTTCGGAGCTGCTCCCAAGAGGACATTGTGACAGAATGGATGGATGGAGAATGTGAGTGCTGACGGAAGGTGGAGGAGGTGACGAGCGAGGACTTAAACCCGCCTTCTTCGGTCCTAATTGATGCTCAGCTGGCGATCAGTCCGTGTTTTATTGATTCACAGCACCAGACTTCTTCTGATCCCTTAGTCTGAGGAGACCAGGGGGAAATTTGATGCGTCCGAGATGATATTGTTTCACTGGATTTGAGTTCAACCGGTGGTCGTGTCAGACTCTGACAGGTTGACATAAAACACCGAAGCTCGGGGTGTCATTACAGTCTGACATAATACCTCCGCGGTTTGGATTTCGGCATTCCTTCTGCCAAGAACTAAGAAGAGAAAGAGGAATGAAGACAGTGCATTCCGGACATCTTGTTAACCAAGCTGGCGTCTCCTGCTCTTCTTCATTCCTTTCATATGACCTTTTGTGCGGCTGATGATAAAAAAAAAAGTGTCATCCATGACTTTTCACTTAATTCTATTCACATGCTGCTATATGAGAATAAAACCAGCTGTCTGGACATCATCACTTTAGATGAAGCATGTATGTTTTTATTGAGTAATATAACGCATTTCTTTGTAAACAGTATTACCCTGTGATTACAATCCAGTTTTAAAGGAATCAGTCCTCAAATCCACTCCCTATTGTATTGGACGTGTCTGCAGAGTTATGAGTCACAGATAACAGAAATCATTTGTCACCTTGCTTCTCCACCTACAGCCCACCCATTGAATCTGCTTTTCACAAACACACACACACACACACACACACATGTTGCTACACACAGGTATAATTACTGTAATTCAAAGGAAGACAAAAGATGTGCTAATGGGAGACACAAAAAGAAGTTGACGGGGGAAACGAGGACGAGCGCGACGGTCGTCGTGGAGATTCTGTGATGTGAAAACATGGAGGTTAAGTGTGGATTATAGAGGAGGGAAAAAAGATAGATTCAAGGAAGTCTTGCATGAATGTCTGTAGCAGCTGTGTGGGAGGGGTGGACGTGGTGATGTGGTGTGTGTGTGTGTGTGTGTGTGTGGATGTATGTGTGTGTGTGCGTGTGTGTTTGGGGGGATGAGGAGGGGCTCAGTCGGGTCAATCACAGTGAAGCCAGAGGCATCAACAGAGTTGCTTATTTTTAACTCTTTAACGAGTTGACTGTAAGCCTAGACCCGATCCTGAATGGCCCCGGGTCTCTGGCTCACTTAAACTCCTCTCTGTGTAGTTTAAGCCTAAAGTCGAGATTTGTTGCAAAGCCAGGAAGCACGAAGTTTCACCTGAAATTAAGATGTGCTATTCAAATACTCAGACTGTATAAATAGTTTATGTACCTTATATCCCAGTACTGCACACTGCATGGCTTTGTCACTCCAATTATTTTTTAAAGGATTTTGCAATAGAATCTTATTCAAATTTAAATTACAAAAAGTGTATCCACTCTGCTTCATCAGCTTTTTTCTTCTCTACCTTTTTGAAGTTATATATATATTAAGCTGCTGCTGCACACACACACACACACACACACACACACACACACACACACACACACACACACACACACACACACCTATGTGTAGTGTGCTGGTACATCATAGAGAAAAAAAATGAACAAATGATTTCAGTTTACATTTTGTGTTTCTTCTTTTACATTCAGCCAACAGATTAAGTTGCTTGTGTGTTCCCTGAGGAATCTGTGTCAGCGGTCTGAGTGTGACCTGCTCTTTTGGCCTCTCCATAGATAACTCCGGGCAGCAAGGCAGTGGGCGGCAGCTTGTCCCAGGGCGACATCATCTCCGCCATCGATGGGGTCAGCACTGACGGGATGACGCACATGGATGCCCAAAACAAGATCAAGTCTGGCTCCAGCAAGCTGTCACTCACCATGCAAAAGTAATGAGCCAGCATGTTAATACCAACTCAACCATTTCTGTCCAACTGAAGTAGATGACGTAAAAAGCAAATTATAAAAGAACAGAAAAAAATCAAATGTGTAAAAAACATTAAATGTACCAACATTGTCCACTTGGTTCTCAGGATTTTTGAATGGATTTTCTGTTTTACTTTTATTGTAAGATGTCTATACATTTTCAAAAACCAAGTGCTAAAATATCATTTAACGGTATATTTTAAAGGGACAACTTGTCGTTTATTCTTTAGATCAAAACGTGCTGCAGCATTTTCCACGGCAACTCCAAGAATGGACTCACCCATGTCAGTCATCCCCCACCAGAAGGTACAAACACACCCTGAACTATAATGACCAGTTAACCAATCAACACAAAAAATACCAGCTGCATATCTGCATACTTGTTTATGTGTTTTATGTATGTCTGTCGTATGTAAATTGCATTCTTGTCCTGTTTGTGAGAATATCATCTTCACAATGCTTCATTGGTTTAATGAGGCAGCATCCTGCTGCCCCCTGGAGTCAAATATCCACAGTGCAACTGCAGCGAGGTCCGCGCACCAAAAAGTCAGCAACCAAATGAAAGGAAAAGGAAGACGGCACAAGCCGATACCTTTACTCTCGTTTCACTTGAAGCCGATCTCTTCTATCTCTCTATCTTGACCTCTTCTCATCTTTTTAAGGAGTTAGAACAAGCGAAAGAGGAGCTTGGGCCTAAACATTTTGGAGAGGAAGTTCAAATGGTGGAGGCAGTGTCTTGTGACATTTTCCAGGAAAACAAGGCCTCTGAAAGGAACCTCTTCCAAGTCCCCAAAAAAGATCCAGAGCTCTTCTCGACCCCGATCAAAGCTCCTGCCTCCTGCACACCGCCTGCAGTATCTTCACCAGGCCTGTGGATGCAGTACAATTCCCCAAAGGGCCTTTACTCCCCTGAAACTGTCAGAGAAATGATGCTGATGCAGGGCAAGTCAGGACAGGGGTCAGCAGCTTCCCCGGGAGTTCCATCACTGGGGTAGGTTATCACAGAGATAAATAATCTCCAGTTGTGTAATACTAAGAGAAGAAGATTTAACTGATTTAACAAAACGTAACAAAAGTGCTGCTTTTCACGCTGCACGAATGAAACAAATGCACAACCTGTCCCCATTGACCTTCACATTAACAGGACCGCGGTGAGAAAATATACCCTGAACTTTCCGTCGCTGTCGCAGCAGTGGTTCCTCTCACACATGGCACTATTTCGAGACAAACATACCTGGCCGGCCTCCAGGTAACAGAGTAGCAACATAGCCGACATCAGCAATGAAACCAGGGAGATGATGTTGCAAGAAATATTTTTAAAGACGTCTGTTGGCTGTTTCAGCGCCCTGATTTCTCTTTCTGAGGCTTTTTATCTTCAAGCAAATGCATCTCAGTTTGCCCCTGTTTTAAACTCTGTCATGCCTAAGGATGGGTACCGAAACCCGGTACCAATATGGCACCGGTTCCGATACGACAGAAACGCAACGCACATTTTGATGCTTCCTTTCGGTGCCTGGGACGATTGAAACTATTTTTAAAACTTCTCTGGTGACTCAGCAGGTTGCCTCTCATTTAGCTACGGTAGCTAGCTAGAAAGGTAAACGGACACACGTGTGGCTGTATTTCTTCCAAAAAGATTTTAACAATGCGACATGCAGCAAATGCAACACAATGATTGTGTGTAGAGGGGCGAACACGTCAAATTGAATTAATCATCTGGCAACGCATGCTATCAATTTAAAAGCGGAGGCATGCACCGAGTTTGACTGTCACTGAGCGGTCTGGGAGCTCCCCGGTAACGATGCGGAGACCAGTCCTCTTGAAAACTTGGAGTTGGATCAGTACCGTAACGTTGATTGCAAGTCTTTCATTTATAAAAGTAGGCCAACAAATAAAAAATGTGGCATTGCAACCATGTTTAAGCTAGCTGTTAAGCTAGCGCGAACTCCGAGCTAGCCTACTAGCTAGCGCAAGCTATGAGTGCGACAGTCTGACATCCGTTTTATTTCAGTGCGGCCATGAGAACGGCTTTTACAGGGAATATGTCCAAAGAGGTTTTTAATGTTGTCATTGTCAATCGTTATTTTGTGCTTTCTTTCTTTTTTAAGTATCCGATCGAGCACCGTTTGGACACCGGTATTGTTTTAAAAGTAGCCGTTTAGTACTGGTGTCGGAAAAAACTCAAACGGTACCCATCCCTAGTCATACCGGGAAAAAACGCGCGTGATGCTTTTTTATCGTGCTGGCAAGATTACAGGAAAGTAACTATTTGTTGCTCGAGACCTGATTTTCGTTTTCTTATGCATTTAAACATTCTAGAGCTGCAACTAATAGTGATTTGTTAGGTCGGCCGCACTGTGACATCGTCATCTGTTTGGTTTTATTACATCACACTGAACCTTTTGAGGTGCAATTCACCATTAGAGAATCCAACAAATGGCTGAAAATATTTAAAAAGCTTGAAACATTGCTTCAAAGATTATTTTAACAATTATCAAGAAATTAAATACTTAACTATTATAATTGTTGGAGAAAGATGTAGATCGACAAATTAATTAATCAGCCGTCATAACATGATACCTATAGAAAATCGAAAAAGTCTAATGTATGTAGATTGGATAGAACATTTATTATTATTAGTGTTGTTATTATTATGCTATCAATCAAAGTTTAATGTGCATTTTGTCTCTTTTTTGGTAAATGACACTTAAAATATGCGTGTAGGGAGGTGAAGAGAGAGTTTGTAACCATAACTAATCAAAAGTGTGATTTAAGAGGCACTGAATATTTAAACGATATTATCATAAGTTTATTTTTTCTTTTCTTTTTGTGAACAAATCCCATTAAAGGTCCAAAGCCACGGATGGTCCGTCCATTTAAAAAAACATTTCAAACTTTTTTTGCTCTGTCCTTGACAACTAAGGACATACGTCTTCTAAAAAAAAGGCTCAGCAATTTCCTAAAAACAGAATCTTGGCACTCTGGAGGAAACAGTGCATTAGTTGGCGACTATTTTCAGTCGCGGATTATTTGGTGCACTAATATTATTTACAGAGGTCGATTCAAAAATAAACTAGAGGGCCCATCATCGTAATGAAGGGACACGCCAATCAATGCGATTGTGGAGTTATACAATATTTTAGGGTTTTATTACACAAACAATACTTGTTGGTGGTCTGAGTTCAATTTGGCCTACCATAGAGGAAACTCTCCTCAGTGGGATGGCATGAGTTAGGGTGAAGCCTCATTCAGGAAACACGTGTCCATGTTAATTCAGGACACACTCTGCTTGGCCTCTGACATACCACATCCAGATATCAGTCTCCACTAATGTGTTTCCCCTCTGGAGCCGAGCTGCTTTACAGTAAAGGCCAACAGTAAGGTGCTCCGGGGACGATGACGGCAGGATCATGCCGGCGACCCCATCTCACCAGGCATATAGAGAGTCCTGATCACACACACACACACACACGCTCGCACACCCCCCAACACGCTCGCACACACTCACACGCTCACACAGGAGAGAGCAGCTGTTGGTCAGGGAATGTTCCGCTCAGGTTTCCACACCGTCATCCTGAATCTCCTGGATGCCCGCCTGCCAAACCTGAGATAGCACCACCTCTCCGTGGGGAGATGCCTCCCCCACCCTCCTCCCCCACCCTCCACCCCCACTCTACATGAGAGACGGTGCCGAGCCCACTTTACCTTCTGGACCCATTTGTACTGAAGGGAAGAATCCGGCGGCTGAATTCTGAGTATCGTGAAGACAGGAGAAGCAGAGACGTTCAGGGTTAATCACGACCGATGTAGTGTGTTAATGAGAAAGCTATTTTGTCTTAAAGCACTGGTTTGAAACTAGATAGGACACGGTCTATGAGAACGAAATACCCACAATGCACCACTTCTGTCTGACCTTGATGACAAAACTCTGTGTGCTCGAGTAGCGATTTAAATGTAGGCGAATTACTCACTAGCTTGTGATTTGAATCTTTAAACTTCATAATTTCTTGCATTGTGATCAGAGTAAAAGTATTATTTTGTAAAAAAAGACACATATTGCTGTTAAAGTGTGGTTTTGGCATTGAAACAGAGTTGGTAGCAAGCTAGCGATAGATCAGCGGGGTCCTCGCTTTGTCCTTTGATGTCGATGGAAAAAAAATGGATTTAAGAAGCTTTTGTAACAGCAAAGCCTGGGGAAGATTTTATTGATAATATGGTAATAAAATGATAGTAAAACAAACTTTTAAACATTATATGCAATATTACAACTGAGGAACCGGAATAAAGGTGGCTTGTCTACTTGGATTTGTCTAGCGGCTGCAGTCCCGACACATGTAGAGGTGGTAAGCGTCGTGTTGGTGTAGTTGTGTATATTTGTGGCTGTTCTGTGCTAAATGTGTCTTTGTGTCATGTGATCGAGACGCTCCTGCTCTTGTCAGTCACTCCTGATGATGCAGAGGAGCATGGGAAATATCCCAGTGATAATGCAACGTCTGCACATGGGATTACGACATCGTGCTGCTGCTGGATAGTTTCCTACAAACGCACACGGGACCATTGTCATCACCAAAATACCCTCCGGTGATTCATCACGTTCTTTCCTTCTCTTTCTCTCTTTCTCTCTCTCTCTCTGTCTGTCTGTGCCTCTCTGGTGTGTTTCAGGTTATCAAAAACACATCTGCAAAGTCAGTACCCTCGCAGTCTTCAATGTGCATGGCGTTTGCGTCAGTAGGGACATTGTGAGAGTCGTGGCTTTGGCGTGAAGTTCTGTCCGATTTTGTTTCAGTGTGAGTGACGTTGAACTAATGCTCCAGACTTCATCCTATGAACATACAGTGCAGATCATTGGATTGCTAATGTACTTGTAATTAGCCTCATCTGGTCCATGCTAACAAAAACTCCATCTACTTAAATACTGCACTTCAGTAAAGTTCCTACTTAACAATTCACTATTTAACGGATGTTGAACTAGTTAGTCCATAAATAAATATTTGAATACAAATCTAAATGAAATTTTGACTAAAATACCAAATACAGTCATTTAAAATAAACACAATAACTTTTCCTCCGATACAAGAGTGTATTGTAGTTTTATTTTATAAGTAATCATTTTCATAATCAATGTTCAACCCATACTCAACTATGACATATACTTATGTTTTCCACCTCTGCTGGTCCTTTGGACATCATATTAATTTGTGTACATGCATATATTTGCCGTATATTGTTGAGTTAAAATGCATGTGCCGTCATACATCCGTGTTTGGCTGTAGTGTGTATTGGAAAAACATCTTCCGGATATATTTAGCTATGTTTCATTATGAACATGCAGGTATTCATCTGTTTGGTTGTGAAACATGAGCATGTTTGGTTTTCTTTGGACTGGTGTGCCAGCTTTGTTTATTCTAGTCGTTGCTATAGTGACACAAAGTTGTTGTTTAGCTGCAAGTCGTGATGTACGGAGCTTCTGTCCCAATTCATCACTGCATAGTAATGTATGCCTTGAAGTAGTGATATGTATAGTATACTGTGTTTTGGTTATTTACGATTTTGTTCTAATACTCAATCAAACTGCAACTTGGGAATGACACTCCTGATTGAACTCAAAGCCACTATGTGAGATCTTGATTGTAATTATATGATCTTTTTATTACAGTTTGCTGCAGCCCACTCATCTTACAATCCTTCCTTCCATTACGTAAGGTGTGCAGAAGTCTAAAACAAATTATATACATAGTGGCTTTAACAAAGAGAAAGCAACAGATTTTTGTATCTCACCAACTTCTGTCCACCAACTCCTCCAAAACAATTGGCACAATTAATTGTGCAAAAAAATATATTTTTTAATCCAATGAAATTTGACATGTTTCTGCTTCAAGAAAGGTTCAAAATGTCTATGCAGTATGAAGCTAGAGCGGCGCAGTGAAGAGTGTGTGTGGCCTTTTCAGCCGAGTGTATGTCCAGCAGGACTCCACCATAGACGGTGTACTCCACCAGCTATTACTGTACAACAGCCCCATCTGTCTTTCGGCTGCATTACTACATGTTGACCCAGTTTCCTTCACTTTGATGCTTTCTTTCCCCCTGAATCTCCTCTCCTCCCCTATCTGTTGACCTCTCGTCTTCTCCTCTCCTCCTGAAACCTCCTCCTACCCTGACCTCTGACCCCATCTAACCCCACCCTGACACCAACAGTGTGGAGTACACTCCCAGCTTCAACCCCATTGCCCTGAAAGACTCGGCCCTGTCCACTCACAAACCCATCGAAGTGAGGGGTCCCGGTGGGAAGGCCACCATTGTTCACGCTCAGTACAACACACCGATCAGCATGTACTCACAGGACGCCATCATGGACGCCATTGCTGGGCAGTCGCAGGGCAAAGGACACGAAGGGTGAGGTCACACAACCAAACTCATCCCCTCTCCAGTCTTGTATGCACTCTCTCCACTTGCGCACTTCACTTCACACCAAAATCATCAACCCAGCCTGCGGATGGATAGATTACGGGATCAGGTCAGCCGGATGACATCAAAAACATACTTTCTCACTTATTGCTCGTGGAATCCCGTCATTTCCAATTTGATTTCCACAAACAGTGACCTGAACGCACCACAGAAACCACGAAACATGCAGTTTTTCTACCAAGAATATAGCCCCCATAAAAAAAGTGTATTCCTCCTATAAATAGCAAAGTGGAAGTGAAAGTTCAGCATTTTTTGTGTTGTGTCTTGTTATCAACTGCAAAAAATTAAGCATTGTGAAGCTGTAATTTAGGCCATCTTCCCAAAAGCAGCATCTGCTTAGGCTCATGGGTATTTTTGGGAAGAAAATTACAGGAATAATGGTCCCTCTTAAAAATTACGTTAAAATAAATAAACCCTATGGCCCTGACTTAAACCTGTAGTATCGATACATTAACCAGGAAACCTCTTTATATTTCTTCTCCAAAGATTTTTGAGGATATTCTTAAAAAGAAGACTTGATATATAATTCATTTGGGTGAAATCAACTCTTAAAGACACTTTTTCGTATATTTCGTATACTTTCAGCCCACGGTGCTGCAACTCGGATGTCTACTTTATTTAACGCCCGGGCTTTTAAATGTTGTCTGTGTCCGTGCCACATTCTCCTCCATGCTTTTCACACCCACTTTCCTCTGCTCATTCCATCCACAAACCCCCCCACCCCCCAAAAAAACACACACCTGTGCTGTCCTCCCTCCCCTCCCCCTCCTTCCCTCCCGGCTGTGACCTCAGTGAGGAGGCGGGCTCCCCCTTGTCGTAAGTACCACAGCGCTCCTTTTCTCTCCTGCCTCTCCTGATACTCCTGTCTCATGATTTCGTAACAGCTTGTGCATTGCTCCACGTGTCTTACAAACTAATACCCCTCCACTATTATAGTATTAATATGATTAGAATTAATACTATAATAAATAATATTCTTGAAAAATGTACAGCATCAATTTGTCCAACTTAAAGTGTTTTTTTTCTGAACGTGTCAACAAAACCGTATCAAGGTCAAACTCACTAACTGAGGTCATTTTGATGTGTACAGAATACGAAAGTACTCCGAGGTACTTTGGTCAAAGTGTGAGTGTGAGATGAAAAAAATGTCATCACAGCCCCGGGAGCCTGATGGCATTTGATGTCATGGGAATGTTCTGAGTATCCCATCACAGGTTTTTAAACTGCTCAATCAGTATCGACTCACTTTCCTAACACTCAGAATGCTAAATTTACAAAACACACCCTGCGGTCACGTTGCTGTGCAAACTCACTCCAGTTTCTGCTGTTCACCACGGGAGGCACCTTCAACCAATAAGTACACAAGAGTGCATGTTTATGAACAATGAACAAACAGACTGTGTGCAAAGCAGCAACAGTGTAATTATTGATCTTTATGGGGTAAAAGTGCCCATAAGGGAATACATTCATGATTCAGTGAAGCTTAGAAGAAATATGATAATGAACTATATATCTATTATTTTACTTTCAATGCATTGTCACGTTGTCATGTGACGTTAACTCTACAACCCTCATGTAGAATTTAAATATCTATGAGGAAATACCAAAACAAACAAAGCCATTTCTTATCATTTGAACTGCCATATACAGTACCAACAGACATGGGGATCATTTCATTTTGACTCTACTTTATTTGACGTTTGGGGTGTGCTGTAGTTTTATATAAAAGACACTTGCACTTCACACTTTTATATAAAATTCTGCTATGAAATTCAAAGTTTACAGCTGTTACTTGGCTCTAGTCTAAACGTTGTTCACAGTTAAGTTCATTCTAAACATAAATGCACAACAACACAAACACACTAATTAATACCGCTCTTTAGTGGTAGATAATGTACTACATTATGGTCATCTATTACATTTAGGGGCTTTAACCACAGTACACACCACTCAGAGCTCTTACATCCGGCCTCTCTCCGCCCTGCAGTGGATCTCTGCCCGTCAAGGACCCCGTGATAGACTGCGCGTCTCCGGTTTACCAGATGGTGATCCGGCCAGGAGAGAACCAGGAGATGTCTGACTGGGCCCGGCGTGCCGCCACCCTGCAGTCCAAGAGCTTCAGGATGCTGGCCCACATCACTGGCACTGAATACAGTCAGTATTCGCCTTTCCTCTTGAGCCTCTCAACACTCTTCTCTTCTTGTTCAGCCAACAGGTTTTTGTTTGTCCTTACTACATGTATGTTGTTTATTTCCACTCGTGCAGTGCAAGACCCAGATGAGGAAGCTCTCCAGAGGTCGAGGTAAGAAAAACAATGACTGGCCACTGCCAAGAAATAACCCCGATTAAACAACAACAACCTGTCATCTTTACACGTATAGGTCCAGTGTGCAGAATGTAGGTTTGTCCGTATTTTGGAATATAATATAAAGCTAATAACTGCATTTTCTTTAGTGGAAGTTATAAACAACCACCTGATAATGTAATCGCCAGAATCATTGTGTTCTGGTTCCCTTAGAATGAGCTGTTTATGTTCAGCCGCCGTGTTTCTACAGGAGCCCAGAGCAGACAAACCAGACAGCTCTGCCGTTTTCTCATTCTCGGCCACCGTAGTTCTCCTCCTACGCGATTATCACACGGGAGAAGCTTCAGTGGGATGAAATGTGCAACGTCAGCGCTAGATGAAGCCAGAGCCTGCACACAGGCCCTTCAGCACTATCATTAATGAGCTTCAGGGATGCTGGCAGACAAGTTGCGTCACCCTTTGGACGGAGCTAGGTCAGCTGTCTCCGTGGGTTATGAAACTCTTTTAAGACTGGCCTAAAAAACGTTTTATTCAGGAAGGCATATTTTTTACCTTGAGTTAATTTATTGTCAGCTATTACATTCTTCTTTCTTTTTTTATATACATTTGTTATGGGTTGCTTTAACTATGTTTTGTATTGGTTTTATTTGTTTTTACTATCTGTGTGGCACTCTGAGATTCTTGAAGGAAGGGTGCGATAAAAATATAATGCATTATTATTATTATTATTATTATTATTATTATCCGTCTTTACGCTATAGCTGAGCTCACCAGTGCTCGCAGTATAGCGTAGTGTAAAGACATAATCGTCATGTCTAACTAAATACTCATTTACAATTGTGCTTAAAAGTGTAAATATGACCTGTCTTCTACACCATCAGAGATAAGTTTGAGTCGGAGATGAAAGGGCCCCGCTTTGCCAAGCTGAAGAACTGGCACCAAGGACTGTCTTCACAGATCCTCAACGTCCAGGAATAAAGAGGAGGAGGAGGAGCGAGGAGATGGAGGAGCGAGGAGGAGGAGGAAATGGACAAAATCACAGAAGTTAACAAGAAGAGGGGATACATTATGTAGGGATTAAGAAGGAACAGAAGGAGGAGGAAACTCCCCAGGAATGTGAGATAGTGGTGTAGTCTAGATTAGTATGTGAAATACTAAATGTTAGTGTGAGAATGCTATGTGTTCATAAGCTCGATATTACCTGTCAAATGTATTTGTCCGCTGCTAAAACCTGATCCCGCATTTGGGATTTTCTTTGTTTCCTGTTTTTTTGGGGTTCTGTCTCTCTTAAATGAAAGGCAAATTGTACAAAAAATAATCTCAAGTGAAAATGCAGAACTGATGTTTCTTTTAGTAAATAAACCGCGTTGACAAACGTACGGGTTGTAACACTAAGCTTGTGAGAAGGCACGCAAGGACAAATGCACACTTGGAGATTAACGTAAGTGCACAGATATAGTATTGTAAAAAAAGAAATGCACTCACAAATGTACTTATATCAATGTGAATAAATGTTTTCTTAAAACCATATGGCTGAGTGAACTGTTGTACACTCACATATTGAATGAACGTGGCACTCCCTATTATATGATTATATAACTCAAAAATAATTGTCATAACTCATAAGGATATTTCCTGTCATTTATTGAGCTGTTGATTTAACATAGGGGTGTTTTGACTCTGGAATATCATTCAGAAAGAGTATTTAATAGCTTTTGACAGAATAATATACCAATTGTTGGTGATGACTTGACACAACTATCGTAGCAGGGTGGACAAAGCCTGACAGCTGAATATTATTGCTACTGCATTCTCAAAGTTTGTTTTAGTTCAATAAATATATGACAAAAAAAGAAAAACCTTTAGTGACTGGACCTCCTCTGAGGGGAATATTTGTTGCGATTAATAAATAAAGAATATTCTCAAGGTCTTATGTCAAAACTCAATTTTCATTTTTAAAAAGTGTGTTTTTTAATGTTATCGTGCAAAACCCAAACCGGCTTTACTCATATGAACACACACTAAACACTTAGTAGAGAGATAAGTGACGGGGCAACGCACACGATAACCCTCCCTTCCTTAAAACAGTTGGCTCCATCTGTCTTTTTAAGGTCAAAATAATATTAATAATAATAATAATATTATTATTATTATTATTATTATTATTATTATTATTACTATTATAATGATCAAACATTTTAAACAGAATATATTTTATTAACATATAATTTCAAATTTCAAAGAAATATATAAAACTGTAGAGTAATACAATGAAACCATAGAGAGTAAAACATAACCGATGTAATGATGTTGAGCGTTGTCTTCTCTGTCTGGGAGTCTTTTGTTGGACTCAACTCTGGACTTCCTTCTATGGGAACATCCCGAGTATTTTGCTTTATTTGACTTTTGCCTGGTTTTCAATGCAGGGCCGGTTGCATTTTATTATATTCTTAGGTATTGTTTTTGTACTTAATTTAGATTTTTTGAAGAACTAATAAGGACTTCATAATTAGATTTTCAATTAAAGTTACCAATAGTGCCTTTGTGGTTATAATCATCGCGGTTTCTGTGACCATTAGTGCAACTTGCCGGAGGTGGCTCCCTTCTTTGTGGCTGAGGCATCGACTACAGGTTGTGTTTTATAGTTACTCCATTATTTAAAATTGTGTATATTTAGTTTTACAGTGTTTACAGTGAGAGGCTGTAAACACTGAACCCAGTAGCGTGGTTAGGCCCCCGGCACACTGGTTACTCCCCTGACGGCTCTGGATGTGTCCCAGAGCAAACTGCTCCCGCCTCACACCTCACAAAGCAACAACCCAATGGACCACGTCTGTTTCACCTCAGGGATTCTCCACAAAAGCAACACACGAGAGGACAATGTGCTTACTGCTGCTCAAAAAGGTATCCCCCAGACACACACATTGTGTGTCGGACCAAACCATCATGTCTCGGTACCAAACAACAATCCCAAACAAACCAAATCTGGCCGCACGGTTATGACAAAAAGGAGGATACACACATACACACAAGCAAGTAGTGACCAGAACTGGTGTATTTAGTAGCACAAAACACAACAAGATCCATCAACGGCGTATGGAGTCAGTACTTTGAGCAGTGGAGGTGAGTGGGAAGTGTGTATGTAATGTTGTGTATTATAGAGACGATTCATAATCTTTGATAAAGAGACAAATGGGCGTCTCAGGACAGAGAGACACCAACTGGGACCAGAGGGTGTTGCCAGTGCTGCTCATTAACTCAGGTGGTGTTTAACTCTCCTGATGAACTTCTGCCACGCCCACCTTCAACACCTGCAGGGACAACCTGACGAGTCAGACACAGACCAGCACATAACACACGTAGAACCGCAGAGCTGAAGGAACCCAGGTGGGAAAACCTGGAAGGAAACAAATGGAATCACATTATAACGTCAATATTTTAAACAAATAGACAAAGACATTTCAAGCAGTGGGAAACAGAAAGCCGATCGTTAAAAATATTTGAATGCTATAATTGTTAAGGATTGTGGTGTTGAGGACCAAAACGCAAGTTTCTCGAACAAACAGGTTTATTTCCCTCACAGGACCACGAACAACACACCACGCAGGAACCAAAACGATCCGACACCGGACACACAGAAAGACACAGATTAAATACACAGGGGAACGAGACACAGGTGGAAACAATCAGGAAAGAAACCGACAAGCACAGGGAGGGAAGAGCAGGCGAACAGGAAACGAGACAGCGACTTCAACATAAAACAGGAAACACACAGAACCTAACATTAATCTTCTGAACATAGAATTTCAATTAGCCCATTATTTAACCAAAATAAAAGATCTGTTAAAAAGACAAACCTAGACACAGACTTAGTGACTGTTGAACGGTTCTCTGTAAGAGAGACTGTTCTAGCATTTGTATCCATCGTGGAGCTGAAAGAAGCTGGAACAGAAGTTATTTGTTCATATGTGGTCCAAATTACAAAGAAATAAGAGAAAGGAAACTAATTCAAAGCCTTCTGTGAGAAGACGGCACACCAGTAAGACTGGCAGGAATACATGTGACTGCATAGCACACAATAAAACATATTTAAACGTCAGAAACGTTTTTTTATTTTATTTTATATTATTTTTTACATCTTCACATCCTACAGTTTTTATTTTTATTTTTTACAACATGTACTGTGATTGGGCGTTACTAGTCATCATACAGTGTCAGACCCTCAGTCAGCCGTCGTGCTTCGTCATCATGAGTGTGTGTTTTTGTGACGCCACCAGAGGACGCTGAGACTCTGTACAGAAAGACTAAATATAACACATCCTCAACTGCACTATGCCAAATATATCACTTTCTATTCCTACCTTTATTTAATCAGGTATCAGCATCGACCGAATTCAAGAATACATTTAGAGTTTCAACAGCTTATGTTTGCTTGTGTTCTCAATGACGGTCCTCTGCTTGCATCCTTTTTGGTTTGATTATAATGATAATAATAAAAAGAAGGTGTATACATACATTTATGAAATAAAACAAAAATGAAGCTGTTGTCAAATGAAAACTAGCCACTTGCTGTTCTGCTGAGTGAGCGTGTCTGGGATGAAATGAGATGTTGAGATGGGGGAGGGGGACAGTTGTGACTCATTCAGGTGGAGATGACGAAGCATTTTCTCTCCTCTTCACAAGAACATAAAGGGCTGCAGGTGCTTTCTTTTTATCTTTTAATTAATTTTAATTAAATAAAATCATATATGTTTATATATTATGAGTAGTCCTCACGTTAATATACTTAACGTGAGGACTAATCTTTATTAGAAAGGGGAAGGGATCATATTGTTGAGGATGGTTGCGTGATTACAGATTGCATGACACCATTTCAGAAGGCGTATGATGTGAAAAATCCTCTCTGAAAAGCGCTGCTGTTACGTAACAGCACACACAAGCTCATCATATAAAAAAGGTGTGTCCGGGGAAATCTGCCAATCAAAATACGCAAACGGCAAACCGGAGGCTGCACTCAGCATGACTGAGAATCCTCCAGAGAAAGATGGATGACGGGTGGAGGCGTGGCCGAGTCGCGGGCTTGCAGCATGACTTGAAAATGCTGCAGCATCCGGCCGTCACTCCTCCTCTTCTCACCATCTTGTGCATACCGGCTGTTTCCTCCCCCCTCTCTCTTTCAGTCTGCGTGTTGTAGTCCTGCTGTGCGGTCCTCTCAGCCCTCTGTTGTAGCACCAAAGGGAGGAGGAGCCACCAGCACACACACAAGCATACTCACACAGACACAGACACACACTCTCACATCATCTCTTCTGCACGCTCGCTGTAATCACCAGCCAGGCCCGTTTGGAGCAGGGGAGCCTAGCCGTCTCGTCGCCCAGGATGGATGTACTGATGAAGGGGTTCTCCATGGCCAAGGAGGGGGTGGTGGCCGCTGCAGAGAAGACCAAAGCAGGCATGGAGGAGGCAGCAGCCAAGACCAAGGAAGGGGTGATGTATGTAGGTACGTAACACATCTCGTCTGAGGAGCTGCACCGAGTTGAATAAAAAAAAAAGGAAAGTGGGTAAGTTTGAGGGAAATGCCCCTCATTGTTAGCGGTGGGGTCCCTTGGGTGTCCGTGTCTGGAACACTTGTAAGAACATTAAGAACAGAGGGAGGAGGAGACGATGAAATAGGAAAGAAAGGAGGAGATGGAGAGAGCACCGGCAGGATACTGCTGCAGGACTGGTGCAGGGCAGAGGGTGGGGGTCTGCAAGAGTGAAGGATAGACAGAGTGAAGAGGGGGAGTTGGATGGAGAAGTTGTAAATGTGGAGCAGGACAGGAGCTGGTGGAGGATTGGTTTGTGTGTTTTGGAGGGGGGAAAAAGAAATAAAAGAGGAGAGGAGAGGAAAGAGGAATCCTGCAGGGTCTTGTGATGGCGCCGCCTCAAGCTTTTGTCACTTGCCCTATTTTATGCACTCTGAATGGTTTGAGGAGTCGGTTGCAGAAGGATGTCCGGGGATGCAGTCAATGCAGAGACTCCGTTTATCTGTTGTCCGTTGACCTACATTTGATAGACTGCCATGCATTTCCTTCGGTATATTCAGATACAACAAAATAAATGCATGAATATACATTTGAAGATGCCGGTTTATGAGGGCAGACCATAAAAATACTGCAGATGCTTTATGTTCAACCTCTGGCTTCCTCATCTTTTAGATTAGGTCAGGCAACAAATGCGTCACATCTCAAGGTTACCTCGAGTGCCAGGCTTTTAGGCCGCCAGAGAGGGGAGGGGCGTTGTGATAGTAGGAGGGGGGGGGGGGGGTGAGGAGTTAGCGGAGTGGAAGTCCTTGTCGTCTGCAGTCGGTCCTCTCCAGTCACGCAGCAGCTTCAGAAATCTTGATGATGAGAATGAAAGAGGAGATAAAACGTGACGTCTTGAGTGCCCGAGTCAATGTCCCTAGCTGAAAGAGTGGGGGAGGGAGGTGAGGAAGAGAGGGCAAGGATCACTTGAGCACTGCAGCAATTCACACTCCCATCGCCCCCCTCCGACCTCACCCCACGCTCGTGCAGATGCAAGGACGTGTGTGTTGCAGCAGCAGGATCCTCCTGCCAGTGTGTGTTGCTTTGATGACTAACCCCCTTTCTCCACACGCAGCCAACAACCAACCCGTCACGGGGGAAAGATGGAGGGATGCAGGGGGGGAGATGGAGAGAGAGAAAAGAGGGAGAGCGAAAGGAGGGGTGTCAGTACTAGCTTCTAGTCTCGTGGCTCCTGCGTGAACAGATGGTGGATCGGCGAAAAGAGAGAGATGGTTGACACATAGTGATGGAGGGATGATGGAGGTGGAGGGGCAACAGTGACTGGAAAGTGAAGCCTGTACATTCCAGTGGGTGCAGGTTGGGGGGGGGGGGTTCTGAGAGATGGAGAGAAAAGTAACATGGGACATGGGGGGGAAATGATATGCAGATAACAGGGGGAGGAAAGAAGAGGGAGAGGGGGATGTGATCGCTGAAGTGAGGCGGGTCGATGGCGCCGATAAAGCGCTGCAACCGCCTGCAGCACAGAGCATACGTCAGTTCAGACCCCTGCAAAGATCCCACCACCATCACTTTGATGTTTTTTCAAGGAAAAGGACAATAATGATCTCAAGATTATCCTTCCCTCGGATATTTAAAATCATATTGTCACATCTGTTAAAAATTACTGCAAAAAGATATATTTCTAACTGAGTTCAGCCCAGGTTTTAACATTTCTAGTATGGATTTTATTTTTAAAGCGCTGTTCATTTACATATTCTTATGAATGAAGAATAAAAAAACTCAATAGTCAGACAGGGAGTTGTGCTTCAGCAGCACTGCAGTGATGGTGGTGCTCTAATTACCTTTGCATCCCTTATTGGTCATCATGAATGTACATTTTGTTCATTCCTGAGTTAATAGGAGAGGTCTTTTTACAAGGTCACTTGTCACCTCTCTTGCAGAGCTTTTCTTTCTCCACAAATGTGCATACATGTTATACTCCCAGAGCATATATTTGATCTTTTACATCGCTTTTACACATTCAAATATGTCACCATTATTAGAATGTGTCATTAAATCCGGGACATAGCTGAGCTTTTGACTCCAGCACTCAAATCAGGACTGCAAGAGCACAAATCCTCCTCTGGGATATATATTTGCACATGATTTTATAATAGGAAAAAAAATATATACTAATCCGCACTATCTTCCTTTATTCAGCCAAGCTGACGATTGGGAACGCCATTTACTTTTAGGGTGATTTATTTCCCTCCTTTAAAGGCGTTTCTTTTTTAGGTGATATTTTTAGCATCACCTGGAGAATTGCATTTCCTTCTCCCCAAATCCGTTTAGATAATTGCATTTCCTATTTCCTATTTCCTAGTCTGTTCTCTGTTCTGTGTGACGGGGACAGACAGATATTCACAGTGACACTCCGGTGGCTCCCTCTGTTGTCTGGGAGAAAGCTATGTCATTGCAGTGTGTGTGTGTGTGTGTGTGTGTGTGTGTGTGACTGTACTGCAGTACTGCTCAGTACTCAGGCACGTGGCTCATAAAGCACAGGGAGCGTGCAGAGAGATGGAGGGAGGCAGGAGACAGAGGTGGATGCTTTTAATGGCAGCTTCCGTATGAAAGAGGGAACAGTCTGCGAGCACGACATTGTGATATTATATTCTAGTTTTATTCTTCTTTCGTTTCGATCTTCGTCCCATTATTCTCTTTCATCTCTTGCAGCAGTTATTTCCCTCTGTCTATCCCTCACTCTGGCAGATTATATAACCACAATTTAATCTGCTTGGGATCATACTATAATGAGCACAGTGCTCGTGAGAAGAAGGGAAATGCAGAGAGGCGCTGCTCTTCACAGATTGTTTCCCAATTAAAATATTGCCATTAATGCTTCATGGAGCTTTTAAACACCTAGACTGAGTTCTTACGGTTGAAAGGATAAGATAACACAGAATTAAATAATCCAAGCAGAGAAAAACGCATCAGCCACACTAAACGGACACTGGGCCATGGAAATGTATTTTTAGAAAGAGCAGTGTGTACAGATAACTCAACACTCGGTCTTGGAGGGCAACAGCAGCTAAGACAAGGTTTAAAATGGCAGGGATGCATATGCTTTAGCACTCCACTTTCTATGTTGCTGCTATGTCTAAACATCCATGAATGACGTCAAATACAATTTTCACAAAGCAATATCAAATGTTTACATTTTAATAATTATCACTTCTATGTGGTGAATTTGTCTAATTATGTTTATTATATATGTATGTATATTATGATCAGTATACACGTCAGCTAATATAATAGAATTTTTCGCTTATACTACAAGAATAGTGCATACATTAGTTAGGTGTATGGTTCACGGCTTGATGTATTGATGAATCAAGCATTCCCATTGTAATAATTCACTGATTTTAAAACACATAAAATAAATACTCACAAAAACATAAATATATATCAACCCAACTAATGACAATATGTAAGGAGACTGCTACATGAAAGCTACTAAAACAAACGTTTTTATTTTAAATTAGATTTTTTTTACGTAATTTTTCTATCAAAGTAAGAAAACATGTGCATGAATTTGATTGTACTCTCTGTTTGATCCACAGGCAGTAAGACAAAGGAGGGAGTTGTGTCATCAGTAAACACAGGTAAGAAACGTTGTGTAAGAGATTCTTTAGGTCGTATTTGAGTGTGTCCCAGTTTCCCTGACCCCGCTCCGCTTTGCTCCGTAGTGGCCAACAGGACCGTGGACCAGGCCAACATCGTTGGAGACACAGCGGTCGCCGGGGCGAACGAAGTGTCACAGGCGACCGTGGACGGGGTCGAGAACGTCGCTGCGTCGACCGGGCTGGTCAACCAGGTCAGTTGTCATGGTAACGCTATAGGTTAGATTACACCAGCAGGCTGACCATGTCAATAACAGATCTGAGCCATCATTGATTTCTGTCTTCAACAAGCTCAGACAGACTCACAGGTCCAGAAACTAAATGCTGCATGCATCTGATATTGAATGATTTTTAGGAGACAGGTGGTTTAAGTTCAGTCACTAGGTAGAGCCGTCTTACTATATTTACTATATTTAAACACAGAGAGTGTGTCAAAGAAATCTCATTTCTTCTCAACATTTATTTTGCAGAGGCCAAGGTGGCAGTTTGAAATATCCGTTGACATAGAGCAGAGACAAACAGCAGATACTCACAAAGGGATAATAACATTTTATTTATGTTTAATAATAATAATAATAATAATAATGATAATAATAATAATACACAACACATAATAATAATAATAATAATAATAATAATAATAATAATAATAATAATAATAATAATAATAATAATAATAATAATCGTTCGACAGCTCCATTTGATTTGTTTGGCATTTCTATAACACAATTTCTACTTCGGCCACTACCGGCCAACATATGCATCCGTTCCAATATATTTGAGCTAATCGTACCTGTAACATACCGTAGACACTGAGACCTTCCCCTTTCTCGGTTGCTCATAATAGTTTTTCCTGTAAAATCGTCTTGTTTATGTGTGATTTCAGCCAACAATAAATGATGAAACGGTACAAAGCCGTAGAATGAATGATGGCTTTCTGCTAGCCAAGAGCGATGTGAGGCTAGCTGAACCCATAAGCTAAGGTTAGCCAGCTAACTTCATAACACTAGCTGCAGTAATTTATTTACACTATTAGTATATCAGGTAGCCGGTTTTTAACAGGATCTCAAGTCAAAATATACTTAAAACTGAAATGTAGTTACACTGTAACGTTATTGAGACATGTCTCCTATAATATGTGTTTACTGTTTGATACTTATCACTGCTGGCCCTTCATGTTTTGTTCTCAATCCTGTTTGTCAGATGTTAGCCGAACATCACGTCGTTGTCTCTCTCATGCACGTCCGTCTTATAGTCGTTGTTGTGTCTGTTATTATCATACTGTGGCAATGCTTCTGTCCCGTGTGTTCTGTGTCGCTGTTCTCACCTTTTGTTGTTTATGTTGTGTCTCATCTTTGTTCCCCCGATAGGAGGAGCCTGTATACGAGGTGCTTATTGGAGAGAGCAGTGTGGGGTCATAGGTCATGCTGGGCTGACGGAGGGACAGAGAGGGGATACTCTGCATGCTCCATGCACCGAGTTGTCAGTTTACTATGCACTCCTGTACCATGTAATCCGATAAACCTGTAATGAATCTTTTCCAGCGGAATGTTTTCCAGGAGGATTTACTTCAGAACGGTTATATTGGATTACAATAAATGGCACAAGTGTACCTAATAAACAGGCAACTCTGTGTTTAGCCGCAACAGACTGTGAGCGTCAAGAGAAAAAAGTATGAACAGAAGCTGCTGCGATGCTTCCCAAATAAAAATGGACACGTTCCTGCAGTATATGGGCCTTTGGATAAAATCTTCTTTTGATTGTAAAAGCAGAAACACATACAATGCAATATTCAGATAAAAAAAAGTTATGAATACCTCACAAACATTTTACACTGACTTCTCAGACGCTCATTCAGTGATGTGGTTAAGGCAACAATGATACTAAAACTCCATGTGTAACCATGAAGCTCCTCTGTGTAGCGGTAGGTGACATACAAGCTCTCCAGCACGTCAGATAAGCCTCAAGCCAATATCTTCATGGCATGCACCAAAATAACTTCATGCAACTGCTCAGGCTGAACGAGGCCTGTGCACCTGCAGCTGGTGCCCTTATATGCTGTATATCTCTAATCTACTAACTGAACCCCCGAGTCTGAAGCATGCTAATAAGAGTTGGGTCAACTCTCCAGCATGGGCTTTGTAGTTGGCTTTATTACCTCAGAGCTGGAGAAAAACAAAAGCTAGAAGGCCGTTGGTGCTCGAAGCCCTCTGCCAGTCTGCCCTGCCATCGCCTCTTCCATTCTCTCGGCTCCACCTCTTTTAGTTGTTCTCACTCTTCTTGTTTCTTCCTGCAGGGAGAATATGGTGGAATGGAGCAGGGTGGAGAAGGAGGAGAGGTAAGGAAACAAGTGCTACTCGGATTCAAAGCTGGGCTGAGGATTCAGTCAAATCAAATTATGTGTGACACTTTTGGATGCAATTGTGCATTAATAATATTAATATTAATGTTTCTCAGAGGTGGGAATTAAGTAAACGCATTCATTCACGTTGTGATTCTTAGAGTTAAAAGATGTTTGTTAGACTTTGTTAAAAAAAAGAAGCTTTTACTACATAACATTTATTTAATGGTATACTACGAATCCATATTAGGACCATTGTAGGTCAAACAAAACACTGTGGTAGGCGGTGATATTAAAGAAAAATCGAATTTGTGAGATTAAAGTCATAAACATTTTTGCACATTTGTGAAAACAAAACCTCGGGAATATAGATTATATAGTGCACTAGTGTGTATTATGTATCTTCTTAAAAGAAAATGAAAGAAAACCTGTATGTATTGCTAACGTTTGTTTTACTTTGATAACTTTACTGTAGATTAAAATAAAACTTGTATTGCTCTCTAAACCATGGTTTTGCATTCCACTATATTTTTTGTCTAATAAATTAATAATTTTATAATATCACAATTGTTTTCCCCAAGAATCAGCTACTTTCTCTTGGAATAGTACCTCCCTCCTCCCTCTTAAATGTGTTGGTACATAAATGTCCTTAATACGCTGTCGTAAATTGCTTAAATTGCTAATACATAAAATAGATTGATATGGATGAAAATCATACCGTTTAAACTTAAAATAGTACTCCTCAAACGTTGCACTGCTGGACAATGTTTTTTAGATTCACAACGGATAGTTAATGTATGATATCTATAAAGTGTGCCTCTAACTTGTAATGACATATTTGTATTATATTGTGGTATTGTTACTTATACTCAAGTAAAGGAACCGTGACCTCGGCCGCTGACATCCTCCTCCTTTTTCTTTCTTTCAGGGCTATTAATCGTCAGCAGGACCTTCCCTCCCGTGCTCTTCGGCGTCCCCTCGCTCCCCTGGCCTCGCTGTACCAGACTTCAGATGTTCAACTTATTTTTTTGTGACTTTACAGAACCAAAATCAACTAAAACAGACTCTTCCGGATGCCGCACCATTGCCCCTCTCCTCCCCTTTGTGATCTCCGTGATGCCTCTCCTCAGCAGCTCTCTGCCACTCGTCCTCGCGCTGACTCCTCCCCCCTGATCTCCTGCAGCCTGTAGCTTCTCCTCCACTGCCCGTCTTGCCCTCGTCTCACCTGTGTTAGTGTCGTTCCTGATATGAACCCTGGTGTTGTTACAGCCCCTACTCCTACCAACTAATAGGGAAACCTCACACACAAACACACACACACACACACGTACACAAAGACACACCTTCATTTGACACGTGCATGATACGCACATACAGTACATACCAATGCCAGCATAGATGCACACACTGGGCAAACATATTGTAGGATATTTTGGTTGTATAAATACAGTTCAGCCTCTGCAGTCCACAACAATAATAATAACTCACTAAGTGACTGAGGCAGGGTATGAGAGGTTGTGTGATCTGCTTTCTGTGTGCCTGTGTGTTCACGTTAACTTATATATGTGTGTGTGTGTGTGTGCATGTGTCAAATAAATCTCCAGAGGCTTCATTGTGCAGGGAATCATGCATTGAGGACAGATATCATTTTGTTTGGTGTGCAGTAGTGAGTTCGTTGGCTACAGTAGACCGCATGAACAGATGTGTAGAATGACTCGTCTCGTGTTGTAACTGTAGAGTAGCAGATGTTCTGTGTAGCTTCGTATGGCTTCGTGTGTGTTTGGCCTCAATGTTTAGAAACAGGGTTTTTAACCAGGAAGCAATACCCAATGCACATCTTTCCTCAGCTGTTAGAGCGGAAACTTGAATGGTGTTCATGTGTTGCATGAGAAAACAAGAGCAGTTGTTCCACAAGTTATTACAAACACGAGAGGGATTTCTGGTGAAATGAGCGGATCATGCTTAAAAATACGATGAAAACAAATATATTTGATGGCAATAAAAAAAACATCTCGGGTTTGAATATTTCCCTCAATGTAAAGATCAAATAGCTTCGATGAAGAATTCAAACAAGCTGGTAGAGAATATACGTCTGACTATTCTTTTTAAAAGGGAAACCTGGAAAACTAAACGTTTTCAGGGACTTTGGAGCAGCTGATACTGATCACCTCTTGTCATCGTCTAGTTGCTTTTTAGTCTTTGTGAAACTGGTTTGCATGCCATCCGGAGGAACACCGCAGTGTGGTAATTAGTCTCTTCGTTATGTCAATGGCTGTGTTAAATAACATTGATTCAGTGAGGGAATCGGAACTCGAAGAGAATGAAGGTTTGGGTTTTATCAAGTATTACCTTTATGTGTAGTCCTGTGTGTAGCTTGAATTTTGGGATGTGTACTTGTTTTTAGGGTTGTTATTTCATATTTCCCACTAACTAGTCTGAACCCTGGCTGTTCTGAGGATCCCGCCCATCAACGGTCTCAGCCAATCAGAGGATGCCCTTCTCCTCTCAGTCAGTGTGATGCCACCTTTCACTGCTCATCTGCCCGTCATCAGTGTGTGTGCGTGTCTGTCCGTATGCACTGTATGTGTGTGGGTGTGTTGCGTTAACATAGAACCGGTTCAGCCAGCAAAGTGTGTGTGTGTGTTTGCGTCTGGAGCAGGTTTGTGTGTTTTTACTTTGAGGCCAATGGAAACTGATGACTGCATGTTGCCTTATTAAGCAAACTTACATTCACACACTGACTACACGTTGCACCACACTTCTAACAACACACACACACACACACACACACACACACACACACACACACACACACACACACACACACACACAGTACACTTTATATAACTCGCAATTACAAACCACACCAACACTAATCACCATGTTTATGTTGGCATCAAAGCAAACTCGCTGATTTTATAAACAGTACCAGTGAAATTAAAAAGGTTTTGTTGAAATCCAGCAACTGTGTCATGAATTTATTTTAAGGGGGTGAAAGTCTGTGGACCCCTGCTGAATTTGAATGTTTGTTACCAAGATTTGAAAATAGAAACTTGTTAGCTTTTACATGACTTACATGGACTTCGTTTTAGAAAAAATATATTTTACAGAATTATCCTACAGCTTTAAATTCAGTTTATTTTTATGCTGTCCACGTTTTGTCTTTCTGGAGTAGGATCACTTGACAACGCGTGCAATTGGTCGGTGAGTTTCCTGGACCGCTGAACGAGCCGTAAAGGCTAAAATAGCTGCGCCGGTTAAATAGAATTAAGCATCCATGAAAATGTAACAATTCACAGTTATCTATCGGTCCAGAGACAAAGTCTTCTGGGTACGGACCGCAGTCCGCCGTTAGTGACCCTTGATCTAGAGGCAGTAGATCCAGCCAAGGAAAATATTGAAAAATATGAAAACATAACAATAGTGAGTAAATGTCAAATTAGTAATGGGATAGTTCACTGAAAAAAACACTATTTAAGCCCTTCTTAGAGGTGATACATTTAAATAGTTTGATACCTTAATCAGTTACAAAGATGAAGATATTTATCTTTAATGGGTGCAACACCTAATGTAGGAATTCTTTAATTTATTACATTTCTGTTAGATGGTGTACATATCAACGCAATGTAATGTGTTTAATTGGGGACTACCTGCTTTGCATATGCCAGATCTCATGCTGTCGTCTTTCAGCCTTTTATCCTGACTGACCTGATGGGCAAGAAAACGTGGACTCGTATCAATTAAATTAATTGGTAAGTAACTGCATTTGTTTTTGATAGTAGTTTAGAATGAACCTCGCTACTTTTTTTTAATTTACCTATTTGTTACTTTACTTTATATTACTTCTATACAAGTTTATCATTTACATTTTAGAATGATGAATTATTTTAATTTCCAATTTATATTTTGAGTTGGACAAACAAATACAATTACATGAATATTGTTATTTTAGCTGTATTTGGTAAGAGTTTGACTAACTTTAGTACATTTGATTGCACTGATGTGCTAAAGTAGAGTTGGACATCATTATTGGATGGAGAAGCTTCCGACAAGGTAATCGATTTCATCCAATGAGGGTTTTTTTTTTAGTAAGTCTCATGACATGAATATTTTTTAGTCATATAATGAAAATATATTTGTCACAGTATAGAATGTCATTTAATGTAATATGCAATAGCAAACATTACAAAAATAAACCGATGCAACAACACTGCATGTTTTTCTGAAGATTTTATTAGTTTCCAAAAATGAACAAAATAAAAGTAATTTCCTCCAAAATAATGTCAACGTCGAAGAACAGGATGATTGAAAGTGAGGAAAGTTCTACCACGGGACGGGCGATGAAAGTGACGCCTCAGGCCCTCCCTGCTCCCCTTTCTTGGCAGCGGAGGAGTCGGGGTGAAGCAGCTTTTAATATGCGAGCAAAGGGAAAGCACTGAAAAGAGGATTAGAATCCATCGGAAGAGAAAAAAAATGAATCTTATTTGGCATCTTTATTATTATCCACTGCTCCTGAAGAGTTTGACGACAAACTCGAGATTAACAAAATCTCCATTCTTTCATTTATGCGCGAAAATAAATCTAAATCCCTTTTCATTAAAGTGTAATATAATTGGCCATCTCTTTGAGAGCAGACCTTTTCCTGAAGAAAGGCATCTTTAGTGCTGTCCAACTGGAATAGTCAGTTGCACGTTTATTCAGCGAGAACAAAATGGTGATCTGAACACGGCTGCCATACAACAATACCAAGAACGTCTATATGAGGGGAGAGCGAGGATGTAACCGCCTCGATGTAACCTCAGGCAAAACAGGGCAACATTGGAACAAATGCAGATACAGAATGATGGCAGCACAAAGATCACAGGACAAATACCAGGCTAGCCTGTGCGTGTGTGTGTGTGTGTGTGTGTATATATATAAGAGCCAAAGGGCAGCGGTAAACAGTGATATGTTCTGAAGGCTGTTTAGAGGGTGGAAGAGGCAGGACAGGGTGATCGATAGCAGGAGGTAGAGGAATTGTGGGTCGTTATTGGCCATTTATGTGAAGGTAAGCCCCGCCTCGTTGTAGACTTTGAAGACTTTCTCAATGGCGTTGACGTAAGCGGCCGTCCGAAGGTCCAAACCCAGGTTGTACTTGGTTGCTGTGCGCATGATTTGCTAGAAAGGCAGAAGAAGAAACCATGTTATTTAAATGTTGGCAAACAGCAAGTCTACCCACTCGATGGCTCCCTGTCCGTCGGAGGGAAAGCAGCACGCACAAATTACTAGCAACACGACTGCAGCAGGAGATCAATCCTCAGCACGGGGGGCTGGTCCTGTGGTGTTGTGAATTGGAATAATTTGCCTATGCACATTACAATCAGGAACTATTGCAAAAAAGTCAAGCTAATGACTTGTGGAAAACTTGAAACGCGGTTTCTGTAGCATTGATCGAAATGGATTTTTTTCTTAAAGACAGTTTGTCTCATTTTTGCAAACTATAACAATTTTGGAGCAAACCTAACCAAATTTAAAAACTTAGATTTTATTTTGCATGTCAAAATGTACCATTTATGACTTGCATATTATACATAGTTTGTGCACTGAAAATGTTTAACTATACTATCTATTTTATTATATTACATTTTTATTTATCACTGTGCATAAACATTCTGTAAAATAAATGTTACTGCTTTTTGAGTGTCTGGAGAAAAAATGTAAATTAAAAAAATACTTTCTGTATTTAACATGCAAACAGAAAAACGCTCCTGAGGATTCTTTCACCCTTCATGTCCTCATAAGTCATCGTAGTGCAATCACAAGGAATCAGGATGTGAACAGCAGAAGAGTTTTAATCACAGGACACGGATGAACTGCAGTGTGACGGCCAGCAGGTGAACGAAGCATCCAATCCACCTTTTATGGTGTCGTCTGGACAGTAAGACCTACAGTTATGTATAAGGTACGGTCATCTTTTGACATTTAAAATCTGACATGGTTTCAATGTCCCAAAAGCTAAAGAAGAAACATCTAAAAAGTTTGGAAATTAAATCACTTCTTTCCTTTTTTTTTTTAGAACCAAGGCCTTTTAAAAAGAAATCAGAAATAAATGCTTTAAAAACCTTTTTAAGACCTGCAGATATCTAATTGTAATTTTTTTTTAACACATTACTTTTTATTATGCATGATTTGACAGATTTTATTGATGATTTAGATATTTACATTCCATGTATATTATATCGCTACGTTTTAACTTTCACGCCTGTAAAAATGTCAATCTTGAGCAAAACATTGTGCAACAACAATCATTTGAGATCTAAGAGTTCATTGCCAACAAAAAAAGTTGAATCTGTCATTTCCCCAGTATAAAGTTGAGTCTTATTGATCTACAGTGAGATAGGGGACGTGACATAATAAACTGAGGACCATTGCACCTAGCTAACATTTCCAAATATCTAAAGTGCAAGTCATCTCAGCCTGAGAGACGCGATAACATTCAAATTTCCCCTTGGGGATTAATAAAGTATATTTCAATTCAATTCAATTCAACATTTCGTCTCTCACTATAAAACAAGTTGGCCTGCGTTATGTGCTGAACGATGTCTTACCCTGGCAGATCTCTCCATGGTGTAGGCCAGACCAGAGTGAACGATATCCTTCTCAGAGGCACCCTGCGAAAAGAAGATTATTATTATTATCAACAATAACGTTTGGGACACACATGAGCGTAGCTGCAATTACCATTGAGAATTTGGTGTTAACTTAATATAAATTATAATACGGGTGAAATCAAGCATTCTGATTGGTTGAGAGTGAGTGAGTCACAAGTTGTGCTTTATACGGCCGTAATGTCCCCTTTGTAATGTTGCACGCAACCGTATTATAAAAGCAATAAGGCACTCGAGGCAGGACTTTGTGGTCAATAACGTCCTTTACGGGTTTGCCGGCCCTCCGCTGAAGCAGATATTATAGACGACAAAGTACTGCCTCGAGTACCTTATTGCTTAATTGAACACTCTGACACAACTTGGCTCAGGTGACTTGCGATGAGCCTTTGGGATTGTTTGACAGTGCATTGGCATCTGTGACAGAAATATCAGAATGTACAGAACTGTGTGAGACCTTTGTTGCGCGTCATTCTCATGTGAAGCGTTTGCTATTCCGGGCGAGCAGGGCCGACCGAGTCGGGGCAGCTCAATACGGAGTGTGTTTATTTGGAGAACCTCTCACTATGTGTCATCTACTGTTGGAACGACATCTTGTGCCGGAGACGGGATTTTTTTTTTTAAATATGTTTTTTTAAATCATGCAGACATTCAGTGTTTTCGCCATTGCCAGGAGTTTTGATGGTTATATTGTCCATTTAGCCAGACATGAGTTTTTCGGGTATGATGTTTCGTACCTTTGAGGGTAATAGAAAGCTGGGCACACCGACATGACATGCAGGTAAAGCCATAAGTCACTATCCTCTCAAAATATATGAAGCAGTAGGCTGCATACCGCTGATGTCTTGTGAAATCAAGGTGTGTTTTACTTAACTCGGTGATGACTCCATCGATACGAAATGCGTCTGCAACCAGTTTTACCGGTTGTAACGCATCCATAAAGACGGAGCGTCCGAGAGCTTTTGTCAGTGTACTCTAGTGCAACCATAGTACCCATCAAGTTGTATTCATCCAGCCCCTTTCAAACTAATCAAACGCAAACCAAAGATCGACAAGATGAAGAGCACGTAGGGGCGCTACATACCAGTGCCGACCCGTTACGAGTCTACCTGCCAGAATTGTCAGTAGGAAGAATTGTAAATTAATGTGAGTATATTTGTGTGTCAGCAAGTGTTACTCACAGCAACTCTGGCCTGGAAGTCAGCGGTGGGTACGACAGGTATGGGCCCACCCTGCTTGCCAAACTTCCTCTCTAAACTTTCCTGCACAGACACTAGAAGAAGAAAAAAAGAGAAATTAAAGACATATTTTAGGGACAGAGAAACACCAACGCATCCACGAGATACGAGCCAAAGGATACAGCAACATTAAACACTTTATCCTTTTACATCAGCAAATTGTCCTAATCACCTTTGTTGATTAGCACAATCAAAATGTGTTTTTCCCCCAGTAAATTCACACCGATATATGATCACTCTATCCCTGTGCCTCATTCAACTCCTCCTGGACATGCAGAGGTACATGTGACCAGGTGTAGGAAAGTTAATTTCAGCCTATTGGACCTTACATTTAAAAAACTGCGAGACGTTTTCTGAAATCAACCCATCCCCCGCTGAGCTAGAGCTGCGCGTATGTGTGTCGTCAGGATAAAGGTGCCGTCAAACACTTTTGGTGTGAACGCACCTTAAACCTGATCACACACAAATACCTTAACGTGCCATTTAATGATTGGCTGCATGTGAACAAGGTAGAGAGTATAAATAAAAACGAAGGCAAGTGGTCAAAAGGATCTTCTCTCTTGGACAGAGACTTCACGTCAGCCGACACCCGTTTACAACGACTTTACACAGAGCATCACCGACAGCCGCAGCCGACACAGATTCGGTAAGAATACAGCCATTTGTCCTTCACATTCTTGTTGACTCTCGTTGTCGGCAATGTAAAACAGCGAGTCAGGAAAGGATTCAACAACAACAACAGTTGTCCATGATTGTTGACTTTATAATTTTTAGTTTTACAAAACATTTGTAAAAATACCCATTTCAGTAACCACAGCATGTGCTGCAACAACCTGGAGCTGCAGTGAAAGTAGAGTTAACGCTCGACGCTTGTTCATCGAGGAAGCGGCTGCCGGGTTTCCACCATCTCACCGAGGAATCCAGAGCATCACAACGCCAAGATAAATACAAGGTATAATAACGGCACAGCAAGCCTGAATGTCTCGTGCCTTTCATCGGTAGCATGTTCTTTTACAAAACGTTTTTCTCTTCTCTTTTGGTAATATAGATGGCTGCTCTCCATTTGAATACCCCGCTGGAGCCCGGAGAACTAAACGGCTAAAAGACAGGATACTGCGTTTGAATGAAGACACTCTTTTTTACGATGAAGATACTAATGGAGTAAGAACCAACCTGAGGTTCTTCAGCACAAGAGAATGGATAAACGCAATGAACACAAAGTATCCTGGACTTGAGGAAAGTCAAATTAATGGCCAAATCAGACTCCGCTTACGGAATCAAGGTACCATAATGGTGTATCATAGTGCAAGAGTTGGTGTTAAAGTTGTGGTATCGGACAGGAGATTAATGACAATGTTTGAGGAAGATTTTCCAGAGATGAGACAACAAACCCTGACACCAAACCCAATCCCAGAAATGGCAGCATTAAACCTAGACAATGAGGACAACGCTCCCGACCAGCCAGAGGGTGCTCTTCCAACCCAAACCAACCCACCCATGCCAACCACACCTGATATAGAGTGATGAAAGAGTAAGAAGGAAAAGAAATATATAAATTGGATAATTCCAAGTAACTGCTTGTTAACGCTTTAGTTATTAAGATTCGTTTCATGGATAGGTTACTGGATTGTAACGCTTTAATTATTAAGATTCATTTCATGCATAGGTAACTGGATTGTAAAATCAACTACATCTTTTTTTCTGATTTGTTATTCAGTTTGTAATTTACTCTACAACTTCTTTCTGGTGTTCATATATTGGTTTAGAATCGTGTCCCAAGAGTAAAAATGTAATGACTACGTATCTTCTGATGGAGTCTCGTGACCGCGTCTGAATGTTGTGGGAAGTAGAGCCATCTTGTACTCACTGAGCAGGTGGTAGTTGGAGTCCCTCTCGTATTTGAAGGTCAGTCTTCCATAGCTGACGTGGTTGAGATTCTTCAGCCACTCGAAATAGGACACCGTCACACCGCCAGCATTCAGGTACATGTCCTGCAGGATGAAACGCGACACACACACACACTTTGATCTTTGCTCTTCTGCGTGTTGAAATATTTTTTAGGAACTTTCTCATGTATTTTTTCTTTTAAGATTTTATTTGGGAAGAACTGCATTTCTGTTCAATAAAAAGACACTGGAACTTTAGGTATTTTTTCTTTTAAGATTTTATGCTTTTGTGAAACAGTGTAAAATAAAATAAATAAGTATGACACATAATCTGCATATAAATCCGTTGCTTACACAATAAAAGATGGATTTTAGTCAACATAACTCTTGCTTCCCGTTTTCTGATTCATTTGCTCGACACTCGTTTGGGTTAAGCCTTTGTGTCTTTTGTTTACAAAGTGTATTTAACATTATTTATTTTGAGGAATTAAATATTCATGACCAAATAAGTAACAATTCAATTCTAAAGTGAATCTGCTCCATAAGCAAAATCTTGATTGTTGCCAATACATTTGTGATGCCACTTTCGGGAAATAACCAACACTGGTCTAACTTTGGCAAACGTATATGTTCATATAGTTACCCCATCACTCTTAAAAATGTGATTAATTTAATTAAATTAGTTTTCTAAAAAAAAGATTGTTGCAGAAAATATGGTTTGTTTTGACATTTCAGAAACCAATTTATTCAGCAGAGTAAACAAATAATATATTTTTTTAATTTCTAAAGCTTCATATCTGAATGTTCAGAGTGTTTCCAATGTTGTAGTTTGCATTTCTGTGTGCGTTATTTGTGCTCACAGGAATAACCATGACGTTGTTCTCCAGGAAGATCTTGTCGGCAGCTGGAGTGGTGGGTCCATTGGCACCTTCAGCAATGATCTGACACACACACACACACACACACACACACACACACACACACACACACACACACACACACACACACACACACACACACACACACACACACACACACACACACACACACACACACACACACACACACACACACACACACACACACACACACACACACACACACACACACACACACACACACACACACACACACACACACACACACACACACACACACACACACACACACACACACACACACACACACACACACACACACACACACACACACACACACACACACACACACACACACACACACACACACACACACACACACACACACACACACACACACACACACACACACACACACACACACACACACACACACACACACACACACACACACACGCACACACACACACACACACACACGCACACACACACACACACGCACACGCACACGCACACGCACACACACGCGCACACACACGCACACGTGGCGTAAACGACCAGCTTAAAGCACGGCACCTCGGATTACTCAAAGTGAGCGTCTACCTTGGCCTTGATCCTGGGAGCGTTGTCACGCGTGAGCTGCTTTTCCCCGGCAGCAGGGATCAGGATGTGGCAATCTGCTTCCAGGATGCTCCCTTCGTACGGTTTGGCGCCTGGGAAGCCCACAATGGTGCCGTTCAGCTACAGAAAGGGAACAAACACATTCAGTCGATTTTCAGAGCAAACTAGTCGGGTTTGACAAAATAAAATAAATGATAAAAGAAAGGAGACAGAAGTGAGGGGAAGGCAGTTGTGCTGGTACCAGTTTGTAGTCCTCCAGCTCTTTGGGGTCGATGCCCTCTGGGTTGTAGATGGATCCATCAATCTCTCCGATGCCCACACACTTTGCCCCAAACCTGTGCAGGTACCTCATGGAGTGGAGACCCACATTACCAAAGCCCTGCGGAAAGTTAATAATCAGCACAGTTTAAAATAAATAAAACTACAATTTAGCCCAATGCAGCTCCATACTCTGGTGCCACCATGTGGCCGTTTAAGTTTTCACACCATCGTCATGACCTGAAAGGAGATATGAGGTGCCATACGTTTGAATAAAAATAATTGGAGTAAAGTATACTGGAATAAGACTTCTTCTGTGCATCACATGGCTGCATCATGAGGTTAACAGTACAAGTTGAAGGAAATTACCCTAGTCACAAAATGTAATATTTCCCAGTATAATTTTAAGGCAAATTAATATTGTTGAATATTTGACCGTACATTGTATATTTGAGCTCTAGCGCTTTTCCTCTTAAAGTTTACTTTCTAATACCACGTCAGGATGAGATTTCAAACGGGTTGCCATCCTTTAATCTCCGGTGGTTGGGCACGAGGTTTAAATGAAAACGCAAAACCTCTAATGGTTAACCTTTTTAAAGCTGAAGCACCCGGTGTCCTTTATGGTTTATACAGTGTCGTGTAAAACACATTCCTAGTTAAAAAGCTGCAGGATAGCATGGAGACGAAGAGACTTTAGTCAAGTGTAATAGAGTAAACACATGACCCCGTCTTGATGCCACAATAGAGATCGGTTTCTCCTCCGTCACTAATAAATCTCCAAGAAAATGTAATCTCAGCACAACATAATCCTCAAACACACGCAAAGAGGGATTAGCTTTTTGAACATCCACGTTGTGTTCAGCTGCTGTGACAATTCTTCTTCCTCACAAACATCCTCCCTAAAACACTTCTAGTTGCATTTGTTTCTAGGAACGAAACAACCAAAAAACATCCCCTTTGCAAATTGCTATAAAAAGCAAGGAAAGGATATCAAATGTGTAATTTAAATCCTAGTAAGTAAACCAATAAGAGCAGATCCTCTTGTTTGTGTCCGAGTGTTACACATGCTGGGTTGTTCATAGGGCAACACAACACATTTTATCAAGCTCGCAATAAGGTCAATGGCAATATTCAAATAGCAGGAGGCAATGCGTAATATTGTCCTGAACTACAAATCATATTCTACAAAAGCATTGCTTTTGTACAGGTAGAACAAAGAAACAAACCTTCGGTTCACTACCGTCTACTCGGCATGAGAGGATCACGGCTAAAGCAGATGGCGTGGCCCCGATTGAAGCTCTAAAAGCCTTCGCCATGATTTAAAATGAAAACTTACATCCTTTGAGTATCTGTGTGCACATTTAGAGTCTCATCTCTCCCGTCTCTTTTTTGATCAAACCGTGTGTGTGTGCATGTACCTGGATGACAAAGGTCTTGTCCTGGAAGCCGGGTGTCAGGCCCACCATGCTCATGTAGGAAGCCTCGTTGATGAAGTTCTCGATGCCGTGGAAGACTCCGCGACCGGTGGCTGAGATTCGCCCGTGGATTCCTCCCTGGCTGATGGGCTTTCCCGTCACACACGCGTGGGCGTTGATGTCCTGCAAACACACCGAGAATCAGACCACACGCAGCAGGCCTCGAACTGACGTAGATCAAGTACAAAGCATTGTCAACGCAACAACTACCGTGGCTGAGCGGGATCGCCATTCTGAATATGTCACAAAAACCAGAATGGAAGAGTTGAGTAGTCAAGAGGCAACAACGGGGATGAATCGACGCGTGTGTAAAAAGGGAACGCTGGCATGGTGGAGCAACAGAGAATACACACACTCTAACTAGACACTGTTGTGTTACACACTTGAGCCAGTGTTAAGAAAGCAAAGCCAGCATAACGGTGGCTCTTACGGCAAAATTGTGCCGCAGTAGCAGACTACTATACACTACCCATGAGCCTCTGCCCTCAGATACCCATAGCGGGAATGCATCACCCACTCCAAAGCCATGCCAGGGGCATCTTATATTTCACTTTGCATACTATACTTTATGCACAGTCACTTTCTTTCTTTTATTTATAATTTATTGTGTTTAGTTTATCGGCGCTACCGTGTCAATAAAGTATATTTCTATTCTATTCTTCTCTATCTGAAACAGAGGGCACGTGACTCGGTAAGGTGAAAAAAAAACGCAGAAAGGGGAAGTTACTACGAGACCCAAAATGCAGCTCAAATTGGCTTCTAGTGGAAAACTAAGGTTCATCCAGCATAACATTGTAGCCGGTATGACGAGCGCTTGGCGAGTGGATTCTACAGGACGAGGGTCACAGAGTCCTCTGAGTCAGAGCCACAGAAATTGCAGCAAAACACCGTATTCAGAAAAGACTCTTTGCAGACGTCACGGTGGGCTTTGGAAGTCACGACTTCTACAAAGATTTTACGTTTATGAAGAGCAGACAATGGAGGAGCTGTAACTTTACAACATTTTTGCTGGATAACTAATTTGTGATTCATAAATAAAAAAAATGTTTATCAACTAATACTTTGAGCTTTAATAATCACCCCGCTCCATTCTAAACAATGTAGCTTTGGCAACTATTTTTTTAGTCACTATTACACTGACGTCAAGACTGTTAAAATAAAAAAGATTAAGTAAAAGTAATTTAATAATTGTACTTAAAAACAGCTGTGATCTACAGATTAACACGTGCTTTAACATATGTGGGTAAATATGTTTCCATCTTTTGTCGAATAAGCCTTGTTTGATAAGCTATAACAAACACAGGCCTCAGTGAAGCTGCATTGGAAAGAGGAGGACCGTCGACGTGGTCGGCCGGGAAGGGAGCGGCAGGAAGCCACTGCTCATGCTTTCCATGTGACTCACTCCTTCCTCTCAGTTTGGCCAAGTTTTAACCACAAAAAAAAGAAAAACAGGAGAGTTGGACCGATTGGTTGAGTATGCCTGAGAACTCACAGTGTGTGCGATGGTGTTGGCGTATGTGTCGGCGATCCAGGACATTTCCCTCTCTCCTGTGCTCATGTCGGGGGCCGGGACGTCGATGCCGGGCCCTGGGTTTTGTTAGATGGGTAGAAAGAATGAGTTAACGGCGCACACCAATCAGTGCAGGAATTCAATATCACGACACACAACATTTTTCATAAAACCAAGTTCCTAGACGCGATAACTAATTACATTGGCACGTCCTAAATGATAAAAAGTTATTGTTGCATGTACATTTACCACCATAATAAATGTATCCAAACTAAGAAGCATGCATGCAGAGAGATGGGGATGGGAAAAGAGAGCGCGAGAGAGATTTCTCAATAGCGGCAATAGTGATGTGTGCAAAGGGTGCCGCTCCTCCAGGTTGTATAAACAGTCAGTGGGGAAGGCTCTTGTATCAAATCTCACTTATTGGCACAACTATTGACGTGTACAAACAGTTCCATATCCCCCTTTTCTTTGCGTTGGAACTGAACACAAACAATGGCATTCCTTCGTTAAACATATACACCAGATAAGCAGGTTATGTGGTTTTGCTCGACAAGTAAATACAACTTTTTTCATAAAATTATCTGATCTCTGCAAATGTTCACAAATCACACACAAAGATGTCTCCTGAAAGGTATGCAAGTAGCACACCCTGAGCTACCCCGACCTGAATAAACAGCGCTAGACAGGAAATGTTTACTTCTGAGTGGAAACATTCAGCTCTCACCACCACAGATTTCACCAACCGTCAAGGGCGTTTTTAGTAGGAACTTTAAACAATTGTATAAATCCACAGAAACTCACCAATAAATCCCTTCTTGGCCAGCTCAATAGTGAATCTCCTGGTAATCTTCTCCAGCTCATTATCCTGCGACAGAAATACACAGTATAGAGTTTCAGAAAAACATGTTTGAGACGGTCAAGGAAGGGAAGTAAGCAAGGAAGAGAAAGTCAACGACACGGTTTGGATTGCTGTCGGGAACGTACTGTTCCCGACAGCAATCCAAACCGGGTCGTATAAAGCAACCGTTTTCATTCAATACAAAGAAACACGCTTGTCATTTTGACCACTGAGGTTTTTGGTTTAGGAGCTTCCTTCAGGTTACCTCTGAGGCAACAGCCTATCAATACCCTTCAAGTCTGTATATTTCACTGTGTCCACCAATGGCTACACTAAAAAGACTCAATAATCCAATTAAAAAGGCATAATTTAAAAATACTCCTACACATCCAAGTATCAACTAGCAATACAGTTCTTAAAGGCTTTAACCCTCCTGTTACCTACAAATGTACTAACATCTTTTACCCCTGGGGTCAATTTGACCCTAGCAATTAAAACCTAGAGAATTGATATTGTTTCCCAAGTTTAAGTGTGAGGTATGTTTGTTTGTTTGTTGACTACCTAAATAGCCCTTTAAATAAATAAAACATATTTCTTATATATGTTTTACAGTGAAAAACAGCTTGGGGTGAAATTGTACAGGACAGTGAAAACATGTGAATTTTATGTTTTCCTAGTTGTCCCCAATTAATTAGGAAAAGTCATGAAATATGAAGCATTAAAAAAAATTGTTAATCTTTTTAGAGACGTTAAACATTGAATCGGGTCAAATTGACCCCAAAAGGTAATAGGAGGGTTAAACTAAAATTCACTCAAAAGAAAGAAGACACAGTAACACAGAGGAGCTGATATCCCTCCCCTGACTGCCAGCTTGTCTGAGGCCTTGTTGCCTTCAGTGAAACATGTCTGTGCATCTCACGGACAGAAGCGTGTGGGGGGAGGCTTACAGAGTAATTCTTGGGGTTGATCTTGACTCCGGCTTTGGCTCCCCCAAATGGCACATCTAAGGACAGTAAGAGCTTTAAAAGAAAGAACACTGCAACCTTCTGCCAAACACATGAAAACTTCATTTTATAAAATATTTGATTCCAATACGATAGTTGAGATTCAATATTAAAGTACATTTTAAAACAGTTAGCGCTGCTCCAAAGCAATGTGAGCATGATGAGAATCGTTACCATCAGCTACTTGATGAGTGCACAATTGACTTGGGGGATGTTTCTTTTTTAAATTTATTTTTACCATTTTTACATTTACCATCATTGTAGTAAGTATTGATAAACACCAAAGGCATCAATAATAGAATAAAAGATTCATTACAAGAGTTCTGATCAGTCAGGAATAGGCGTACTTTTAACTATGAATAGCCATCAATGACTACAAAGCTAAATTCTCCTTTACAATAATGCTCTACATGTTCACAATTTGGCAGGAACACTATAAAATATACAATACCCAAGCGCAGTGTATTTGAAGAATTAGTATTAAAGCTATGTGCAAAGGCCACAAACTTTGGGCTTTTAATTTGAAAGAAGTTGGTGAGAAAAAAAAGTTTTAATATGTGAATGAGATGAAGGGATAACCAGAAGGAGCGCTTGTGAAAGACTAGTATTCTTACCGACAACAGCACACTTGTAGGTCATCAGAGAGGCGAGGGCTTTGACCTCGTCCACAGACACCTCGGTACTGTAACGGATACCTAGAGGAAGCACAAGTTTACAACACTGTCCATGTCATATCCTGCATTTTAAAGTACTTTTATACAGTTTAGACTGCAACATGGGGACAGCATTAGCCCACACTGAGGCCGCCTTCATGTGCAGCTCAACAACAGAGCGTGGAACTGAATAACAGCGATAGATTAGTCAAAGACTGGAGCAACAATCAGAGCATGTTTTTCACAACCACACGAACATGTTAGAGATCACGGACTGCGCCTGGCAATCATGGCTGCAGCGCTGGGCGGGTGGAGACCTCTAGAACCAATCACAGCGTCCCTTTCCGACTCCTGCCAATGAGGTTCAGCCATTCCCTCCCGTTGTCTGGGGTTTACTACCGTCGAGATGGCGACATATGTGGACCAGCCTGTGAGCTGCGTTACACGAGACCACACAGCCCAAGAACCACCGCTTCATCTTACTGCTATAGTGCGTGTGTGAGATTGTCTGGCAGTACCAAATATAGCTCAGAGAAACCCAAGGGCAAACGGCAGAGGAGGAAAAGGATTGCTTTGAGCGGACAAGAGGAACACGCGTCATTTGTAATGCAACCGCCTGGAAGAAGAAACACGAGAAGAAGCCCAGCCACAGTGATGTCAATCTGCAAATGCCCCTTGTGTGCCCGCCTACTTCCTTCCGTGTTGCTGCAGTCAGGAGGAAAGATCAAACCACCCAAAACAACGCTCAATCTTTGAGAGCTGCTGTGGCTCTCCTTCCATTTTATTTCCAGTCATCCAGCGATCAGCTGAGTCACCTCGAGCACATCACAAGACAATCTGGAGCTCGCTGATCAAATAAAAACATAAAAAAGGAAAGAAGAAAAAAAAAGCATGGCTGCCTATACACCCATCCCCCATCCAACCACTGGTGTATCCACCCAGCCAACGGATCGCCACAGCAACCAGATCCAAAACACGGCTGTAAACACATTCCTCTGAAATAGAACACAGATTTTTGGGGAATTAAACAGAGCCTGCACTGAAATCTAAAGTTCCTGCCGCGGTCTGGGCCGTTACATTTCCACAGACGGGCACAAAGGCCGGACACGACGGAGCCAAAAGCTTCACAGCCTCTCCAGCCTGAAACACACCGCCACGCATCTACAATCCTTTAAAAGCTTTTCAGGTTTAGCTTAAATTACTAGTTTAGTTCTTCAGCGAATTTAAATTCTTTGATGTCAATGTTTCTTTGTAACAAGGCAAAAACTGTGTACATGCCATTTAGAAGCTGTACCAACAGTGATAGCATTCAAATTATTCTTCATTTCTCCAGAAGTGTAAATACTGAACATTAGATTGACACTAGATAAGCAAATATATATAAAGTTATGAACAATACTATTTACTTTAACTTTAATAAAGTACGGAACATGCAACTTTGACACTGCTGCACTTGTGTTTTTAATGTGATCTTCCAAACAGGAGAGAAAGAAGTTGACAATTTAGCCAAATAAACAAGATTAGCATCTCCCAGGGTTGTTCAAATAACTTTGCATACACAGAAACGACACATAATAATCCCAAATTAGGACGTTCATTCAGTGGACAGCTGCCGCTCCCGTTCTCAAAGAGGGGTGCATGAGCAACACATGCACACACACAGCCTTTGCACTTTGATCTGAACACAGCCATGGGCTGTGCAGCACATCAATGATTAAGCCCAGTGAAATATAACTGATCTTACTCCCATCCCTATAATCCAGAAGGTTGGTATCAAGAAACAAGCAGATTTGTTTGATGCGCCACTGCTGTGATGCGTGACCATTGGTTCAGGCGAGGCAACACGAGAAAAAGATATTTAGTAATACTACCAGTATATGACCGCTAGCGCCAAGCTGGGTTTGCATTTAGCTTTGGAGCGAGGAGAGGTTCTGCTCTCCAGCTTTTATGAGATGAATAGAGGCCATGATCATTTTTTTTACGTTATCGATTTTAATAAATGGCTTCTTCCGAGTGATCTGATGGCTGGCTCTACCGACTGGACATAAACCGTTAAGTGCTTTGGGGATCTGCAGTAGACTATGCAACTCGGTTACAGAGGATTCACGCAACTCGACAGTTTTCTAATCCATTTTTAAAAAGTTAATTCAGGCGTGTTCAGCACAGTGCCCACGCTAATTATGTAGCAACTCTACGCCCCAACCCTCCAACAGAAATATGCCTCCCTACTATGTCTATATGTACTACCTCCAGCCGGTACAATGAAGACATTCGTAGGTAATAGCAAGCAAATAGCCACACCCACTGTTCAAACATGCCATTTACTAAACCCCATGTCTTTCTGCTGGGGAGGCCTCCTCTCCACAGTACCCTCCCCCGCCTGTCACACTGCTGACAAATAGGAGTGCCTGGAAACAGAAATACCCCCTCCCCAGCTTTCACACTCCTTCCGACCACATATACATCATATCCCTTCAATCACACATTTCCCAGAGTGCACTGCTGCAGAGGCCCGTCATGCCTCTGCTTTGAACTTTGAACCAAAGTATGTGACACTGTCAACCTATACACACCGTACCCTGCCCAAGGTTGAGGCATTGCACGAAAAGCTGGTTTAAACAGTGCATTGGTCTGGAGAATGAATGAACACATTGTGTGTATTTGGCCTGCCTTACATACTATGTACACACCATGTACACGCCACAGGACAGAAAAGTGCACCAGCAATAAGTGTTCAATAGTCGACCGTGTGTTTAGTGCAGCACGTGACAGTCAAGGCCTGACATGTGACATGGTCAAAGACGTAACACTTGCTGCCCTTTCCATCGCATCACACATCCGACACACACACACAAGAATAATACGTATACGAGTGAATCAGAGTGAAAGTCCATCAGCATGAACCAGATTAAACTGGATCGCAATATGTCAAAACTGTGCAAGAAAAACAAGATTTCAGGTCTGAACTGCCCACAGAGTATGGGGGGTGGGGTGGGGGGTGGGGGGGGGGGCTGCAGTTTGACACGCTCACACAACACGGTGACATTATACCTTTAGGTGAGCAGGAAGGTCAACGTGAACTGCACAGAAGTAGCTGTGCGCAGTAGTGAAATACAGGAAACACAGCAAGCGGCTATTATTATTTTTAAGGAAATAAACGAAAGTTCGGCTACGGATTAAAACAGAGGCAGTTTGTATTGCACTCAAATTAGCAGCTGGTGACAGCTGCGTTGCATTTCATGCTAGTGGAGCTGCTAACTAGAGCTAGCTGGCTCCAGCTAGCCGACCCGGGGGCCAGCCGCGGGGGCTCGGCGGACTTCTTACCCCCTTTGCAGGGCGTCCTGTGCTGGCTGTGCTGGGCGCGGTACGCCTCCACCACCTCCCACTCTCCGTTGTCTCTCCGGATGGGGAAAGACATGCTGAGGACGTGGTTGCAGGGCTTGATGATGCGCAGGATGCCACGCACACGCTTCTTCTTCTGCTCCGGTGTCTCCTTGGTCCGCAGGTCCTCCACCAGCTTGTCCTCCACGATGCTGGCGCCGCGGTCGAAGAAGCCCTCGACCATCCGGAAGAAGTTGGGGTCGTCGGGCTGTTCCGCCGCGCCCGCGTAGCGCCGGGTCCGCATCAGGGACGAAGACGCCGGGAGAGCAGAGTCGACGCACCCCGAGGCCAGGACGCTACCCGCCGAGCGGCTCAGGATCTCCCCGAAATACCGATACATGGCTGAAACTAGCGAACCGGGTGAAATAAGTAATGAAGAGGCAACTAAACAACAAAGACAAAGGGGCGACGACAGGAGCGGGGGATTTAATGAGCAACACAGCAACTCCTCACCGTGTCCCGTCCTCTGGCCGAGTGGGGAATGGCACACGGTGTCGGTTTACTTTAAAAGGCAGCAGGAGCCAAGGAGCCAGTAAACGGGGGCTCCTCCGTACGCACGCGGAAGAGGAGGACCAACGGAGGCGCGCGCGCGCCCGTGCAAGGAAACTGACAGCGCGCGTTCCCGAGTATGCGCCATTTAATTTCAGTCTATGATTGAAATTCAATGAAAAGACAATAAAAGAAAAGGTCCAATTATATATAATAATGTATTTTCATGCAGTCAGAATCTTAGGGTCGTGATACTGTAATAAAGAATAGTTGTGGATTATTTCATGTAATCAGTTAATATAAATAAACGGACTGCATACAAAATATTTGAGATGAATCACTTTAAAATGTATGTCAAATTAATGTGATGATGATGAGCAATATGAAGCACATCTGCTTGGTCATTCATTAGCTTTTAAACAACGACTACACTGTTACAGTTCTGTACTTGTTTGTTCAGAGGATTTCTGGGAGGCCTCCTGCCATCAGCAGTTCCCTGATCTGCGGAGTGAGTGAGAAAGGCCCATTGTGTTTACATCCGTCATTAACCGTGCAGCCTCATGGCCACCAACAATTAATAAGGTGGTCCATCTGGTGATATACAGTTTGGGACTCTCAGCACAAATAATTGACTGTTTTTTGTGACTGTTGCCATTGAAAAATATCCATATTGGTTGGCTTTAGAAAAGGAAATCTACAGCTATGCTGGTGACTGTGAAGCTGCACACGTTGAACGCTAATATCAAACTGCTAACATACTGATGCACGTTTTCTCTATTCGCCACGATAATATTTACTGATGATAGACGATGTACAATAACTTTCCCATCAACCTCCGCTGTACTTTGTGGGCATGTGGGGAAGCTTTTGTCTGAGTGGAAGTTCAGCCTCATAGAGTTGCTGCATCGAAAGTGCAGGATCAGTAAATATACGCTGTAATTATCTGCCACTGTCAGTCGCTGACAATGCAGTGTGCAAATACATATTTCTAGTTGATGCATTATTATTTCCTCTTTGAAACAAGGGCCTTGGTTGAAGAGTGAAGAGTATACAGGGAATGACTTCCTGTTGTCTGTCCTACTGCGCTGCTTTGAAGAGTTAACTAGTTTGACATTAAACCCTCACACTACCTCTTATCTCCGCCATCCTGTTCTTCAAACTCAGTTATACTGGAGTGATCAGGCTTCAGAAAAAACATGCAGGGACACACATTTCATCAACAACTGCCAAGGTCACCTTGAAGTCGGCTCTTAAACTCTTGTGAAGCTATGACCGATGCTGTGTTTACATGTTTAAGCATCCGTTATCATTGTCTGGGAACAGATAGGATAGCGTGGCTCTCATTGGACACTGCATTGATCGCATGTTCTTGTTATTTCACACATATACAAAAATGTGCGGCGAGTACACATTGCCTGTCGCTCTGCAGAGAGAGAATCTTAGTGCTGAGCTCGTCTGAATGAAGGCCCTGACCTGGGCTGTGGACTCTGTCCAGGAGATAAGATTAGATCTTGCCCCCGGTACAGGTACAATATGCTTAAACAGTAATGGCACATGATTTCACAACATGAAAATAATTTTATTTTGATTAAAATGTACACATATTTAATATCTAAATGTACTGATTAGGTTTAGTCGAGCTGTAAATCTAACGTCTGAACATCCAGTATCATGCATAACGTAATCAATAGTAACCATGTTGTCCATTGCATCTGGCACGGAGTCAAGGCAAGGTTTCACTCTTACTAATACGTGATAGTGCTTATTTCCTCATTGTGTTTTCTGTGCACTGAAACAGAGAAACTGAGAGGTGCAGCTTGATTGTGTTTTAACGGTCGATATCCTGAGATAAAACCAGACACAACGAGAGAAGGTAGACACGATCTGAATATTCATAGACCTGGATGTTCCTGTGTGAGGTTAAACTTGAACCGTATCTCAAGCAGACACACACACACACACACATACACACACGCACACACACACACACACACACACACACACACACACACACACACACACACATGAGATAGTTGAAGAACTCTCAACTCTGCACCAGAGGACACTTCCATTCAATTCTCTGCCAACTTTTCTTTAACTAGATATACCCTCCTATCTTACACAATTTGAACAATGATCAATAAGTTTGATAATTAAATAATTGTGATACTTCATTGTCTTTGATTATCAGTACACACTCACTCCTCCATGACTCAGTAGTTCCCTACTCGTATGTCTCCTGTTTATCTTTATTCATATAACGTGTCCTATCGCAGCCTTTATCTGTACTGCTCTGACACTGATTTATCAGGGTGGTGTTTCAAAGGGTGAGCACTGTCGTGTCATTGGCTGACAGCCTGACAACACCCACCCAACCATGTGGGTGTGACTGGGGGAGGAGGGAAAGAGGAGCTCATGGGGGCCCTGTTCAGTTGGGTCACATGGGAGTTTAGAGGAACTAGGACTGACTTCCTATCTTTGTTTTTTTGTCTCTGAGTGAACTCCTTTGAAATGTAAGCTCATACTAATACAGTTTAAGCCCTCACACCACCACCGTGCCCCCTCCTCTATACCTCTAACCTCTGCCCTCTTGTGCCTCAGACTCGATCTTACTGGAATCATCGGGCTTCTGAAACAACGTGCAGGCACACAATGTCAAGGTCACCATGAAAATCGACACGGTAATAACCAAGCAGAGCATGTCTGTTCATTAAACTAATGTTAAAAAAGATTTCCTGAGACGTCTTTTCTTTCACTTTCTTTTAAAGGCTCAAAATCTGCTGTGATTTCATGAATGCGAATTTAAATGGTCACGTGGTTGGATAACATTATTATTGATAATACACTTTACTCAAAGACAGGCAGAGCAGGGACCTTTAAGCATAGTAAGTTTCTATTGTAAGGAGCCGAGGAAACTAAGGATCAAATAATGTCCTCAGAGTTCTTCAAGGACAAAGAACACAAACTTAAAATGAATGATCATAGTTATTATGACGTCTCTAATTTGGACATTAATGGGAAAATACATAAAATAAGAATATTAAGCAAATTGATTGTAGCGGCGTTCCGTCGTTGATTTTTTCTTAAACCGCTAAGAGCTGTAGACACATTGAGTTTCCTCTCACGCGCATGACAGGAGACTGGTCCTTTCCTTTACTTTCAAATTTATTTCAAACAGCAAAAAACGCTGACAAAGTATACACATAATAAACGTTCAAAACGATCTCATGGTCTTACGATCTTGGGATCTTATACGGTCTTACGATCTTACGGTCTTACTATATCTCTCGTGTCTAATGACAGCTCTGCTCTTACACTTGCGGCCGTCATGACGTCATTAAATAGCCCGGCGCGAGCGTCAGGCATTAACATAAACATCTTTTAACATATTCAACTTATAGTTCCTCCACGGAGAGTATAATTCTAAATATTAAATTATAAACAATAAAAAAAACTTAAATTTACTAAAAACACACTTGTGGCTCTTACATTGATATTATGCTGATTTTACAAATAAGCAGTTTTGTTTTACAGAGAGTTTTGCTGAACTGACAGTAGTCGCCTGGCAGCAGGATGTAAAAAAAGCTGACTGATGGTCTATTTACGGCTACAGTTCTGACAAATTCCAATTTAAAACAGCTGGTGGAGGTTTTTCTATCTTACAAAGGTTTCATTTCAGCTTCTTCCTCATTCTTTTTCAAATATTGATTTATTTTTATTTTATTCACTGCTTATTTTTTAAATGTTGGTACATATCATTTGTTAGTGCATATAGAATATTAATCTTACTTACCTTAATTGTCATGACATATTTTATTTTCTCTGAAAGAGGGGCTGATGAACAGCTAATGGGTCTAAATATAATACTGATAAAATAATAACTTCATGTTAGTTAAGTTGCCGAAGGAGGTAACACAACGCTGATTGAGCGATGCAGACCAATCATGAAAGTATTACAATATTTTTATATTTGCAGTATTACAAACTGTTTGTGGCGATATTTTTGGAAACAAACACTGTATTCCAGTGTTTCTTCATTGTTAACACACCTAAATGTATTTTTTTCCCCATGTTTCCCTCAAATATAAATTATAAATCAATCAGGACTGCGATCTTGATGATTGGTACCTTAAACACTAGATGGTGGCAGAGACTTACCAACATGTTGTGTGAGAGTGAGAAGACAAATCGATTAACGTCCATTGCTTTCATATCAAACTGAATAAAAAAGCAACCAATTCACCAATAAAAATGATCACAAATTGTATAGTAATTTGAACCTGTCTATACAATGCACGTTTATAAAGGTTAGCAAAGACAGTTTACCATGTCCTCAGAACAGCAGAGTAGAAAATAAACAACTTTAATAAGAAATGACTTTCCTCCAGTTGATGTAGAAAACAACAAAAACAAAGTAGATATCTTGTTTTGCCATTGTTTAAGTGTCTCACAAAAGGCCCTGGATATAGACTATAGTGAACATATTATTAGAAAAGGTTACAGAGACCCAAAGTAATAACAGAAGCTTTTCATTTAAAGCCCCACTATGTAACTTTTCCACCTTAAAATAACAGCTTGAAAAAAATGACTTTTAATATGTTGATTTGCGGGGTTTGTGGCCAGAAAACTGCTGAATGTAAGATGTTGGGACCGGCCCGGTACTTCCGGTTGGGACCGGCAGAAGTACTTCAACTTGCTTTCTGGCAGTGATTACGCAACGTCTTATAGTGCCAGTCCACGCTCGCAGGTGACTTTTTATTTGCTCCGCTACGCGACGCGTAGAGACAGAGAGTCATGCTGCTGTGGAGAACAACGGGCCGGTGTTCTGTCATTTAATGCTGCTTGTCAAAAACCGCTCCTTGTGGTATTGCGCATGCGCCGAGTCGATTTTCCGAGTTTTTTCGAGTTTTTTCCGACACGCCCATCATGATTAGCTAACCCTGTGTTTGCAAATGTGAGTGACGTCACCTTGTGGTATTGCGCCGAGTCGATTTTCCGAGTTGCACGTCATGCACGGCATGCACGGCTGATAACGGTGAGTGACACTTTTTATAATTAGACTCATGACAGAAAAAAACACTTACTTTATGCCTTTATTTGATGTACAGATGTATAAAACCATAAAGTAGCATTTTTTTTATAGGGTAGCATGAATCGATACACACACCTATCAGTTTATGCAGCGGGTAGCAGATTTTTACAAGGCAGCAAAAGATGACAATACACCGGGTCTGAACGAGACACGCTGCCGCTGCCGATCAGCTGTGAGCGAGCTAGCCGGAAGGCTAGCTCACTGCTGTCAAGTGAGCCCACATCCGCCGAGTGAGCCGCAGTTGCAATTCTAAATGCACCTCTATTCAAGGTGTTACGGTACGGGGGCCAGACGGGGGCAGTACGCAAGCGCAGAGGGAAGGAGATCCTTGCTGAATTAAATGAATATTCAAAGAGCTATAAAACCAGATCCTTATATTGGTACATTGTAATTCCAACGCAGTCTTGTTAAGATGGTCCTCTGCTATGTCCACGTGCATGGCCTTCAAATCCTACTGTACAGTTTGGGAGAAAATTGAAGTCAAAGTCGGCTTAAATTTCATAATGATATTAATAATTTGACAATATTCAAAGAGCTATAAAACCAGATCCATACATTTTTACATTGAAATTCCAATGCAGTCTTGTTCAGGGTGACCTCTGCTATGTCCACGTGCATGGCCTCCATATCCTACTGTACAGTTTGGGAGAAAATTGAAGTCAAAGTCAGCTTAAATTTCATAATGATATTCATAATTTGACAATATTCAAAGAGCTATAAAACCAGATCCATACATTTTTACATTGAAATTACAATGCAGTCTTGTTCAGGGGCACCTCTGCTATGCCCATTAAGACTACATATAATATTACGTAGACATTATTGAATTGATTGCCGAAATTAAGAATCTACACATTAAGCTTAATGTAAGTGTTTGTCTTTTTAGTCATTTTGGACAAAGATACATTCATATTAATAGTTATATTGTTAGGGTTCGGCTTTGGCTGGGCCCAAGCGCAGACACAGGGACATCAAGGTAGGGTGATGGAATGGACTTTATTTACTAAACACAGGTGATTTTGGTATAGCAGGAGTTATGAAGTGACATGAGCTGCAGCAGCTGGGCAGGAATGCAGGCACAGAATCCTGGGCACAGGGAACAGGAGTTAGTAACAGTCAAAAACAATGTAAAGCATAAGAGTAGTCTACATCTTTGAGACTAAGAGGGGCCCAGAGTCAACATACTAATTGAAATGGTGAAATAATCTGGCAACTGGAGAGATGGAAGCCAGGGGTATTTAGCAGGAAGGATTTGATGAGATGACAGGTGCTGGAGATGATGTGCAGGTGTGGAGATGAGCCCAGGTGAGATGACAGGTGCTGGAGATGATGTGCAGGTGTGGAGATGAGCCCAGGTGCTGTAAGCCACGCCCACGGCACGCACAAACACACACGTAACAGAGACCAACAGGATGGAAAAACCCCAAAAGGACCGGACTATATCTAAAAAGAGCCCAAAAACCACAATAAACACTGTTTGTTGATAGAACAAAAATAAAAAAGAGCCCAACAACCACAAGAAACACTGTTTTTTGATTTAATTGCACAAAATGCACTTGCAATCACAGTGTTTCAACAGTTCCAGCCGTGTTTTGGTGATCTGCAGGCAGTCGGTGTGGTACCACCTGAGACATTCATCACACTGAATCTGAAAAAGGAAAAATTAAACAATTGAATTTCAGAAAGAGAGACTTTTATTACATAACGTTCCAATTCTCTCTCTACCCCCTCATTTCCTGTCCACTGTCAATTGAATTTTAAAAATGCCAAAGCTAAAACTTAGATCCACAAATCAAATGAAATAAAATAACACCTTACCCAGTCAGTGACCGGAGGCCCCGGAGTGGGTGGCTTTTTAGCAGAGCACATGGCACACTGGGTTTCAATGTCAAAAACTAATGAAAAGAATTATATAAACTTTAGATCTTTTGTAGTACAATATCACAATATAAATTAATATGAAGAAAAGCTGTCACACACCTGATGCGCGGAGTAGTTCAAGTGCCATGTTTTCTCGTTCCTCAACCATGTTTTCCAATTGGGTCCCAAAGGCCATCCGTGGTGATCCAGGGAAGGCCTCCATCACTGCATCTAAAAAACATATTGTATATATTTATTTATTTGAAGTTGTAAATAACTATCATTCAAAATGAGAGAGGGGGTAGCAAATTAAATTATTTTAATTGATATGGGTGCTCCATGGTATGGCCTTGGAATTTGATATCCACCCAATCTGTCTTGCTGAGGATATTCCTCCTCATTTTAAAGTAATCACTATGTTAAGTTCTAAATATACTATATGTCCATACACATCAAATATATGCACAAAATTTGATGAGAAAATTCACTTTCATTGTAATAACTTGTTAGGTTGTTGGCCCACTCCAATTTCACACAAGAATGTAAGTGCTCATCGTCATTACAAGTCTATTGAACACTAATGAACAGATGTAACCTAATTCGCCATGATTTATATTAATATGTAACCTAATTCACCATGATTTATGTGAACTCTTAATTACACATACACATTCCCTGAAAGGGAAGGATATGTCATTATGACTAAACTACTATAGAGTGCAAACTTTCAAAATATTAAACTGAGATATAATAGAAGACACATCAAGTGGTGACAAAGAGAAATCTCAGCAGCCCTTTGTCATCACCAAAGGTCCATGTGCCATGTATCTAAGTCAGCATCCAAGCCATTCTCTTTGAATCACTAGCACACTAACATGTACTCAAAAAGGGAGAGTAACTGGGTCAATTTCAAATTGATTAACAGTTTTATATAAACTTTTAAATATCATGGTAATACACATGGACATAGCAGGGATCTTCATGAAGAATACTGAATTGGAATTTCTATTGACCCTTTTAAAGATCTGCTTTTATAGATGTTGGAATATTGGAATATTGCGGAATTATGAATATCATCATGAAATTTAAGCCGACTTTGACTTCAATTTTCTCCCAAACTGTACAGTAGGATATGGAGGCCATGCACGTGGACATAGCAGAGGTCACCCTGAACAAGACTGCATTGGAATTTCAATGTAAAAATGTAAGGATCTGGTTTTATAGCTGTTTCAATATTGTCAAATTATGAATATCATTATGAAATTTAAGCCGACTTTGACTTAAATTTTCTCCAAAACTGTACAGTAGGATATGGAGGCCATGCACGTGGACATAGCAGAGGTCCATCTGAACAAGACTGCGTTGGAATTACAATGTACCAATCTAAGGATATGGTTTTATAGCCGTTTGAATATTCATTTAAGGATCTCCTGTTCTCTGCGCTTGCGTACCGCCCCCGTCTGGCCCCGTACCGTAACACCTGAAATATAGGTGCATTTAGAATTGCAACTGCGGCTCACTCGGCAGATGTGGGCTCACTTGACCGCAGTCTAGCTCGCTCACCTCTCGAGAGGCAGAGGTTTTACGACACCTGATAAACTTTAAATACCTGAAGGGGGCGCTACAGGGGAAAAATTACATAGTGTCACTTTAAATTCGCCCTGAGAATAGAGGGAGTTGTTCGCTGTGCAGATTGAAAAGCCCTTTGATATGAATATATAGCGCTAAATCAACATGCACATTAGAAAAGCAAAGAAGTCACTTGGTAAGCTTTGATTTGGTGATTCAGAGCTCAGTTTTATTTGTTTGTTCACCATCTGATCGTGGGCGGGAAAAATTCAGGTCCTAAAAAATGACAAGTAAAAATTCCTGCATTAATAATGTCACTTAAGTACAAGTATATAAGTATTTTCTTGAATCAAAATGTATTTACATGTGCTCAATATAGAATTCAGAGCATATCTGTCTGTCGTTCTTTATTAATGCATCGTAATTCATGAGCTCATCGTACGTTTTAGGTCGGCAGAGTTACTTGTAATTGCATCACATAAATGTAGTTTAGTTAGTTTCTCTCTGAATCTGAGTCTAAAAAGTAAAAGTAAAGTAAAAAGTATAGCAATACTCAAGAAAAGTATACCGTAAATGTGTACTTTACATTCCCCTGCAGCTATATTTTTGGTAAAGGATTGTGTTTTCTCAACAATCGCTGAGATGATTGATTGTTGGAACGCAAAGACCATAAAGTATCGTAATATTGTGCTTTTAGCTCTGAACTGTTTTATCGTCATCATTATTGTCATCATGCATTTCCTTTCTTCCTTTTTTTTCAGATTCACATCAGTAAAATTACCACAAATGAAACTTGAAAAAAAGGTAGTGAGCGTATGTGTGTGTGTGTGTGTGTGTGTGTGTGTGTGTGTGTATTCTGAAGCCGAAAAGGTAAAAAGTTTAAAGAGTTCCCACGAGAACTTTCCTATTGAGGGTCTTTATCAGGAAGCTGTGGCTTTGACTTGCGTCTGCTCACTTCTCATTATCAGCACAATGCGTATCTTGTATATAAATTGTGTGTGTGTGTGTGTGTGTGTGTGTGTGTGTGTGTGTGTGTGTGTGTGTGCATTATGTTTGGCAGTCAGATGTCCCCCCACGTGTCGGGCGGCCCAGAAGGAAACCTCACAGGAAGCAAGTTCAGACCCAGAGAGGTCAGGAAAAGGTCACGCTGCTTGCTGTCGGAGACATATTTCAACTCTCACAACGCTCTCAACTGTTGTCTGTCCACCACAGTCTACACATAAAGCTTTCAATTGTCAAATAAGGAAGACAGAAGTTGAAGCAAAAATGCAAAACTTTGACTGTGAGGCCTAGTTAACCCGCTTAAAAATCATAATTTCTCAGTCCAAATATTCGAAGCGTTATCCGAATACTAAACAGAAACATCAGTGGTTGACTAAAACAAGAAAGAAGAACATTTTCTGTTTAATAAAAGTTTCATCATGAACAGAAGTGGCAAGAGAAGCGTTGTTGTTTCTTGGAGACTGCGGACTGTTCTTCATTCGGCTCAAATGTGCACGATCTGGTCTACGGAGAGCTGCAAGGACGGCTCCTCCACTCCGCTGCGAGACACATATGAATATAGCATTAACCATTCATAAATAATAAGACTAAAACACATACAACACACACTAACATTGTCAGGTTGCTGCTTCTCTCTCTTTTCTATAGTTGTAAATTGACATAACAAAAAATTCAAGATGGAGATGTTCAACTGTGTGAAATGTTATCAAAGTAATCAACAATGGATAATGAAGGTAATAAGAAGCCTTTATTCTCAATAAAGCAGGAAAATGAACCCAACAAAGACTTGAAACCTTCTTTAAAGCTAAGCTACATGAATGTTGCATGGCAATAGGGCAAACACACCTGAGGACATAAGTCACGCAGAGGATGCAGAGCGGCTGGTTGGCGCCGGGTCTGGACTTGGACGGTCGGCAGCCGGGGATGACGGCGCTGTGAGTCTCCACCCAAACGTAACCTCCACTTCTCACCAGCATCCGGTACTGACCGCTGACCGACTGACTCTTAAAACACACTGCGGAGAGAGAGAGAAGTGACATGAGATACCTACAGGTCTGTAGTGTGTGTGTGTGTGTGTGTGTGTGCATGTGTGTGTGTGTGTGTGTGTGTGTGTGTGTGTGTGTGTGCGCGCATCACTTCTTACAGTTGAGATGATTCTTGGTCAAATGGTTTATGTCCATTGCGTGACAAAGATCATAGATGGAACGCCCCAGCAGCTCCTCAGTACTGAAACCTAAAAGCAGAGTAATTCTGCAAAAACACAATTTTTTTTTTGTTTAATTTAATATTGAACACTATTTGTAGAAAAAATATTTATTTATAAAAAAATACTGCAAAATAAAAGCCTCTTACAATATTATAACAATATTACAAAACAAAATCACAACTCTTCCTTGTTTAGTTTCTTTTCAGTCTAAAACAAAGTTAAACACGAGCTGTACTATTTCTTGGTTTTGCATTCTTCTAAAGTTCTTTCTCTACTTATTAAATATGAAATGAATGCAAATCAGATTTAATAAAGCACGCTTACAGGATGGTTATTAACTGCACAAAGGCTAAATATATAAATACATTAGAGTTAAAATAAGCTGTATCTGGGTATACATTTGTGTAAATCACCTCTGGTCACAGTACGTGAACCTCATGTCCATGCTGTGCTGGCTGGTGAAGGTGTGTGTGCTGAGGAGTGTGTGTGAGAGGGGCAGAGGCTGGCAGGTCAGCAACAGGCAGGACACCGAAGACGGGGCGACACACACCTTTACCCGGCCCTGGCAGAGGAGAACCTAAAACAACAGCCAGCGTTATAGTATAGTCATCACCGCCTTGTGTGGTATTGTTTCTCACAAACCTTCCACGTGGCTGACTTGAGGTTGGTGCTTCTTCCTCTTTGTGTCAGAGCGCTTTTTATCCTCATGACCAAGTCCCTCTTTGCACCGTACCAAACGTCCTCTAAAGAAAATAGCAATTATATGAGATATGCAGGAAAAAACGTGCTCAAATCTAATATACGATCTTCCATAAAACACACAGCCACAGAACGTGAAATCAAATCTGAATACAGATTCTTGCTGCTGACAATCCTCGATAGTAACACACACACACACACACACACACACAGACGCACACACACGCTCACACACCTGGTGTTAGACGTAGACTATTTCTGATTTCTTCATGGTCACAAGGGTGAGTAAACTCGAAAATATTGTGTCCCATCAGCTCATTCTGTCAGGAAATATACCATTACACATCATTCACATAGAAAAGTGTGTGTCTGTCTGTGTGTGTGTGTGTGTGTGTGTGTGTGTGTGTGTGTGTGCGTACCTGTGTCAAGCCCATGTACTTGCTGACGTTGTCAGACAGGTAGATCATGTCTCCCTCAGTGGACAGGACAATCAGAAACCCCTCCAGGATCCTCAGGTAGAGGTCTGTCTCCTCCGAGGCCTCCACTTCCTCTGTTCCTTTCTCCTCCTCCTCCTCCTCCTCTTCCTCACGTCCTCCATCATGCTCGCGAGGTTCCCCTCCACCGCTCATCGCACGTCCACATTTTACTCCGTGTCTCGCCTGTGCTTTTGTCCAAGCCTCCCCTAAACCGTGCAAGAGAGTAAGCGGTTTAATTGATTGTTCTGTTTATTTATTATAGCCTACATTTTCAGAAGGGACCTATAAAAAAAAGAAAAGGGGGAGTATGGTGAATATCGTGTAAGATACCATGTGTGTGTTCGGTTCCTTTTCTCTGAACTAATTATATTTTTGCTAGTTCTGTAAAATTTGTATACACCCTTCGAGCAGCGATGGTGTGATATGTTGCACCCCCCCCCCCCCCCCCCCTAAAGTGTGTGATTTGTGTGTGATGACCTTTGAGCAGAGTGTGCATGCGCATGTAGCTGAGGGTGAGGCGAATCACTGAGGGCTTGTCCAGGTGAGCTTGGATAGACGGTGGGAGCGGCAGGAGGCGAGACAAATCTTCAAACACCTCAGACTCCACGCGGCGCCGCCGTCTGGCCGCCTCGCGGCTGACCGCCCTGCAGGGGACGGGAACAAGTACAATAAAGTCACTGTCAACTGGTTCTGTGTTTCTACTACATGTCCTTACGTATTCATATAAGAGAAACCAACACAATACTATAATTCCATATAGTTGACATTTGTACAGTTGTGTTTATGTTGGTGCTATGAAGATTCATTTTTTGATTTTCTACCAGAAATTCAATGTAGTCAAAATGAGAAATGCAAAGGTCCAGGAAAGCAAGGTGCATTTATTCAAAGACTCTGAGGCATTTTGCTCTTAGTTCACATCACTACATTTCACAAGGCAATACTGCACATGTACGTATTGTTTACTGTACACGTTGCTTATCAATAGCTATAACTTTTATTCAGATTCTACCTTCATCATGACCTAAAAACATCATCGATAAACTTTGCAGGAACTGTAGGACGATGTTTTCCACTTGATGACAGACATTTTCATATTCTCTGATGAGACTGTTAGGAAATGTAGTGAAGCATGAAATATTAATATTAAGACCATGCTTAGAATTAAGAAATCGCCAATTTGAGGTAATCTTGCTTACTCTTACCTTTTACAGAGAAAACCTTTACAGCTAGTACTTTGAACTTTTGCTTAACAGTTTTGATATTTGCAGTGTTGCTTACATTTTTTTTTAAACTCATTTAAATGTTTCTGCCATCACTTATGAGCAGATGGGCCAACACAGCATTGAGGTCCAGATTCAGTTTTGTTCCAGCAGCCATCACACAGGTGAACACATTGTTATAATAATTACAACAGCAATGATCTTAACTTTGAGTACTTTTATCATGTTTGTCTGGTTGTTTGTGTTTGTATGTCGAGATGGACGCCTCATTTTTGTTTTGTACTGTCTTTTGATACTGCAAAACAAGTCTACCTTTGGGTACTAATAAAGTAACCTAACCTAACCTAACCTAAGTGATCTAGATGCCTATAGTGTGGCCACACCATCTTTTGGGCTTGCCACATCCCAGTTACTGACCAAACCAGACACAATTCAATTACAGCCCAACAATAGAAGTCCCCCCCAGCAGCACGCAGCGTTACCTTCTCTTCTCCTTGTCGGCCGTCATTGCCTCCAGCAGGCGCCTGGATCCGGCGTCATGGTGGAAGTTGGCTCTGAATAAAAGAGATGGAGGCAGTAGGACTTCACAGCGCAGCGGGGAATCTCCCCGCTACAATTTGCACCATCACAGGTAGTCTAATTAATCAGAGAGGCAATTAGTGGTGCCAAATGCCACAAGGCATGTGGTCCCCCGGCGCACAGATGACTTCAACAGCAAGTGTCTCCTCTCCGCTCTGCATGTGCATCACCTGCAGGGCCTCTGAAGCTGAGCTCGATGAGAAGTCAGCCGGCCAGGAAAAGCATAACCCTAAACCTCCCCTTCCTCCCTCTCTCCCCCTCCCCCTTCACTTCTTCTTCTCTCACACAAACCTCAAAGCATCACACAGAAAAAGATCTGCCTCTGAACGGCAGCAGGGCGAGAATCGATACAAGAAACAGGGGAGGAAAGACAACACAGAGGAGTCTGGGAGTGATGTAGACAGCTCAGTGTTTTATTGGAATCAGACCAGACAGGACTAGCCTGGCTGTTGCACTACATTTTGGCACAGAGTAAGATAGTGTGACCAGGAACAGCCCTACCCCTGGGTGCACAAAGCTTCACTACACACCGACTCTACTGCACACAGAGCAGCCAGCTCACCTTCAGATCACTGTACAGTACACGCGACAACAGTCCTTCTCTGTGTGTGCATGTGTGTGTGTGTTTGTCAGAAAGAGAGTGAGAAGAAGAGGGAGGAGGCAGAGGAGAGAGTCTGTATGTGGTGTTTTGCTTGTGTGTGTATTGGAAATGAGAGGTAATTCAGCTGCTGGTTTCCCACATTTCTTTTCGCCCGGCTGTAACAGACCTATGATAGTATAGTTATAGTATTATACACAAAGGTTTCCTCCAGATACACTTTACAATAATATGAATTATAATTTAAAAAAGAAAGAGAGCAATAATAACGAAAAGCCATTCTTGTAAAATAGCAAAAGTCTGAAAAGCAAGTGGTTTTGGCTGAGTGAGACGGCTGCTGGAGGCAGGAGAGGGGAATCGGTGCTTTGGAGGAGAGGGGAAGGAAAGGGGAGGGCGGGGGGGTGGCAGAAAACACTGATGGTAACTATAGAAACAGAAATACTGAGTAAAGTCACGCACTGACGGGGAGAAAGAAAAATCACGCATTCGCACATACAAATATGTACATTCACGACAAAAAAAATAAAAAAGGAACGCCCACGGGCCAGCAGCACGTTCTGGCTGGCGGGACAGACACGGACACTGAGACTAGCAGATGGATGAAATAGCTGGAAATCGGTCTTTACGCTGCTACACAGGCCGCCTGTAACACTCTGCTCAACATAATTAGTTCAATAGCCTGTAACTCGTAAGCTCGACATTCACTTTATACACACGAGACAGCAGCATGATGAGCACAAGAGTTCAATCATACCACACACAAATAATACATACACATTTTGAGGAGAAAAGAAAAGACAAAAATAACACTTGAAGAAACAAATAAAATATATAGATAATCAGGGTATTGCACAAATATTTGGCCCTAACTGCTCCACAATAAGGACAGTAATAACACAGGTAGGGTGCTTGTCCATGCGCCAAGACTCTCCTTTACTAGCAGACAATACGACACAATACAGCCACTCAACACCGCGATATATATACAGGCCTCTGCACCCAGCACCCACTGCACAGTCCTGGTGCTGGGGGAGAGAAGCAGTGTGTGTGTGTGTGTGTGTGTGTGTGTGTGTGTGTGTGTGTGTGTGTGTGTGTTTGTGTGTGTGTGTTTCGGTCGTCTGAGCATGTGCAGTGAGCGTGTTTGTGTTGGAGTCAAACTGGGGATTGTCGTGTTTCTGAATGTTTACTAAAGATGTGCAATGTGGGAATGTGTGTGTGAGAGCATGTGCAGCTGTGCATATTCATAGTCATATTAATATTTATATTCATAATAAACCCAGGCAGCAAGAACAACACAATGCAAGTAAAGAATATTCAAAAAAGTAACAACAACCAATAGCTTAAAAGTAAAGGAGTGGCCGTGTGTCTGTGTGTGCGTGTGTGTGTGTGTGTGTGTGTTTGAGTGTGTGTGTGTGTGTTTTGTAAAGGGGTTTATGTTTCTTGTATGAATGTCAGCGATGTGTGTATACATCTGGCCAGGTTTAGTGTTGTTGGATATGTGTGGGTGTGTGTGTGTGTGTGTGTGTGTGTGTGTGTGTGTGTGTGTGTGTGTGTGTGTTAGGGCGTCTCCTCGGGGGCACAGTAGGAGAAGTCCTTGAACTCCTCCTGGTTGATCTGTCGGATGATGGCCTCGTCCGTCGGCGTCAACACGGGGTCCTCCTTCGTGAAGTCCTGGTCAAAGTTATTCACATCACGCTTGGTCTTCTGCAGAGGCACACACACACACACACACACACACACACACACGCACACACACGGGAGAAGGACGTCAGAGGAGGAAACAATCTTGTGCTCCCAAAGTGAGGTTAGAGTGACACCTTCTGACCACACTGACTCACTGCCTTCTCAATGAAGGACTCCAGACTTTAACTTTTCACCTAGTGGCTCAGGTGCTACACACATGGTCAGTTGGCCACGCCGGCACACGCTTTGATCGCACCCTTTTACTTCGGCACGCCGTGGACTTCATCCGTCGGTCTCTCTCGGTGTGCTCTTTCATAATCAACTAAGTTGGTGCCTCCTGCTGCGTCTCCTTCCTCTCCTCCTCGTTTCCTCTTTACAATAATCAGCTATAGTAATGCTTCATCTATGGAACCCGGTAACACATTGTACTGTTTGTTGGAACCCACCATTAAACGTGCATCATGTAAAAAACAGATCCTGCCTTTGGTATTTATATTATTTAATTATATTTAATTATTATTATTATTATTATTATAATTCTGGAGATTGTCCTGTGATCTTTGCTGTTTGCATTTTATTGTAAAATACTGAATAATTGTAACACAAAACTCGTGAAAAAATTGAAAACCATTGCCAAAGTCTAATTTCTGTTACCACAACAACATAATCACTTTTTGATCATTTACTTTGAGGAATGTAAAAAAAAATCCACAAAGATCGTTTTCATATTTAACAAAATAAGAGCATCTCATTGATTGCATAAGGGCTTAACTTTGTACTTACAGAAAGCAGCCATGCATTAACACTACCCAATATAAGTAAACATGTTGATATTATGAACATGTCCTTTCTTTTCCATGACTAAATGTGCAGTGCACTGTTCTCACCACCAGAGGAGAGTGTTCTTGCAGCAACTTTTTGAATGTTATGACCACATGGAAACCAACAGTTCACAGTTTTGTCACAGCGATTCACAGTTAATAAAACATGAGTGTGTGCTTGTGTCGCATGTTGCTTACAATACGAGGTTTAAAGGGCGGTTTGACTTTCCTCTGCTCCAGCAGCACCCAGTCGATCTCCCTGAAGAAGGCATGGGTCTTGATGGCCTCCTCGCAGCCTTGGCTCACCACGCAGCCCAGGCGCTTGGCCGGGTTCTTGGTCATAAACTACACACAAACAAACACACACAAAACACACGTTGTTGATTTAAAAATTGCACCAGCATTATGGGCCGGCTCCAGGGGGCCGGGCAGGAATGTGCCTCCCCAGGAGAAATCAGTTTCATTATCATACATATTATCTGGGTCGTAAGTAGAGCACATCAAGTTTCTTTTGTAGTCGACTGTATTGCAACATAAGCGTGTGTTGAATATCATGTTTCTTGTTGTGGGGCACACACATCCACACACACGCACACACACACACACACACACACACACACACACACACACACATACACACATAAGCACGCACAAGCTGTGTTGCCAACTTTCACGTTGGACTTTTCGGATCTGTGTTAGCAACTTAATCCTCAGTGTAAACTCAGTGTCTCCTGTTCACCTGTGCAGGTGTAAGAGTGTTTTTTAGGGGGCTACATATTATAACATGTTATTCAAAGACATGTAGGCTATATATGGGGGGGGAGGATGCTCCAGTGTGCATTAAAAAAAAGCATCAAAATAGACTTTATTTATTTAAAAATGTTATAAAGCCCCAGTGTGTACGTCATATGTACTTGTATCGCTCTGCCGGTCCGAATTCTCGTCCAGATATTGGCAAAATATCTGCGTTCCATTTCCTGATCTGCAGTCCGGGTAGGCGGCTATCCCACCGGCCTACGTTGACTGTAAGAGACTTCACTGTCAGACGCGCTATGTGCCGCGTATAGATAGTGAGAATGTGTTCAGCCTGACCCGAACACGCACGTGCGCCACCCATCACGTTTACCGATTTATGTCTGCCGCCGTCAGCGTGTGAAAAAACAATTCCCTCAGCTGCGGCTTCACCCATAAAATGAAGAGGACCGAAGCAGCACGAGGGGCTTGAGCGAAAAGCATTTCAGTGCTAATAATAGAGCGAGGCATTAATGGCTCTGTGGTACAAACAGAGGCGTAGTGGCGGAGTGATGAAACCTGCCAGTGGAGTGCTAGTGTTATTTACTGCAACTGAAAGCCGCGTCTCTTTTGTTCTGCTGTCTGTTCAGTATTGTAAGAGCACTTTGGTTTTATGATCGCATTGTTGCAGCCGTAACCTCTTCCACTGACTTTTTGTGATTCCGCTTGGTGTCAGAGCAAAGAGGAGCGCGACACCTCTGTGTTAAGTGCACTTAGAGTGAGTTTCATCTGTTGTGACGGATGGAAACGTGAATGATGATAGTGCAAAGCCAATGACAACAGGAGCATGAAGTGAACCTTTTGGAGGTCACAGTCATCCATTTCATAATGCAGCCCGGCAATTTGAAGGTGAAAGTAAAACGTGTTGACACCTGGCTGCACCTGGCTGCGGTGACCTTCGAGTTCACATTGAACTGTTTGTTGTTCCGAAAGCTTTTAAACGACTCGATTTTAACATTGAAATTGAGCCTTTTCAATAGTGTTGCATCAACAGTTAGCCCAGCCCTGCTTTGTGTCTCTTGTGTGTTATCACAAGACTGAGTCACAGGTTTATCCCTCCCCCCTCCTCCACCCAAAAAAAGCAATGAATTCTGATGTATTTTACCATCTGGATTAAAAAAAAAATCAATCTCTTGCATCATAACATTTTTTAAATGTTATCTAATCTCAACAAAATGGCAGCTGGGGATGAGAATCTCCTCCCTGAAGTTAAAGAACGTGAACCAAACATTCAGACCTTTGCTTGTTCACAGTCATATTTCTTATGATCTTAAATTGTCAACCAAAATTATTAGTTTATATATGTTTAGTGTTATTCAAAAATAATTGTTCATAATTCTGAATATACCTTCAGAAGATTTGCATATGTTGCTGAATAGCTCATCAAACTCTAATTAATAATCAAGCAAAGAACATGTTGTGTTCCATGCCGCCGAGACGACTCGTACCGCTCTGAGGATCGAAACGGCTTCTTTGCTGAGCCACACGGGGTACAGGACGTCGTCGTGGAGGATCGACTCGAACAAGTCGTCTTCGTTGTCTGCTTCAAACGGAGGCTGTCCGGCCATCATCTCGTACATCAGCACCCCCAGAGCCCACCAGTCCACAGACGCGCCGTACTCCAGCTCCTGCAGGATCTGAATCCAACAACAGGACAGGGTTCAACATGGACGACAGGAACGACTGTAACACGGGGCAACGACTTGACGAGGAAACTTCCAGTCCGCAGCTCTCGTTCTCGGACGACCAACTCGCAGGAAATACGTCTTAACTTCAATGTTTGTGCTCAAGAAATCAAACACTCAAATGGTATTCCAACAGAATACACTCTGAAAAGATATTTTAGCGATTATTTTAAGGATTAAATAAAACATTTATTCGGAGAAAAACTTCCGGATGAGCCACGTCAGGATGGTAAAGTCCATTCCAGGGAATAAACTTAACATTTAGTTTACTGAAATACTAATACTGAACATAATCACAAGTAAAAGAAAAAGTTGTTCTTGTTGTACGACAGGAAAAAGAGATAGAAATAGAGAAATAAAATGGGATAAAAGAAAATAGTAACAAAAAAGGAAAGGGAAAGTTAGCTGAAATATTGCCCTGAAAAATTCAGATGGATGAAAGTCATTGTACTGGTTTTCATAGGTGATAAAAATCTGTGTACCCATCGTCCCTCATACTTAAGTATGAAAAATGTAAAAAAATGTATCACTTATTTGATTTATAAGAGGATTAACTGTCTATTAAAATAATGAAATAGTTACTAGTTTTCCTAGTATTCTATGATAATAAACATAAAAATAACATTTTAGCTTTAGACTGTTGGTCCGACAAAACATCTTCATACTGTTTGTTGACATTGTCTTGACAAAGTGATTAATCCAGTAACAGTATTGAGTGTACTTATAGATAGATAGACGATAGAGGAGACGATGGAGGAGACGATAGAGGAGACGATGGAGGAGATGATAGAGGAGACGATAGAGGAGACGATGGAGGAGACGATAGAGGAGACGATAGAGGAGACGATAGAGCGTCCTGGAGAGCGGCCTGAGGACGGCTCAGCTCACCTCGGGGGCGATGTAGTCGGGCGTGCCACAGAACGTAGTGGTGGTCACTCCGTTCTTGATGCCTTCTTTGCACATGCCGAAGTCCGCCAGCTTACAGTGTCCCTCTGCATCCAGCAGGATGTTATCCAGCTTCAGATCCCTGAGAGGCAAACACAGAGAGAATGAGCACCGTCTGGTTTCCATAGCAGTTGGACTCACTCAGTGAAGTGAGCATGAAAAGTAAAAAACAAAACAAGTGTGAGAATCACCACGAAATGTAATTAAAGTGTCGACATGTTGTCATGCACCCCTCTAGCATGTTCCTGGTGGGACAATCGTTTGTGAAGTTCCTTAATCGTCCTCAAGTTCTTCACAGAATCTCACAGAATCTGAATATTATGAAGAATCTACTTGATATTTCTAGCTTTTCTAGTTTTCCCAAAGCAAAGTGACACAATGCTGGGGCGGTTTACCTGTAGATGACCCCGTTGCGGTGCAGGAACATGAGGGCCGAGGTGACTTCGGCGGCGTAGAAACGAGAGCGAGGCTCGTCAAACTTCCTGGATCGCTGAATCTGGAACATCAGGTCTCCTCCGTTCACGTATTCCATTACAAAAAACAAACGGTCCTGCAGAGAGAGAGAGAGAGAGAGAGAGAGAGTTACGGGACAGAGAGCACGAGAGGAGCCGTCCCACCTGCATGCGCGTGCAGCTGGGTGGTCCTACCCGTGTCTGGAAGCAGCAGTAGAGCTGGGTGAGGTAGGGGTGTCGGCGAGCCAGGGCCAGTATGCGCTTCTCGGTCATGGTGCAGTCCACGTCGTCGTCCTGCAGGATCACGTCCTTCTTCAAAACCTTCACGGCGTAAACCTCCTCCGTCCCCTTGAGTTCGGCCAACATCACCTGTTTTGAAGGGAAATTATCGTTATGCATTAACCCTCCTGTTACCTTTACATTTACCCCAGCAACTAAAACCTCCAGAAAATTATTAGAATTAATATTGTTTCCCAAGTTTAAGTGTGAGGTACTTTATGTTTGTTTGTTGACTACCTAAATAGCTCTTTAAATATATAAAAAAGTTGATATTTCTTATATGTTTGACACAGTGAAAAACAGCCTGGGGTCAAATTGACCCCAAAGAACACAGACATTAAACATTGAATGGGGTCAAATTGACTCTAAAGGTATCAGGAGGGTTAAATATGCATCACAAAAACAGTCAAAATCAGAATCAGGACTGCAGGGTGAGAAATTATCAAACTGAAAATATACTTGTAGAAAAATAGACTGTTGGTCGGATAAAACAAGACATCTGAATGTGTTGACTCTGACTGGGGGGAACGTGGGATGACCTGATGGACGTTTGGGGAACGTAAATGCTGTTTTGGTCTCCCATCAGCAGCTAAATGTCCAGCTGCTCGCTGCTATCTTTGTCTGTCAGCTGCTTTGTGGCGTTCACGGCCGTTCTCATTCCCAGCGCGTCAAATACCGACGTCAAGCCCCTCCGCATCCGACACCCCCTCCACGAGGCTCCGTGTTCGAGCCTGCAGGAGACGCACCGGGCTTTCAAGTAACTTCAATGTAAACTGATCCGCAGACTCTCAAAGAAAATTCTCCGGGAGTGCGACGACTGATCAGAAATACCCACACGGGGTGAGCGGGTCAAACACACGCAAGACTTTCAACAGAGAGGTCGCCGCTCGCGTCCCGCGTGACTCCGACATCGAGTTACCGAACAGCTGCTCGTGTCCTGTGAGTTTCGTTTGAACTTTGCTAACAAAGTCATTTGAACTGAATTGGGGTCAAAATGAGCCGATTGTTTTATCAGATTTGATTTAGCGAGAGTGAAACAAAACAGTAAAGTTGAGAGAAGCTAAAAGGCTCAGTTAAAGAAACACTATGTAACAATTGTACCTTAAAATAACTGCTTGAAAAAATGGTGCCGCTACAATGACTTTTAGTATGGCGATTTGTGCCTCCCTCACTGCCATCGGGGGTCTGTGGGGGGAAAACTACGCTCTGTAACATTTTTGAGCCGCCCGGTACTTCGACCTGCTTTCTGGCAGTGATTACCAACGTCACATAGTGCCAGTCCACGCTCACACGTAGAGACAGAGAGACATGCTGCTGTGGAGACGATCAATAACAGACGTTTAGTTTAATAAAAGAACAAAGACGTCTTTAAGAAAGGGACCTGACATTTCTTCTGCTGTCATCTGGAGGATAGAGAAAGTTACAGGGGGCGGGCGGAGATTTCTTTTTTTTAACTCAAACTCAAAAGAGCCATATGCGAGCCAGAGGTTCCCGACCCCTGATCTATCGTAACTGGGTATTTACGACAATGAAGTAAACGTTAAATACCTGAAGGGGGCGCTACAAGGGAACAACTACATAGTGGGGCTTTAAAACAAACACATTGATTAGCTTTAATATTAACCCCTCACTGCATGTGAGACACTTTTCACCATTTTGTCCGTTACAGTTTTCAAACTAGAGTTAAATACAGACTCGCTGTGCAGTGACAAGGGAATGTGTAAAAGAAGCTGCCTCCATACTACATCAATGTTCTCTGCCGGTCCCTAAAAACACGGACGTCTCATCTGAATAATGGGAAGTATGATGAACGGGGTGTTAATAGAACAAAATAAACACCCTGTTTCAATTATGAACACAATGGGCAGTAAATAAACAAACACTGTCAGCCGCCTCCGCTGGCGCCGCACCTTGCCAAAGCTGCCTTTGCCGAGAACCTTGATGAAGTTGAAGTCCTTGAGGCTCCTCCTCTGGAGCTGTCCGTTCTCCTTGCCTGCCGACGATGAGCACGAGGAGGAAGAGGAGGTGGTGGAGGAGGAGGAGGAGGAGGAGGAGTGTTGGGGTCCCTGCTGGTCGAGTGACAGCGTGTCCTGCAGGCGCTCTAACTGTGCCAAGTCTGTGGGTGTCGACGGGAAAGCAGAGCCGACATCAGCGAAAACAGGCCGACTTGTTGACAGGTTTTTTTTCTCCTTTTCTTTTTTAGAAATGTTGTTGATTGTTTGTGGCTGATTACTTTTCAATAAACTTTCAAATGATGACCACATCATCCTCTGTTGAAACCAGCGAGGACTCACTTATGTGATCTCAGGGTGATTAAATAGCAGCAGTGGTTCATCAACGTTTGGGAATCATTCCACAAAGAGAAAGTTAACTTTCATTACTTGGCTTTGCAAAGTGTGAGATGACTAACTGCGACGAGCAAATGGTGGTGGGCGGTAGGGGATCATTCTTAGATGATGTACTTATATATACAAGGACAATAACACATTCAACTACTTACTTCTTAAAAGGAGCAACAATATTATTCCTGAAATGGAAATACTACCTCTCACTGGTAAAATGAACACATTAAAACCACATGCTGCGAAGAACTCATCCTGAAGGGCTTTGAAATGCCTGTTTGTGTCAAATCTGTGTGGTGTGTTCAGTGTCACCCTGCTGTGAGGGGGAGGTGGGGACAGCTGGCTGGCTGAAGCTGATGTCCTCAGTCTGGGAGAGCTCAGGAGGAGACTGGGGAGGGTCCTGCCCCGGAGTCAGCTGGAGAGAGAGACAACACGACCGTTCCTCTGGGCCCAAGGCTTCAAATCAGAGCGCTGAAGCTCACTTTGAGTGTGTGACTCACTACACTTTCAGCAGGATACAAGTAGTTGTACTATTTTTTTTAATTAATAGATTTTTAAATATAAACTGCAGTCAGAAAGACCAAGTCCAGCCAATCAGAGGCAGGTACCAGCTTCACAAGGCTCTGATCAGGCACATGCTAGCAGCCTGGCGGCACTTTTTGTAATTGTTTTAAATCAGAATGAAACGTTTTGTGTAGCTTTTTAGTTGGTGAGTGCCTCATGTTGAGAGGATTCAGCATGAAAAGTGTGAAATGTGCAGTATTCAGCGTTTCTCCTCGTGGTGGCTTTTGCTGGATATCTGGAGGTCGTAGTAGAGAAATACTTGATATTATCTGAACAGGAAACAGCAGATAAGTTGTTTTCATTTATTTAAACTGTACTTATAACTGTTGGTAGCGTATAGTTGATGGTTTCTAACGTTAGATGCAGCATACTGCAAAAGATCTGCGCCGGCAACAAAGAAGCAGTGCCTCATAATTCTCGGGGAAACGTGATGAAATGCATCAGTAATAATATATCATAGAAAAGTATGAACTAATTTAAAAAAAGGACCAAATCCCCCTCCAAAATGTTTAATTGCTGGTTTGAAAACCCCCTGTGGTTGAAGCCGCCCTCGTGAGGCGTATTGATGATGTACGTTGGGTCATTTAAAAACCGTTGAAGTGTTTTACTTGTAGTCATCAAAGTGACCTGGACAGACGTGAACACCGGATCATCTTCATCGCTCACCTTCCTCCTGCGCAGTGCGGTGTTGGAGATCTTGTCCGGCGTGACTCCCAGGTCGGCCAGGACCTTGGCGATTCCTCGGGCGTCCACACCGCAGTTCGGAGCTACATTGCTCTCACATCGCCGGTGCACATTCATCTTACACACTGCACAACAACAAACGCACATGGAAACGGTTCAGGTAAAATTCAGGTATAAAATGTTGCCTTGTTTAAGACATCAAGCTGCGCTGGAAGGTGTGATCAATACGCTGTGGAGAAACCTCCCTGCAGGCTCACGCTATTTTACTCTGGAAAGACATTGTTTAGTAAATATATCAAATATTTAAATGATTTAAGATTAATTCATCCCAGCCGCAAGAACACGTGTATGTTTTTTTACAGTAATACCCGTTGCACTATGATGTCAGTTATTGAAAGATATCAAAGTCCAGGAGAAACACAGTGAAAGTTACCTTGAGATGTGATTGCTGCAATAATGATTTAATTATCGACTAATCTATCGATTATTTTCTTAATTAATTGCTTAGTGTATAACATAAAATAAAGCTTTCAGAATAAATGTTCTGAAAACTAAGTTGGTGTCTCGATCACGTTTAAAATTATTTATAAAACAGAGGAAAGCACGAAATCCGCACATTTGAGAGGCATGCAGCTTTATAAAATCTGACCATATTTTATATTTTGAACAATTGTTAAAATCAATAATTAATTAAAGAAAAATAAATTAAAGAATAACATATTCATACAGTTAGACAGATACTGATGGGATAGGCTTCAAAAATATTATCCTCCTTGGCAGAAATACAAATATATGTGCTGGCATTCATTATTAAACAGTTAACTGTGAACATGTTTGTCATTTCATTGTGAATTAAAGTGCTTTTATAAGTTTAATTAATATGTATTGAAACATTAAGTAATACGTTTCTTTCTTCCCAGCCTTTAAATACAGTACATTTAGGCTTATGGGAGGTTGCGAAACACAAGCACCTCTAAAGGCATCCCATGTGCACCGACACCTTAAATTCCCCACTGCACATGAACTCACCTTTGCACTGCAGGCCCTGCCTCATGAGGCCCCACAGCAGGGAGCCGCAGTGGTCACAGAAGGTGGGGACCTTGTAGTTGTGAATACCGAACTTATGGGGCATGTTAACACTGAACCGCTGTGAGCCCACCTACAGAGGGAGACACACACACACACACACACACTGAGTGTCACAAAGAGGTTATTGTTGCATTATTGTATAAATACTACATGTGGATCAAGTGTTAGTACAGAGTGTACACATGTAACCTTAAGGAACACCGATTTATTCCTGAAAGACCGGAACGGAGCCTGTATTCAGTTTTTCCTACGTGATTATAAATATTAAAGAGGACATATTCCTCTCTAAACCAATCTTTCATTGTTACCAAAAATACTCTCTCTCTGTGTGTTGTTAGCGTGTACCTCTTCAGGCGTGTCCTCCTGCTTCTTCATGCCGGCACACTTGGTGATGATGAGCTCATGGCAGCGCTTGTGGACGACGCACGTGCACACTGCAAGCACAGCGTCCACACCAATACATTTGAGTTTGGCCAGTAACATTTGATAATCAATATGTGATGTTATCACAAAATGATATCCCCGAGATTGGATAGAAAATATGTTTGTAATTTTTTTTTTTTGTCACACTGGGATGAAGAGCACCATAGAGCCCCGGTGCCATATGGGGTAAGTACTTATTTATTAAAGATAATATAAAGCTATACGCAAATGGCAGTAAGAAAATGGTGAGGAGCTTCCATTGAGGAACAAATTCTCTCTTCACATGATTTGTATTTGTTTACATGGGTTATTGTGAGATGCGTATCTATGGTAACACTCTCCGGACAAAACATTACTATTGGACGACCCAGTAAAACCTGGATAACAATGTTTTAAAATTAATTATATCTCCAACATCACAATATGATTAGTGCTATGATTGTAATTCCTGAGCAGCAATTAAGTGCCTCAACAAATGAGTTAAGTAGCACTTTGACTGCGAGCTGAATATTTTAGGAAGTTTGATTCCACCGAAGAAAACCGGCTCAGACACGGTAAAACTGAACCGATGTTCGGAGAAATCGCCACAGAATTGTTGTTATTAATGTGCACTGTCCCTTATTAAAAAAAAACAAAGTAATGTTCATGAGCATTTTTAATAGCAGATGTTGTTGGTGTAACGCAGGTCATCCGTGGCTCTGGGTGACCAAATCACAGCTGTCATTCAGCGGCGTGTAATCCCTCCGGAGTTCTCATGCTTAAATAATAAATGATGTGCAGAGAAATTGGAAGCCGCCAGAGAAAAGTACTCACCCTGACACTGGTATCCCTGCTTCCCCAGCACGCCCCTATACCAGAGCACACACAGAGGAGGTTGGTTGAAGCAAACATAGCAGCAGGTGCGTTGGGATGGAACATGTGTTCCCGTTGCCTACCAGATGAAATCCCTGCAGTGTGAGCAGTAGGTGGGCTGCCTCAGGTAGGTGGCCATGAACTTGTGTCCGTTGACTTGATGGACGCGTCGCCGGACGGCGCCCTGTCGCCGGCGAGGGCCGATCCTCTCTCGAAACACCCGCTCCTCATTCTCAGTGGTCGCGGTTGCTGTCAGGTGAACACACATTACATTACATGTCATTTAGCTGACGCTTATATCCAATGCGACTTACAATCCTGTTACATTCGTACACCGTAGACACAGCTAGAGGGAGCAATTCAGGGTTAAGCGTCTTGCTCAAGGACACCTCGAGTGGGGCAGAGATCGAACCTCCAACCCCGTGATTGAAAGACGGGCCTGCTACCCACTGACCCACAGTCGCCACACACACACACACACACACACACACACACACACACACACACACACACACACACACACACACACACACACACACACACACACACACACACACACACACACACACACACACACACACACACACACACACACACACACACACACACACACACACACACACACACACACACACACACACACACACACACACACACAAGTTTATCAACACAAATGTGTCCCCGAGAAGACCCTTCAGACCATTTGTGTTGTACGTGTGAAATCATCGTTCACGCACATTTAGAGGGATGTTTTCTCACCGCCCGTTGATTTTGACTTTCTGAGACGCTTTGCACAAACGCGGATGATTTTCATCATGTTGCTGGAAATGTTTAATCATTCAAACAGACTCTCATGACCCCCCCCCCCCCCTCCCTCCCTCCCTCCCACACAACACCTACCAGATTCCTATGCATACGTATGTGTGCGTGCTATTTATACCTTTGTGTGTGGGCACTAAAACGAAGGACAGCATATTAAAATACTCCTCCTCAGCGAGCGCCATCCAACCAGCCGTTCCCTTCCGCGCCGCATCTCCCCGGAAAGATAAATGCCTTCCGAGGGTAATCTTAAAACAAGAGAACCACCTCCACTCTCACTCCTACACACACTCTCCTTCCCTCCTTCCCTCTGCACTCCTGTCCTAGTTTGCCTGTCTTTCACGCTCCCATCTCTCTCTTGGGTACGTTATAGATGTGGTTACTGTAGAGTTCGATTACAGACAGGCTGTCCAGGGACCGAGTGTGTGTGTGTGTGTGTGTGTGCGTGCGTGCTTGTGTGTGTGTTCATGTGTGTGTGTATCCAGGACAGATGGATGATGTATTATGTAAAACAAAGTGATCCCAGTAATGGCCTGTTAAGCTGTCTCCCCCCTCTCACCGACAACACCGCCACCAACACACACACACACACACACACACACACACACACACACACACACACACACACACACACACACACAGGTGTCCTGACCAGGAGGGGTGATGACAGTCGGGAACGATCGTCGGGGAGACGAACGTTCTCATCTGAATGACCAACTGGGTGATGGCCGTCCGGTAAACACACACATACGGACGGACAGAATATTCAGGTGGTACAGAAACGTGGAGAAGAGCAGCAGACAAAGAGGGGGAGGAGGAGGACAGAGCTGAGCTACAGATGGAGATTAAAACCAATGTTACATAAAAATGTATAACAATAGAAGCGTGGCCGTTATCCGCTTCTCAAGCGATTGTAGATTTGTGGAGGAAAGTCCGTGGAGATTAAAGGTAATCTAAACGAGAAACAACATTTAGTTATTCTTGATGAGCAATATTCAATTTAGTGCTTTGAGGTAATGAAATTGTGGAGGAAGTTGAAGTGACAGTTGAAACAGCTCCTCAAATATGGATGAGATTGTGGATAAATCTGTAGAAGTGAAGTAAAGAAGGTTAAGAGTCACTTAAAATACTCCTAAAATACAGAATACGACTGCGGATAGAATAAGATTGTAATACTTGTGTCTTGTTTTGTTACACAGTAACATTAGATTCCTCATTTATAAATACTAAGCATGTAGTACTATTTAACTAAATGTTGTAATAGCATACAAAAATAATGCACAAATTAAACTTAGATGGAAAAATGTCCTTCCCAGTTTATGAATTACAAGGTCTTTAAATGTCTTATTGTGTTAGTCCGAACCTCAAAGATATTCAGTTAAATCTTTATTATTAGTCGGCTATTCGTTACAGCTCTTGGAGGAAATAAAGATTCTACTCTACATCTTGCTAATTAATAAGTTTAGTAAATAAAAGATATTGCATTAAAAAATAAGATGCTTTTTTTGTTAAAAAACAACATTTCTCTGGTCATTTTTAAGTGCTGATTTGTGGAGGCTATCTTTTAAGCTTTAAGGAAAGTGAATACAAGATTTAAAGGGAACAGAAAAGAATGAAGAATGAGAGAAGGAGAGACTGCAGATGGTCAGATTAGTTCAGATTATTGTCTTTATTTTCTTCCTGAGAACAACAGATGTTCAAGGAGAGGAGAGGAGAGGAGAGGAAAGGAGAGGAGAGGAACAACTCTTCCCAGCCTCTGAAGCTGCAGAGAACAGATTGCACCAGGTTAAAAAAAAAGAAATCCGCTAAAAATACCACCTCTTCCTCTAGTTTTCACCCTCCATCTCTCCATCCCGCCTATCAGCATATACACACACAGACACACACACACACACACACACACACACACCATTTGTTTTTATCAGCATACATTAACTTCACGAGCACTCATGCCAGCTGAAGTTCAGGAGTGGGTGGGGAGTGGGTCGTGAGGTCACCACCGAGTGTCCAATCATCGATGAGGAGGGCAAGACTCTGACCCCTGAGTCTGCATAAGTGTGTGCATGTGGATGTGTGTGTGGTTGTGTGTGTGTGTGTGTGTGTGTGTGTGTGTGTCTAATCCGTGGCCCAATCTCACCTACTAGTTTAAAAATGTACTCCCTTTCTCTTCACTGTTTTCTTTATCCGTCACTATACAGAAAAACTATACTGCTGCATACACACACATATACTGTATATACATATATTCATATATATATATATATATATATATATATATATATATATATATATATATATATATATATATAATACTGGAAAATAGAGAACTGCTTCTATTTATAACTATGTGTGAAGATACCCAGGTGCAGGTGAAAACCACTCTTATCGGCATGTGACTGAGCGTGTGTGTGTGTGTGTGTGTGTTTGAGTGTGTGTATGTCTGTGTGTGTGTGTGTGTGTGTGTGTGTGTGTGTGTGTGTGTGGACAGGGCTAATTGAGAGAGCTGTTTCCATGTTTAATGAGTACAAACAAATAGAGGAAAAGGAAATAGAGAGCAAGAGAGAGGAGGAGAAAGTTCTCTGAATTCTGTTATGTAACTTTCTAGGAAAACAGGAAGTCATCTCTCCATCTCTCCATCGCTCCGTAATCGCACAAGAACCGCCGTGCTAATAAAGTGAGAGAAAGAGAGCACGCCGTGCATTCACACCGCATGGTCAGGAATAAGTGGTGACCACAATATGAACGTGTTAACAGCCTTCAGGTTGATATGGTGAACAGCTGCTTGTTCTTCAGGTGGATGTGACCCAACAAAGCGGGTCGGCTCCCTCCCAACAGCTCTGGTTGAGGCAGCTGTTTCCAGGGAATAACGCGTTCGTAAACTGGTGCACATGCGGAAACACTGAGAAGCTAAAGAGATAGATATTTACCACGAGAGTTGAGAGAAACAAACGAGAGCTTAAAGAGAAGTGAAGATCGTATTTCAGGTATTCAGAAACACAACTCCTGAATGCTGATGCTCCTCACGGGGCTGCGTGTGTAAATGGTTCCCCGGTTGTACTTTCCGACTTGTCTGTGTGTGTTTTAATGTGTGGTTGTGGTTTCCCTTCAGTGTGGTGGTTTTACCTTCAGTAGAGGATCCGGACAGATCGATGACCACGTACACCTTCCCCTCCGGCTCCAAGTCGATCTGCAACGGACACAAAAATGGAGAGAGACAGAAAGAAAGTCAGTGAGCTGAACGGTGAACACAGCAGGGGGGCTCCCCTCCAGCACAAACCAACACAACACTGCACATGGAAGAGGTCATTGGCTCCACCCCCCCCCACACCATTCTCGTCTGCATTAATATTCTTCCATCAGGAGTTGGCAGACTTTACATATAAAGGACTGTCTCAGAAAATTAGAATATTGTGATAAAGTTCTTTATTTTCTGTAATGCAATTAAAAAAACAAAAATGTCATTCATTCTGGATTTATTACAAATCAACTGAAATATTGCAAGCCTTTTATTCTTTTAATATTGCTGATTATGGCTTACAGCTTAAGAAAACTCAAATATCCTATCTCTAAATATTAGAATATTTCCTCAGACCAAGTAAAAAAAAAGATTTATAACAGCAAAACAAAATCAAACAATTGAAAATGTCCATTAATGCACTCAGTACTTGGTTGGGAATCCTTTTGCACGGATTACTGCATCAATGCGGCGTGGCACAGAGGCAATCAGCCTGTGGCATTGCTGAGGTGTTATGGATGCCCAGGATGCTTCAATAGCGGCCTTTAGCTCATTTGCATTGTTGGGTCTGGTGTCTTTCAGCTTCCTCTTCACAATACCCACACATTCTCTCTGGGGTTCAGGTCAGGGGAATTGGAAGGCCAATGGAGGACAGTAATGCCATGGTCAGTACACCAGTTACTGGTGGTTCTGGCACTGTGGGCAGGTGCCAGATCATGCTGGAAAATGAAATCCTCATCTCCATAGAGCTTTTCAGCAGACGGAAGCATGTAGTGCTCTAAAATCTCTTTTCACAGCTGCATTTACTCTGAACTTGATGAAACACAGTGGACCAACACCAGCAGCTGACATGGCTCCCCAAACCATCACTGACTGGGAACTTCACACTGGATTTCAAGCAACTTGGATTTTGCTCCTCTCCAGCCTTTCTCCAGACTCTGGCACCTTGACTTCCAAATGAAATACAACACTTGCTTTCGTCTGAAAAGAGGGCTTTGGACCACTCTGCAACTGTCCGGTGCTTCTTTTCCCCTTGCAGGTGTTTCGAGTTAATTAGACGATTCAAGTGATTAGTTGAATACCCTACTAGTATACTTTTTCATGATATTCTAAAATTTAGAGATAGGATATTTGAGTTTTATTAAGCTGTAAGCCATAATCAGCAATATTAAAAGTATAAAAGGCTTGCAATATTTCAGTTGATTTGTAATGAATCCAGAATGCATGACATTTTTGTTTTTTTAATTGTATTGCAGAAAATGAAGAACTTTATCACAATATTCTAATTTTCTGAGACAGTCCTGTATGACACGTGACGTCACTTAGTCTTTTTAAGGCTTTTTTAAGGCTTGAGGGCACAGCCTCCGGGAGCAATATGGGGTTCAGCATCTGGACCGAAGACACTTTGATATACAGACCGGAGGGATTGAAGCATTAGTGGACAACCTGCTCTACCTCCTCAGCCAAAGTCACTATAACTGATGAAGCTACCGAGTATTTAATGATTACAGGTCAGATCATGTATTCAGATCATGTGACATCAAAAGTTAAATTTCTCCTTTCTGCATAACATTTCCATACAGAGATTAATAAAGTATAACATTAACTTTCTGCATATTATCGGAGCGGATATTCTATCATTTTTATTTAGAGCAGCAATAAAACTAAAATAAAGCTAAATACATTTGAAAAACTAAAAATGATTTCCTCAAAAGAGTCAAATCCGCTTTCTTGACCAAATGTTCTGCTGCTGTGAGGAGTCTGCAGTCTGCAGTCTGCAGCCAACACGTTTGCAGCATTGCATGTTGGACAACGTATTGCTTGTGGAGTCTCATCCAACCTTCTTATTTTTAGATCACCAGTGAGCCCAGTCCTCTCTGTGTCAACAGGGAGGTTGTTAAATGGTAGCAATTGATTTCTTGTGTTATCCTCCCGGGGACGTTAAGAGTTGGCAAAAAGACGAGTTGTTGGAGGATAACTGAAGAGGAAGTATCTGAGTTATAATCCGTCAATCCTCTATTTATAATATATATATATATATATATATATATATATATATATATATATATATAAATATATATATGAACCGTATATATATACAGTATATATATAAACTGTATATATATGAATCGTATATATATATATATATATGAACCGTATATATAAATATATATATATATATTCATAAATGTATATAAATATATATATATACATATGAACCATATATATATATATATATATATATATATATATAAAATCTCTTTTCACAGCTATATATATATATATATATATATATATATATATATATATATATATATATATATGGCATGAATTACAAAACAACTGAAAGGAATGAAAGGTGATGAAATCCCCATATTTGAATTTTGTATTATTCATTGACATTTTATAAAAGAGATATTTATTTACAAACATCTTGAATTACTAGTCACAAAGAGTTATTTTTGTTTGAGCAGGTGAGAGGCTCATTTATTTCTGTGAACAGGACAAAAATAAATGTTCACGCTTAAACATAATACCTGATAAGCAAACACACAACCTGCATACGCACACGACTTATTCAACAAATGATGACATCACCCCCTTCAATATCCAAGTGGAGAGATTAGAGGGAGTGCAACAGAGAGACAGACGACACAAGAAGAGAGAGTGCAAGAGAGAGTGAGAAAGAGGTTTAAATCCTTAGTTAAGCTCTGGGACAGCCGCAGATCCTCTTATGCAACAGTCAGACTTGCACACAGACAGCGAGATCCACACACACACACACACACACACACACACACACGCATACATGTCCATGCATTGCTGAACATGAGACACAAAGACGCCTGCATACATCTCACGGTGAAGGCACAGTCACGTGGAGAGGAATCCAGTGAGGTCTGCAGCAGGAACCAGCACTCGTACAGCAGGTCATAGGAAACCTCCGTTATGAACGCTGAAATGAGTTACGCTATCAGATGAATAACCGGAACACACATAAACACCCGCAGGTGAAGAAAAACAGTGCTGTGTTTGGTTGGATGTGTGTAGCTCCACAGGATTAAAACATACTTATTGTAACTTATACTGTCTTCTACTTCCAGTTCCCTACAGTTATACAAGCTGTATTTTCCTTTTTGGTGCGTAAAAATAAAGTTGTCAACTAATAGACCTGTCGCAATCATTACATAATCGCCTGATCCCGTTTATTTGAGCTGACCGTGACCATTTTGCATAAATGTTGGATTTCGCAGTCCAGAAAAAGGAAAATGTTGCAAATGTGCCAACAAACAGAAAAGTGTCTGAGGTGCGATTGCATCCGCTGGTTTGAGACCAAATTATGCTGGAGGTGTCACTTTAATCGAGTTATTTCTTTTAGATAATTAACATTCAATTGTTTGGATGAATGAGTGGTGTTATTGCCGAGGCAGCGTGTAAGTGGTCGAGCTTTTTGGGGGAAGTGATGGGGTTCTCGGTGACCTTCGGCCCTGGGGGTCATTCTCCCCCGTTCCTCTCATCCACCGCCTGGAGGCCGAAGCAGGCCGGGACCCCGTTGCATATTAACTTTTGAAGATAAAATAAAAAATCCTTCTTCATTAATTAACAGAGAGGAACCACTTGACATGGCAGCGCGTTGCAAAGCCAAACACAAGTCTGGCATCCAATAAATACAATATACAATGTATTCCTTTATTGCAATCATTTATATGACTATTTATCTCAAATGTAATGGTACTAAAAAAGATAACATGTCACCGTAATTACTACATCAGCTTTGTGTTGTGCGATCCATGTCGAGTAGCGTGGAAGCGACTGGTCGATTGACCAGTCGAAAGAAGATTTATCTGCAGCTATTTTGACAATAATTGATTAATTGTTTTTACAGCAAAAACAGAGATAAATATCAATGTTCTGCCTTACTTTATCGTTTAATCATTTGTACAGTGAATACCTTTGATTATTTGTATGTATTATTAAACCCTGGGCTCTGGCATGTTTTGATGCCATCTTTCAATTGACTTACTTATTAAACCAGTAAAATAATGAAAATAATCATTAGTTGCATCCCTTACGTTAAGGAGTATAAAGCTAAATATAATACAAGGAACAGAGGATGCAGCACAGACGCTCATACGGGCAGTATCATCCTTTCATGACATGGATAACACATAACCACTGCATGGGATTTGTGATTCATGAACGCCGTTGGATTCTTGATGTCTACCCTTGAAAATGATGTGCTAATCCCCAAATGTAACCTCTTGCATAACGCTGCATCTCGGCGGGGATTTCAGCTGAAAGATGGACTCAGAGTGATTTGGAACAGGGTGGAGCAAATAGACAGCACCATCATTGATGTGGTGCTCGTGATCCTGAAGTGGCATGCCAGCCTCCCAAAAATAACGGAACTGCTCTGACTTCACTAATTACTGGACACTTGAGCTGTGAGTCGCCTGCAAGCTCACATCTTCTATCCAAATTCTCATTTGTCAAATATCTGAGGATGACGTTCGCTCTGCAGATATTCCTATGGTTACCGTTCTACTACAGTGTAACCATGTATCCTAGCAACAGACGTTTCCATGGCTGCAGTGCTGCTTTATTCTTTTGGTGGGAGCTTGTAAAATAATGAAAATTGCTTAGAATAAATGAATATATGTTCAATAAATTAGATAACGTAGAGAAAGCGAGTGCTTATTTTGTACTGTTATTAAAGGTGGTATTGTGATAACACAAGGCACAATTTATTTTTATTCTTTTATTTTATTTTGAATTTATTTAACCAGGAAATGCCTCATTGAGATAAAAAAATTTCCTTTACAAGAGCGTCCTGGCCAAGACAGCAGCAGCAGCACATTACACAATGTTTCAGACAATACAACATAAAATAGTGGCAGACAATATAGAAAAACTACATATTTATTGTCTTACTTGTAGTGCTATTTACTGTATGTGTGAACTGTCTCTTTAATCCACAGTGCACCGTTGCAATGTGCTGTACTGCATTGGTAGAAAATAGTTATACAATATAAAATAATAATCAAAAATATATATTTCTTGTGATTTGGGTAAACTGACCCTTTAACCTTCATCTTGCAGAAAACACAAGAAGGTAAATACTTACCTACTTTATTGTTTTACATTCTTTTGTAAGTGATGAATGGACAGAGCAGCTCATGAGTCGCTAATTAGGCCGACATATTGTTGTCAGTGAGCCGGCGTCCACAGGAACTGGGCTTTACGCCCCGGACTCATGTTGTCACAAAACCAGATTCTCACTACATGATTATCACGGCCGTAAGAATTCATGAGAGCTATATGTTATCTCAACATTTATAGAAAAATAAGTAATAATAACAATGCTATCATTAACATAGGAATACTTTACCCGCACAATGACCATTTGAATTAGTATTTGTAAAGACACGTTCCCCACGAGTCTCCACGCTGAACAAAGGACACGCTCAGCCGCACTGCTGCGAGTTCGGACTCGTCCAAAGTGTTTTAAATAGTACGAGACATGCGTCTGCTACGTGGTGAGCATACGACTGGATACATACTACTTGGATCGTACCGCACAAGTCGAGTGAGAGTTCACTCATGCGTGTGTTTGCTGTTGTTGAACAATTTACTTCAATTCGTTTTCAGATTCTCCGTTCACTGTGGAGGCAAGTGAGGAAAATAATAAAGTTTTCTCCAAGAATTCAAAATAAGGATTGCGTATGTGAATGGTCATTTTGGGGGAAAATAGTCCTTTAGTGTTATTAGTTGTGTCTTTCCTTCTCTGACACAAATCCAATGTGAGGAACTCTACAGGATTCAGCTGACTCCCTTCCTGTGATTCTCACAGCTCACCTGTCTCTATTTGAACTGCCACACAAGCCCAACCCCTCAGCAGGTAATCCAAGACCAAACAAACATGAACACACGTGTACTATTGTCAAATTGAACATCGCTCAGGCTTTTAAATGTAATCAAGTCAGATGAGGGCTGAACCTAGCCTGGCAAAGGTGCGTCAAATAGTTTAATCATGCAAAATCCTCTTTGTGCGGGTCAGCGTCGAGCAGCGAGACGACACAGAGCCAGAGTTTGCTGTACAGGCCGCTCTAATCAATATTTGTATGCACTGCTTCCAATGGATCAAATGACAAATGTGAAGTAATTAATATGATAAATATAAATATTGTGATGAACTCAGGGAATGATCACCTGGTTCTGCAGTTCACCTCAGAGCCTTTTATCGCGTTGTGTTGTTGTTCTTTTCTACCACTGTGGAAAGAGCTGGGGAACTTAGTGGACTATTCAGCAGCTGTCAACTCTCCCTGACGGCCAACATCGCTGCGACATCGCGTTCCTGTAGGTACATGCTGCACAACATCTGGAGAATACGACCTCTTCTTACCCAGAAGGCAGCGCAGGTTCTGGTCCAGGCTCTGGTCATTTCGCGCCTCGACTACTGCAACTCCCTTCTGGCTGGTCTACCTGCTAAGGCCATCCGGCCTCTGCAGCTCATCCAGAATGCAGCAGCTCGACTGGTCTTCAGCCTCCCGAAATTCACCCACACCACTCCGCTCCTCCGCTCTCTTCACTGGCTACGGTGGCGGCCGCATCCGCTTCAAAACATTGGTTCTGGCGTACCGTGCTCTGAACGGATCGGGCCCCGTCTACATCCGGGATGTGGTCACACCGTACACCCCGGCACGTTCGCTCCGCTCGGCAACAGCCAACCGACTTGTGACTGTCACCTCGAGCTAATCACTCGAGATCCAGACTGTTTGCTGTCCTGCTCCTCAGTGGTGGAACCAGCTCCCCACTGACATCAGGACAGCAGAAAGTCTCTACATCTTCCGCCGAAAACTGAAAACGCACCTTTTCCGACTATATCTGGATTAATCACAGACTTGCACTTTGGTAGCACTTGAATGGCTCTTATTATGGTACTTTTGTAGTTTGACTATGTTGAGGAAATGTTACTTTCTGTATTCTTGTTGTTCTTAGTTTGTACTCTAGGTTGAAATGCACTTATTGTAAGTCGCTTTGGATAAAAGCGTCTGCTAAATGACATGTAATGTAATGTAAAAGCTGAAGAGACAGGAGATATTTACCTATTTACCAAAAACACAGCTAAAAGATTCATCAGGTGACCTCAAACATGATTCCAAATAAATGATGATCCGCAACGGCTGGTTGAGTAGATATTCACCTTTTGGATAACTATTTGACTTAACTTATTTGAGCTATATGCCATAAATCAGATGGTCAAATGACTCGGTTAATACAAATTTAAATATCTGTGCTTTTATTGGACCGATGTGGGCAAAACAGTGAATTAATGATTACTTCTTGACAATATTGCATTTACAATATCAAACATGAAAGTCACTGAGTACCTTTCAGGTATATCATTCCCCCTTTAAGCTCAACAGTTTTACAATGGCATTTACAGAGAATGCACTTAATTATTAAATATTTAGGGCGGCATCTAATGATACTTGTTTAGTCTATTAAACGTCAGAACATGGTGAACAAGGCTTGCCACAATTTTCCAGAGCCCAAAAAGATCAAAAGATATTTAACTTAAAATTCTATTAAACTGAGAAACATCTTTGGCCTAAAACCATCAACTTCCTAAAAACTGTTGATCTATTTCCCATCAGTCCAGTAGATTAACGCCTAATAGCTTCAGCACTGATAGAAAGACAAAAGACTTTTATCCACAGCACCACCCGTTGTACCTGTAACTTGACTTGATTTAAACTGTGCACACACACACACACACACACACACACACACACACACACACACACACACACACACACACACACACATGCACTGAGCTGCCCGACAACCCCAGATGGGAGGAGAGAGAACTGGAGAATCTAGTTCGCCTCATTAATCTTGTTAGTCCAATTAGAACACCGATACAGCCAGGGAGACGGATAACTTCACAAACCCTCTCACGCACACACACACACACACACACACACACACACACACACACACACACACACACACAAAGCTTGAGTGTGCATGTCTAGGGATTTTAAAATGGACTTCGGAGGGAAGTTAGCGTTAAACACACATACAAGCTCTCTCTTGCGCTTGTCTCTTCACCACACATACAAACACACACACAAACACACACACACACACACACACACACACAGTATGCAGAAGCACATAGAAGCACTCAACCAAGCAGACGGGGCACTCAAAGCTTGTATTATATCAATACTGTGGAGCTAACCCCCTCCCACTCTTCCTCCATCTAGTTCGCTATCTCTGTCCAACCAGACAGCGCTCCGTCTCTCTCAGGACCGTTTAGTCGCGGTGACAGCCTCCCACATCCATCTGTCAAATAACAAATTTTGGGTTTTGAGAGATCTCGACCACATTCACACAATAACGTGTGTTTCTGTGTGTATGTGTGTGTGTGTGTGTGCGTGTGTTTGCCCTTCTTCCTATCACTCAGTGGTGTGTGAGCGCGTCCGCCTGCAGACACACTCAGGAGGCCCATGCTGAGTGAGACAGCACGAGAGTCATGCATCTTTAATGTAACATCACAGATGGCTAATAATGTAAGAGGAGCTGAGCCGAGCGGCAGTGGTGAAAAGGGGGGAGGATGGAGGAGATTCAACAACCCCCCCCCCCCCCCCCCCTTTGCCATGAGTGACAGGTCCAACCGTCCAGTAGCATCAACACTACAGGAAGAGAATTTGATTTCTGAGAACGGATATTAGCGAACAACTCTTCCTGTCTGTTCAGTCGTCTTAGGCGCGTGACGCCAGACGGCCTGACAGTCGATGCTGTCGGATCCGTCAGAATGAAAACACACTTCATGAAGACTCGCGCTGGGGAAGGAAGCCCTGTTTCTATCCATGACGGGACACTTGGCATATATAAATAGTATTAAGCGAGCATGTGTCTAGCATGGACGCAAACTTCATTTGTTTAATTAGAAGACAAAAGGGGTGCAGTAGAAGATGACATTGTGGTCATCATCAGTGGTGCTGCGTGCAGCTTCCTTAAGAAACACTTCATCCAAATAACTTCACTGGACATTGAGCTTCGTCGGGTCCTCAGCAATACGCCCGCCAAGAGGGAAGTGGATGGGATGAATGGTTGTTGAGCGATAAAAAGGACAGACGGACAGAGACTGCCTCTATTCTGTTGGATTAAAGCATAAAGTTCGACATTTTGAGGAATAACTTTATTAACTTTCTGGTATGGACATTGAATAAGAAAGTACAACCAAGAGCTTAGCTCAATGAACATAAAAAAATTTTAAAAGTTCTCAAATAGTTAATGTTGACAAAACATTATCAGTCATTTAATCTTCCTAAAAAAAATAAAAATGCCAAATTTTAGTCCATGGAAGTTACTTTGTGCTACAGACACATAGCTGTCAATAAAACCTTATTTCACCTCTTTAATCTTATAGTGAAGAATCTAATTTAATCTACATTACAATTTAAATCTTAGATCATATATTCATCATCATAAAATTGTGAATTCAATTAAGAAATATATTGTTCATCCCTTCTCTTTCCATGACTAAAAGAAAAGAAACATTTGTTTAAAATCTTCTTTGTGGAAATGGAAAAATAGAGACAGAGTGTGTATTTCACCTGCTGTCCCAGAGCTCTCAAATATCCTCCTATTTCTTGCCTATCACAGGCAACAACATGCATCACACACCCTCCAGAATACAAACACACACACACACACACACACTCAGCAAAGGTTGACCTGATTGGGCACCAGTGGGCCAGTGGGCAGAGCACCGTGCTTCTCTTTTATGTGTGTGTGTGTGTGTGTGTGTGTGTGTGTGTTGTCACGGTGGAAACAGCGCATCTTAAGTCCAGTCCGTCCTACGCAACTTGTCCCGATGAGGGAATGGCCTCATGTCAGTGCATGATGACGTGATATCGTCAACTTCAGAAAGGTTCATCCACCTGTGTTTTCAGAATAGCCTCCGCTAAAGGTGAGGTGACGTAGTCACTGTGATGCTGCAGCTGGTGAGCAAACACGAGATACAAACACCCGTCAGTCACAACAACTGCTCTTCTGTTAAAAAAAAAAAATCTCATAATGTGCCTGTCCAGGTTATTAAACAAAGTTTATGACAACGTTTAAGAATTGAGCATTTCACTCTGAAGTTCACTCTGAATTTGGTAAGCACTGTTTTAAATTCGCTGCACCTGCTGCTTGTAATACACTGCAAAAAACTCTAAAGTTAAAGGAGCTCATCAACTTTGAAACTTTGAAGACTCGTGTGAGAGAAATTGGAGCGGCTTCATACCGCACTTGTTCTTGATTGGTGTAAATCCGGAGCTTTAGTCCTGTTGCCTTATCTTTTTTAATGTATTTTATTTGCCTTATGTGTTTTCTGTTATGTGTCTTGTGACTGTTGCAATTTTTCTATGCTGCTGTCTTGGCCAGGCTTCCCTTGAAAAAGAGGTCATTGTATCTCAATGGGACCGACTTGTTTAAATAAAGGCTAAATAAATAAATAAATAAAAAATTGACTTTGTCCCATCCACTAATGATGAACAGATTTAATCAGTGAAATCAAGCCGTTTTAAATGCAGGTGTGATCCTGCCTTCACAAGCCAGTGGGTGAACAACACAGGCCATGGTATCGCATCGCAAAAAAAAAGATCATTAATATCATATCATACATCATAATAACGGGCAGACAAATAGGAGAAGAAGAAGAAACAAACATCACGTCCACTGTAATTCAGTCAAACATTGATTTCAAGTGTAAAAATATCGTTATTCTATTAACATTAGTGTAATAAATTCAGCGACATATAGTCATTTGGCAACAAATCCCACAGAAGGCGCGATGGAGACCGGCCTCTCCTCCTCGGCCTTCTGTCGTGGATCCTGGCGGCTGTAACTTTCACCATGTGAGTGAGTGTTGATGCCAAGTGTCCGACTGCGGCCGGCTGACATCTGAGGAAACGTTACACTGCGCTCATCATGTCCCAGAAGCTCCCAGCAGCCTCCAGCGTGACTTATTTATATGTACACACAGCTTATTTCTACACCTCATCTCCTGGTATCCCTCCTTCATGCCCATCTTCCTCTTCTATACAGCCTTCTCCTCCTCTTTCTTTTCTTATGTATTTTCATTTCTGTTTCACCAAGCCAAATCTCCTTTTCTTAATGTATCCTCCGCTTTCTTTCTACTTTTCTGTCTATTAAAAATCATCAAAAATACACAAAATACTATATCATGTTGCGAAGAAGACTCATTATAGGATAATTTGTTCATATCTTTGGTGCCACTCCAAAGATGTGGCTGACTGATGATTTCTTTATTTGTTTGTAAAGAGAAAATAAAATGCAAATTGTTATTTACTACAGACGTGTATATGTCCATAGCATAATAAGCATCACAATAATGACAACAGATCTTTTTTTGGATCATGTGGCTTTTTCATTTGGTCATGTTCCCTCCAATAAATACGTATTTGATCAGGGAGGTTGGTGGAGAGATATGATTCTGCTGATAACAGAAAGCCATAACCATATATATGACAATGTTTTAGTGTTCGCTGAAGGCAGGAACACAGCAAAAATAATGACAAAATATGTTTTCCATTGTATTCAGTTCGACAGGAATTATGAATTCATATACTATAATGTTTTTTTCTCCAACATAATTTGATACTTTAAGTCCTTTTTTTTAATGGCATGACACACAAAACCTTTTTTAACCATTAGCGGCTTTGTGGCCACGTTGGATTCAACTGACAGCTTCACAACGCGAGAGCGGCCGCATGCGAGGCGTTCATCCAAACAGATTATTTAGGAGTGAAAAGTGAAATCAACATCATTGTCCCCGTCCGTTTCTTTGTTCTCCCACTGCTCTCCCGTCGTCGCCACAGGAACGCAGAGACACGGCGGTGTTTACGGTGGTGTGCGGTTCACCTCGATATAAAGGCGGAGCAAGGCGATTGTATTTATACAACGCATTTCATAAGTAAACTCAATGTGCTTCACATTAAAGGTACACGGGGGAGGAAACACGACCGCATTACAGTACGTAATATGATAGCTCACAGAATATATGTCATAAATAATCTGGAATAAATTGTTTTACGCGTCACGGCTGTAACCATGAGACGTTTGACTTGTTACGTATAAGAAATGTGAGTTTAAACAACGGCGTACAGCTTGTTGTGTGAGGGGCGGTGAACACAAGCTGCAGTGATGCTGGTGAGTCAAAGGGAATGTCCTTTAAAGAATAGACAAGAAACCTTTTAAGTTGCTCTACCTTTGAAGGCCTTGAAATTAAAGGATTCTGACTTCTCAAAGAACCAACGAGGCGCTACTCCCGCTACTTTTTTCTTCTTATCTTCCCCCCCCACACACACACACACCCACACACACTCCCCCAAATCTCACCTACCCATTTCTCTCTCTGGTGTTTCTGTGGGTGAGAGGCTGTCACCAAGGGGACGGGCTGTCATTGTCGCCATGGGGATGGTGTCCACAGAGCATCTCAATTACTGAGTGGGAAAATTAATATGCATCAAAGCTTGGTTAATATTTCACCGGCGGCACCGAGCAGCAACCCCGGCCCACAGCGTGCAGGTCCACAGGAGATGCATCGCGGAGAGGTGGTGGGAGACCAAAAGAGAACAGGATGCGGAGGGGGGAGAGAAACGGTGCTGAGGCGAGAGGGAAGGGGGGGAGGAGGAGAGCGGGGCAGCGGAAGGAAGGAGGAAGTGAAACAGACAGAGCAGAGGTACACAACCTCAGATTACCGTCTGATACAACTTTATGGCATATTGAGGAATCTCACCTCTATTCTAATACTTGTTTTTTATTGTTTTTTTTAATCGTTTTTGTACTAGTGAGGCACTGAGAGACGGCAACGCACCTGACGGTTTAATTGAGTCCAGACCGAAGTGGTGACGAACCACCAGACAGACGTGTACATAGAGGTTGATTCTGAAACAAGTGTGAATCATTTGGCAATTGATGACAATTTTGATCATTTCTGAAGGCAACATTCTCAAGGCCTTTTCAAGCTTCTCAAATGTGAAACGTGGCTTCTTTTCTTTGTTTTATTTAATTCTAGACATTTCTCTGGCTTCGGCATCGTCGGATCGGACAAAACAAACTATTTGAAGATGTCAGTTTGGATCCTGGAAAATTTTAAGATGGAAACTAACAGAATGAAATTGTAAATGCCAACCAGGCGTAATTATTCAGCACTTTTCTTCATACAGTTAAGCTATTAACCTGCCTCACCTTGAAAAACGCATATTTTTAAGGTTTCGATTTTAGGTTTTAGCTGGTTGTTCTTTCTTCTTTTTGTAAATAACCACAACGACAGGGAGGAAAAGAGGATATTTGGTCAGTTCGTACATCACATGTTCACATTCAGCCCACTTATTACAGTACTACCGGTTCACTGGGCGGAAACAGCTGAACATGTTTGGCACGAACAATTTGTATCCGCAATTTAAAGTACAAATAAATGACTAAAATAATGAAGAGGATTCGACTGACTACAATATTATACTTCCGACCGTTTCCATGCAGAGTTTGAACTCTACATCCGCCAGAGGAGACCGGGGAGTAAATGAAAGGAGGAGCAGCAGATGAAAGAGGAACACAAGCGAGGCAGGAAGGAGGGAGATGATGGAAGGAGGGAAGATGAGAGGGGAATCACCGCTGGAGAGGGGGGGGGGATGAGGGAGACACGGGAGGCAGAAGTGGTGAGTAATGAGGTGGGGGGGGTGGAAGTGGGAAGGACTGTGAGGCAGATGTATTGACAAGCCGGCAGGCTGATCAATGGGATGTGATCGATCAACACAGTGATCCATATGCGCTGACCTCACTCTGGATGTCTGAGGGGCGAGGTGTGTGTGTGTGTGCGTGTGTGTGTGTGTGTGTGTGTGTGTGTCTCTATTCATAAGCCAATTGTATGCAGATACAGTGTAGGATTACATAATATCAATTAAACCGTCTAGCAACAACCAATCACGTGTATGTTTACGTCATATATACATTAGCAACGTTCATAACATTGTAATAGCATTGCAGAATAAAAATAAGCTTCCTAAGAATTCAAATATCAGATTGAAAACTCACCACAATTTTGTTGCCTCTCTTTTTACATTATGTCACAGTCATATGTTAATGCAGCTAAGAGCGGAGTCTGTTACAAAGTACTGCCATGTTACAAACGTGCCATTTTGATGGAAGAAGTTGTAATAACGTTGTAAGTACCACATACACTGTGATGGATTACCATCATAATAAGTTATTATTGTTTGTGTACTCTCGTAAACTGACTATCTACGCTTTGGAAAATGGTTGACTGCAGAGTGTATATATTTTGAAGTTGAAAAGACAAAAGACACAAGCGGTTTTTTAAAATGCGTGTCCACAGCGACCAGAAGAGCTTGTCCTTCATCCGCCTTTCACCCGACGTCGAGCGAGACGGGAATAAAACAAAGTGGAACAAGATCACATGTTGGAACTGGAGACAAACCTCACGGACCCCAAACAAATAGCTCTTTATCCCCTCTACAGACGCACGGCTGGCAGTCCAACATCGCGGTCTCGACGCAAATGAGATAACTGACGAGAAACCGCGACGAACGGAAGGCGTCGAGCGGCTGAGCCGCAGCGCGGCGCGGCGACCCGCCGTGAGCGGGAACTCGTTGAAGTCTCCGTGGAGCCAGGCTGTGGCGAAGGCTCACAGTACCTACATTGTTTGTGTGTTTGCGTTGTACATGTAGCGTCTGCGGGGGGAAAAGACGAGGATGGACACATCATGAGGAACGCGAGGGATCGGAGGACGACGACCGGCTGGACCGGAGATCCGATCATCTGCACGTGCAAACAGCTCCTCTGTGGCCGGTAAGAGGAGGAGCTGCAGAATGAAAGCACTAAACGCTGTGAACAACAACATCAGAACTGACCAGAGGTCTTAAGATGAGATATTCATTGTCTTTATGAACTCCACTGATGGTATTGTCATCTTCCTGGTGAGTGTAATGCACTAAAGTAGTTATTGTGTAGATTTTAAATGTGGGAGAAAGACGTCAATGGTATTGGAGCGGTGCTCAGTATCAGTGAGGGATCAGAATGTTTCCCTGAAGAGGAATATATTTGAATATAGTGAGCAGCCCAAATATGCAAAGCAATCGATGCAGCGATGGGGTCCCACTGCGGGCCCGTTGGAGTGAGGGTCCGGAATCAAATTTAGTTTCACCTGCACGAACACACTGCTCACACATTGACATGCACACCTGTGACTTTGGGGACTCCGTGGGTTGATCCAGACACACCTGAGACAGTCACACATGGAACACATACCCAGTCCTCGTAGTGCCGGGTCCCGTTCTGCAGCAGGTCCTCCAGCTGGATGGTGCAATTGGCCACAAAGTCGTCATATCCGATGGGAGCGTCGTGGAAAACCGACAGCTCCAGACTCCGTCCCTCGCGGACCTCAGTGCAGAACTCCTGGTGCCAGGCAGGGCTGTTGGTCTTGGTCTTGGTGGCGGTCTGGCCGAGCCGAGCTTGGTCCAGATTCAGGGCCAGGTACGGGTCCAGCAGGAATGAGCCGCTCTTCCCCACAGCATGACGCAGTGCCCAAGGTGTGGGCTTCAGGTCCACTGCCTCACACACTCGCACTTTCAACAGGCCACTGAACACAGGCATGGCTGCAGGCTTTGTGTGTGTGTGTGTGTGTGTGTGTGTGTGTGCGTGCGTGCGTGCGTGTGTTTAGGCTAGTCTGCCTGTTCCTGCTCCTGTACACAGAGTGTTTCTTTCCAATGAGCGGGGTCACTGCACAGTCCTGCTACATCCCATAATGCCGCTGGCTCCTTGGACTCTCAGTGTAGTACAGCCATGTCTGAACACTGTTATCCACACGCGCACACGCGCACACACACACACACACACTCACACACATACACACACACAGCCCAGCTGATCTGAAAGGGGCAGAATAACGCAGTCACAACGCAGACTCACAGTCCTCAGAGGTCGCTCTGCTGAACACACCCGGGCGGCTGCCTTGTTTGTTTACGGTCGGTCCCGTGCGCCACAAGATCGGAGACAGGCCGAGATTTAAAACAGCAGTGTGGGGGGCGGGGGGGTTACGAGCTCCGGTTTGGTTCCCGTGAAGCCCCGGAGCGTCCCCGCGGTCCGTGTGTGTGTCTCTCCCGGGTCAGGGTGGGAGAGAGCGCGAGCAACCGCGCCTAGCCATCCGGGATCGGTGCTCCGTTTCCAGCCTCTCGCTTCCCTCTTCTCCGGGATAATCTCCTTGCTTCGACCTCCCGGTACCGTGATATTTTGCGCGTACTTTCGGAAAGCGATGCCTTGTTGCCCCCTTACCGCAGTCTGTTGGGGGCTCGCGAGCACCCCAAATACATCACGGTGCTCCGCTGCCGTTCGTTTTTTTCTCTCTCTCTCTCCTTTCGGTCCTTGCGCACGCCCTCTGTTTCCCGTCCCCTCTCGCTCGCTCCTGAATCCGTGAGTGAGCGCGAGCTGCAGGAAATGCGCAAAACGCGTCACCCGCGCTGCCGAGCTCTTGCGCCGGATGAGAAAAGAGAGAGAGGGAGAGGGAGAGGGAGAGGGAGAGGGAGAGAGAGAGAGAGAAAGAAAGAGAGAGAGACTTTGCGTGCAGAAAGAAGAGGTTTTTTTTTGCAAGACGAAGAGGGGGATGGAATTCAGCCGCAGGCACAGTGTGTGTGTCTGTGTGTGTGTGTGTGTGTGTGTGTGTGTGTGTGTGTGTGTGTGTGTGTGTGTGTGTGTGTGTGTGTGTGTGTGCGCGCGTGTCATGGCCAGACAGTCAATCAGTCAGTCCTTATGTATGGGCACAGACATGCACACATACACACACACACACACACGCACGCACACACACACACAGACATACACACACAGAGACACACACACACATACACAGACACAGACAGACAGACAGACACAGGCAGAGAAGATTAGAGTCTGAAGAACAAATGTGACAACGACACTATATATTATGATGCAAGTTGCTGGGATCTGAGTATCTTGTGATGTTCTGTATCCTTCCCAGCAGCTCCTGAGGACAGAGGTGAGGTGGTGAGGTGGTGAGGTGGTGAGGTGGTGAGGTGGTCAGCAGGGAGAATTGCTGCAACAGAAAGCTGCAACACACTGTGAGGCTGAGGGGAAGACCTTAGATCCAAAATGGCCCTCCATAATGTCTTTATCTCTGTGTTCATCCTTAGTGGTATATAGGATACTTTCATGAATTCCACAATGAACCTGTTTATACATTCAATGTCAAATTAATAGCTTTATTCATTTAATGACATGATGTCATTGCAATGCAGTAACTTATACCATATGTTTCATTGTAATGTATATGTTACAATAACATTTCTGTGTATTATATATGTGTTATATATTTACACAAGACAGCTGCAGTTTTGTGAACGTTATTTTTTGTGGAGCATGTTGCTGTTCTGATACCTAATGAGAAAATAAATAAACTTAAACGTGCATGAGGGTTATGGTACTAAGAAGCATAAGTTTGGGATTTAAAAACAATATTTTCATATGCGTTATGTTATTTTACTAGATTTAATTGTATCTGTTCCTGTTTTTCCTCTTCCAAGGATTTAATGTTTGTTTCATTCTCACATAAGGACATGAATCACAAGACAAAAAGATTAATTCATTTTCCAGACGGGTTTAATGTGTTGCCTTGAGTGAAGTACTTTATTACCTATATTCTATTTAGATTTAGAGTATGGTGATGGCTTTAGTTCAGTACCGCATCTTGCAAAACATACACATGACATGTGTCGGATCCATGGAGGTCATCACCCTGATCCTCCACTTGTTGTCGCTTGATTGGTCGCAGTCACAACGAATGAAAGGGGGTCGCCATAGCAACCGTCACTCTCCATCATGAATTGTGGCACGAGTGTGTCCAGATGTTTCACTCTCAGATACACACACACGGAAGAACATGGAAGTTTGTTATTGTAATGACAAATGTGAGCGACGGGTTTGGTGTACAACAACATCCACATGTATCTGTGCGCTGAATTTGTGTTTCAGATTTTAGTTTTTGTTTGTGATGTGCGTTTGCATGTGAGGAATATGAGAAGAGTATGCAGCTTTGAAGAAATAAATATTACTGCTCAGAGTAAATCTCAACATTTAAAAAAAACTCTGCCTGCAGGAGTTAATTAACATTCATGCTTATTGATTTCTGTCTTACGTGTCTTTACAACTTGTATTGCACTTACAAATAAGTCAACGTGCCTTCTCACAGCTTGACAGGGGGAAATATCTAAAGTCTTTAGTAAAATAGTGAGCATCGTAACTCAGCATCTGGCCAGCTGCGCCACCTGCTGGCTCGTGGGATGTATCGCCAAAACAGTGACGTGACGTCATGGAACGCTGCGTTCAAGCGCTCCTCGTAGATTCACGTTTCCACGGTGATCGAGTGACTATCTGTCACGCGAGAGGAAATCATCTTTGAGTTTAGCTTATCATAAATATAGATGTCTATCAGCTAAAAGGAAATACAATGCTAATCATGTCATCATAATTTGATTGTAAAAATAGATTTAGGTGAGCAGCAAAGCGTAGGCTACTTAAATACTACAGATAGTTCTTAATCATATTGTATTCCTCTGGTTTATGTACAAAGCATTCAGAATAATCATCAGCAAAGTACTTGAGTACATAAAGTTAGCCTTCATAATGTCAAATAGGGAAAGTACCACTGTTCAATATCTAGTGAATTGGGCAGATTGGGAGTTTTTTATATCCTTGTGTAAACTTTCTTGCAATACGTCCTGACTAATAAGATGTCTATTAACCTGAGTTCCCTTCAGACTCTCTCTCTCCACTTGTTGTGGTTCTTTCCTTCTCTTTGTTTGTTCCTTCTTCTTTTTTTACTAGCTTTATTGCAGTATCGGATAATATGTATGTGTCCACCAAAGCATTGTGCAACAAATGTTATCAATTGTATGAGCTTATCTCTGATGAAACTAGCGAATCAGACTCGCTAGTATTGTTCTCACCTCGTGCGTTGCAGGTCAACTTCCGGTTTGGCCGCCCACCTGGTGGATCGGTTTGGTTTGACCTGAAGAATAAAAACTCACTTTCAACACGGTTCTCTTCAGAGCTTGGCTCGTGTTTTTAACAGTTTATTTTCTGGACATTTTACTGTGTGTCGTCTCTACTTTGGCCACTGGGTGGCGCCACTGTGGTGGATACAGAGTTTGGACAAAGCGCTCCAGAAGAATCAGTTTTGTTCAGTTTCAGATATTAATATGTCTTCTTACGTTGCACATAACAATGTCTTATTTGAATAAATGTGCATGTTGGAACTTTTTATTTGATTAATTGTTTTAATTACTTTTTAGGTGTTTACTTTTTTTGTAACAATATATGATTTGTTTTGGTGAACTATCATATATTTACTTATTTATTTAAATAGGAGGTTACTATATTCAAAGTATCACTTAACATGTTCACTTAGTACAAATATGACATAGCAATACAATAACAAGTAAAAGCCCTACTTTAAAATGTCATTTAAATTAAAAGCGTATGATGTGCATAGGAGAACTCATTATGCACAATGGACCATTTTAGAATAATGAAGATCAGAATGTTGTAATATAATTGATGCACCAATGTGTTCATTATTTTAATATTAAAGCTGGTAAAGGTGGAGTTCATTTTAATTAATTTATGTGCAAATACCCCAGTAATCAAAACGTGTCTTATACATCTTTATTTAGTGGTTGACTTAATTAAATATAATGTATCTAAATCTGCAAAGTAACTGAAAAAAAGTTTGCTTTCTTAAAAAAAAGTATATTACCCTTAAATTGCAGTGCATTAGAAGTACAAAGGAGCATAACATGGAATCAATACCTTAAAATGGTATACTTGAGTAACAGATGAATGGATTGATGTAAATCGCAAAGACTATGTGGGAATTTAAAGTGTTTTTATGTTGCACTTGTGACTTTTAACAGTAAATATGTTTCATCTCATCTGTAATGATTTGTAGTCATCACTATATATCACTAACTGATGTGTTATCAATAATTCACCAACTTGTTTACCGTGTCTTTATGTTTCATACAAGTCACACAAGTATAAAGAAGAGCAGGCACAATATCATATATTAAATTATTTTATTTATATAAAATACCAAAACATTTACTCAGCATCAAATTGAACATAAAGTACAACATGGATCACAAGCAGACTGCACATCAGTGAACTATGTGAACTTCAAATAAAGAAACAAAAAAGTTCATGAAGATACGAACAGCCGCAGGCTTCAGTGCATATTGCTTGTCTAGCAGTAGACATCCAGGGGTCTTCCAACGGCGTCATTTAACAAAATAAAATAACAATGACACATAATTACAGAAAATAAGAGTGTTTTGCTCACTGGCAGGTTTCAGTCTGTAAAAGGTCCTCCCAGTGTGGGGGTCTCTGTGTTTAAGTCCAACAGGGGTCCACGGCTTGATGTCCGTTCAGTTTGACGGTATTAGCTGTGCCAACAGATGTGTACCGGCACCATCCAGATGTAGTTAAAAAAAAAAAAACGTCGGTCTGGTGTTTAGAAAAAAACAACCATCAACTTTGAAAAAAATAGTTTCTCATGAAAAAAAGAAATCTTGATGTGACCTGTGACATCAGCTGTTCCGTGGACCGATATTACATTTAGGATCTCTTTATATGGCCTGATAGTTTATTGCAACCCAAAATCTGACCAGCCTTTTTCCCTGAATGCATCCTCCCCTCTCCGGTAATCCACGACGGACCGTCTCAGGCCCCAAAGTCCATTTCATATTTGAGTCTCAAACATCCAAGTCAGAGTCACTGTCCGTCACTGAGAGAAGAGTCTCTCCATCTGCGCGCTCTCCGCTTTCGTCTGGACTGCACTCTCCTCCGCTGAACGACCGTGCACCGTCCGGACACATCCGGTGGTGCTGCAACCTGAACATGAACAGAGAAAAGAGTTCATGTAAGTCCGCTGACGTGTCCAAAAAACGAAGTAGAATGCAATAATGTAAAGTTGACAACACACAAGTTCTTATTATGCTATTGTGGGGGAAAGAGCAAACGTAAGGGCCCTCACCAAAACTAAAATAAATATTTTGAACTCGAAAACCTGACAAATCAAAACTAATCTCCAGTGCAGTGTGGTTAGCAATTTGCGCCCATTCATGCACGTTTTGCTCTCACCAATAGGACGATGACCCACACACTGACCCTGAAGCAAATTACAGGGAGAGGGAGAAGGAAGAAAGACCGTCCAGATCAGAATGACTGGAGGAAAACAAAAACCCACAAGCTGAATGGCCATGCACTTTTACGCATGAATGGCCCCTTTACGCACAACCGTGGCTGCCTGTGGAGATGAAATCGCCTCAACGAGGGAGTGAAAAAGACAGAGAGTAATCAATAAGAAGATTACATTTTGGACATAGGATGTTTCTTGATTTTAAGAATATTTCGATGCTGATAAAATAAACATTGATGTTGGCAACTCATCAAAACCTGCACGTTTCATCCACCTCACTATAAGTCGCAGCTGTGACACTTAATGAACAACTTATTTGTAGTCGAAGTCACTGACCTGTTTTTAGCTGCCGCCGCCCGGTCTCTCTGTCTCCGGTTTTTGAACCAGTTCCCAACCTGAGTCGGTGTGAGTCCGGTTGCGTGCGCCAGCTCCCGCTTCTTCCCGGGGTTCGGGTACGGGTCCTGCAGGTACCACTCTCTTAGCAGCCCCCGTGTGCGCTCTTTGAAGCAGTGCGTCTTCTGCTCACCGTCCCAGATTGTCCTCGGTAGCGGGAACTTCTTCCTCACGCGGTACTTGTCAACAGGTCCGAGCGGCCGCCCCCGGAGCTTCTCTGCCTCCCGGTAGTGAGCCTCGAGCCACATCGCCTGCAGTTTGCCGTGCGAGGCGCGCGTAAAGCGGTGCGTCTCCAGGATGTGATAAAGCTCGCGGAAACTCCCCGTGTGGTAGGCCACCACGGCGCGAGCCCGCTGCACGGACTCGTGCTCAGAGATGGAATCTCGACCGTCTGCGGTCACCGGGAGAGACCAGAGGAAGCGGGCCAGCCGCTCGATGTCCCCGGTCTCCTCCAGGGTCTCGCAGACGCTGGCGATCTGCGCCGCTGAGAAACACAACCCCGGGAGAGCCAGCGGAGGACAGGCGGATGGAGGGTCCTCCGGGGACCGTGAGCGCGCCAGCATAGGAGGCCCATTCGCGAAGTGTGGCAGGAGGATCCGGGAGGCTGAGAAGAAGTCGAGTGGCGATCTGAACACCATCTGGACGTCAGAGTGAGACCAGGGACAAACTGCGTCTCGGAAACCGTCTGACAGAAAGCTGCTGAAGTCTGACTCTTTAGCTCACCTGGGAGTCGGGGAGGGACCCTGGATCTGACTCCTCATTGGATACCCTGGAGCTGATGCAGGGTTGTCATGGCAGCACTGTCAATCACACGCAGAGGATTTATCCCTCCTTTAAGCACACTGGACCCATGAAGTCTATTCTTAACGGACTCTCCATTGGGAAACATTTCAATAAACAGGAAACCGAAAACGACTTAACTCAAGTGCCACTTCACAGATTTTTGGGGGTTCTCTAAACCAGATACAAACGAGAGTGATAGGCTACAAACATTGGGCGGTAAATTCAAATGACAGAAAACGGCACCACGAACACAACACATGATATATCGTATACTTTGGCTTTACAGTTTGACATTTAGGAAAAATACTTCACTGTGAAACAACTTTCTTTCAATATCATTGTTGTGTTGTGAATTATTAATGTGTGTAGGATATTTAATGCAACAGATAAAGACTGTATGTGACAACTTTTGAAACTTTAAAACAACTTTGTTTGAGTGTTTCAAAGTTTACTATTATTATTATGATTAATATTATTATAATAATAATAATTATAATCATTATTATTAGTTCTATTATTATTAAGGCCTACACTGCTGGCAGTTAATTTTTTTTATTTTAATCATCTTTATTTTGTTTCATCTTCAGTTATTTCTTTCCACGTCACATTGACCAACAAATGCAAGGAAACTTTTGAGGAACTAAATAAGGAAATATATGACGGCAAACCAATAACCGAATGACAAGAAGACCATAAGGCCCCACAGAGAAGAACTCACTGATTATGATGGTGATTCGTCATATAAAAACGTCTTGAAACAAATTGACATACTGTCTGCTGTATAGCTCCATGAACTCTGTGCCGGTAAGCTGCTCGCTGCTCGCATCATTAATAGCAGTTATGTGAACGGTGCGATTGGAAATCTCACTTGGAGCTGAAAGCGTATGTTTCTCTAAGTGGTCTCCCTCCACTCTAATCACTTTCTAATCACTTTTCTATTCTCTAATATCCACATATTCAGAGATAATCTGCAGCTCAGCTTCATTCTGTTTCCTTGGATTAGCATCAGGCCACCGCAGCCTGCTAACATTAGTTTAATAGAGCGGCATATTCAATCAGCAAAAACAAATTTCAGTTATAGCCTGGGCCATATGCTATGGAGTGTGGCACCCTTTGTGCAGGGTCAGTGTGTGTGTGTGTGTGTGTGTGTGTGTGTGTGTAAAATTAATTTGAGATGTTTTTGGCCTCAGCAATCAAAAACACACATTATTGTGCAACATTGTATAGTCACAAACACACACACACACACACACACACACACACACACACACACAACATGCCAAATAGGAGCTCCAGTGCAGATGTGTTGGGCGTGAAAAAGGCGGTCAACCAGCTTAAAAGGGTTAATGCCAATTACCCCAATAGACAGATGTCCCTGCATGGTGTGAGGAGTCATGTGCCAGTTTTTACCCCAAATTATGCCCAGTGGCGGTAATCTCTCCTTCCTCTATTAAATATACTAAATTGAGCTTTATAATGATAGCAATAATAATAATAATAATAATAATAATAATAATAATAATATAATGTATTGTTTCTTTGAAGGGAACTCCAATGAAGATTTAAAAATTTAAAGAAATCTTGCAGGGTGGGAGTTAAAAAAAAGTCGCTCCTCCTCAGCAATGTGCTAAACAAAACAAACCTCAGAGCAACAGTAAACAAGCCGACAGCTACTCACAAGCAACGTTGGTTAATGGTGATCGACAAGGATGAACGACGCGGCCAAGAAATATGTTTCAGTGTCAGTGAAGCGTCTCTTCTATACCCACTTTCACATCGAGTGGCTCAACTTGAGATACTTGAGTCCTCAGAGGATTGCAGCATGTTTCTCTGCATGGGTTTAAACCGCACCGACGATGGACAAACACACACACAACAGTCATGGCCAGGGCTCCTTCAAGTTGGAAAGACATTCTCCTAATTGAAGCAGGAAGCATACATGGAAACAAACTAGAAGTGTAGGTGTGTGTGTGTGCGTGTGTGTGTTGTGGTGTTGAGGGGGCGAGTGTGTCTTAATGGTGACAATTAAGTTAATTCAGCTACATCTCCTTTCAGCGACAGGACAATTAGCGGAGAGGAGGAGGGAAAGCAGAGCTGGCTAAAAACGGGTAAATGACACTTCCAGGGTGGCTGGAGGAACACAGCGAGGATCCGAAGTGAATCGCCTCCTGCGTCTCCTTATACCCAGTAAACAAAAGCCCTGCTCCTAATTAACCTCTTCACTGACCTCCACAACTTAACACTGACCTCTTAAGCCCTGCAACTTTAACCCCCTCACCTCCTCTCATGGAAGAGGCCGGCCAGCCCCCCTAACTCCCTGCAAAGCCTCCTTCTCGTTAAGCCACTAATCACTTCCTGAGTCTTTGTTGTGCTTTTGTGCTCTTACACGGATCCAGGAGAGTTTGGAGCACAATGGTATCCCCAAAAAACAAGAATAAGAGCGGTAAAATGTGGCAGACTGTGAAGGATGAAATTTCAGATGTGGAAAGAGTGGGAGGACAGTTTTTTATAGATGCTACGAGTGTCGGCTAATGCGGTGCATGGGTTAGTGGGCTAATCAATTAGTTGGCTGCAAGGAAAGTCATCAACAAATATGATGAGGAATATGTAATTTAAAAGAATAATTCAACATTTTAGCAAATGCACTTTGGGTAAGAGGATACGACATGTTTAAATATGAAGCTACAGCCAGGAGCCAGTTAGCTTAGCTTAGCATGATGACTGGAAACAGGGGAGAACAGCTAGCCTGGCTCACATACAAATATGTCTACAAGTGCCTCTAAAGTTTACTCATTAACTTGAAATAGACCGTTTTATCCAACATGCTAGCTGTTCCCTCCTGCTTCCAGTCTTTATGCTAAGCTAAGCTAACTGTCTAAAGGCTGTAGCTTCATATCAAGCACACAGGTGAGAAGGCCGACACCACTCTTGTGTCTGACTGTCTGCAGGAAAGCAAATAAGCACATTTCCCGAAATGTTGAATTATCCCCTAAAATAAAAAAAATAAAAAAATTGGACTCTCAAATATGAAGGTTTTAGAATATTGCTCAATGGAAAGCAGCTACAACTGTGGAAAAATGGAGATGGCTTTGAGTTACATTGTGTGTGAGTGAATATTGTGCCACTGCTTGTTTGTGTGTGTGTGTGTGTGTGTGTGTGTGTGTGTGTGTGTGTGTGTGTGTATGTGTGGTAACCATTTGACTGTCTCAGAAAGGAAGACAGGTATACTCCAGTAACTGTACCTGAGTGACTAATCCTGCAGCCTAATTGGTTTGTAACCCAACCCTTCAAAGGTTAATCCTGCTACTTCTATTAGTGAACCATTAGTCCAGCTGTGTGAAACAGCTGACTCTTTTTTTCAGAAACATAAATACACACATGTAAACACACGACCAGGTTTGCGACACACGCAGCTGCTCACAAACAATCGTCCACACATGACAGATGAGCGGCGACATTAATGCACAAACACCTGATACTGAAATAACAAAACAATCAGATAATTTGACTAATAATTCCTGTGCTGGAATGCTTTCTAGACTACAGGACAGCTGGGCCAGATGTGAAGGCAGCGATTACATCATTACCCTGTGTTTGGTTGGTGTCATCTCGCCACATCATTTTAATTAATAGCTTGATGACACAAAGACAGCAGCTGCCTGAAAAACAAACCTCAACTGCCAAAAATACAAACAGCTGGCGCCTCAGCAAAGGTCTGACTGTCGGGCCGCCATGGCAGCGACACGCGCTCATGCAGATGAAAGCACACACACACACACACACACACACACACACACACACACACACACACACACACAAGTTGAAGTAACGCAAATAAAGAAAAAGAGTCCGAATTCAGGATCCCACCGGGGGTATCTGAAATAAATCTGTAAATGATATAAAATATATAAATCTACTTCAGGAGGTTTATTGAGGGATCCAGACACATGACCTTATGACCTTAGTTTATTATATGCAGTGGTTCATATTAATCACTGAGTTCATTTGTTTTTATTCCTGAACAAAAAAAAATCTGGTTTTAGGTTTATAAGACACCATCCAAGTAACAATTACTGAATTAATCTACAAATATATTGTTTATGCACATTTTCAACAAAACGACTATATATGTATAGTACTGTCCCTTCACTATAACAACTTCAATAATCAGAAATAATACCTTAAATTAAATCATCCGTAAGGGAGCTCATCGTGGCAGATTAGGAGTTTATATTTATATTATATATATTTTGAATTTTTCATAAAAAGTAATCTAGATTTCTCCTGTATTAAAAAAGTAATTTTCTACATAGTTTTGTAATTTAATGGGTTTTAAACCGTATGCATTCTTTTTTTGCGTCAGTGCTTCTGCATAATACGTTGGTAGTTTTGTTTTTATGTGTACATGGTATATGTCGAAATCCATATCCTATATTGGATTTAATCGGTTTGTCTTTTTTTGGTGAATTTATGAAAGTATGTACGAATTTACTCATTTATATAACATATGTTATCCTTCTCAATCCCATGATTATACATATTGCTGGTTGAACCTAATTAAATATATTCTATAAATAGTACCTGTGTGCATTATTTTCCCTCTGTTTGATAATTGTAATGAATGTAATGGTAAATACACACAACTAGATCAAGGAAGTCATCGTAATGATCTTTCTGTTCTAAATTTTTTGACTCAGAAACCCGGATATGTACGTGTTTTTCAGAATAATTTATTAATATGGGTAGAAATAAGTGTAGATATAAATAAGGAATGCTGAAATAAACAGATAAAACAAAAAATAAAATGGGACAAGGATGAAGGAATAAAAAGCCAAGAGGATGAAATGGAGTGAAGTTGGGGTCCTGATGAGTGAAAAGAGGAAGCAGAGAGGGGGGGGGCGGCTTAGTCGGCAGTGGAGAGGGGAGGCAGGGCCAGCTCTGTCCTGTCTGGTGTGGTTGGGGGTAATCTGGTCTAATCTGCTGCATGTTAACCTATCTGAGCAGCAAAAGCCAGATTATCCCTCTAACAATGGCCACATGCTCATCTGCTAAATTACTTCACTTCACTAAATCATATGCTGAGACGACACAAACACAGAGGGCCATCAGCATATTATATTTCATTATGTTTCACCGTGTGTGAATAATGCACTACTTTGAGCTCTCGTTTAGAGCCTTCAAATCAAATTCAGATGCAAAACGTGACGCCGGAGCATAATCACGTCGTCAATATTTCTCCCGCCCCGAGGTCAAGGCCACAGGCGGAAAATCCTTTCGCTGTTAAATGAGAAGGAGTGGGCGTAAGGAGAATAAGAAGAACTGGAGTGAGAGCATGGGAGCTGGGGGGGAAAAGGTGAAAGAGAAACACCGCCGGTGTTTTCCTACCTGCCAACAAAGCTGTTGGTTTTTCTATCGGTCGCTCTTCAGCATGTCCGGGTCTAATAGGTCAGCCGACCTTGAGATGGAGAGTGCACAAACAACCACTGGTACTGAACATATCAGCAGAGGATGGAATAAACACAATGCTTACACCACCGCGATACATACACATGTATTATTCCCCGTTGCCATGTGTGTGTGTGTGTGTGGCCTGTAAATGGAGTTTCTGAAACAACTGCTCCAGGTCACGGGTCATAGAATGAAAAGCTGCTGAAAGTGGGGAATGAGAAAAAGGCAAGTCTGAAAATACATGATGCGTTTATGGCGTTAAACAAGAGTCGATGGCCACGCCAGCAACGCTTTACTCGCAGAATGTCAGCAGGCAAACATTCGCACATTAACACTGTAGTGGCCATTTGCCATACGAAATCAAACAAAACTATAAATCAAACCGCCACTGATGCATCGTGGGTTTCGGTGTTGACGCATGCAAAATAAAGTAATGTCCATTTCCGTCTGTTATTATTCTGATAATTTATTTTCTAAACCAACAAAAAAGAACAAACAAAATGTAAACACTTCCTCGTGTGGTAAAAAAAACCATTGGCCACCCTGGTGCATGCTGGTCCTGTGCCTATCCACCTCTACATATAACCACAGGTGCCCAGTGTTACCAAATTTGTGGACCTACAACTAAATATATTAAACTGAACTACAACCATCATAATAAATAACTAACATATCAAAATATAACCTAAATAAGCAATAAACAATCAATATTACTTTACAATAAAACCTAAATACAAATGTCAAATGAAATAGCTCCAACAAACACTAAATAACAAACAGAGCAGAGGCTAGTGGTGATGTCATTGCTTTGGCAGGTATTCGGTCATAAATATCTGACAAATTGAAATTTTGACCTAATGATAACACCAGATTAAAAAACTAAGGGATTCAATTAAGTCCGCGGCATTCATCCTCTGGGCACAACAGATGTCTGAACCAAATGTCGCGGCAATCCGAGCCTTAGCTGTTGAGATATTTTATGCAAAACCACAAATTTCAATCTCATGCTGGTGCTCGGAAAAAGTCATTAAGATTCATCCTTTACGGATCATACACGTCTGTAAAAAAAAAAGATGTGTGCCAATTCAACTAGTTGATGGTAGTGGTGTAATGTCAATACGTATTCTTATTTAAATACTTACTAGTACTTATGTGTATTTCCAATTAAATCCTAATAATACAGCTACTGCACAACATGACAGAGGTAAACGTTGGACTTTTTTCTTTACTACACTTATTTCTCAGTCACATAGTTACTTATTTTGATTTCTCATGCAACATACACAATCACATGGTCAAATATGACACAAAAAAAGTCAAGAAAAAACAATTAATTTTATAGATTATTAATTTTGCTGATCAAATTTGTGTTCTTTAATCAAGTTTATATTTATATTTGAGAGACAAGAGATACGTGAAAACTTTGGTCTGAGGTCACAAGATCACCAGCGTTATCAAAACGTCTCCAGTCCGTCAAATAGTGGTTGAGATGTTTCATTCTGGACAAACTGGTGGAACAAAATGTGACTATTCAACATAAAACAAAGAGGCGGTAGATCTTGGATTCATCTTGTTTCGTTTTATGTCACTGAGTCGTACACAACAAATTAAAGTGAAAGAGATTAAAGATGATAGAGGAGGGGAGCACAAACACATTTTAACAGGTCAGTGTCTATTGTTGTGTAATATCAGGCTTAACGTGGATTCAGTGGGTGAATAAGTGAGCCGCAGCACCCTGCACCCCCGCACATCATCAAATTAAATTCACCCGTTTTACCCCCTTAAACACGCACACACACACACGCACGCGCGCATGCGCACACGCACACAGTAATATATTTGGATCGCTCATTCACACTCTATCACACATGCTCTGCAATCCTATAATCCCTCTCCAGATTGAGAACACCTTTAAGATACGATGTGATTATCATTAGGGATTATGATCAAATTATGACAGTGACAGATTAGACAGGGGTTGTGTGTGTGTGTGCGTGTGTGTGTGTGTGTATGTGTTTGTGCAGCATGTACACATATACATATCCTTCGTTTCAAGGCATTCTGGATTTATTTGATAGTTATGCTGTGAAGAAGAGGAGCAGAATGTTTTGATGAAAGTGAAACCACAAAAACATTCAAGTAAACAAACGGGTCACTTTGTTGTTTAGAAGGTTGTCTTCCAATAGTAGGCATTGCAGAATTTGGATTACTATCACATTCATAGGAGAGTTCCTTAGCTAGCACAACGTTTGTCCGTCTACCAAAAATATGTAGAAAGAATGGATTTTAGTGTTCATAAATTCATCAATGGAGGTCAGGACAGAAATGGATTACATGACATTTTAAACACATTCATGTCCCCCAGAGGATGAATGCCAATGACTTTGATGATCTGGTGTTTGTTCCTTAGATCGACATTTAGTTTTTGTGTGAAATGAAGTGATGAATCGTCATAACTTTAATAATCCCTCATCTATTATCAGACACATATTTATAACCAGAAAATCTGACTCAATTACTATTTCAATTTACTTAAAATATTTGTTTAGATTTACTGACCATGGGATGTGGGCGCCAGTTCAGGTCTGCATTCATTTCCATCATGTACTGGCAGACTGAATTCAGTTGTTTTCACGTTGCACATTATGCAGCCAGGTACATCCCACTGAGTGTGTACAGTACAGCAGGTACGCTGCTACAATTCCCCCGAGAATTAGTGAAGCACCTACGACCCTTACTGCCTACCTACAGAAAAGGAATGTGTACATTCAGACCTCTGTGGAGGTCAAAGGTCAAGGGCAGCAATAGAGCCAGATCCCTGGAGTTGATGGGACTCACATATCTTGCCTTAAGACACTTTAGCAGGCTGCTGACCAAACGGACTGCTCTCAACTATTACTCGCACTACATCATAATTTCCCATAAAAAAAGAGTAAAAAGTATCCGTCATGGAGGAGCAACACTGTGACAAAACAGGCTAAAAAAGCTTTCTTTGCATTTTCTTTCTATTTCTTCTCCACATTGTGTTCATAAGAGAAGAGAAGTTGCTAATTGACTAGAATATGGTGAGGACACAAGGAACAATATCAAAAGACTGGAGATAATGAGAATCAACATTACGTTGACATCCTAGTAGTTTAGATGTGTTCCTTTTTAATTCAATGATGAACTATTGTGAATATACAATATGAAAGACTTTCTGTTGGCAAAGCAGAGAGTAGACTCAAGTTATTGCCTGATAAGGCCTCTATCTGAAAGAAAAGTCACATTTATGATTACTTGTATCAATTAAATGTGGTTTCTTTTTAATAAAAGAAGAAGAATAGAGAAGACGGGTATCTGCTGAAAATCTTGCTTACAGTTTCTAAGAAAGCTACGACGAAGAGGCGATAAAACCACCACCACGAGATGGGTGGCTGATGATTGTTAATGAAATATATGATATGGAACTTTTAACTCACAGGATAAGAATCCCTGAATATGTCTCAGGATGTCTCTGAGGGGACATGGAAACCCGGATCCTTTGCGTCTGTCCCTTTTTGTATGTAAGGATTCTATTATGAAAAGATAATAAAGAGAAAGAGGTGTGTGTTTTATCAATCATCATCATCAAAGTGGCCTCATGATATTCAGAGATGGATTGATGGAAGAAGAATGTAGATAAGTCTATTCAAAAGCTTACAGCTATTCTTTTGTTCAGCGTTTGTTTTAAACCCAGTGATGGTACTGAACTATAAAATTGTAAATCTAAAAGTCCACGTGTGTCCATGTCGGGATGCTGCAAGAACTTTGCCGTGATCCTATTGGTCTTGCTTCGTGATACATGCCTCAGAAAGAGGAAAGAAGAGGCCACACAAACATCCAGAAATGACATGCTGTCTCCGATTAAAATAGGCAGCCACCACTGGATCCTTGGCAGGTATTTTATTTCATATATAGACGCTTTCTGTAATCAAATGTGAGTGCAATCAAACAACAGCAATACAAACATTACCAATGCAGTCTGAGAACCAGGAACTGGGTTAAAACAGGGAGTTCACTCACTCTACATAGCGAGCAGCTAGTAACCTCATGGACAACATTAAAAAAAAAAAAAAATTAAAATTAAATGTATTTCCTGTCGGGACAGTCTGCCCTCAAGTGTACTTCCAACCATGATGGTGGAGCGGGAGGTGGTGGCGCTCGTTTGACCCACCACCCTCCTGCCCTGACCTTCCTCCTACAGGAAGTCCAACCAGTGATACAACAGCCCCCCCCCCCCCCCCCAACCCCAACCCCACTGAGTCCCACTTGCACGTGGCTCTTCAGTGAACTAGATAACCTCACATTCCCCCCCCCCATTATGATTATCATCGTCATCATTCTAATAGTAGCCACAACAACAACAGAAAATGTCAAATAATTTCCACTTCTCACACGGCAGGAGCCAATCAGAGTGCAGAGGTCCATCATGTTCAGTCGGTCTCAACCAATGGCCGTCCATCCAGATTGACTAGAAAACCACGGAGCTGTACATGTCGAACCAGAGTCCTCATGCAGGGCCCTGCGAAGGTGGCACTTCACATACGTGCACTGGCAAGTTGGGCGGGGGAGGGTGTTTATTTTTCTTATGGTCTGTCTGTGTGTGTTAGAGAGAGTGTGTGTGCGTCTTTTTAGAAGGGAGAAGCAAAGGTGTTAGGCAAATATCAGACCCAGGAGCACGGGGGGGAAAAAAAGTCCAAGAGAAGAAGAATTACAAACAAAGTCTTTATCCACCGTCTGTCTTCTCTCGGCCCTCCTCAAAGCACGCGCACACACAAACTCTCTCTTGCACACAAAAATATATGCACACACTATAGGTCCTTATGTCATTGTGAAGTCAGGTGTTCAATGTCAACATTCAAGAAAAGGAAACAAACAACAAAAACACCTCAATGGTAAATATCATCTCTACCATCACAAAGCTTCAGTTCATAAAATCTTGACATTTCTGAAAAGTGATTTTTGTTTTCCTCCAGGTTTAAAGCAGTATGCGTGTGTGTGTAGTTGTTGTCGTTGTCGTCTTTGTCCCACTGCTGCAAACACACACACACACACACACACACACACACACACACACACACACACACACACACACACACACACACACACACACACACACACACACACACACACTCACGCACTCAAACACACACACACACACACACACACACATGTCCTCTTTTAGTGGAGAAAGACATGGCGCGATGGAGAGACACTCCTCTTCTGGGTAGATGCACCAACCACCAGGAGGAGACGGTGGTCGTTGCCACGGCTACCAGGGGTCTTCCAGCTCACCGGCACTCTGGGTGAGTAAAAAGAAAGACGGAAAGAGGCGCGTGTGCGTTAGATTTCTTGCAGGTGATTTCACAAAACACAGTTGTATACTTGAACCTCTCTGCCCCCTTTTACTCAAATTGAATGGATAATGGCGAAAGACGGTAACCTCCCCCTGCCCGGCCTACACATCAACACAACCAGAACCCAGACCTCTGAAGACTCACCTTGCGGAGACTCACGAGGCCAACTGTCAGACTGAAAAACAGGGGAGAAATGGAGAGAATAGAGTCCCTATAGTCTAGGCGGCTCTCCCCTCCGCTTCTTGCCGCCAGCTCATGCGACGCAGCGGCAGACATTTATTCTGCCGCCGCGAGACACAGTTCGTGCTAAGAGCTGACGGGCGAGTAAGATGGACTCATTTACTGCATGAGCTGAAAACGTCACAGCCAACAGACATTGATACAACACATTACACACACTAGAGCCTCCAGGGAACGTTCCTGTATCAAAGGCCACCACTTTATCTGGGAGTCGGTCTGGGATGTTCATGTTTTTTTTGTGAATTAATCTTTGTATCCCCCATCACAACCCTATTCTACACATTTGCAATGTTTGACACATTTGACAGGACCGAAAGACAAGAAACACAGCTGTACAGTCAGACTGCAGGAGAGATACTCATACACTTGACACCAATGATTGCATTATACCTCAAATCATCTTTATTTTGTTCATTTGTCATTTTAACTGTGTGGGACTGATTTTGGCCCACGTAACCTCTTACAAATACAACTCATACATACATACATACATACATACATACATACATACACGCACAAACGCAGGGTGTAGCATATCCTCCCTTCCGAAAGTTAAGTGCCTTAGATATTGAAAAGATAAGTGCAGTGCATGCATGTCCGGGGTCCTTGGGTACTGTGCTTTATACTGACTTGTAATAACACTCCCTCTAAAGAACAATGAATACTGCTCTTTCAGTTTGTTAGAAAACCAAACGTTCCAACTGAGGCAAGCGTTTCAGATTGTGTATTTTTGAACAAACGTCATAACCTATGAGGAGTGAGACACACCGTGTGTACCGCCGAGTTTAATAGTAGTGGCTGTCAACACGAGCAGCGGTGGGAACTTTACGGAGACCTGGTGCTTCAGTTATGCTGCGGACTGACGACTGACACACAAGCAGCTCATAGAACACGTTGTTGTCTGGGTGTAGATGTTGAATAACTACAGTCGAATTCAATGCTATGACATTTACAGCCATGTCAGCAGTTTGACTTCGGGGATGTAATGTCACCCGCACGTTGGATAAAGACGAGGGTCAGCCCGAGGGTGCTGCCAAAACAAATGCCATATAGTGATGTTACCTATGGTATAAAATGTACTACGTCAGAATAATGTGCTTTGAGATTAACCACGACGTTGTGTTACTAATGGCATCCCTTCAGCTCAGAAAGCTGTAGCGACGTCATGCCGACATGCATTTGATATAATAAAAAAATCAAAAGCTTGTAAACTTTCATTTTAAATTAATTGTAATACATTTAACATATGCTGCACCTGAATTGTTGAATGTTTGGAGTTATTTAGAGAAAGAACGTTATGAATAAAGACAAACTGGTTGTTTAAGCGTCTAACCTGCGTTAACGCGAAAAGCGCGGCCACTTCCCTGAGCCTGTGGACGCGTCTCTATGACGACTGGAGCTGTGATTTTCTGACAGCAGGTAACATCTACCAACGGTGAAGCCACGGCACACAATGTAGATCAAGGCGAGGTGTGTTTTAAAACCCTTTGATTCTGGAAACATTATGACTGACTGGCCCCCATTCTCCCTCCTAGCGAAGGTTTCTCTTAATTTCTCATCCATCCAATAACTTTACTTTTCTGCTGTGAGATCAGCATCACAGCCTTACTTCAATTCAAACATTACTTTTATGGCCCATTTTCTCACCTGGTACTAGTATACTGTTCACATTTGTATCCACCTGAAAAACAACAACTAGGAACTCATGTTTACCTCCTTCTGGGCGGCGGAGGAAACTTACTAAAACGTGGTGATGCACAAATAGGCATAATGTGGTGAGGGAATGATTCAAATGAAATGACGCTCAACGTATACACCCTCTGAACCCCCTGTGGTTAGTGATTGGTCTCTTTCTCCAAACCCATGCAGGACACACAGACAGACACACACACACTCACACACACGCACGCACACTCACACACTCACGCACGCAAAAGAGTGTGTTCTGAGTTTGTAGATGGAGTAGGCCTGGAGACAGTACAGTGAGTTGAACACAGCTTCAGTTCAGAGAGTCTCCTTTTCTTTGTCAGTTTGTCCACTGTAAGCAGGAGGGGGAGGGGCGAGGCGGAGGGCAGCCGGGGGTGGAGGAGGGAGTTCAGGTGGGGAATCAGCCAGAAGCCAATACTGGGAAATCTAGGCCATCGAGTGCAAGGTTAATGTTTGCTTCACCAGCCACTTTAGCATGTAATAATAATAATTTGCTAATGATTATGTTATATTGTAAACATCAGTCTGTGTGGTCAGGTGGTAAAAGTGGCCGTCAAGTTTTCAAGCCGAGGTCGTCGGAGGACAGGGGGAAGAAAGCGTCCTTCTTTAGATTAAAGGTAAATATGTGGCTCGGCGACAGAACTTGAAGAGACAGAAGGGCCATTTTTTATTTCCATTGCATTACTAAAGTATTCATGAATGAAGTTGGCAGCGGTAGATGCAGACCACGATCGAGCCGGAAGAGGCCCGCGTGTCCGTTCAAGTTCTGCGGTGAAGGAAAGAGGAGGAGAGGTCGAAGCACATCTGACTAGCGCTCTAGGGAGGGTGAAGCGGGCGGCGCTCAGTCGGAGGAGGGATCGGACTCGGGGGCGGGCGCATCTCGGCTGGCCTCCGGCTCTGCAGTGGCAGGTGAGGGCGGGGGCGAGGGGGGAGGCGGGCTGCCGCTGGCCGCCACCTTCGCCGTCGTCGTCGTCCTCCGGGGTCCTCCTGCCCTCCCCTGCTCCCTCCACAGTGCTCTCCCCCCGCAGTGTGTAGGCGGCCAGGGATTCCTCCAGCACCGAGTGGTACTGCCCCCGGTGGTGCAGGCGGAACTGCCGCAGAGCCTCCAGCAGATGAGCCGCCGTGTTGCCACCTCCCTCCTCACTCTCCTCCTCTCCCCCCGCACAGGCCTGAGGTGACACGCCAGGGGTCAGACTCTGCAGGCACGCTCCATGGTCACACACACACACACACACACGCTCACGCGCACACACACACACACACACGTACACACTAACAAGCAGCAGCACAATACTCGCATCATTGTCACACAAATATCTACTTCACACTAGCGTGACGATGTCAAGGGGATTCTTGCACCCGTCGGACAAACCCATGCAAGCGCCACCTCTGACCCTGTGAGCAACAACCCTTTGTGAGAATCGCTGGATGGTGTAAGAGAGAGAGAGAGAGAGAGAGAGAGTGTGGGGTGGGGGGTGCTGCAATTTAAGACTCCAGACATTTGTATGACAAACACTGACGATCCCGCGTACACACACACACACACACACACACACACACACACACACACACTCACTCACACTCACACACTCTTCCAGGCCGTTTAAAACCTGACACGGATCTCTTCGTTAAAATAAGGAATACAGTTCTTAAGTTCCTCCGGTCCTGGCAGTTATTTCTTTAAGATGATGGATGTGAAGTTTCCTCCTTAGACAGCATATGAAGTATATATAAAGAGCTTTTTGGAGCCCAGATTCACAAGCTGAAATTTGATGTGAGGGTAAACAGGTAGTGATGTCATGCATCCCAGATTAACAGCTGAAGTGGATTTTGTCTTTATAATATGCATTTTAAAATACAGAAGTTTCACTGAAAAGATACTAGAAACCAAATGGCCAGGAGAGCAATGATTGTTTTCATGTAAAAAGGAATTTGTTTCAACTCAAACTTGTGAGTAACTCGATTTAGTTACATATTCTGGAGCACCAGCATCTATCATATTCTAACTCAAGCTCGACTACAAAACGCTGATTAATCATGGCGTTATTGATGCTTGTGTCGGGGTCATGTGCAAATGATTTTCCTATTAAAAAAAACTAAAATCAAGTAGAATGATATTGATTAATTTTTCACCTCATTGAGTAACATATTGAGTTTCTTTGAAATGATGGTCGGTCAAAAATGCGATGATAGAACTTTTTTTACCTCACTATTTGTACATATTGTACATCCTTTGCAGCCGTCGGCTTGCCACTCCTTATCAGCACTGTATACAAGACAATTCACTTTATCTGTAAAGTCCCACTGAACTCAAAAACGTTGTTCTTTGTTGTTACTCCCCTTGGGCATTGGACTACGCAGGGTGAGGTTTGAGCATCGTTTTACACAAGAAAACAGTTTTCACATTCTCTGTTTTCAAGGCGTGTACGAACAAGTACGTAACTTAAGCGTGGTACGGAAACGGAAAGCCTCCAGTCTACATACACTGAGACACAAGAGGCATCCAATGTCTGCCGGTAGCTGAGCATTTCAAAATGTGCAATATTTGCATATTCATGGGCTCTGCATTCATCTTACTTACTTATTTAATATTTTTTGTGGGGGAAAGAACTACACGCACATTTATCGTTCCAAGCTTGACTTTTTTAAGGTCTTAAAACATGTACAGGGTACAAGGTTATTTTAAATCATCCGTAGGTGTTGCATGCATTCATAGGTCAAAAGGTCTATGGAGGTCGTACCTGCTGTGACTATTTCAATGATAAATATGGATTTGAAACTGACCCCATTGCTTCAATCTTTTCAATACACATTCATATACGTTTCCCCGAGTTTGCCAAGGTCGTTCTGCCTAGTCTGTCCTCCCCCTCTTTCACACTTAACGCTCACATTCTCTCACACGCACACAGACACACATTCTCTCACACACGTCGGGGCTGGTATGTTTCTACATGTTGGGGAGGGGGCAGGGGGGTGAAAGCTCGGAGAGGTGAAGGGTTTATAGAGTGATCAACTCACCCCTTCCTCTTCTCTGTGGGGGTTCAGCTTGTTGTAGACCGCCTCGATCACACTCCGTCTGTAAACACACAAAAAGCACACAGCTCGCTGCTTAGGGAGGAGAACAACTGCCGACAATACAAACAGTCATTCTGAGCAAATGTATATTGATTAACATTTTAATGGTACTAACAAAGAACTGAGTCGATACCGGAGTATCCGCTATTTATGCATAAAGAGGAAACATAATCTCTTTTTGAAAGAGTACGCCTAAGTGTTTTGAGGAGTGTTATCTGCATGTTTGTACGATTGTAAGTGCTCATGCACGGACATGCTTGGCTATTTTCATTATTAAGTACACTGCAGATTATTTTCTTGCGCAATCATTTAAAGAAATCTGTGCAAAATACTTCAAAATGCCCGTTTGGTCTGACCACCTGACCAGACTGCTAGAATGCAAGACGAGGGAAAGCAAAACATTTTCTTTTTAATGTATAATCACATTTCTGTCTCTCATATCCCTTTTTAAAAGCACGTTGTAACGATGCTAAAACAGTTGTCAAGATAGAAATTAAACTTGCAGTAAAACACAAATTATTACTTTTTATTGGTAAATTATAAATTTCACAAGTTTCTCAGACCTAAAGAAATGATGTATGTGGATAAAAGTCGTATAACAGCACACGCTCTGTGTGTAAATGCAGTTAAATGTTGTTCCAGGCTGTGTATTTACTTGCTGGCCAGGCCTCCGCCCGGTGGAAGGTTGGGGGTGTTCTCTGTGGCAATGCTCCTCAAGACAGACACCAGGTCAGGGACTCCCGCCTCCCCACAGTTCCCCAGTAGCTCTACACAAACACAGAGAGGACCAGGGGTTTGTGAGAGGTTGCGTTGCACACTGAGGCAAGTGAATCGTATCTTATACAACACGGTTTAGGTGTTAGACCAGAGGTTCTCATCTGTTTTTCAGTGATGAACTGTGTACCTAAGCAGCACAAAGTATTTTTGAGTATCTCACATATTCCATGGAGAAGCACTGTGTTAGACCACCACATTTATCTGTAGAGGCTGAGAGATCAACCGTGGTAGTGGAAAAATATATCTGTGTGTGCCTAACAGATTTATTTAAAATATTTACTGCCCCTGCCCCCTGCCCCCTGCCCCCCCTCCGGGATATCTACATAAACACAGTATGTTTAAAAAAAAAAAAAATTAACAAGGGAAACAGACTGCTGCTAAAGAACAGTGTGGATATTTAACTACCACGGAATAATGAAATGTTTAGAATACGTCACAAGTTTCAAATGCAGCCTATTAGCCAGAGAAAGATGGAAGTAAAGTTGGTTATTCTTACTGAAACTAATAACAAGACCATAGCATTTTTTATTTATTCTCCAAACTCAAATTTAACGATGATTATGATTACATACCGACTATCGTGTGTGTGTGTGTGTGTGTGTGTGTGTGTGTGTGTGTGTGTGTGTGTGTCTGCTGACCCTCAACACGGGCCTCCAGGTACTTATCCAATTCCTCTTCTTTCTTCACAGCCTCCTCTGAGATCTTAGGCGCTCCAGGTAAACACACCAACACCACACTCATATTGTCTCTGCTGCCCTGCAAGACGAAGACAGAAACAGACGAACCAATGAGAAGGACTTTTATTTGGGACATCATTCTGTAGTTGTGAATTATACAGGGATTAGGAAAACGAAAATCTAATTGTTCCCAATTCAAGTTTACAATTAATTCAAATTCAAGGCAAAACACGCAGCAAGGCAACCAGTGAATGATAGTGGCTGGCAGTAGAATAAGGTCAATAACTACTAATAACCACTGAATGATACTTCAGCCGATATAGATTTCTTTACACAACCCATAACATAAATACGTCTTCACAAGGTTTCCAAAAGATGTTATATTTGTTTACAATGGCGAGCAAAAATTTCCAGTCTATCTTTTGGCATTTCTGTTCTTCAATTTCTTGTCATCTATTGGTGGATTTATATAATCTGCAATAGGCCAATATAAATCGATAAATTAACACATTTAATTTGCTTTATTATAAACATCTTAAACACCTTGCCGACAAACTCTTTTCAACATTTCCATATCGTCACTGTAAGATAATTCTGTGTAATCCTTGACAGGTCTTCAACTACTGAATATTTTTTTGATTAATATAATCATATTTTAACATCAGAAAACAGTACAATAATAAAGTTTAGATTGTAGGGCTTAGAACATGACGATGGAGGTATACGACGGCCGTCACCATGGTCACTTATGTTTCAGAAGTGGTTTCAGTCATTTTGGGGTTGATACCATTTTTTTACACAGTTTCTGTGCAGTTGACAAGAATTTATAAAAAATAGTCAAAACGCCCCTCAGAATACCACATTAAGACACTTGAGGAACACTGGGGAGAAATGCTGTGGGTTGGTAATAAAAAACGTTTAGCATTTAGAGATTTCTGCAAGAACTGCTTTATTTTAGCCAATACCTTCTGTTCTGGAAAGTGCTAAGAAAATTGGGCAAAATGTTGCCAAATACAGAGCAGTATTTAGCCATCTTCCCGAACAAGATAGCATAACATGGCTGATGGATTCCTAAGGTTTTTTCTAAGGTTTTTAATTTATGAAACCAGTTTTTTCATTCGTCGTATCTTCACTAGCTCAAGCTGAGCTGAGCTTTTAGCCTCTGAAAAGACAACTAATCAATTACCAAAATGTTTGCGGACTAATTCCCTGTTGATTGACTAAAAGCTCTAAAATCTTGAATTATAAACCTTCACTTTCAATAGGTGTATTATTGAAACATTACATTTTTTTGATTATAGGATAACTGAGAAAGAGACGTAGAGAGCTCTGGCCTTAAACCAATGGAGCGTCAGCTCGTCGCTAGCTTGTAGAAATCCATTTGGTCCGAGTAACTTTCTGTCGGTGTACCGTGTCACATGCATCACAAAAGGCGGTGGGGGAGATTTATGACAGCGTGTGACTGTTACTTGAGATAACCCATCCAGGAAGATAAAAATAACTACACTGCTGTGCACTTGTTGGTTGTTGCAGTACTCGAGACACAAAACAGCTGATAAATATAGAAGGCAGAAGTCCAAAATGTTGAGTGACAGATAAATTATTATTCATTTGGTTTTATATGATTTTTTACTGAGAGATGTAACGTTATATTTGCTATCTTGCAATGCAGTTTTTCATAATGTAATTCAGAGCATTAAGTTATTTATACATCATGTTATCAGTATGACTGCTAAAAGCAAGACGAGTGAGAAATGCATTTGAGATCTCTGAATCTGAACTGACGCAAACCAAACATGCAAAAAGATCATCACCACGACGTTATCAATACATCCGTGAAAACAAAGACTTAACAGCTTTAGTTGTTAATTTGTGTCAGTAACCATGATGATCGTGCAAACGTGCGACTGAGCATTTCAATAATATAAAAGAAAAAATACAGGAAGGAGTAAATACATTTTCTAATATTTCTAACATTTAATGCAATTCATGTTCTGTAGCTGTAAGACGAGACAAAAAGCAGGCAAGAATCTGGACACACCTTCAATGCACATCATATGCAAGACATAGAAGCTTACCTTGTGCAGACAGGTATCCACCACCGAGTTACAGACCTTCTCCAGGTCGTCGCACACCAGGAGTCGTGAGCGGACAAACTCGCACAGCTCCTCGTTGGACATGACGTCCCAGATCCCGTCGCACGCCAGCACCACAAACTCGTCTCCTTCGGGCGCGCGCTCCAACACGTACACCTCGGGCTCGGGGCTCACCAGCTGCTCCGTGGGGCCCTTACCGTCGACACATTTGTAGTCGTAGTCCCCCAGGGCCCGGGACACGGCCAAGGAGCCGTTTACCCTCTGGATCATGACCGAGCCGCCAGCGTTCTGGATGCGCTCCTTTTCGCGGGGGTTGCAGGGCTTGTGGTCCTGGGTGGAGAAGCCCACCTTGGCGTCTCGACACAGCACGGCCCGCGAGTCTCCGCAGTTAATGAAGTAGAGGTGGCTCGGGCTGAGCAGCACGCACACGGCCGTCGAGCCGCTGCGGTCCAGGCCCTGCCGCAGGTCGGAGAAGCTGCGCATGTACTCGTCAATGTTCAGAAAGCCCGAGCGGATGTCGTCCTTCACTCCTTCTACGGAGCCGGATCCTGAAGTGAAGTCGGCCCCTCCTGACAAGATGTGTTCCAGCAAGTGGCCGGAGCAGTAGTTGGCGACCCGGGAGCCCGCGTGGCCATCGTAGACGGCGAAGAAGGACCAGTCGGTGAGTCCGTGGGGGAGGCCCACGACGGCTGTGTGGGCGTCCTCCATCTCCACCCGCCAGCCCTGCATGGAGCTCAGGCCATAGTGCATCCCGTTGCCCTCGCCGTGGGCGCTATGCTTCTCCGTCTTCGGCTTGTCCAGGAATGCACCCATTGCTGCCTATAGCTGGAGATTAACCAGGAGGAAGAGAAGAGAGAAACATAGAATTAGGATTACACCATCACCAAAGGAGAGAGAAGATAATCTATCCTTGAAGTCTGCCACTTTTATCCTAATGCACCACTGTACTATACATATTGAAGATTGTGGTATATGACTGTATAAGAAGAATGTATTCATGTATACATTAATCGAAAATAAAATCCAGAATCTGATCCGACTGGTTTTCACACAACTTGTTACAAGCTTTTGACGCACCTCATAACAAGAGAAACTCACTCCCATTGGCAGATCACATTATATTTGATAATTTTTAGAGTAAATCCATTTGTAAATGTGCTTTTTTGTGTCAGTAGATTAGCAGGCTGCTTCGTACTGTGATTACAGAGCGCTTTTAATTACTCAGCGGATGGCGAGAGCCAGAGATCCCGACAAGACAAAGATGGCAGAGGAGGAAGCCCAGAGCTGAGGATTACGCTGCAGCATCAAAGCTTCTCTGAGCGCACACACGGCCTCCTTCACTCTGAACACAAGGCAACTAATGCCGTTAACTTGTTGGCAGAATTTAGAGGGTGAAATTACTGAATCAGCAGGGTGGGAAAACATCACCCTCAAAGAGCTGAATGGGAATCAAATCTGTCTGCGGGTCAGTTTGTGTTCTTTACCTCTATCTTAAACCCTGAGAGAAAATGCGTGTTAAAACAATCCATGAGGCCGTGTTGGTTCAGGTACCGCCAGACAATAAAATACAATCCAGGAAGTCCAGTTTTAGTAACAGACGCATTAGCTGTCCATCCCTGAATCCAGGCGCCAAAACACTTCACAGCTATTTAGATCATCAGGGATTTTACTGCTCTGGAAAGTTATTATGCGAGTCGTGGTTTCATCTTTCATTCATTGAGGAGCTTGCAAGCTAAACTGTGGAAATATACATTCATATTCCAAAGTAATATACCAAGATTGTGAACTTGCATGTATTTGATTTATCAGCACAGTGTCCAGCTAAATTTGAGTCAGGTTGAACTTTTTATTAGTTGACTCAACCTTTTGCTAGTTATAAGCTCACAGGGCTGATAATTCAAGCTGTGCTGAGATGCATCAGAGAGGCGTGAAGGGAGAGAGAGATGCTGAAGGTATGAAGGAGTTGGTTGCTGAGTGAAAGGAAACGCTAATGAATGGCAACAGAAATTAGTTAAAGAAAAGAAGAATATATTGATATTTTTGAGTATTGAAACCGACATGAAATAAACTTTAAATGAAGCAAATGCTTTTACAAGATTTTAAATGAGGAAACGTTTGTTTGAAAAATGTATATAACAATTAATCTAGGCCTGCAATAATTAGTTGACTTATCAATTACTTGATAATAATCAGCAACTATTTTGATCTTCAAATTGATTACTAATAGACCTTTTTATGGAAAAATTGTATTGAACAGGCTGTTTTCAGAGATCTTTTAATTCACATTTTCTAGATCAAAACAAACAATGAATATTCTACCCGTTTCTAAAAGTCTATCTAATTTTATAAATTTCTTTGAGACCTTTTCGTCTGTAATTTACTGTAAACCGTTTCTGAAGACACTACCACCTCATGCTAAATCCCCTTCCGCCATATCTTTTGGCATTTTTGACCCGTACAATATTTTCCCAGCATACTAATAAATCATTCTCTAAATGTCAGCAGTATGGAGCTACTTAAAGTATGTTGATTATGTATGTAGCACTCATGAGATCTAAAAATCAATAAAAAATCGAAAGTTCCCCGAGCCATTTTTTTATCAACATATTGATTTCTCACTATGTATTACATCCCACGTGAGTGGACACTCAGCATGACAGACATGTGCCCAAAAAAGGCTAGTACGTGCAAGGAGTGACTACAGCTGGTTTCAGAGGAACGTGTATGTATGTGCGCGTGTGTGTGTGTGTGTGTGTGTGTGTGTGTGTGTGTGTGTGTGTGTGTGTGTGTGTGTGTGTGTGTGCTCTGCGCATGTGTCCAGTCAGTGTCAGTCTATGTGCGAGAAAAAGACGCTCTATAAATACGACAGGCCGGTTTAAATTTCATGTCCAGGGTGGGGCGGTGGGCTATTCACATTTATATTGCCTTTCTGCTACATGATAGGATCAACGGGATTTCTTCTATTGAGCTCTCGCCACCGCCTACTGCCACTCACAAGAAGTCTATATGTTCATGTATGGTGAGAAAGTGTGGTCACACATGTGTGCAAGAGACAGAGAAATCAGTTCTGTTCACCAGCAGTGATTCTCTCTAAAAATAAAACAAACACACTGCCATTGCTTAGCAACCACCCACCCTGCAGGGCAAACATCCAGCCTAAGCTTCATTCAGCGACAACCCCCTCTCTCACTCGCTCTAAAACGCACACACACAGAGAGATAAGAGTGGATAGAGATAGAGATATATATATAGAGAGAGAGATACAGAGACAGAAAGAAAAATGTAGTTGCATCATTTTTTCATTAAAGCAGTCGCAGCAGCCAGACACTGAATGCAGACATGCATACTGCAAGAACACATGCTGATACTGTGAGAGTTCCCTGGCAAACAATGATAGAATAGCCTGTTTGAAAGAAGAATAACAACCACACACACAATCTCCATTGAGACATCAGACTGAAACCAGGAACTCTCAAGCACTTAACCCACTCAAAACTGCTGTCACCCGTGCTGTGACCACAAGTCGAAACCAACACCCCCTCATGCGAAGACGAACATGTCTGCCAAAAACCACTGGCCGCGAAGAGGGAAGTGGAAGGTCGGGGATTACATAATGCTGCAGAGAACTTGAGAGCAGGAACACATCAACCAAAGAAACGCTATCCTGGGAGCAAAGTTCACAGACAGATTCCATCGTTGTTATCACACACACACACACACACACACACACGCACACACACGCACACACGCACACACGCACACACGCACACGCACGTTGGGGTGGGAGCAGGTGGTTATCTGATTTTTATTTGATTAAAGTCTGAGAGTCTACAATAAATGTTAATAAGATTATTTTAGATTAAGATAATGTAAGAATTTATTTGAAATGTTGTCAAATTGGCTTTGTGTTACTTTTCTGAATAACTGTTTCCGCAGCTGTAAAAATAACAGAGCAAGAAAAGAGCCCTAATAGGGGTTACTATAGTGGGAAAGAATGTCTAAAAGTCCTTAGACTGTATTTAAGAAGTGGACATGGTCACTGTGAGGTCACCGCTTGGTTTGAGGCCTCCGGTTTTGAAGCCTTGAGTTCGCCATCTTGGTTTTGCATTATAAGTGACCAAAATGTTGCAATTCATTTTCATGGAAAACACACTGTGAAAGGTTAAAGTTGTGAGATTAAAACACAGACTCTCAGATCGCCGTCAATCACATGGTAGCCACGCCCTGCTTTATTGTCCCCTCTACTCTAAATGGGAACAGCATTTTACTCAACGATTATATTGTCATGAAAATATATCACTATTAATTTAGACCATAAACTCATGTTTACTGAGTTTATGCGAGAGAATAATGTTCTCATAGACTTCTATCAATCGGACATCTTTCCCATGTCAAGGTTGTAACTGATAGCTTTATCGTTTCTGGACTGAGCAACAAACTGAAGTTTGAGGAGAAAGTGGGAAGTAAAAGCCACAATCCTTCAAATTCATTTTACTTAAGAAAATCTCCATTATTATTGTTTCAGTCCCATGCTGAGAGGCTTGCTGCCAAAAGGACAGTCGTGCTCCGCGTCAGGCGGAGCAGTGTGGCCGCGCAGGGCCAACAGTGTGCCGCCGCCCGCCGACCTCTTCAGAGCTACTGCAACACACGGCCCCGTCGAGCTGAAAGCACAACAACACTGAACCGATCCTCCGGCACATCAGCGTGGCGCTCGTGGTGCAGACGGCATTATCTTCACATCACCTGTATGTGGAGAGCCTCGACAGAGGCAATGTCCTGGTGCGATCGATTTAGCGAGGGTATTCGATTTTTGTATTCATTGCAATCATTTAAACATTTCTTTTAAATTATGCATTTCTTCTGATTACAAGGCAAGGAACGATGGAGTTGGATTATTTACGTCATCGTCACGTAGCAAGTAGCCTATAATTCCTATTTAGTTAGCGACTCCACACAGCACTTTCACATACGAACTGTAGAAAACAGAAGAAGTCTTATATTTTAAAACTTTGGTCCCAACCAATGTCAGACGAGTCATTTAAGACTAAATAACATTTACTCAGACGACCAGAGTGAATATCATTTGATTATGAACTCTCAAGACATGCAGAAAAATATAAGGATTGTGATAACTATGCCACATTGTGCTTTTAAGTATTGACATCACTTTTTTTCTTCAACATCCGGAGATTATCAACATCAGTCTCTGTGCTGACCCACATGGAGGACGATACCTGATAAATGACACGATCATGTGAGATTTCCCCATACGTCTGAGGCGAGAATGACCACCTGAATGCGTCATTAGACTAACCAACCCCGAGTGGATCGTAGGATACACCGGGTCACATTTCACCGCCGCATTCGGAGAGGCCTCTGGAATGGGACAGCCTCGTCAAACCCATATGACGTATTTATGCTTGAAATACGGACTTTGGAGCAGGCGGCGCTGAACTGGGACGCCGCTCGTATTGTGGAGTTTGGCCCCAATGTAACAGGAATGACTTCTAAAACCACTAATTCCCATGTTTTCTATTCATACACCTGAAATCCATCAGTGTTACAGATTTGACACCGTCTTTATCTTAACTACTGAACCAATTTAACAGATACCCTGACCCGACCTCCCTTTTTATGTTTCCTTTATTACGCGAAGAACAAAGACAATAGCACAGATGCAGCACTTTAACATACATCATTGACCCTCCATTTCTTCATCTCCCTTTTATGCACTAATCTGCAGCAGAGTGCTTCCAAGGTCGTCCATAACACTGCTGGATCAAACCAGTCGGTAGAAATCACTCGTCACCGTTTGCTCTCCTGCATTGTTTTCCTGAGACATTCAATAAGGTTTTTACTTCATGAGGGCGAGATGACAAAGAAAACGCTATTAACCAAAGCTTAAAAGGCATAAAGGTGACACCTGACAAGTGTAATGGATGTTTCAACATTAGGTAGAGTGTTAAATATTTGCAAGCCACAGTGACAGAAGCATCCGAGTGCAAAACATATTGACCACGAACCAACACTTACGATTGCAACTTAAGCTACATTTACACTGAAAAGCACCAGACACTGTGGTCGTGTTAGACTTTGTATTTGTCCATTATTTTGGCAGACAGGGTTGTAAAAAGTCTAGAAATACCAGTCATTTTTTGAGGGAGTCTGTGATTCTAAACCAGGGGTCCCCAAACGCCCTCCTGTGAGGGCCACATAACTGTTCCCTTCTCTCAGTCTGTAACAGAAATCTCAGGTTGCCTAAATGTGAACATGTACCGTTTTCCAGAAAGCCCCATAACCAAATATTAAAAACCCTTTCGGGGATCTTCACAGAAAAAAAAAGTCAGGAAATAAATAATACTATTTATTCTCTTACCTAACCTTTTCGCCATTATTCCGTTCTATTTGACAGCGGCTAGTCGAGGCCTAAAAAATAAATAAATAAAGTATTATTTCTTCTTTTTTTTTAATAAGAATGTGTCTCTGGTATTGTTCAGGGGGCCGGACCAAATGTGGAGGCAGGCGTATCCGGCCCGCGGGCCTTAGTTTGGGGACCACTGTTCTAAACCTAATACTTCTTTTTAAAGTTTAGCAAATATATTCTCACTCTCCTATAGCTGTCCGTTTGGACAGTGAACTGTGATCTGAGACAGCGGCACACACAGTGGCAGAGCTCCCTTTCCTTTATGTGTGAGTGTTTGTGTTTATAGATTATCATTTCTAATAGCACGGAGAGAAAAGATGAACAGAGACCGTGCAACCACTTTTCTTGTCAACACGTGAAGTAGATGAATGATTTTTTTGCTCTCCGTGTTTGCCTCGGACAGATGATTTTCCAATTCTGCAAGCACTCGCTTCATCGGGAGGAAATCACGCAGCATTCCCTTCTCCTGCACGGCTCTGTGACCCTTAGAGGTCACAGGCCCACTGCAAGGACTAAAGATGGAGGGGCCTTCAGATAACAGTCATTGTTGTTTTTTTTAAGTGATCATTGATGGAAAATATTTGGTTAACGCATCCCATCCATCTGAATGCAACAAAAACAAAATGCAACGTTCTGCAGTGAAAAGTTGAAACCAAATACGCTGACATCCAGCTGTGTTAGCCAATCATGTCACCGCCGATCAACGGGCCACTCAATGCCTGATTTGGCGTGAATGCAGTCTGACAACTAAGTGAGACTCTCAAAGTCTGACATACAACATGAAAAGAACAAGCAATAAGGACTGCAACCAATGATTATTTTCAATATCAATATAGTCAAAGGTCCATCAAAAAGTCAGAGTTCAAGTTGATATGTTCAAATGTCTTGTTGTGTCTGACCAAAACTACAAAGAGGTTACATTTTAAATACAATAAAACACAGAAATGCTGCAAAACCTCATATTTGGGAAGCTAGAGTCCTAACATGTTGGTTTAAACATGTTTAATTATCTGCCAATTGACTTATCAATTAATTCACTAATTATTTCAGTAATAAAAGGCACACAGTTAGTAACAAAATGTTTTTCTGTGGTCTGACTCTGGACACTCCATTTAAGAAGAAATACAATTCAACAAGAGCCATGGCAGGAGTTTCCTAAAACCTTCTTTGAACCAAGAGCACCTGACTTCAAACGTGACTTAGAAACTCCAATAAAGATTATCTAGGTACTTTCAAGAAACCCAGCCATATGGTTAATCATCACAAAGTATACATAACAGAGTCTCAGGCTCCATGGTGACGTCTACAAAAGGCTAATGGACAAACAGCAGACAACAAAAATATTTAGTTTAAAATGAGAATAATAAGAAAAGCATAAAATAGTAACAATTGGGAAACTGTAGCCAATGAATTGTTGATTGAAAATAGTTACATATATGAATCAATGATCAAAATAGTGGCAACTATTATTCCTTGACGGCCAGATTAAATGACAATTGTTACAGCTCTCCCACACATGAGCGTCTCTATTTCTGATGTGTTTATGCGAACACAAATTCCATCTTTTTTAAATGTACAAATAAGCCCACAGTGAAGCTACAGCACTTAATATCAGAGGAGCAACCGTAATGGCAAACATACACGTGTTACCTTAATGCAAATGTTTATGAATATTTTATTCAGAAAATCAATATGAAATGGCTTAATGGTAAAAAAAATACTTCTTACCCAAATCAAATAACATGCATAAGCAAATGAGAAAGCTGCAGTCCAACTGATTTACCCCACTGAAAACTGTAAAACAGGCTTGGCACAGTGAGAAATGTCAAACCAGTGCAAATTCCTCCCTACTATGGAGAACCAACGTGGGTTCCTATAGTGATTAGCATTGTTTTTAATCCTGTTGTGACGTCTAAAGTTTCTTCAGTGCAAAGCCAAGACCGTTGAGATCTGTCAAACTCTTAAACAAGCTTGTTTTCTGTCTCTGTACTGACAGTGTGTTTCATCTGCTCCTCAGTCACCGCTGACTCATAAGATTATCAGCTATTGAACTCCTCCCGTATCTGGCTGGCAGGGTACAAGCCCAACACCAGACCAAGTGATGTCATACTGGTCACCTGTGCACCTTATCGCAATATGATATGCTGGTGAAGGTGAGCAGGGTGGCTGCTAGGTTACAATTCTGCACGATACAAAATTGATGATGAAATGCAAATGTATCAAAAGCCTTAGGTACGGCCTACATTACAAATGACTGCAACATAGTCGGGAGGTTTATAATGTCTTAATCATATCAGATGATATCTAATTATCAAACTGTAACGGTAATAGCCATGGGGGGTTCTGCTCATTTTGAAAGCGTAGGGAAAACCCTTGTTGGGACTGATTCAAACTGGGAATAGGCCTTGGTTGCATGAAAACTTCTTACTGCAATTAGTGGAAAAATTAAAAGAACTACTAGAGATTATTGTTAAGTTTACTGATCTGATATAAGGGGTGACTTACTTTGCTGATCACGTCCCAAACATTTCTGTGAAATATCTAAGAAGACCACAGCGTTCTGGGTTCAAGAAATGATTAGCAATAGGCAGCATGTTGCCACCGATTCCTCTCAATACATGAAAAACAATAACAATGAAAATCCAAATCCAATGGCCAACTGTATTAATATATAATAATAATAAATCATAAAACAGTCTTTGAGTTATCATTGATTACATGTGGTCATATAGGCCTGTGCTGTAGTTTATCTATAGTCAATTTACCAACCAAGCCCATGTTTATGGTCATGGAAACCCTGTGTCTATGAACCTGCCCCTCCCTATTAAAGCTTTGAATAAGTGCACAATAATCTAAACATAAAAGCAATGATGCAGCAAAGTCACCTGCTATATTATGTGCATGTCAACTGAGACATTAATCACACACTTGGCACTGTAAAACTGTCTCTGTAGTTTACAGGCCAAACAGTAAACACAGTTTAAACTCGAACAGCTAATTCATTCATAAATGTTTAGTTTGAGTTCCTATCTCGTGTTTAAATGATCAATTTCGCCAGTTTTTCAGCTGAACCGTATCAACAAAGCAATTATGCTACACGATAGTATACAAGTAAATATAGCTGTATATTTATATATTGTAGACGAGATAGATATCAAGAGGACTGGCGTTGAAGCAATGCTGCTGCCGCAGTAAAACATGACTGGTTATAAACACTTTACCAGATTGTGGCTATCATTAAGTAATATCGGTTTAGATTACATTTAATTCGTACGGACCGATTTCACGTGCTTCAACAAAAGATACTTGACGTAAAAAAATGGGGGCTTGCGTGTATTATTACCCTCTAAGGTCACTGCACACACAGCAGCACACGTAGAGCAACGTTAGCTTTCCAACTGACATAGCATATATTAACAGTTAACTCTGAACATGTATATCGCTCACACTGACTTTACTTAAATCAAATGAATAGTATCGGTGTCCTTGTTTGAATGCAACGTTATATCGTTACACCGCCAAGCTAACCATTGACACCCACATGACAAAGTCCGCTAAGCTGTCATTAGCTAGTTATAGCTCGTGTAGCTAGATTAGCTCACAAGGGACCAGACTAACCCCTGGAGGCCAACGTGTCGTTTGGCCGTTAACACACAAGTGTTACTTTAAATGCGCTTCATTCACAATTAACTAGGCTAACGTCGACGTGAGCCTAGTTAATATGAAACATCAGGTGATATTTTTTGTCGATGGTCTGTTGAACACTGAGGTTATTATTGACACGGCACAATTTACGTTGAATGTACCGACTGGTTGTTTTTTTGCTGGGGGGTTGGGTGTGCGTTTCTGTTAAATACCGATCCACTGACCACATGCTGAACTCCTCTCTCCACTAAACACGACTCCCTCGACGGGAAGGCCTAGTGTGCCAGTGTGTTGACGTGAGCTAACATTAGCTGGCTCGCTAACGGCAACTTAACGGTCAGCTAGCAGCCGTTGGTGCTTG